>CM054937.1:25753718-25988087 GCA_029168755.2 Tillandsia fasciculata | reverse complement strand
TCTTACATGCAGGGCCAGGATTTGTGGGAGGTTGTGAATGGAAATGATGTGAGACAACCGGAGGCTGAAGATGCGAATGGGACATTGCAGAAATGGAAGATTAAAGCGGGGCAAAGCCATGTTCGTTTTGAAGACGACGATTGAAGAGGATGTGCTGGAGCATATCCGGGATGCGGAAACTCCCAAAGAAGCCTGGGATACGTTCACCAAACTGTTCTCTAAGAAGAACGATACGAAGCTCCAACTCTTAGAGAGTGAGTTGTTGTCAGTGGCACAATGCAACATGACTGTCGCTCAGTATTTTCACAAAGTGAAGATGCTATGCCGAGAGATTTCTGAGTTGGATCCAGAGGCTCCTATTGGCGATACCAGGATGAAGCGCATCATCATCCATGGTTTGAAGCCAGAATTCAGGAGTTTGTTGCTGCCATACAAGGATGGCAAACCCAGCCATCGCTTGTAGAATTCGAAAATTTGTTAGCGCGGGTCAAGAGCCTTAGCTAAGCAAATGGGAGGAGTCTCGTTGAAGAATGAAGAAGAGGCCCTCTATGCCAATAAAGGCAAGTGGAATTCCAAGCAGCATGTTGACAGTGGATCCAAAAAGAGCGACGACAAGGTGAGAAGTCATCAAGGTGAAGGGAGCATTCGTGCAGGGAGAGGTTCTAAGAACTATGGCAATGGCCAAAAGTTTGAAGGAAAGTGCTGCAACTGCAAGAAGAAGGGTCATATGGCAAAAGATTGCTGGTCAAAGAAGAAGGTCGTCGAGAGTAACGCTGCCACCTCCAAAAGTGAAGAAGAATGGGATGTTGAGGCTCTCTTTGCTATAGAAAAAGATGAGCTAGCTCTTGCTGCAACAACCCTCAATCAGATCAATTATGAGAATGATTGGATTGTCGACTCAGGCTGCTCAAACCATATGACAGGTGATAAAGAAAAGTTGTAGAACTTGTCAGAGTACAAGGGAAGTCGAGTGGTGGTGACAGCAAATAACTCAAAGTTACCGATAGCCCACATCGGCAATACGGTAGTCTCTCCCCAGTGTAGTGATACCAAGGTACCACTCCAAAATGTCTATCATGTTCCAGGTATGAAGAAAAAATCTTCTCTCGGTAGCACAATTAACATCTTCTGGCCATTTTGTCCTGTTTGGTCCACAAGATGTGAAGATATATCGGGATCTTGAGATTACAGAAGAACCGGCAATGAAAGGACGAAGATTGGAGTCAGTCTATGTGATGTCTGCAGAAACAACATATGTAGACAAGACGATAAGGAACGAGATGGCAGACTTATGGCACATGCGGCTGAGTCATGTTAGCTATTCCAAGCTAGATGTGATGATGAAGAAGTCGATGTTGAAGGGACTTCCACAACTTGTAGTGAGAACAGACAGTGTATGTGCAGGCTGTCAATATGGGAAAGCGCACCAGCTGTCGTATGAAGAGTCCAAATTTAAAGCAAAGGAACCATTAGAGTTGATTTACTCTGATGTGTTTGGACCAATTAAGCAAGCCTCCATTGGTGGGATGAAGTACATGGTGATCTTCATTGACGACTTCTCGAGGTACATATGGGTTTTCTTTATGAAGGAAAAATCTGAAACTCTTTCAAAGTTCAAAGAATTCAAGCAGGTAGCGGAAGTGGAGGCTGGTAAAAGAGTCCGCTGCTTACGCACCGACAACAGAGGAGAATACACCTCAGATGAGTTTTCAAATCTCCTTCGGGAGTGCAGAATACGCCATCAATTCACATGTGCCAACACTCCACAGCAAAATGGAGTAGCAGAAAGAGAAGAACAGGTATCTGGCAGAAGTATGTCGAAGTATGCTTCATGCAAAAAATGTTCCGGGACGGTTTTGGGCGGAAGCAATGAAGACTGCAGCCTTCGTTATCAACAAACTTCCTCAACAAAGGTTATGTTTTCTCTCACCTTTTGAAAAAATATGGAACATGAAACCTGCTGTTGGTCACTTTCGAGTTTTTGGATGTGTATGCTATGTATTTGTACCTGACCACTTATGTAGCAAGATGGAGAAAAATGCTGTTAGGTGTATCTTTGTAGGATACGACAGTCAAAGGAAAGGGTGGCGATGTTGCGATCCAACAACCGGGAAGTGCTACACATCTCGAAATGTGGTGTTTGATGAAGCTTCCTCATGGTGGTCATCAAACAAGGAAGTACTACCAAACTCAGATTTTTTTAAGGAAGTGTTAGAAACTTCTCAATTCCAGTTGGGTTCAAGTGAAACAGAGGTTACAGACAATGATGAAATTGTTGAAGAAAGCACAGCTCAAAATCCTTGGCAAACAGGTGTATACCAAAGGCCAAGCGAAGAAGATGAGTCAAGAACACCAACCGCACTTAGAAGATCAACAAGAGCTAGAAAGTCAAATCCCAAGTATGCCAATGCAGCCATAGTAGAAGAATCAGATGCAAAAGAACCAGAGACATTTGAAGAAGCATCCCAGAGTCCGGAATGGATTAAGCTATGGAAGAAGAAATTGATGCATTAGAACAAAATCAGACTTGGGAACTTGCATCAAAGCCAAGAAATGTGAAGCCTATTTCTTGCAAATGGGTGTACAAAATAAAGCGTCGCACAGATGGATCCATAGAGAGGCATAAGGCTCGTCTGGTAGCCCGAGGATTTTCTCAACAATATGGACTAGACTATGATGAAACGTTCAGTCCAGTTGCAAAATTTACAACTGTACGAGTTTTACTAGCACTTGCAGCTAGCAAAAGTTGAAACCTATGGCAAATGGACGTGAAGAATGCTTTTCTGCATGGGGAGCTAGATCGGGAGATCTACATGAGTCAACCGATGGGTTTTCAGAGTCAAGATCATCCTGAGTATGTTTGTAAACTCCGGAAGGCTCTCTATGGATTAAAGCAAGCACCGAGAGCTTGGTATGGTAAGATTGCCGAGTTTCTTACTCATAGTGGTTATTCGGTGACATCTGCGGATTCTAGCTTGTTTGTCAAAGCTAAAGGAGGGAAGCTAGCCATTTTATTGGTGTATGTGGATGATTTAATCATCACGGGAGATTGTGAAGAAGAAATTCGTCAGACTAAGAAAAATTTGTCAGTTCGCTTTCAAATGAAAGAACTTGGACAGCTCAAGCATTTTCTTGGTTTAGAGGTCGACTTCACTCAGGAAGGAATATTTCTCCATCAACAAAAGTATTCCAAAGATCTGTTAAAGAAGTTTGTGATGCTTAAATGCAAACCAATCTCGACACCGATAGAGCAAAATGCAAAAATGTGTGCTCATGAAGGAAAAGACTTAGAAAATGCTACCATGTACCGGCAGTTGGTGGATAGCCTTATCTACTTAACTTTAACAAGACCTGATATTTCTTTTGCAGTTGGTGTGATGAGTCGCTACATGCAAAGTCCAAAGAAGACTCATTGGAATCAGTTCGTCGAATGCTGAGGTATGTGAAGAGTACGCTTGGCTATGGCATTATGTACAAGAAATGTGGGGATTGCAGACTAGTTGGCTATTGTGATGCTGACTATGCAGGTGACCATGATACCCGACGTTCAACTACCGAGTATGTTTTCATGTTTGGGTCTGGAGCAATTTCTTGGTGTAGCAAAAGGCAACCAACAGTGTCTTTATCAACCACGGAATCAGAGTACCGAGCGGCAGCAATGGCAGCTCAAGAAAGCACTTGGCTTATGCAATTATTGAAAGACTTGCATCAGTCAACCGAGTATCGTATCTCTTTGTATTGCGACAACTTGTCAGCAATACGTTTGGCGAAAAATCCAGCTTTTCATGCAAGAACTAAGCATGTGGAGGCGCATTATCATTTTATCAGAGAGAAAGTCTTGCAAGAAGAAATTGAGTTGGAACATATCAGAACAGAAAACCAAGCTGCAGATTTGTTTACAAAAGGCTTGAGTGGCAGCAAGTTCGAAAATTTATGTCATCAGCTCGGATTGGTGAAAAGAGTAGAAGCTGGTGTTGATGGGGAGTATTGAACAAAACAACACCAGCATGTTGGTTGCCTTGTGACCAATTATTGTGTAGTGTTAACAAATTATTGTTTGCTTGTTAATCGGTTACCGAATCCTTAGGGTCTGTTACACTGGTTGTTATTCTGTTATCGAGTCCTTAGGAGTAACAAATTATTGTTTGCTTGTTAATCGGTTACCGAGTCCTTAGGGTCTGTTACACTGGTTGTTATTCTGTTATCGAGTCCTTAGGAGTTGTTACACTGATCCTAGTCATTAGGAAGTATGAGTCAATGGATTTATTGCTCTTTGTTAAAGCTATCAGCCTATATAAAGGTATTGATATGCATTGAATAAATTTAATGTGAGCGTAGCTTCTTCTCTTCTATTGTTTACTCTCTTTGAGGTTATTCAACCATTCTGGCATCTTGTTGTTTTTCTACACTTGAAACACAGCTTGAATCATTCAGACATTTTCTAGCTGACAACTATTGTGGATGGAGAGTGGCTTTTAATAAGATCGACTAAGACTAGCAAGACAAGTCACATTGTATGATATTTGTGATTGTGGTTGTTAGATATGTCTCGAATTCTAAAACGGTAGGTTTTCTAACCCTATTCTGTTTAGCTTATCCAATTAAGGTAAGCTTGGATTATGCCTAATCTTATTAAGAATATTCCTAATCTGAGTGGATTTGTATTCCTAATTGTATTAGGATTTAGCCACTATTATAAATATACCATTATTCCATTAATTTGGTGCGGCGGATGAGAAAGAGTATGGGTGTATTTTGGGATTAGGGTTTTGTGAGAGAGGCATATTTTGTACACCATTTTGATTATAATGGAAGTCTCCGCTCCGTCTTCGCCCGTGGACGTAGGCCAGTGGCCGAACCACGTAAATATTGTGTGCTTTATTTTTCTTCTCTCTTTCTCGATTCTCTTTTGGTAATTTTGTGCCCAACGAACTAGATCTTTTCCGCTTTTGTCATAACAAACTGGTATCGGAGCCGGATTGTTCGTTTGGGTGTTTAAGGCGTCGACAAATTTGAGATCGAGAAGTTTGATCGCTCCAGCAGTTTCGCTCTACGGCAAGTTGTCGTTCAGATGCAGCAGAAGTTGCAAAAGGCGTAACTGGAGAATGAGAAGATTAGCACTTCAGAGAACTCCATGGTTTTGCTCATTAAGTCAGGCGACCAAATTCAAGAATTCCACATATTTGGTTTGCATGTGCAGCAGCACTTTCAGGAGCTTTTAGGGTTTTGGTGGAGAAGACAGAGAATTCAAGCCAAGGTGGAAATTGTTAGATATGTCTCGAATTCTAAAACGAAAGGTTTTCTAACCCTATTCTGTTTAGCTTATCCAATTAAGATAAGCTTGGATTATGCCTAATCTTATTAAGAATATTCCTAATCTTAGTGGATTTGTATTCCTAATTGTATTAGGATTTAACCACTATTATAAATATACCATTATTCTATTTATTTGGTGCGGCGGATGAGAAGGAGTATGGGTGTATTTTGGGATTAGGGTTTTGTGAGAGAGGCATATTTTGTACACCACTTTGATTATAATGGAAGTTTCCATTCCGTCTTCGCCCGTGGACGTAGGCCAGTGGCCGAACCACGTAAATATTGTGTGCTTTATTTTTCTTCTCTCTTTCTCGATTCTCTTTTGGTAATTTTGTGCCCAACGAACTAGATCTTTTCCGCTTTTGTCATAACAAACTGGTATCAGAGCCGGATTGTTCGTTGGGTATTTAAGACGTCGACGAAATTTGAGATCGAGAAGTTTGATCGCTCCAGCAGTTTCGCTCTACGGCAAGTTGTCGTTCTGATGCAGCAGAGGTTGCAAAAGGCGTAACTGGAGAATGAGAAGATTAGCACTTCAGAGAACCCCACGATTTTGCTCATTATGTCAGGCGACCAATTCAAGAATTCCCGTATATTTGGTTTGCATGTGCAATAGCACTTTCAGGAGCTTTTAGGGTTTTGGTGGAGAAGACAGAGAATTTGAGATCTTTTCCGCTTTTGTCATAACAGTGGTTGAGCTTAACGAGAATGTCATAACTTAAAGGAGGAAGAGATATGACATTCCTAGATTTCACCACCCAATTAACGAGAACGTCATAGTTTAACGGGAATGTCAAGGCTTCTCCAGAAGATTAAAGTACACGAAGACCTTTCAACTATGGGTGATTTTAAAATACCCTCCAATTTTGTCTAAATAATTATTTTCATAAACTTTTGACAAGATTATTAATATTTATTAATAATAATTGTACTTATTTCCTAGTTAAGATCATTAATAATCAACAACTAAAAGATTTAGAAATTTTGTTAAATTCGAGTAATTAAAAATAATTTAAATTAACAAAATAATTAAGAAGCTCAAATAAACCGTGCCAGTTATCTGTGTATAATTACTATTTTGCCCTTTCAAATATACCCTAAATCCAAAAATCCTAAACCCCTAAACCCTAAAACCCTAAACCCTAAACCCTAAAACCCTAAAAAAATCCTAAACCCTAAACCCTAAACCCTAGAACCCTAAAAAACCCTAAACCCTAAAACCCTAAACCCTAAACCCTAAAACCCTAAAAAATCCTAAACTCTAAACCCTAAACCCTAAACCCGGGCAAAATAGGTATATCTGATAGTTTTTAACTCCGATTATTATTTAACTCTAGTTTAACCCTAGTTAACTTAACAAAGGAAAACGGTAGGGGTATTTTTAATAACGGTGGAACGTATGAAGGGTATATTGGAAAGAAAAAAATAAGAGGGGTAAATCAAATATTTCTTCATATTTCAGGGGTGCACAGGCAATTATCCCTTATCTTAAATAGTTAAGTAATTAATTTATTTATTATTTATAGTTAATTAATTAGCTCATTAAAAATGAATTATTTAATGTGTTTATCTAATAACTTATATTAATCAACTAATTAATATTTTGACTAATAAAATTAATTTTTTAATAAATCATCTAACTAATTAAATAATTTACTAATTAATTAAAAATTATATAACAGACCCGACCTGTCTCACGTATAAGAATACATCTGATACACACAAAGCATAAATAAAATCTTGTTCAAAAAATTTACTAGACATCCAACAACAATAGATATCAAAGATCTAAAACTATATACTATAGCAACACTGTTGTATGTAAATATACAACCATCTCTGTAAAAATCCTCAAAATACAACATCACAAACCCTCGTCAGACCTCAAAATTCAGTACGATAAGTGGTTCATCTACACACACACAAAATGGGTAAGAGATGTTAGCCCTTTGCGATCCCCTTATTTCGATCGAGTGCTGGTACAAAGAGTTTTGAAATTAAATAACAATAAAAAAAAGTATGAACTATAATTAATAGTCCCCATTGGATATGGTTGGCAACGCCGACGATCTACACCATTAGGTCTATTAAAAGGAAAAATAATTAATAACTAAGCAGTATGAAAGAATAGGTGATAACATGAATAACTGCTGAAAGCAACTTTTGCTATCATTCCTCTACAATATAATTGAAAACTGTAAATCATATATTTCATGCATCAATTAGATACTGAATAAAATAATACAATATAATTCAATCATAATGACCGACTCAACAGTCAAATCTAGCCTATAATGTATTGTGTCCAGCACCCACCTATAATAGTATATTACTATACAGACAACTGTCTAGCTCATATCATAATAATACTATGTAGACCAACCTTCGGAGTGGCACTCGCGGGACGATACCCCAACCGAGTATAGTTTTACTGTCAAACTCAATAAAAAAGATCACAATAATATTATCATTATCCAGGTATAATCATAATATCTCATTATCCACCACTGTCATTTGGCCCTCAGGGCAATATTATATAATACTAAACAGTGAAAAATATACATATCTCATCGTACTCTACAAGTAGGTGTCACAATACTACCAACATCTCAACTATATCAACAAATCAATTTATAGGGTAAAAAATGTAGTATATGCATAGGAGTCAATTCGTCGATATCAGCAACATGGAACCCTCTTGAAAGTGTTGTCTAGCGAAAGAAAGAAGAAGAAAAAATCACATTACAAAAATCAAGTAAAAAGTCTCGTGCACGATCAACTTGCCAAAATCACGCAAAGAAACAATCGCGTGCAGACATTCTCGATATTCTCCCAAATACCTCCAAGATCAACTCTCTAGCTCTCTTTCTCTCTCTCTCTTTCTACTTTCCTTTCTTTCTTTGGCGGTGGAAAAGAAGAAACATGAAAAAATAGAGAGAGAAATAGCCTCAGCGCCGTATCTGTAGCCATCTTAGCCAAAAACTAGGTTTCGGGCGCCCGGATTCCGTTTTGGCGTCCGAAATCATGCTGAGTTAGCTTGATGACTCGCTTGCCGCTTCTGTCGCCTCCTTGCACCAACTCATTTTCATGCGCAAATTCGGGTGCTTGATATTGAACAAAACAACACCAGCATGTTGGTTGCCTTGTGACCAATTATTGTGTAGTGTTAACAAATTATTGTTTGCTTGTTAATCGGTTACCGAATCCTTAGGGTCTGTTACACATGGTTGTTATTCTGTTATCGAGTCCTTAGGAGTAACAAATTATTGCTTGCTTGTTAATCGGTTACCGAGTCCTTAGGGTCTGTTACACTGATTGTTATTCTGTTATCGAGTCCTTAGGAGTTGTTACACTGATCCTAGTCATTAGGAAGTATGAGTCAATGGATTTATTGCTCTGTTTGTTAAAGCTATCAGCCTATCTAAAGGTATTGATATGCATTGAATAAATTTAATGTGAGCGTAGCTTCTTCTCTTCTATTGTTTACTCTCTTTAGAGGTTATTCAACCATTCTGGCATCTTGTTGTTTTTCTACATTTGGTATCAGAGCCAGGTTCCGGGTATTTTTGGTGAGAATCCTTATTACCAAAATGGGTGACTTTCAAGTCGTTGGCGGAATCAAGAAGCTCAACAACCAAAACTATAATTCTTGGTCTACTTGCATGATGTCTTACATGCAGGGCCAGGATTTGTGGGAGGTTGTGAATGGAAATGATGTGAGACAACCGGAGGCTGAAGATGCGAATGGGACATTGCAGAAATGGAAGATTAAAGCGGGCAAAGCCATGTTCGTTTTGAAGACGACGATTGAAGAGGATGTGCTGGAGCATATCCGGGATGCGGAAACTCCCAAAGAAGCCTGGGATACGTTCACCAAACTGTTCTCTAAGAAGAACGATACGAAGCTCCAACTCTTAGAGAGTGAGTTGTTGTCAGTGGCACAATGCAACATGACTGTCGCTCAGTATTTTCACAAAGTGAAGATGCTATGCCGAGAGATTTCTGAGTTGGATCCAGAGGCTCCTATTGGCGATACCAGGATGAAGCGCATCATCATCCATGGTTTGAAGCCAGAATTCAGGAGTTTTGTTGCTGCCATACAAGGATGGCAAACCCAGCCATCGCTTGTAGAATTCGAAAATTTGTTAGCGGGTCAAGAAGCCTTAGCTAAGCAAATGGGAGGAGTCTCGTTGAAGAATGAAGAAGAGGCCCTCTATGCCAATAAAGGCAAGTGGAATTCCAAGCAGCATGTTGACAGTGGATCCAAAAAGAGCGACGACAAGGTGAGAAGTCATCAAGGTGAAGGGAGCATTCGTGCAGGGAGAGGTTCTAAGAACTATGGCAATGGCCAAAAGTTTGAAGGAAAGTGCTGCAACTGCAAGAAGAAGGGTCATATGGCAAAAGATTGCTGGTCAAAGAAGAAGGTCGTCGAGAGTAACGCTGCCACCTCCAAAAGTGAAGAAGAATGGGATGTTGAGGCTCTCTTTGCTATAGAAAAAGATGAGCTAGCTCTTGCTGCAACAACCCTCAATCAGATCAATTATGAGAATGATTGGATTGTCGACTCAGGCTGCTCAAACCATATGACAGGTGATAAAGAAAAGTTGTAGAACTTGTCAGAGTACAAGGGAAGTCGAGTGGTGGTGACAGCAAATAACTCAAAGTTACCGATAGCCCACATCGGCAATACGGTAGTCTCTCCCCAGTGTAGTGATACCAAGGTACCACTCCAAAATGTCTATCATGTTCCAGGTATGAAGAAAAATCTTCTCTCGGTAGCACAATTAACATCTTCTGGCCATTTTGTCCTGTTTGGTCCACAAGATGTGAAGATATATCGGGATCTTGAGATTACAGAAGAACCGGCAATGAAAGGACGAAGATTGGAGTCAGTCTATGTGATGTCTGCAGAAACAACATATGTAGACAAGACGATAAGGAACGAGATGGCAGACTTATGGCACATGCGGCTGAGTCATGTTAGCTATTCCAAGCTAGATGTGATGATGAAGAAGTCGATGTTGAAGGGACTTCCACAACTTGTAGTGAGAACAGACAGTGTATGTGCAGGCTGTCAATATGGGAAAGCGCACCAGCTGTCGTATGAAGAGTCCAAATTTAAAGCAAAGGAACCATTAGAGTTGATTTACTCTGATGTGTTTGGACCAATTAAGCAAGCCTCCATTGGTGGGATGAAGTACATGGTGATCTTCATTGACGACTTCTCGAGGTACATATGGGTTTTCTTTATGAAGGAAAAATCTGAAACTCTTTCAAAGTTCAAAGAATTCAAGCAGGTAGCGGAAGTGGAGGCTGGTAAAAGAGTCCGCTGCTTACGCACCGACAACAGAGGAGAATACACCTCAGATGAGTTTTCAAATCTCCTTCGGGAGTGCAGAATACGCCATCAATTCACATGTGCCAACACTCCACAGCAAAATGGAGTAGCAGAAAGAAAGAACAGGTATCTAGCAGAAGTATGTCGAAGTATGCTTCATGCAAAAAATGTTCCGGGACGGTTTTGGGCGGAAGCAATGAAGACTGCAGCCTTCGTTATCAACAAACTTCCTCAACAAAGGTTATGTTTTCTCTCACCTTTTGAAAAAATATGGAACATGAAACCTGCTGTTGGTCACTTTCGAGTTTTTGGATGTGTATGCTATGTATTTGTACCTGACCACTTATGTAGCAAGATGGAGAAAAATGCTGTTAGGTGTATCTTTGTAGGATACGACAGTCAAAGGAAAGGGTGGCGATGTTGCGATCCAACAACCGGGAAGTGCTACACATCTCGAAATGTGGTGTTTGATGAAGCTTCCTCATGGTGGTCATCAAACAAGGAAGTACTACCAAACTCAGATTTTTTTAAGGAAGTGTTAGAAACTTCTCAATTCCAGTTGGGTTCAAGTGAAACAGAGGTTACAGACAATGATGAAATTGTTGAAGAAAGCACAGCTCAAAATCCTTGGCAAACAGGTGTATACCAAAGGCCAAGCGAAGAAGATGAGTCAAGAACACCAACCGCACTTAGAAGATCAACAAGAGCTAGAAAGTCAAATCCCAAGTATGCCAATGCAGCCATAGTAGAAGAATCAGATGCAAAAGAACCAGAGACATTTGAAGAAGCATCCCAGAGTCCGGAATGGATTAAAGCTATGGAAGAAGAAATTGATGCATTAGAACAAAATCAGACTTGGGAACTTGCATCAAAGCCAAGAAATGTGAAGCCTATTTCTTGCAAATGGGTGTACAAAATAAAGCGTCGCACAGATGGATCCATAGAGAGGCATAAGGCTCGTCTGGTAGCCCGAGGATTTTCTCAACAATATGGACTAGACTATGATGAAACGTTCAGTCCAGTTGCAAAATTTACAACTGTACGAGTTTTACTAGCACTTGCAGCTAGCAAAAGTTGAAACCTATGGCAAATGGACGTGAAGAATGCTTTTCTGCATGGGGAGCTAGATCGGGAGATCTACATGAGTCAACCGATGGGTTTTCAGAGTCAAGATCATCCTGAGTATGTTTGTAAACTCCGGAAGGCTCTCTATGGATTAAAGCAAGCACCGAGAGCTTGGTATGGTAAGATTGCCGAGTTTCTTACTCATAGTGGTTATTCGGTGACATCTGCGGATTCTAGCTTGTTTGTCAAAGCTAAAGGAGGGAAGCTAGCCATTTTATTGGTGTATGTGGATGATTTAATCATCACGGGAGATTGTGAAGAAGAAATTCGTCAGACTAAGAAAAATTTGTCAGTTCGCTTTCAAATGAAAGAACTTGGACAGCTCAAGCATTTTCTTGGTTTAGAGGTCGACTTCACTCAGGAAGGAATATTTCTCCATCAACAAAAGTATTCCAAAGATCTGTTAAAGAAGTTTGTGATGCTTAAATGCAAACCAATCTCGACACCGATAGAGCAAAATGCAAAAATGTGTGCTCATGAAGGAAAAGACTTAGAAAATGCTACCATGTACCGGCAGTTGGTGGATAGCCTTATCTACTTAACTTTAACAAGACCTGATATTTCTTTTGCAGTTGGTGTGATGAGTCGCTACATGCAAAGTCCAAAGAAGACTCATTGGAATCAGTTCGTCGAATGCTGAGGTATGTGAAGAGTACGCTTGGCTATGGCATTATGTACAAGAAATGTGGGGATTGCAGACTAGTTGGCTATTGTGATGCTGACTATGCAGGTGACCATGATACCCGACGTTCAACTACCGAGTATGTTTTCATGTTTGGGTCTGGAGCAATTTCTTGGTGTAGCAAAAGGCAACCAACAGTGTCTTTATCAACCACGGAATCAGAGTACCGAGCGGCAGCAATGGCAGCTCAAGAAAGCACTTGGCTTATGCAATTATTGAAAGACTTGCATCAGTCAACCGAGTATCGTATCTCTTTGTATTGCGACAACTTGTCAGCAATACGTTTGGCGAAAAATCCAGCTTTTCATGCAAGAACTAAGCATGTGGAGGCGCATTATCATTTTATCAGAGAGAAAGTCTTGCAAGAAGAAATTGAGTTGGAACATATCAGAACAGAAAACCAAGCTGCAGATTTGTTTACAAAAGGCTTGAGTGGCAGCAAGTTCGAAAATTTATGTCATCAGCTCGGATTGGTGAAAAGAGTAGAAGCTGGTGTTGATGGGGAGTATTGAACAAAACAACACCAGCATGTTGGTTGCCTTGTGACCAATTATTGTGTAGTGTTAACAAATTATTGTTTGCTTGTTAATCGGTTACCGAATCCTTAGGGTCTGTTACACTGGTTGTTATTCTGTTATCGAGTCCTTAGGAGTAACAAATTATTGTTTGCTTGTTAATCGGTTACCGAGTCCTTAGGGTCTGTTACACTGGTTGTTATTCTGTTATCGAGTCCTTAGGAGTTGTTACACTGATCCTAGTCATTAGGAAGTATGAGTCAATGGATTTATTGCTCTGTTTGTTAAAGCTATCAGCCTATATAAAGGTATTGATATGCATTGAATAAATTTAATGTGAGCGTAGCTTCTTCTCTTCTATTGTTTACTCTCTTTTGAGGTTATTCAACCATTCTGGCATCTTGTTGTTTTTCTACACTTGAAACACAGCTTGAATCATTCAGACATTTTCTAGCTGACAACTATTGTGGATGGAGAGTGGCTTTTAATAAGATCGACTAAGACTAGCAAGACAAGTCACATTGTATGATATTTGTGATTGTGGTTGTTAGATATGTCTCGAATTCTAAAACCGGTAGGTTTTCTAACCCTATTCTGTTTAGCTTATCCAATTAAGGTAAGCTTGGATTATGCCTAATCTTATTAAGAATATTCCTAATCTGAGTGGATTTGTATTCCTAATTGTATTAGGATTTAGCCACTATTATAAATATACCATTATTCCATTAATTTGGTGCGGCGGATGAGAAAGAGTATGGGTGTATTTTGGGATTAGGGTTTTGTGAGAGAGGCATATTTTGTACACCATTTTGATTATAATGGAAGTCTCCGCTCCGTCTTCGCCCGTGGACGTAGGCCAGTGGCCGAACCACGTAAATATTGTGTGCTTTATTTTTCTTCTCTCTTTCTCGATTCTCTTTTGGTAATTTTGTGCCCAACGAACTAGATCTTTTCCGCTTTTGTCATAACAAACTGGTATCGGAGCCGGATTGTTCGTTTGGGTGTTTAAGGCGTCGACAAATTTGAGATCGAGAAGTTTTGATCGCTCCAGCAGTTTCGCTCTACGGCAAGTTGTCGTTCAGATGCAGCAGAAGTTGCAAAAGGCGTAACTGGAGAATGAGAAGATTAGCACTTCAGAGAACTCCATGGTTTTGCTCATTAAGTCAGGCGACCAAATTCAAGAATTCCACATATTTGGTTTGCATGTGCAGCAGCACTTTCAGGAGCTTTTAGGGTTTTGGTGGAGAAGACAGAGAATTCAAGCCAAGGTGGAAATTGTTAGATATGTCTCGAATTCTAAAACCGAAAGGTTTTCTAACCCTATTCTGTTTGGCTTATCCAATTAAGATAAGCTTGGATTATGCCTAATCTTATTAAGAATATTCCTAATCTTAGTGGATTTGTATTCCTAATTGTATTAGGATTTAACCACTATTATAAATATACCATTATTCTATTTATTTGGTGCGGCGGATGAGAAGGAGTATGGGTGTATTTTGGGATTAGGGTTTTGTGAGAGAGGCATATTTTGTACACCACTTTGATTATAATGGAAGTTTCCATTCCGTCTTCGCCCGTGGACGTAGGCCAGTGGCCGAACCACGTAAATATTGTGTGCTTTATTTTCTTCTCTCTTTCTCGATTCTCTTTTGGTAATTTTGTGCCCAACGAACTAGATCTTTTCCGCTTTTGTCATAACAAACTGGTATCAGAGCCGGATTGTTCGTTTGGGTATTTAAGACGTCGACGAAATTTGAGATCGAGAAGTTTGATCGCTCCAGCAGTTTCGCTCTACGGCAAGTTGTCGTTCTGATGCAGCAGAGGTTGCAAAAGGCGTAACTGGAGAATGAGAAGATTAGCACTTCAGAGAACCCCACGATTTTGCTCATTATGTCAGGCGACCAAATTCAAGAATTCCCGTATATTTGGTTTGCATGTGCAATAGCACTTCAGGAGCTTTTAGGGTTTTGGTGGAGAAGACAGAGAATTTGAGATCTTTTCCGCTTTTTGTCATAACAGTGGTTGAGCTTAACGAGAATGTCATAACTTAAAGGAGGAAGAGATATGACATTCCTAGATTTCACCACCCAATTAACGAGAACGTCATAGTTTAACGGGAATGTCAAGGCTTCTCCAGAAGATTAAAGTACACGAAGACCTTTCAACTATGGGTGATTTTAAAATACCCTCCAATTTTGTCTAAATAATTATTTTCATAAACTTTTGACAAGATTATTAATATTTATTAATAATAATTGTACTTATTTCCTAGTTAAGATAATTAATAATCAACAACTAAAAGATTTAGAAAATTTGTTAAATTCGAGTAATTAAAAATAATTAAAATCAAAAAAATAAGAAGCTCAAATAAACCGTGCCAGGTTCTTAATTCGAAAAGATTCAATAGTTGAAGGGGTTCTTAGTGCATCTTCTGACTCTGGAGATTTCGAAAATGGAAAATGCTTAAAAGTTTTAATGAGCTTTGTTGTTGAGAGAATTATGATAGCAATTGTAATGACTCTGGTGTTGGAACATATATTATGTACAGATGTATGATACTTGTTTGAATATATATATTCTCTGCATCATTTTGTGAATTACTTATACTGTTACAGTTCATGTATGAAAAGATTAGGGTTGTAAGCCTGTGTTGTAAACAGTAAGAACTTCATATACCCATTCTGATGTATGGCATGATTTTGCTTAACTAATCAGTTTGTCAGAACAAAGCACTTTGTTGATCATCTGAATCGATTACAAAATTCGCCGGGCCTCACAGTTTGGATAAACATTTGATGTGTAAAATCGCTAGTAGACATTGCATATGCTGCAGGCCATCATTCATCAAGCGCAAATCAGCAAAAAAACATCCTCTGTAGCCTTGACATGAGGGGAAAGAAAAAGAAGTAAAAGGCCTACACATCAAGTTCTAATTTGCGATAGAAAAACCTCCATCTCTTTAAAATACCATCAGTCTGCGGCATCTTCTTCAGCTTTCACTACTTCACCTCGGATAACTGGTAAGGTAGATAGATCCAGGCGAGCATCAGTGACTATTTTATTGACATCTTTGACATTGTTCCTCACTACAGATACCGTAGAGTGCTCTCCAGAATCCTCTTGCCCAATAGTAAAGCTAGAATGATTCATCGTCGACTTGTTTTCCTCGTCAATTTTCCTCTTAACACTAATAACATGTTTTTCTTCTTCAATTGATTCCAAATTGAAAGTTTGATTCTGAAGAGCAACACTGTTATCTGTGCCATTGATGGAAGCAGCAATTTGATGATCATGATCATTGGCAACAATGGATTCATTTTGATTCGAACCGACACCATTCGTGGATGAGTTATCATCCGGAACGGTCTTCTTCAACAAGCTATCGCTATCGCCATCGCCGTTGCCTTCGCCAAAATTTGTGTCATCATCGATTGTGGAGCCAACATCACTGTCATTGTCGTCGTCTCCAACGAATTTCTCCTCATCATTCTCATCACCGCTTTCCATTTTCTCCTCATTTTCTTCGCTCTTATCGTCTTCGTATTCCAGCTCTCTATCTTCACGAGCCACGCGAGAAGCCTCTCCACGGCCTCGATCGTCAGTGTCTTCTCCCTCATTTTCCCTCTCCTCGTCTTCTCGCTCAATTCCTCTCGCCCGTTCCTCCTCGCCGATCTCTTCTTCCTCCTCCATCATGTGCTTAACTGCTTCTTGTTCCTTCTCTTCCTCTTCTCCGAGATTCGCCTCCTCATTGCGCGGCAGATCTTTGCGGCCTAATTTAACAAATCTTTGCTGCTCCTCCTCAACTTTGGATGAAATCTCCGAATTTTCGTCGACAAACGCCTTTTTCTTGTCGTAAGAGTGCTTCAATTGATACAAAAGCCAGAAGCACACAGCAACCAGTAGGCTTATTTGAAGAACATGCTTCACCCTGAGCACTTTGTTCCTTTGACTCCTACTAGATGATTGTCTCAACATGTTACTATCTTTGTATAGAAAACTAATCTAAAGGAGTAATCTCTTCCAATGTTGGATGGAGCACTTGTATTAGTCCAAGATATGCCTAAGGAAAGTGTATTACAACATGGAATTTTGTCACATAAACATAACAATTACAGAGGGTAACATATTATATAAAAAAATTGGAGCAATTGATAACAATAGCATACAAGATTTATGTAATATGAACAACATAAGATAAATTTTTTACCAAAACAAGAGGGGCAGAGAACAGATGAAATTATTGGAAACAAACTCATAAAAAAAAAAAAGAGAGAGAGAGAGAGAGAGAGAGACAGAAATAGAGGGGGAAAATAAATTTAGATTGTGCCATTTCTACATAACTCTTGAGTCGGATTACAAAAATAAAATAAAATAAAATGCACCATACATACCACCGAATACTGAGCAAAGAGAAGCTAAAAGCAACACTATATTTCCTCCATGAAAAATCCAGTAAAAAAAAAACCTTCCCAACCACAGAATCACATGAAAAATCCAAATTTTGCTACTGATAAAACAAACCAAGATCGCAATTGTTCCTTTTTAAGCTTAAAGAAGCCTAGAAAAATCAAATCTAATAAGACCCATGCTGAAAAATCAAATCTAATAAGACCCATGTTATAAAAGTAACAAAAAAAAGAAAAACCCAAAGAAACCCAACTACAATAGGGAAAAAAATAAAAGAGAGAGAGAGAGAGAGAGAGAGAGTTTACTTCTAGTGGAAGCCCCCAATGCTATAATCACAGTCACAGGTGCAGCTTCACAAGAAGAATAGTGTGTGTGTGTGTGTGTGTGTGTGTGTGTGTGAGAGAGAGAGAGAGAGAGAGAGAGAGAGAGAGAGAGAATCAGTAAGTGGGAGTGAGTTGGAGAATTTAAACAGGTTTTTAATTAAGGAAAGAAGAGAATAAGTATCATTTTTGTTTTCATCTTATTTAAGTTATTAAATAAAAAAAAAGATGATGCTAAGTGTACACTTCATAAGGGATGTATATCCTACATCCTATTTTATTCTAGAATGGGTAGGGATAAAATTCACCCCATCTCAGAATGAGATGGGATGTAGGATGTATACCCCTTATGCGGTGTACACTTATATATATCTAAAAAATAATATTATTCATATGTTATATACATCTTATTTAAAATTTACAAATATTTTTTTTTTCTTTTTTAAAGCAAGTGTTTCTCCGGACAAGGGGTCATGTGATGTGAATGTTTTGCAGACCAAAGAAAGACAAATTAATGCCTGGATCCAGGTCCAGTATGGGCTCATCTAGCAAATTGAGAAGGCTTTTGAGTACCCCACTACTGAATTCAAATTTATGAATCCTTGTAAGGCTGTAACGATTCAGCGCATTAGCACACTATTATTACACAAATGACATTTTGAAATATTTGCTGATATATCACTAGTAAACAAAAGTGATGCAGTTAGTTTAGCATTAAAATCTCAAAAAAAAAAAAAAAAGATTCAATCAAACTAAATTGAAAATTTAGTTGGATTATGCGACATATTCGGCTCTTACTGTTAACACTCGATTCTTCTTAGGACGCTTGATACCATTGGGCTCGTTGTATTCGCGTTTGGCTCTCGATTTTATAGTATGGGCTTCGACTCTTTATATTCGTTCGGTTCTTTGGTATTACTTTGTCCTCTATATTACCGTTCGAATCTGGATTTATCCTGCGTCGCTGGTTGCAGCTCAATTATTTTTAATTTTTATTTGATATTTAATATATATATATATATATATATATATATATATTTGAGCCTCATTATTTGATTATTTTAATTCTGACGAGGTTTAGAGTTATATTTGAATTAGATAAATTTGTATTAGAAAATTTACTAAATTTTAAAAATTTAATTTATAATAGGAGTATCGCCTCTATATATAGATATAGTGTTGAATAATATAATCAAATTTTATATAATTTAAAAAATAAGAAATATAATTTAATATTTGTCCTGGTTCATCGTCTATCTTCTTTCTTATCTTTATACTTTTTCATCTTATCACGCAGTTTTCATTAAAAAGCAACAATTTTATAAACTAATAGCAATAAAAAAAAAAAAATAAAAAGAAGAAGGCTTTGTAGACAGTGTTAGTAAATGTGTTTAGACAAAATTTTAAACCCTTATGACAGATGTAATTCTATCATCCGTTTCAATAACTTAACGGGCATTTGTTAACTTTTGTGACTATTGGATATTTTGATCATAAACAACTAAACAAGTAAAATCATTTTAGGCATTTGGCTGATGTGGTGGACCCGGTCCACAAACTAACTTGTCTAGGAATTTGTAGGTGGGCCCAACAAATCAATGCACTTGAGCTTTGGGCTTAGGATGCCCATAAAATGTACTGGGCCACATTCTCAAAAGCACTGCTTCATAGTATGCATATTACTGGGCCGAGATAATGGTAATTATTAGGCCCATTTATAGGCATCAGACCAATGTTGGCTTTTTGTCATTTTTTTTTTTTTTTTCTTTTAATGAATTATCTTTCTTCATAAGAATATAACTTCTATACTTTTATTTATGAAATAATACTATGTTTTTTTTAACATCAAGTTGTAGAATTGAATTAGATGTTGGACCACTACTATTTTAAGTAGATTTTTTTTTTTTTTTTTTCGAGGTCCAGCTATCTCAAATTATAGTTCTGCTCATTTTCTAAATGAATGAAACGATAGCATATTATTTCGTTCTTAATTGATTGGAGAAACCTGTACTTAGGTGATTGGTTTTTGTAAATGTTGTTGTCTGTGACCAGTACAGAGTTCCGAGCGCGACAATTTGTATCGACCATTTAATTCTTGTTCTTTAGTACTGTATATGCGACTTTTCTTATATACACTTATGAGAGAGAGAGCTTTTCCTAAGCCAGCCAACACAGAATATAGCTTTAATCTCTTTTTTATTTACAATTTTTGGCTTTAATCACGTTTAAGACATCAAATAAAGTACAAGATGCCGCCAGTACTAACTGGCATTCAAGATCTAGAAGTACACAATTTGCCCTCTATACATAAGAACCCCACAGGAAGGTTCACAAAAATCCGATAACTCCGCCCACTAAATAAAAATAAAGAAGGTTTGTACGTGAATACGATTCGACAAAAAATGTTCATTCATTCTAGATGAAGATTACTTCATCTTTAACATTATTTTAATTTGTTATGAAGTATGGAATCACTAATGTAACCTTAGCTTTCAAAAGAAGAAAGACAGAAAGAAAAAAAGTAGTGGTACGCTAATATAGTTAATAAGTCGTGAGCTTTTGATTTTTCATTCTTTTTCAAAACACAAGTACATCTATCTTCTTTTTCAATCAATTAACATTAAAGATGAATTCATATGCATATATATATTTTTCATTCTTGTTGAAGTTATAGTGTTACAGTTCTATCGACTCAATAGTTTCAATAATTTTGTACCATTGGCTTGAGTCAGAAGCATACCTCAATCACGTTTATTGCATTTGTGATGTACTCTTAATAAGTTGCTTTTGATTTTTCACTCATTTGGAATAATTTTTTCAAACCATAGGTATATTTATCTTCTTTTTCCATCAATTAGCATTAAAGATATTATCGATTCAATAATCTTAATATTTTGTACCATTGGCTCGCATGAGAAGCATGCGACGATCACGCATTTATGACCTTCATTCTCCTCCTCCTCAACCACATCATCAATTCATGATTTTCATCTCGCATGCTCTTCTTTTATCAAATTAGTTTCATAATTTATGATCAAATTTTTTCTAAATGAATAATTGAATTAATCGACTAGAAAGTAATAGTCACAGAAATGATAATTAATGATGAGATACATAAAGAGGTGTATCCAACTGGGGCCATGAAATTTCTCTTTAATGTATAAAACTACATTCCACTGGAGCATTTAAATAGTGATTTTTTTTTTTAAAAAAAAAAAAAACAAGGGGTGCAGTACTTTGTTATTCTCACCAAATCCAACGTCGCAGGACACAGCTAATTATCACAATTAGTTATTTTGTCCCACCAAAATATATTCTTGTTGTGGCACGGAGCAGCTGGATTTGAAAGCAACACAGTATCCACCCTCTACCAAACTGGAATGTCCCTTCGCACGTGCATATGAGTACCTGATCATGAAATTAGATTACCATCTTAAAATTTTTAATTTATTTTCCACCAATTTTTTAATCTTATTTATTTCACAATTTCACCACCGTAACATATAAGCTCTAAATTTTTTATTTATCAATACTTGCTTAGCAAAATATTACCTTTATATGATATAAATATATGAAAAATTATATGCAACATTTTAACACTATTTGACTCGAGAATTAATGGATGTTGTTAGTAGTTAATGTTTCGAAATCAACTATTGATTCCTAGTATATTTTAACATTATGGTATTTAGATATGTAATTTTAAAATTGAAATGCTTTATCATTTTTGTCAAATGATGACAAGTTTGAAAATCTATATAAGTATGCAATAATTTGAATGAAGTAAGATTTTTAAAAAAAAAAAAAAAAATGAGATATGCTTGACCTAATTATTATAATTAACTCCAAGTAATTAGTATTATTTCTCTACCATTTACTTTTTATTCTATAATAACTTAATTAATACCAGGTAATGACATTTCCGACAATAGTTATAGAGAAATCCATTGAATCAGGGAATTTGTCACTGATTAAATCTAGTAAATTCAGTGAACTAAATTAAATTTACACATAATAATTGTTGTGAATCTGATACTTGTTTCGGGACCAAATTTTGTAAATTCGCAACCCGCTTCTGATGGTTGGAATTTCGCAATGAAAACGCAAATTGAGTTTTTAACATAAATTTGTCCTCTTAATAAAAATTGAAACCAATACAATCACAAAAAAAAAAAAAATCAAAATCAAAATAAAAAATATGCGGATGAAATAAGATTCATTAATCAAGAGAAGAATTATACCGATTCCTCTTCTACAATAGAGTAGCTTCACTCCGAGCCCTTTTGTTGAATCTCTTTAATCCGTCTCTAATTTTCTATAAACCTAAAAAACTTTTCTAAATCCATCCGTATGTGCATCCAAAATTATGAATATCTTGGCATGCCGTATAGATGTGACTAAACTCTAACCCCCACCATATCATACGGGTGTGATTAAATTCTACCACCACTACCACCAAATAATAATATCTATACTATATTTATAATTTACTTTAAAAACTATCTAAATACTAGTGATTTCTATTAATATTTAAATCTTAATAAATTTATCGCCAACAAATTTAAATATTAATATTAATATAATTAAAATTTAACTACAAATCTAACAAAATCTAATAATAATATTGTATCCATAGTTATGCACACTGTTTTCGCAAGGCAAAACATAGATAGTGATGTTTCTTATGTATATGCAGGTGCTTTTAAGCTTTCCTATTCATTTGGCGACTATTAAATTTGGAACTGAACGCGAGTCAAAATTTAAAAAATTTAAAAATTTGATTTTGGAGATGTTACCGTCATTGGGACACCTAACGATTTGAGAGGGGCAGCAAAGGACAGCAAACTATGTGTCAACCACGTAACATCACGACAACTATCCAGTGGCCTCGACATCATGACAACTATCCAGTAGCCTCGACCCCACTTGGACTATCCATCAAAGTCGATGGCCCATACACGGATAAACCTCCATTGGGAAATTGCTGTAGTCAAATTGAAATTTAAATTCAAATTTAAGTTAAAAGTTTTAAATTTGAAACCCCACCTTCGAAGCTGTTCTCTGATTGGTAAGGGACCTCAGTGAGCGCAGTAACTTGGTACTACTTTGGCGCAGCATTGAAAGGTAATATCAGCAGCAGCAGCAGCAGCAGCAGCAGAAGCTGATGATGCGTACAGATCAACTGCTTTTTCCAACCGCACCCCATGTGCACGGTGGGGCCCAGAAAAGGCTGTCTCCATAACGCCCTGGAGCGGAGCGGTGGACGACAAACACTCGACAAGAGCCCCGTCCATTCTGGGCTTTTTTATGTATTTGGGGAACCCTTCTAATCTTGGCATCTAAGCAAATTACCAGCTGGGATAAATTGAAAAGCGCTTCTTCCAAACAAATTGATGATAATAATACGCACATCGGACAAAGCAAATTTGTTGATAATAATAGTAAGAGAACTCTCTCTCTCTCACACACGCACACTCCATCAGAATAAGAGAAAACCATAATTCTCTATCTCTCTAACTCTCTCTCTCTCTCTCTCTCTCTCTTCTAGACTTTCAAAAAACACCTAGAAGACTACTTTAACCCTCACCCCAAAACCACACCAAAAATTAATTAATCCCACAAACATAACAAAACAAAACAAAATAAAACAAAACAAAAAATAAAACAGAAGATTAACGCCGATTCTGTACAATTGCGACTTAAACACAATTACTACGACTCTAAATTAATTAATTAGCTAAAACAGAGGAGGAGACGGGGCATAGAAGAGTTTTTTTTTTTTTTTTTTTGTTGGCTTTTTATGCGGACGGAAGGGGGAGGAGGAATCAGCGGAGCGAGTCGGAGGGGGTGAGCTCCTTGCGGAGCTTGTGCGAGAACAATCGGCAGGCGTCCATGCTGAGATCGACGGCGGCGGCGAGGGCGACGAAGGCGGCGGCGTCCTCGGCGCACGCTACATGATGCACACCGACCTCAACCGCGGGCCTGCTGCTGCTGCGCCCCTCCCCAGCCACCGTGCTCGACATCACGAAGCTGCGGTAGTGGGAGAAGGGCCAGAGCCCGTAGCCGAAGTCGCCGCTCCCGCCGCGGGGGCTGCAGCCGGGGGAAGAGGCCGAGCGGGGGCCCATGGGATGGGAGTGGGACGCGGTGAGGTCGACGGTGAACTTACCGCCCTTGGCGGCGCTGAGGGAGGACTCGGCGAGGGGGATGGCGACGCTCATGGAGGTGTCCGGGAGGAGGAGCTCGAAGCGGTAGCCAAGGGCGTCGGAGGAGGCGGCGCCGCCGCGGTCGCGCCAGGCCTCGAGGCGGCCCCAGGGCTTCCAGGTGCCGTCGCCCGGGCGGAGGATGAGCCACGCGCCCGGGTTGGAGCGGCTCACCCGGTCCGTCCCGGGAGAAGCCACGAACGGGGTCACCATCGACGCGAGCGCCACGGGCGACCCCGACAGGTCGTGCACCGTCACCGACCACCCCTTCCGCTCCTTCACCGGCCGCTCCCGCTCCCGCTCCGACCCGAACGACGCCAGCCAGCTCCTCCCGCTGCTCGCCTCCGATTGCACCACCGATCTGTCCAAGATTATTAATCCACGCTTCGTTAAGATGGATTCGACTCAGATTAGGGCCCATAAGGGGGGGGGGATTAGAAAGGGGTTTGTAAATTTGTACGCACCTTGATCGGAGGTGGCAGTCGCTAGGGTTTCGGAAGCTGAACTTGCAGGTGAAGACGGGCTGGCGCATGGAGCCCTGGAGCTGGAAGACCTGGGGGCTGCACTCGGGCTCGCCGTCGAACTCGAAGACAAAGCGCGGGTCGGGCTCGGAGCGGACGGTGAGGCGGATCTGCGCCGAGGGGGCCGCGCCCTTGGCGTCCTTGCCCACGGCGATCCACCCGTTGTGGTGCACCGCGGCGCGCGCCTCCGTGCCCTTGAGGTCCAGCCGGAGCGTCACCTTCCCGAGGAGACGCCCTGAGCTCATCCCGCACGTGGTGCCCCGGCGCCCCGTGTAGATTGCCACCTTCAGCCGCGCCGAGCGCCCGGAGAAGAGGGACGGCTTCGCCGCGATGCGGTCGAGCTCCGCCTTCGAGAGGTGGAACGCCGCCGCGAGCGCCGCCGCCCCCTGCGGCGGAGCCGCGGCGCCCGAGGCGGCGGCGGCGAAGGAGGAGGGCTCCGCGGTCGGGACGAGCGGGGCGACGGCGGTTTGGTAGGGTAGCTTGTTGAGGCGGATCTTGCAGTAGCACGGGGCGGTGGATGGGTGCACGCCGGCGCCGGCGGGCCGCGCCGCCACCGGGATCTTTAGGGCGAGGTTCCCCACCAGGACCCGCACGAAGGGACACGGGTCCATTTCCTCCTTCTCCCTTCTCTTCTCTTCTCTTCTCCTCTCTCTCTCTCTCAATCTCTCTCTCTTGCTTATTCTTCTCCTCTGTTGTGATTAGGGTTAATTAAATGGGAAGGGGGATTTGCTGTTAGGGATTTTAGAGGGAGAAAGGTTGGGGGTGGGTATAAGAATGTGGGAGGAGGAGGGAGATGGGCCAGGAGTTGCCAGGTTGGCAACGGACGGTGAGTTGGGTTGGACTGAAAAAAAAAAAAAAAAAAAAAGTAATAGGTAATATATATACATACATATATATTGTAAATAATAATAATAATAATAATAATAATAATAAGAGGGGGAGGAAGAAGAGCGAGTTTACATTGGGAAGCGTGTGCGGAGGTGGGGACGTGATGAACAGCGTGAGCTGGTGCCGCACCGGATCCGCACCGGATCCGCACGTACGCACACAAGGGCCCAACCCCGTAACGCAGCTAAACGCCTCCTCCTCCTCCTCCTCCTCCCACATAATTTAAAAATAATAATAATAATAAAAAAAACTATACGTTAATTTTTTAAATTAATAATTATTAGCACCCTAGTTGTCACAGGACCGGCATTAATGGAGCCCTCTCGAGGATTTTAAATGGCGTGATCTGAAAAAGCGATAAAGGAAAAGTCTTAAGGACGGATGAGGTGCGTGGGCTGCAGGAAACGAGCGGTACGGCAGGATAGTAGATAACATATATTACTATCATAGATGCAACTTAGTTTCACCGTACACTTATATGTATGCACCGTTACTCCTGAAATGCTTTGCTATCCTATATTTTTGTTCGATGTACAGTTTCGTTTAATCATCAAATATTTTGCACCGCGCATATACAGTGTACGGGTACACCGAGTGCATCGAGTGATTTGATTAGGAAAAGATATATATTATTAATTTAATGTTTGATTGGGTGAAGATTGAGAGAGAGAAGGGGTGAGGGGGAATATGGTTGGAGTCCAGCTGGGAACAGGCTGTCCGGACCTGTATTACGTTGGAATTCGAAGCAGAGAGAGAGAGAGAGAGAGAGAGAGAGAGAGGGGATTTGAAGGAGGAGAGAGGGAGGGGAATCCTATTTGGCTATTTGCCAACTCCATCCTTTGGTGGGGCCCACCCTCAGTATCATCCCCTCCAGCGTGGCTAGGGAGATATATGTGAGCACGAGCAGCTGTATATGGAAAATAATTAATAAAAATATTTTATTTATTAAATAGATGATGCATAATATGTTTATTTTTAAAAAAATATATAAATAATTAATTTTAGGATAAACACTATTTATACAGTTTTTTTAATAAATATATTTATATATATACTTAAAATATAATATATGATATATATTATATTCATGTAGAAATAAAAAATTATTTATTAGTTATATTAATATTATTAGTAAGATGTACAAATAGTATTTTAGAATTTAGTTATTATATTTTATATTTGTGCAAGTACCAAAAGTGCTTATAAATTTATTATCGTTAAATATATCTCTTTTACTAATTTTATCTTCTAAATCATTCTATTTAATCAATCACTCACTTAAAGTAAAAAATTCACTATCATTCTAAACACACATCTTTTCATTCAATGGCTAAAAGCTTACCAACACACTTTATATTTTTAAAAATATAAAAACTCAACTCTCTCTCTCTCTCTCTCTCTCTCTCTCTATATATATATATATATATATATATTATATTATTACCCTCCCTATACTGCTAATTTACATTCTGGCCATCTAAATTACCCGAAGCAAAATGCTTTATTATGTGGTGAATCTCGAGTTTCCATTCCAGGGTTAACCGAGGGCTCGCGCTTGAAGTTTGAATTTTAAAAAATATATATTTTTTTAAAAATTTACATTTCTGTTATTAGAGTTAGATATGCTAATTTCAAAATGCACCATAGTTTAAATTATTCTAGTTCTCGTAATATTGTGACCTAATTCCGCATTCCTTCAACTCTAGAAATTTACTATTATTATAATCATATTTTTTTTTATTTAAAAATTAAAAATTTAATAATATTAATAATTTAATGTTATTAATAATATAATAGTGTAAATTCTAAATTTAGTAGTGTTTGGCTAATTGGCGGTCCTAAGACTGCGTTTGGAATGGGGATAGCTTGGGGATAAGGGGATATCACCTTATCCCCCAAAAATATTATGAATTATCATAATATCTTGTTCGGGTATTTCTGGTATAAATAAGAATTACTGTTCCAACAGTAAAATACCCCTATATTTTTCTTTCCAAATTTACCTCTAGCATGCTACCCGAGGCACAGCTTATTTCCTCCTGGGTACCCGAGCTTGCCCCTTCCCTGCCTCGCGTCTTGTGGCACTGCTCCTCCACCTCTATCTCTCTCGCTCATGCCCCCACTGTACCCGAGCTCCTCCTCTTCATTGTTGAGAGCTTCTCCTCTCCACTGGTACCGAGGCCCCTCCTCTCCCTGTGCACGCTCCTCGAGGCACTGCTCCTCCTCTGCGTAGCCTTCTTATGGCACCATTGTTGAGGGCTCCTTGTACCCGAGCTCCTTCTCTCCATTGTTGAGAGCTTTTCCTCTCCACTGGTACCCGAGGCCCCTCCTCTCCCTGTGCACGCTCCCCGAGGCCCCTCCTCTCCCTGTGCACGCTCCCCGAGGCACCGCTTCTCCCCTGCGTAGCTTCCGTGTGGCACCATTGTTGAGGGCTCCTTGTACCCGAGCTCCTCCTCTCTATTGTTGAGAGCTTCTCCTCTCCACTGGGTACCCGAGGCTCCTCCTCTCCCCGTGCACGCTCCCCGAGGCACCGCTCCTCCCCTGCGTAGCTTCCTTGTGGCACCATTGTGGGCTTTTTGTATCCGAGCTCCTCCTCTTCATTGTAGAGAGCTTCTCCTCTCCACTGGGTACCCGAGGCTCCTTGTTATAATCGGTTGTGTCTTTATGACAGATGTATAAATATGTTAGTCAGTTACATTCGGTACTGGGTATTAAATTTAAATTGTATATATTAGTAGGGAGGTAATATGGAATTTATAGCAGACAAATAGCATACAGCTTTATTCATGAAAAAAATATTTTTCTAAAATATGATGAATATTTCTATATTTTTTTAAAAAATAAAGCAAATAAAATGTTAAATTAAATATTATTTTAATAAAATATAATTTAATTTTGATTTTGATTTTATCTTATTTTTTGTAAAGTTTTAATCTATTAATTAAAATAAAAAAAATAAAATTTAACAAATTTTATCACATAATAAAACTTAAGGACAAAAAGATCATTTACTCCAACTAAACCTCTTTTTCCTCTTATTCCTCATTATCATATCAAACACAAAATCTCTTATCCGTGAAGCCATCCCAAACATTTTTTTATATTAATTTTTTATTTTATAGTTATTCCTGGTATAACTAGTATTATCTTATTCGGTTACCAAACGGTACCTAAGAGTCCTAATTGTTATTTCAAATTTATACCTTTTTATTCAGAAGAAAAAAAAAAAAAAAAAAAAAAAAAAAAAACCCTCTATTATGATTCACATGTTGCACACTAGGATTAGGCGATAGGGGCATACTATACTGAAGGGATGGGGGGGACAAAAGTGACAAAAGGTGACGCGTAGGGGGTGGTAGCATCGGCGTGGTTCACTTTGGACTGTTACGGCCGTGAGAATTTTACGGCCCAATGGGCCCACAAAAGATGGGCCCCACTCGATGCATTCACTTTTCGTCCTTTTTTACCATAAATGCTATCTGTACACCCCAAATAGAATGTACATTTTACACCCACTCAATCTTGGGATGGGTATTCCTTTACTCGTCCCATCATACTCGTCCCATCAATGAAACGAATGAAATTCACCCAACCCCAAAATGGGGTGGGTGTAAGATGTACACCCCAATTGGGGTGTACACTTATATATACCCTTCTCAGTTATTATATATTATTTTATATTAAAATGACAATATCAAATCAAAAAATTTCTCTATTACATAAAATTATTTTTAATGAGGATATATTTTGCATGGTATATTTGTTACAATAAAATAAATAAATAAATAAATAAATAAATATATATATATATATATATATATATATATATATATATATATATATATATATATATATATATATATATATATTGAGATAGAGCTATTTGTTGGGTGCCATCATGTGTAGGTGTGGAGCTGATTTGGTCCCAATTAGTTCAAAATTAGATTTTAGAATTTAAGAAAATAAATAAAAATATTATTATAAATTATATTATATATGGTGATTCTTCTATTACAGTAGTGTTCGTTGTTTTTGAATAACTGAAAATTTTTGTTGGAGTAGTTTGAAGTCATATTTGGTAAAAAAAAATTATATAAAATCAAGCACGGGGCCAACTTATATGTCTAAAAATATATATATATATATATATATATATATATATATAGCAACTTTTCACATTATATATGTCTCAAATTAATCAAAAAATTTATTTTGAAAAAAAAAATATAATAAACGTTTTTACACATTTTATTATTTTTTATTTATTTAATGAGCACGATATTTGCTGTCACGTTTTACCATATGCCCAGCTCTGCACAACCTACGACCTTTTGTTGACCGATGAGCTTTCCAAAATGCCCTTATAAAAGGCTACATGCATGCCAACCTATGTTACCAGCTATCCGTACGCTTTTCAAAGTTCATTTACATTTTTTTTAAAAAAAAAAAAAAAATTGAAAAGTTGGGGTGAAAATGTTTACTTATTAATTGAACTAACACTCTTTAATAGTTGTGTGATGCTTAGCTGGATGTTCTAAGTAGGTTGTGTAAAGCTGTTTTTGCTAGTTGTTTAGGGCTTTTTATTTTATTTTTTTATAATATTTTATTTATTTTCTGGGTGTTTATTTTATCATATATAATTTGTGGGGAGAAGTATCTTAGCAAAATTTCATTAAGATATATAATACAGCGTGCCCGTCAAATACACTCTTCTATCAAATTTTAAAATTTTGTCAAATACACTCTTCTATCAAATTTTAAAATTTTATTCAAATCTAAATTTTAATATTCATATCAATGACGGTTCAAAATTAGCTCCGGTAAATCAAAAAAAGGTTAAGTTCACTTTAATATATTTATCTATTATCGCCTAACATTCAATATAATAAACAAACTCAATGAACTCCTAAAATTTAATCATTATTCATAAAAATATTTTATATATTCATTAATAACTGTTTTAGCAGCTACGTGAGCTTTGAATAATCAATGTATCTAAAATATGACTCATTAACTGTACTTAATTGGAAACAATTTGAATTTAGAACATCTACATTTTGCAATGAATTGCGAACAGCGAAGTTCAAGTAAATTGGTCCAATGAATAATTTATAAATAATCTACGCGATTAAAGCATTGTTTGGTGCACATTTGTTGGAAAGCATTATGGTAGGTGAGAGATTGCTTAGAAAAAAAAAAAAAAAAAAAAAGTAAGAGAGGGGACAGTTGATTGAGCTATTTTGCATGGATTACCTGCTTTATCCATAATCTAGTTATGTATATCCACCTACCTATGAATTAATGTACAATTTTCTTTCACCACATTTCATAGGCATTTCAACTTACTTTATTATAAATTAATCATAATTACATGCACCGATAATTAATTAAGTGGCATTTTCAATGAGAAATTTTGGTTGAAAAACTAAAATTGTTGACCTAGTTGTTAATTTGTGTCAGCGGTACGATTCTTTAATTAGAAATCAGTTTCTCAAGCAAATGTCAAATCAATCGTGATCGTACATAAAAAATATTGGAAACGAACAAAATTTTGATACTAATAATTAAAATTTTGATTATATAGTTTAAAATTTAAAATTTTAAAATACTACGAAAAAAAAAATTTTATTAATAAAAAATATTTAATTATATCCTCAACGATATTCTTGATCTGATACGGTCATGACTACTGTGATTTATTCATCTAATTAATTCATGCCTAGATATATATATAACTATCAAATTATAACAGATAACAAATTTAATTTTTATTTTAAATAATTATAAATAAAATTTTAAATATAATTTAAATAAATTTTAGATTAAATTTGAATTACTATTTTCAATCAGAAAGAATTTAAATACTTTTGATATAGACCCGATAATTAAGAAAGCATTCGAAGAATATATGATATATTCAATCAACAAAGAAAGAATACAAAAAAGTATTAAAAAAAAATTCAAGTTATTAATGAGATCGACCTCAAGTAAATAAAACTTTGTCCTACGTACAAAAATAAATATGAATATATGATCAAGTTTTTCGCTGATAATATTGTAACTTAAAATATAATTAGCAACGGTGACTGACGTGCGAATCACTCACGAAATGACTAGGAATAATCATAACTAATAATAATTAACCAAAATTATTGAACTTTAATCAGGTCAAAACTAATTGTAGGGATCGAGTAGTCATGCATAATGATTAATTGGTTTTGGGGCCACAACTAAATAAACATGTAGTAAATAACTTTAGCTTGCATTTAAAAAAATTGGAGTGTAGATTGATAAAGGCAAGTTGTAACTTGAAGTTCACTTGACTTGACTAAATAAACATGTACTAAATAACTTTTAGCTTGCATTAAAAAAAAAGAAAAAAAGAAAAAAAAGAGTGAAGAGTGTAGATTGATAAAAGGCAATTTGTAACTTCAAGTCCCTTTTGAAATTAAATTAAGTAGTTCAATTTTTCTAGTTTAATATAATTTGTTTTGGGGAATTTTGAACTTGTTTCTTAATCTATATAAAAAAAACTAAATTATAGAAACCGTTTTTGTAAATATCTATTTTTTTTTTTTGTTTGTAAATATAGATTATTAAGAGTCATGAAAAAAAAAAAAAAAATATATTTACAAGAGAAATCTCAGTATTTTAGTCAAAAAAAAAAAAAAAAAAATTGATAAAGACAAAGAGATACCACTAGTAATGAGAAATAAAATTATATTTTATTTTGAGATATCAGTAGTAAATTTATAACAGTCAATTAAGTTGCTACTTCTGCTGCAAAAGAAAATTTTGTTTCAGATGTTTTTTCTTAATAATTTTTATTATGTTTATTTTTTAAACAAATGAAATTAACTAGAAATGTGAAACAATAATTTCGAACTTGAAACCTAAGCTCTTAGTCAACTGCGCTAAATATAGTTGATTATTCTCTTTCGTGTTATAAGGTGAAAAAATATGAATTGATTTGTGGATATTCAGTCTAGGCCTAAAAGATAATATGGTCGTAATTTTTTTATTTTTTTTCAATCATAATTTTAAGCAAAAATATGATAGAATTCTTACAGAATTTAGGAGTATTTACTAATTACTTTTTTTTTGTTCCCTCAAAGGGATTTTTTTTTTTCCGTGTTAGAAAAAATTATAGCCTACAAATAATGCACCACGAAATTCAAATTCGGTGAATATCGTCACACGCCGTGCATATTTCAATTTTATCCTCCAATGAGTTGCATTATTATTATAATTATTATTATTGTTTGATTTATAAGTTTATGTGATTTGAATTGTTAGATTGAAAATATTAAATACCACAAATGGTCAGGAGAATGTGGTTCACAATTTCATCTTTTTTGCCATGAAATGATTGACCATGTGAAATCAATTTCACAAGGAAAAGAAAAGAAAAAAAAAATAGTTTTTATATATTATCAATTATAAGTAAGATTTATGAATGTAGACCTTATTGGGCTCACAATTTGGAATGCCTTTTTTCATGTCTTTAATATTTCACATTATATTTTCAAACATTTTTTTGAATTTATAATTTAAAAATTGCCTTCTCTTATCTCACCTCATTGAGGTACTTGATTAGGTGGAATTAGCATAGATAAAATTGCAGCTCATTGTGGCATGTCAAATAAAATCTCACTTTTATTATCCAAAAGAGCATTACATCACAAGGATCAAGACACAAACAACTCACTTTATTATCAGAGAGTAGATTAATAAAAACCTACTCCCAGAGCACAAACCATATTATTGATCAAACCTAAATCAAATCTGAACCTGAACCTGAACCCGAACCAGAAGGGCTCTCTGCTTTCACAGGGTTAGCACACTTAGTAGTGCCACTTGATGAATATAGGCCCCCAACATCCATGCCAAGGCCGAGGCCCAAATTATCAAGCGGAGGCCCATGAATGCCGAGAAGCTCGCGGGCCCTTTCGTTGACCTGTGCCTTAACTCGCAACAACCCGTCCCTAAGCTGGTTGAGCTCGTCGAGTCCCAGTTTGTCAATGTTCACGAGCCACTTTGCCTCTTGGGTCTGAAACAGAACCCTCAATCGCTCGTCGAGCATTTCCTTCTTTGCTCTCTCGGCTTCTATTTGGTTCGCCAGTTCCATGTATTCTTTGTTCAGCCTTTGAATCTCGTCATTGCTCGAGTCCACATTATTCTGGTCCAAGCCATTCGATAGGAAACGGTCGAGGATTGGGTCCACTGCAGGACTACCGAAGGAGTAAGGGTTACCAGACGGTGAGAATACCACCACTGCTACCTCCGCACCGCAAAGAGTGGACAACTCACTTGCTTTTGTAAAAACTCCCGCTCTCCGCTTTGAGAAGCAAACATGGCGAGCTTGGTCGCTTTCGATCTTCTTCATCTCTATCTTTTTTCGGCCTCGGCTACTTTTCCCCTTCCGCTCCATAGTATGTGCGAGAGATAGCAAAAGAAGAACGGTAGTTTGCGGTTAAATAGGCGCATGGATTTAATTGCAAAATTAATTGTAACTTTTTGGGGGTACAATCTATTGGACTTGTTCGCGGAAAGTTACCATATTTCATCACATAATTTTTCATTTGGGGTCATGCTATTTTACGAAAATAATAAAGGCGGAAATTCAGTTACGTCATTTCTACAACATATTTCCATTCAAAGATCGCGGTTCATTGTACTATTTTATGGCTTAAGCATTTTTTATCTGAAAGTAAATACGCTTCGTAATTTATTTCTATATTCGAAAATCGCATCGCGACTTAGTGGTTTTAAATTAAAGTGACGCGTAGTTATAGTCACTTGTTACGACGTCTCAAATGAAAGCCATCTAATCAAAAGCGGAGACATAGTAAGTGATACGGAACTTTATACTTTTCGATCCAAAATATCAAGGCGCTAAAATGAAACTTCCCTGTATCTAATTGTAAAATGGCAATGTTACAATTCACCAAATTTTAAAAATCTCCATCACTCATTTGAAAGCAAGTTTCTTAGGTTGGTTCCCTCGTGTATGTGTAGTGGGTGTTTGCATATGATTCATTTTCATTTTAGACAATAAATTACTACTAATTAAGTAACACACTTTTCATTTTTTTCTTTAAAATACAAAAAAAAAAAAAAAAAAACAGCTCTCATTTTTCATTCATCACCGTCAAACTTTATATTTTCATCACAGAGGGTCAAATATGATAAAAATTAATTCCATACAACTCACTGTAAATGTATCGAATAGTAAATATATTTTTATAAAATTTAACTTTTTATATTTATTTCTTCAATAGTTATAAATTATTCATATATATATTCCTACCATCAATATCCGTTAAAAAAATATAGTTAATTATAAATTAAATACTTAATTTTGATTAGTAAGTAAGGTAAATTTATTTTTTTTTTCTCTATCAAATATTATATATACTTAATTATAGATATATTTGTAAAGACAAAATTGATATTTCACTTATATTATATTCTGTTAAAAAATAAATAATAAACGTAACGGTAACAAATTAGATGAACATATATGAATAATTTAGGACTTTTAAAGGAAGAAATATATAAAGTTGAACTTTAAAAGATATATATTTATTATTCCATATATTTATATGTAACTGTATAAAATTAATTTATATAATAAAGATGTTAATTTTACCTAAATCTACTTTTAACAAAACGAGCCGGGCCCATTGGCCCATTTGCTCTCGGCCCATGAAGACACCACGGTTGGATCCATTACAAGGCCCGGCCCATTAATTAATTGACCCAAAGTTGACGCCGCACGCTTTTTGAAGGAAATTAGGGTTCGGAGAAACGAGTTTTCCTCACTGCTCTTCCGATCGATCGCTAGGGTTTGTGTCGAGGCTCGTGCGATCGAAGGATGGGTCACTCGAACGTGCGGAACTCTCATCCGAAGAACTACGGCCCCGGTTCTAGGGTTTGGTACAAACTATGAACCCTAATTGATCCTCCATTCCTTTTTACTTTTGCTCTTTTAATGGGAATTGTGCTTTGCTTCTGTGAGATGTGTCGTATATAGGATTTGATTTTGTATGAGATGCTTATGTTAGTTGCTTTTTGATGATTCTGTATAAGATTTGGTGAATAAAGAAGCACTTTTTTGTTGTATCTATGCACAGTATAAGAGGCTACTCAACTTACGGTGCAAATTTGATTGCTAATGCCGCGAATCTTTTTAATTTATGCCTTTGGAATTGTTTTGTTGTATGTAATATTTTGGTTAAAGATTAAAGTTGAGTTTTTTTTTTTTTTTTTTTTTTTTTTTTTTTTTTTTTTTTTTTTTTTGTATGTTGATTGGCTGTAGATTCGTGGTTTGCATTATACACCGAATTATTTCTTTTATATGATTAAAAACTTCGCAGTAAATGGATGATTTCCATCATTATGTGTAGTTTGAATGATATTGGTCTTTTTTGTAACTGTTCTTTAGTTATTAGGGAAAAAACAATGCAGTGCTTGTGAAATACTTGTTATTTTCCATATCTTTTTTCCGCTTAGAGCATACCTGAATTATTTATTGTGAAACACGCTTGGCAGCCATCTCGTTCCGTCCACTGCTCTATCAAAAGCAATAACGCGTGTTGGGGTTAGGAGACCCGACCTTTGATGGCTGCTAAGCACCATATCCTGCTTTCCGGGCTTAGAGTTCTTGGATTTTGTCGATTTCTGTCGTCCTGCACCCCCCAGGCAGTCTCTGAAGTACTTGCCTCCATCGGCGGCCTTGACGATATTGAAGTTAGCCTTAATCAGTTAGATGTTGAGGTTACGCCGGCAATTATTACTCAAGTCATCAATTCTTGTAAATGCAATACGGGTGGCAGTAGCAGCAGCTCCCGAAGGCTTCTCCGTTTCTTCTCCTGGTGTCGGTCAAAGAACCGTGATGCAGTGGGGGAAGAGGTCTTCAACCATGCGATCCGGACCTTTGCAGAGTTGGGTGACCTCACCGCCATGGGTATCACTATCACGGATCTGGAGAAGGAAGGAGGGAGGTTGTCCCCGGTGACATTTTCTTTGGTTGCCGAGACTCTTGTCAAAGCAGGCAAGGAGGATGGGGCCGTCCACCTATTGAGGGACTTGGAGAGGAAGAAATTGTTGCCATGTTGCGTTGGCGGGGGGGAAAGTGTCTGGTCGAGCAGCCTTGCCATTGTCCACGCACTGTGCGCTAAAGGCCATGCCCGCAAGGCACAAGGCGTCATCTGGCACCACAAGAGCGAGCTCTCAGTGGGTTTCGCTGCTAGTGTTGTGCAACGGAGCCTCCTACACGGGTGGTGTGTCCATGGGAACATCAAGGAGGCCCGCCGAGTGATGGGTGACATGAAGTCACTGGGCATTCCTCTGGGTCTCCCGTCGTACAATGACCTCCTCCGATGCACCTGCTACAGAAACCTCAGATTCAATCCTTCTGCCCTCGTCTCAGAAGCCACAGATTTGTTGGCAGAGATGAGGTCCTGCGGCGTTCTTCCCACTGCCTCCAGCTTCAACATCTTGCTATCTTGTCTCGGCAAGGTGAGGAGAGTAAAGGAAGCTTATCGAATCCTCTACTTGATGCGACAGGGAAAGGCAGGATGCTCCCCTGACTGGGTCAGCTACTATCTTGTTATCAGAGTTCTGTACCTTTCGGGGAGATTTGTCAGGGGTAATAAGCTCATGGATCAGATGCTCGATGACGGGTTGAATCCAGATGTCAAATTCTACCATGGTCTGATTGGTGTTCTGTGCGGAGTGGAGAAGGTGGACCATGCCCTCAACGTGTTTGATCAAATGAATAAGTTTTGTGCACAGAACAATGGACCCTCCTATGATCTGCTGATATCAAAACTCTGTAGGAATGGAAAATTTGAGCAAGGAAGGAATCTATGGAATGAAGCTGTGCAGCGGGGAATCACTCTTAGATGCTCAAGAGATCTGCTGGATCCTCTGAAAACAACAGTTTTTAAACCAAGACGGCCGGTGAACAAGTTGCTCCCATGGAACTACAAGAAGGTAGGGCATAAGCGGATTAAGCGAGCTGTTAGAACCAATATGAAGAGGAAAAAGGAGAAAGCTACATAAGTTTATAGGTAATAACTAAACTCCATTCATCCTGATACTTTTGAAGTATCTTGAACCACATTTATATTTCTCTTCCACAATAGCTGAGGCCAATGCTTGTGCAGATTGCATGAGAGCAGAGTGATAAGGTAATAGATGATGAATTTTGCTGGTTAATGATACAACATGGTCTCCATATTACATATTAGACTATATTAAATAAATTTTACAACTTTTCAACATTTAAATATTTGGGTGTATACAAATATATGTGAGCATACATAACGACAAAGCCTCTCTGTGCATATCTTAAGGTTTGTTCTAATGTTAAGCCCATCACCTTGGTTGCTAGTTTTTTTTTTTAAATTTTCCAACTTGTTTCTAAATCCTATTAACTGGGGATATAAGAAAATCAATGTGTTTGTGTACTCATATGAATGTTTGTATTTGCATTTAGGGATGCATTAATGATTTATGTTTCTACTTTTTGTCTATGAACTTGTTAAAGGTCTTGAGTAGATCTAAGCCGCTTCTTGGTCTATCTGTTAGAAATTATCCTATATGCCATGCATTCGACTTTTTCATTAGGTTTATTCACAACATACTTGTGCATGCAGGAATGTTTTTGTTCACTTGCATTCAGCTTGTACAGATGATTTAAAGATGTAAATTTTACAAAACTCTCTCTTGAATAATTCGGGGTGCTTCTTTTATGGTTAGGTTGTAGCGTCTGATCTTAATTTGGATCCGGGGGTGCTCATGAAGGGCTTTCTAATAAGCAATCAACCATGATGGACTTTCTTCCCTCTCCAACGTCACTTTTGGTTGACAATCAAATGCAAACCATTTTTTACTGGATGGAATGAGACCTGGGAATATTATTTTGTCTCAATTATTTTTCCACCGAGCGTGTCAGAAATTGTTCGGATGAAATCAGGTGTGCTAGGTGAGTGTGTTACTTTCAGGACGGGCCATGTTGATAGATAATTCACAATCAATTTGCATTCAGGATCTGATGTTTGTCGTTTTTTTTTTTATTGCTGTCTGCGGAATCGGCTGTGACTCTATTGGATCAAGTCAGGTTAAGGAGAGTCAGGTTAAGGAGCTAGGTGAATACAGGTGAACCCCAGTCTTCCATGTGTCCCAACTCAAGAAGGGGTACCGCAAGATGTCCAACCCTCACCGGCAGCGCCCTTAGTGGGAGAGGAGGGTGAACCCCTGGCGCAACCCGAACAAGTGTTGGAGCGAAGGATCATGAAGAGGGGCAACAAGGCAGTCACCCAAGTCCTCATCAAGTGGAGCAACTTGGGGTCCGAGGATGCAACTTGGGAGGACTACTGGGTACTCAAGAGCCGGTATCCTGGATTCGATCCTTGAGGACAAGGATCAGAGAAGGAGAGGGGAGTGTTACACAAGGGAAATAAAGAAATTAATTACACAAACCTTTAAGGAGTAGAGCAATAAAAGTAGAGTAGTGAGGGAACTTCCCTCCTGCAGAGTGAGTCGAAGCCCAGGGTTCGGTCCGTTGAAGGGAAAGGCGAAGGAGCCATGGATGGGGAAGCATTGAGAGCAACGAGGAGACAAAGAGGAGCACATAGAGCAGTAAAAAGGGAAGCAGTTCCGAGAAGGACCAGGCCCAGGACCCATTTGCAGCAGGACCAGAAGGACCGGGTTCAGGGTTCATCCGCAAGAGGCCCAGGCGACCCAATCGATCAAGGAGAATGTGGACCCAACCGGGTGACCGCAACCTACTACTTCCGAGGCCTTCCGCAGCCCAACGGACCGGACTCATCTCAGCCCACTAAGGGATTAAGGCATTAATATTCATTCTATAGCTTTCATTCCATGTTAAGGAAGTATATATACCATACATGTAAGAAGAAAAGGATTATGAAAGAATTAATTCAAAATTAGCTTCTAGACCTCTCTCTTGTTCTCTACTCTCTTCTTCCATCCTGCAACCTCCTCTATCCCAAAATTCTGTATCATCTTGGAACCCTAATTTCCCAGAAATTCTTCCCCGAGCATCCAATTGCAACCAATCCAAGCCTTCAGGAACATAGTCCGAGCCATCATTCTCACCGCCATCCACCCTCAGAGCATCCTCTTCACCGGGGGTTGTGGATCGTCAGAATTGTGACAATATCCTAGTTTTTTTTTTCTCCTTGTATGTACTTGAATATAAGTTCACGCCTTCTTAAATTGCAGCGTACTTGTAACATGATAACAAATTTTAATGTTTGATGCACTACTGCCCATTGATCATCTCGATTCCTAATTTTATGTTCTTCTTTTTCTTCTTTGACGTCTCAGTACCGTTAAGTTGAGCCCATACTAAATGCGCGATCAGAGGCGAAGAATTACAGCTGCAGTTTCCTCTTGTGTTTACGTCCTAAATTAGAGTGGGAGAGTGTTCGAGATGTGATGTGTTTTCATTTTTCTTTTATCTACAATGGTTTGAGTTCATGTGGTTCTGTTTTCTGGGACTAATTTGCTTCTGCTCCTTGGCTTGTACTATTATTTAAGAGTTTACCTTTTTTAATGATTTAATGATTCAATGTTCTTTTTTGGGTTATGTTGAGATAATATGTTGGTGAGAGAATATATGATACAAAGCATATGATACAAACAAGCAATATTTCAATGTCTTCATGGGCACTACTAGACTGAATAGCTATTTAGAGTAGTTGGTATATGGAGTCCTATTTAGGACATTGGAGGATGCAGCTTCGTATTGATAGGGGCCATTTTGCATAATCCGAAAGGTCTTCCTCAGTAGAAAGCCCCTACTAGAGAGCCTCAGAACTTGTTCGTTAGTCATGGAATGGGGCATTCAATTTTCAACTTTTCGTTAGTCATTGAATGAATGAAATTCCCACGATCTGACCCTTGCTAGAGCTCTTTTGTGCACTTTCGAAAGCTTTTAGGCCCCGTTTGGCAACGAAAATAAGGGGATATAAGAGTTAGAATAGCTGTTTCCATTCCTAACAGGTTATCCTAAGATAACCCGTTAGGGGTGGGAATAGCCTATTCCCACCCCCAGGTGGAAGAGCTCTCAGATGCCAGTATTTTTTTTTTTTTTTTTTTATTTTTTATTTTTTTATTTTTTATTTAATGATAAGATGTTTAATAAATTTATAAAATTTAAAATTTATTTTTTTATTCTATAAATTTTAAAATTTTTAATTTACTTTTTAATAAATCTAAAAATATAATTTTTTCTAAATTTTTTTAAAAATTTATTAATTTTAAAATTTTTAAATTTATGCAAATTTTTTAATAATTTTTTTTAAATTTATACTAATTTTAAAAATAAAATTTTTGCTTCTACTTTTGTAATTTTTTAAGACAATTAAAATTAAAATTTTTAACATTTATAAATTTTAAATTTTAAATTTTAAATTTTATAGCTTTTAAAATTTTTAACTTTAATTTTTAATAAATTTATCATATAATTTTAATAAATTATATGATAAATTTTTTTAATAATTTTTTTTATATATAAGTAAAATATAAATTTTAATACTTTTTTTAATAAATATTTTAAATTAAATATTTAAAATTATATCAGTAAAATTAAAATTAAAATCATAAACTAAAATCATATTTAAAATCATAAATTAAAATTTTAGTCCTCTTTATTCTTCTTATTCCTTTTTAACTTACCAAACACAATTTTCTTTATACCCGGTATAACTCTTATACTCACCCAAATATAAATTAACATTAGTTCATGCTATTACCATAACTTATACCTATTTTCGGTATAACCAAATTTTTCTTATACCCGGACACGTATTTAAAAATTTTTATTTTAAGTGTATTAAATTCAATTTGTTAATGTATAGCTTTCGTAGCTCAGTTGGTTAGAGCACCCGTTTAGTAAGCGGGAGGTCTTGAGTTCGACTCTCAACGAAAGCATTTAGAAACTTCTAAATATATCTAGCGAACTTTTCTTTCTCTTAACCTGTGGGTAATATCTTTTTTATTTAATTTTTGGCAATCAGAGATTAAATTGGAAGTGATAAATATAAAACTGACATGCCGTATTAGGATAATCTACATACTCCAGGGAATGAGGCACAGCCTACTAAATTCAATTCGCTTGATCTGATGATATAAAACTCACCAATCAGTTTTTTAAAATAGTCTTCTTTTTGTGGCAGTATTTTTGATCAAAAGGAACTTCGAGTAATTAGCTAATCCTTTTTGCAAAGATTACGCCTCATCTCTCAATTCCATAATCAGGATGCAGAGTTTGGGCAACCATGCAGTAACCATCTTAAGTGGGATTTATAAGTCGATAAAACACACTAACCGTCTCTCAGAATTTGAACAAAAGCGCACCAATTTAAAATTTCATTATGGCATCTTTATCAGAAGGCCACATTAAAAAGACAGACCCATGCGAATAGCAGCACATCAAACTACGGCGAGATGCAATCACAACATCAACAAACACAACAAACGGGACAACAAACTGGAGCACTGCCACATTCAAACAAGCACACAAAGTCTCTCATCCTCAGTACTCTTCATCACCTTCGTCTCCCTCCTCCGCCTCGCCCGACTCGGCACCGACCTCCTCATAATCCTTCTCCAGTGCGGCGAGATCCTCGCGTGCCTCTGAGAACTCGCCTTCCTCCATCCCTTCCCCAACGTACCAGTGCACAAACGCCCTCTTCGCGTACATGAGGTCAAACTTGTGGTCGATCCGCGAGAACACCTCCGCGACGCTGGTTGAGTTCGAGATCATGCACACAGCCCTCTGCACCTTGGCTAGGTCGCCACCCGGCACGACGGTCGGCGGCTGGTAGTTGATCCCGCACTTAAACCCGGTGGGGCACCAGTCGACAAACTGGATAGTGCGCTTGGTCTTGATGGTGGCAACGGCGGCGTTGACGTCCTTGGGGACGACATCGCCACGGTACATGAGGCAGCACGCCATGTACTTGCCATGGCGGGGATCACACTTGGCCATCATGGAGGAAGGCTCAAAAGCACTGTTAGTAATCTCAGCCACGGAGAGCTGCTCGTGGTAGGCCTTCTCAGTGGAGATAACGGGGGCGTAGGAGGAGAGCATGAAGTGGATGCGCGGGTACGGGACCAGATTGGTCTGGAACTCTGTCACATCCACATTCAGGGCGCCATCGAATCGCAGCGAGGCAGTCAGAGATGAAATCACCTGCAGATAGTAATACTCATGTTATGCTTGATGCCAGAGAATTTAAGAGGTTATCTTGAAATCTAGGATTTAAGTATCCATCTGCACGGGCCGTATCCACCGTGCCGTACCGTGCCAACAAGATATCGGTACGATACAGCTCCCGTGCCGATGGAACAGTTCAAAACTTTTCTTTCTTAAATTTACTAAGTAATTTTTTCAATAAAGTTCAAAATATTTGATAAGATACATAATAAGCAATTAAAAAAATTTGTTGCTAAAAAAAATAAATATTTCATGCCATTAAGTGTCGGCACGTAAATATTTTTTGTGACCGGCACTCATCAGCACGGCTCGGCACACACCGTGCCGGCAAATTTTCAGCACGACTACGTGCCACGGCACTTAAACCCTTGCTTGAAATGGAAGTAAAATTTAAATTTAGTCCTATTTTCGAATGTAGTCCCATCGACAACTTGTAATTTGAAATGTCATCTTGTCGACTACAATCTATACACCAATTTTGGCAGAACATTGAGAGTAAGCCGAATATTCTGCCCTTAAAGTAATGTCTTGTTGCTCAACAGAATAATTTGTAATTGCACAAAAACCATTAAAACTGGCTGAATATGAAAAAAATCAGAAAATATGTTAGCTTCAGAAGTTGAAATTCAAAAAATATAGTTCAGGTACCAGTTTATAAAGCAACTGCAGTTAGGGGAGTGTCCATATATGCTAGCCAAACTAAAACTCTCATCAGGAAATTATTGCGATCAGACTAGAGTAAGTATGTAGTTAACACCAAAATAAGATTAGATGTTGCAACAATAGACCTGAGAAACGAGGCGATTGAGGTTGGTGTAGGTGGGGCGCTCGATGTCTAAGGAGCGGCGACAGATGTCATAAATGGCCTCATTGTCGAGGAGAACTGAAACATCAGTGTGCTCCAGTAGGGAGTGGGTGGAGAGAACACTATTGTAGGGCTCGACAACAGAGGTGGAGACCTGAGGCGAGGGGTACACAGTGAAGCCCAGCTTCGACTTCTTACCATAGTCGACGGATAAACGCTCAAGAAGGAGAGAGCCAAGGCCTGAGCCAGTGCCTCCGCCAACAGCATTGAAGACAAGAAAGCCCTGAAGCCCAGTGCAGTTGTCGGCAAGCTTCCTGATGCGGTCGAGGCAGAGATCAACAATTTCCTTGCCAACTGCAAAATTGAAATAAATAGTCAGAAAATTATTCTATACTGAATAATGCGTATGGACAGTCCCGGATATCTCGGGCTACTCCATAATTTTCACTTAAACACTTCAATCCCGGAACTATCACATATATTGTGATTTAATTCCTTTACCATCAAATACAATGTATTTTTCTTACAAAATGATCATTCAAAACCCTCTCTATAAATGACTCACCTTAGACTACCTAAAATAGGATTTAAACGGTCATGACTCATGTTACAACAAAAATTAACAAACCAGATTTTTTAACGATTAGAACTAAATTGCAATATATATGAAAGCTTAAAGACTAAAGTGCTTAATGAAAAGTACAGGGGTTAAGTTGCAATACCAAAGTAGTGCACAGGAGCTATCCATATATTTTACCATTTGATACTCTACAATTAAGGGTACAAAAGAAAGCGCATAGGGAATTACTGGTATAGTGGCCACGGGCGAAGTTGTTGGCGGCATCTTCCTTGCCGCTGATGAGCTGCTCGGGGTGGAAGAGCTGGCGGTAGGTTCCGGTCCTCACCTCATCGATCACAGTGGGTTCCAGATCAACAAACACAGCACGGGGGACATGCTTCCCACCACCTGTCTCGCTGAAGAAGGTGTTGAATGCATCGTCACCTCCGCCAACGGTTTTGTCACTGGGCATTTGGCCATCAGGCTGCACGGTATGCAGCACAAGGTTTTAAGGCAGTAGAAGAAAAGGGTACTGAACATAACAAAAAATAGCTCGAAGGAAATATTTGGCGAATTCAGAACTCGCATGAATCCCTACAGCAAGCCGTCTTAAAAATTTCTGAAACCAATTTCATTTGGCCATCAGGCCAAGCAATCTACAACCATTAAGAAAGGCAACACAAGAGGACAATTGAATCACAAAGGCTGCATAAAATAATTCATCAGATAGGTATGTGAAATGACTGATCGCTTGGATTCAGATGTTTTCAGGCGTTATTTTGCCAGATTCAGCAATCAAAACAGTTAGAAGATGCTAGATAGATAGTGATACAGGGTGCACCAATTTTTGAAACTATGTAGCGATGACATGTACACAGTAGCATAGATCGATATCGTTAGAAATTATACAACTTATTATTAACATTGATCCACAAGGTCCAGCAATCAAATGCGGATGAAACCCCCAGTTCTGAGACTCTGAAATGAAAGTATAAGCGCCAATACAGCTAGATTGGTTTTCCGCCAGATCCAGCACTCAAAATGAAACTAGAACACACAAACAAAGAGGCAACGCTAACACCTAAGATCCGATGATGAGAGAACTTGCTATTGCATGGATCAATCGATTCTTAGTCCTTAGTAGCTCTATCTTAGAACAACACAATCATTTTACAAGAAGAAATCTAATGAAAGCATTAATTCGAAGGATCCAGCAATAAAAACAATAGTAGAATCCAACATCGGATCTATACAACAAAAAATCACACGTCCACTTCACCATACAACTAGACGAGGCCTTAATACCGCGCAAAATCTTAAGAACTACATCATCTGAGCAAAGAGATCGACAAATCAACAGAACAGCAATAACAAACACCAATAAAAAGAGAAAACATCGATAAATACAGATCAAACGATACGGTACACCCACATTCACCAAATTAAACATCTGATATAAGATCCAACTTAGATTCGGCCATAATCACATATAAAATCTTAAAAAGTGAATCTGAGCAAAAATATCACCAAATCGATCTAAAAAAACCGCAAAAAATGGCTGAAAAACACAAAATAAAGAGAAAACAGCAGATCTGAGAGATCTAACTAGATCTAGCGAAGCGATCGAACCTGAATGCCATGCTCGAGGCAATAAAGTTCCCAGCACGCATTCCCGACCTGGATCCCAGCTTGGCCAATGTGGATCGAGATGCACTCTCTCATTTTCGCAGCGAGAAATGCCAAATGAGAACGAAGCGAGCGCGCGATCGAGAGAGAGACGGCGTGTACGAAGACGTCGTCCGATGCACCCCTTCTCCTCCGCGTCGCTTCGCGTTTTATAGGAGAAAGAGGAGGACGGAGGGTTATGTTTGTCTAACCGTGGTTAGTTAAACTAACCATGGTCAACCTCCTACTTTGTAGGCATTTTCCTGCACCAGGTGTACCTGTGCAACTCGTAACCGTGAAAATATATTATTATCAGTATAATTGTGTGAAAATATATATTATGATAGTATATTGTAAAGTGTTTTTTTTTTTTAAATGACTATCTAAAAATTTATATTTTTTTAAAAAATTTCTACAAAATTTGTATTTATAAAAATAGCTCTATATCTGCCAACTGATACCACATGTACGTGTCACGCACATGTACTCTCAACATGCATGTTTAGACTCAATAATCTTTTAATTTTAAAATTTAAAATAATTATTTATTTTAATAAATTTATTATAGTTTCCAGAAAAATATATAAAGTGTATTTAACTGACTTAAATCATAAAAATTAAAATTTTGATAATAAGATTAAGATTTTAAAAGATAAGTTTAGTTTGTTTTTATTTTTTCTTTGTTTTCAAAATTAAGGGACGTATGCGTAAATTTCAAAACCTCAGGGACTGATATAAAAAGAACACAGTGCCTTTCCCTCCTCCTGAAAAAAAAAAAAACCTCCGTTGAAATGCCTAGGAAACTCTCGCCTTTCCATCCTCCTGCTCGACCTCTCGTAAATTTAATTTTAAAATATTTTTTAAAAAATAAATATTTTTATATTTTTTTAAAAAATAATTAATTAAAAAATAAAATTATACCACTAATAATTATTTAAACCAAAAATTATATTTGAATTAAAAATAAATAAAAATAAATTAAATTAAAAAAAATAATTAATTAAAAAAATTATGTATTCTATATGCGTTGAATCGTTCACCGTTTTTAAAAGGACATATGAAAGACTATTTTTATAATTTTATTTTATGAAAAATTATTTTTAAAATTATAATATAAAATAAGATTACTTATAAAAACTTTTATCGACTTAATCTTAAGGATTTTTTTTTTTAATAACTCTTTAAACTTTCAAAATTTTTAAAATAATTCTCTAAAAAAAATATTTATAAAACTAACCTTATTTTTATCACAAAATCAAAAATATATATATATATATATATATATATATATATATATATATATATATATATATATATATATATATATATATATAGAATTAGGCTAGAATACTATCGATAGCACCAAACCATTGGTGCTATCAAGTTTTTAGCCGTTGGATGAAAAAATATACGGTTGGGATTATAGTGGGCCCCTAGGGTTTACTCGGTGGTTGGTTGAATAGTAAAAATCTTAGGGGATCACTATAATCTCAACCGCATATTTTTTCATCCAACGGCAAAAAACTTAATAGCACCAATTGCTTGGTGCTATCGATAGTATTCTAGCCGGACTCTATATATATATATATATATATATATATATATATATATATATATATATATATATATATATATATAATTTTCTAAATGCACATGTTGAGAGTGCGCGGCGCGCACACGTGGCGCCCAGTTGTCACCTATATGTCATTTTTATAATTATAAATTTTGTAATTTTATTTTTAAAAATATAAAATTTTGGAGTATCATTTTCAGAAAACATCCTTAAATCACACTAATTTTATTAAATATGATTTTTATAATTTTTATGAGGTGTGGTGCACCGGGTGCACCAAATTACTTTTCTACTTTGCTTCAAAAAGTTACTTCTGAGTCTGTATAAAAGCTTTGTTTATTTACAACCGTCGGATCGTGATCTAACGGCCAACGTCGTGCTAGCTTAGGAACTGCTCGATCTGCGACGCTTCAACGAAACGGGCGCCAAAAATATTTGAGAATGCTGTGTGTACATTCTTTTAGGTTTGTAAATTCTACACCCCACTTTATTTTGAGATAAATATTATTCTATTCGTCATATCGAATGATAAGTTAAATTTATCTCCTCCCAGAATGAAGTGGGTGTAAGATATATATACTTATATATGCCAAAATATTTATACAAAAAAAATTTTCGTTGCACCAAGCCATATAAATATATTTCATGCACCATCCATCTAAAATTTTGACATAGAGACGTAAAGGTTTACAAATCAAAATCTAACTTTTCACATGCCTCTTACAACATTTTCAAAAATATATATTAATAACTATATTTTTTTTTTCAAAATTTAAGTATCCATTGTGCGCGTATCCATTGTGCCGTATCGTGCCAATAAAATATCGGCACGATACAGCTCTGTGCCGATGATATAGCTCAAAATCTTTTTTTTTTAAATTACTAAATAATTTTTTAAATAAAAATTATAATATTTGATGAAAATATATAATAAATAATTAAAAAAATTTATTGCTAAAGAAAATAAATATTTTATGTCATTATGTGTCGACACACATATATTTTTTTGTTAGATGTGATTCCAAAATCGCTTCGATATTATGATTCTGGTTCGCCGACGGTTTCGCTGTACGACGAGAAATTTTATGGATGTCTATGGTGGAAGCGAAAGGCTCGGACCGCTAAGGAAAAAACACTCTTTTCCTTTTGTTTTGTCCTAGAGAGAGATCGAGCGATTGTACGATCAAGAACTTTTGTATTCCTTCTTTTCTACATAGTAAAACCTCTCCTCTTTCGCCCGTAATTTTTTTCCTGCAAAGAATTTTTCACGTAAATTTTTGTGTTATCTCTCTGTCGTGCAATTTGGGATTTATTTATGTGTCGTGATCGCCAATTGATTTTGTTTAATTTGTGCGCTCGTTGCTAATATTTTTTATGACTGACACTCATCAGCACAGTACACAATATGGTGCAGTACGTGCCAGCAAATTTTAATCGCAGAACAAGTGCACTGGATTGTCAGTAGTGCTACATAAGATTCAATACCAGTAATTTTTGAGGTGCTTGAAAATTTGGTTCCTTCTATACAATAAAATTGCAGTGGAAACTGGAAACTGGAAACAAGAAAGAGGGAGCAGATTATTTGAAATATAGTTATTTTGGAATAACTGGGCCAGGTTTTATATAGGGCCAAGAAAATGGGCCGGGTTCGGCCCGTTTTACTAATGGGCGGATCCGGTCCATTTACACCTCAATTAAAAAAAAAAAAAAAAAAAAAAAGAAGGGGGAGAGGGTGAGAGATAAGAATGGAAACCGCACTGTGACTTCCCCGTTCCCATTCCCCGCACGCCATTTATTTACTTCATCAATATAATTTAACGCACTATTGAGCTGAGGAGCCTCTCTAATGGAGCACCGGGTCGATCCCTCGCAACGTATTGCGCGGATCGCTTCTCATCTACACCCTCCTACTTCCCAGGTTTTTGATGCCCCCTCCATAATTTAGATGCATTTTTGTTTTGTGGAATTATTTTTTCTGGATCTGTTTTGCTGTTTCCCCATTTCGATTGTTTCTGTAATTTTGTTGTTCAATTCGCAGTTGTTATCTGAAAGATCGATCAAGCAAATATAAATACGAAATCATGCATTAGAATGGTAGAAAATGATTACTTTGAACTTAGGGGGCTTATGAATTGCTCTGATGCTGTGTTGTCCGAAAGATTGATCCGATGGAAAATGGTTCAGGAATAGTCGTAGTAATGGTGTTGCTTCAATTTTGGATAGTTGGGATTTTCCTTTTTCTGCAAGAGGTGCTTCAATTCTGAATGATTATTTAGCATTTTCTACAATTTTAGACATAATTATGATGTTTGTTTTCTTATCAAGGTTTCCTAAGCATACTTTTATTTGATTTTAGTGATGCATTTATAGTCTTTGTTAATATTATATTATTATTCATCTTTACCCGAAGATGGAGGAGATCTCGTTGTTGAGGCGCTCCGATTGCCGCGCGAAAGGAGGGGCACCGGGTTTCAGAGTAGTAATACTGGGCGCGGCGGGTGGGATTGGTCAGCCCCTCACATTGTTGATGAAGATGAATCCTCTTGTATCGCTTCTGCATCTCTACGATGTCGTTAACACGCCCGGCGTCACCGCAGATATCAGCCACACGAACACTGGCGCCGTGGTAACTACTTACCTTTGTTTCTTCTCCTTCTCCATCTTATATATCAAGCTATTTTATTAAGAAATTTTAGTATTTCATAAGCCACATTAATTAATCTTAAAGAATGTGATCTGAATTCCCCCATTCTTGTGATTAGGCTGATATTTCAGTACACAAATCATGGTAAATGTATCATATATCAGTTAAACATGATCATGTTGTGGTTTTCTTGGAGAGTGAAGAGGCCCGCAGGGAAATTATATAAAGTATTGTTCGTTTATTTTAGTTTTAATTCTATGGCTCAGAAACTTGTAGTTGACAATTAACTTAGTTGATTGTGGATTTGGAGACTATGTTTGTAAATCTCAGATTAAGTCAACGAAGATAAAAGTTGTTTGATTGATTCTACTAGATATCTATTCTGATTACTTGTTGAAGTTATTTGTGTTGCATTATGTTCACTAGGTTGGGATTCAGATTGGTAGGTGGGCTAGCTTGCAAGCAATTTGATAGTTCTTGGACTCAATTTAAACAATTTTTATTCAGTGGACTTAATCTGATAATCTATGCTAATTACTTATGGGGTTCTTCAGGTACGTGGCTTTCTTGGCCAGCCACAGTTGGATAGTGCGCTCACAGGAATGGATCTTGTCATTATCCCAGCTGGTGTCCCTAGGAAACCGGGAATGACTAGGGATGATTTGTTTAACATAAATGCTGGAATTGTTCGGACACTCTGCGAGGGGATTGCCAAATGTTGCCCTAATGCGATTGTGAACCTGATCAGTAATCCAGTGAATTCTACTGTACCGATTGCAGCTGAAGTTTTTAAGAAAGCTGGGACTTATGATCCCAAGCGTCTTCTGGGGGTGACTACTCTTGATGTAGTGAGAGCTAATACTTTTGTGGTATGCAGCTTAAAGAACTCTTTTACATTTTAAGTATGCTGTAGTAGATTGTTTTCCCTCTCCTTGAGTTCCTGTTTGGCTGTGCTTCTGTAACAATTCCTCTAGTCCATAAAGCAGAAGCTTCCAGTTACCGTCTGATTGACTAACAAACAGTCTGGAGCTATTCTTGTGGCTTGAAGCTTAAATGAGCTTTTGGACCAAAAGTACAGGCTTCAATTTTGACCTTCTGCTTCTGTGTCTTCTATCATCTACCCAAACACACCTAAGTAGAAGTTCCCTCTAGGTCAAACAGGTCCTGAGTATTGTTTTGTCTTTAGTGTTATGGGACCTATCATGATCATACTGTTGGTCATATACTTACTTTCATGAGTTACAGGGACTTTGAATTTATTTACAGTATCCTTTCTTATTCCGATTATATTGTTATTCACAGGCTGAAGTACTTGGAATGGACCCAAGAGAGGTTAATGTTCCGGTAGTCGGTGGGCATGCTGGAGTTACAATATTACCCCTGCTGTCACAGGTCAGAATATTTTTCCTTGTGTTTTTTATTGTTTCTCTTCTTCATAAAGGAGATTTTTGTTCTCCTACCTTCTGAATAGACTGGTCCAACATCCAACTTATATGATTAGCTTAATAAAAGGATTATTTTGTTTTGCAGGTCAATCCCCCATGTTCTTTCACTCCAGAGGAAATCACGTATTTGACTGATCGCATACAGAACGGGGGCACAGAAGTTGTTGAGGTAAGATACCATTTGGTATTTACTGTTATTGGTATATGAACTCTTACTTTGTAGTTAGGGATTTTCAGATTGTTCAAATTTCAACATTTTTCGGGAGCTTGTGGGACACACAGGCTTGTGAATGATATTGCCTGCATTTGCTGTTTTCATACACTTTCATCATAAATGAATGGACTATGCAAATCAATATTTCAGATATATTAGCTAGAGTTGACTGTGAAAAAAGAGGATTACAGGTCTTGTAGTGTATTAAGAATAGATTTAAGGCATGCGAATTATAATTGAGTTTACAGAAAGTATATTCTGATGTTTAGCATGGTTGTATCTTTCCTTTTGGATTAGGATTCTTTCCACCCTTCACCATTTTATCCTTGTTTCTTTGCATAGGACAACAAGAACAAGAACAAAAACAAAACATCTGAGCCTCTGATTTCAACTATCTGGGATTTGCTACTTGAATCATACTCTTCAGTTTAGCCCTGTTTTTAGGCACATCAAACCAAGTGCCATTGTGCCCTTCCTGACTAGTTCGTCTACTGTTAGAATTTCTCTTCTTCTCACTCTACTTGAATTAGATTACTCATTCTTACCAGTGTATTAGGCTGTCTTTGTTGACATCCAAGCCATCACAATCACTTTTCATGTGATTTACCTCTATAGAGAAGCTATGCCGAATCACTTGAATTTACGATGCGGCTTGAGATATGTTATCTTATTTATTTCCTTCTTATCCCTACTGGCGGGCTTAGATAAAAAGTAAGCATGCTACGGCTGTTTGTGTTCCTGTTGTCACCACAATTAGCTTCTTTTTTTATAGCATCCAGGAACATTGGGCAGCTTTTTTGTCAATGTTCTGTTGTTAGATCTTGATCAAGTCTGTTAAGTTGATATGTTGAGAGAGTAAATTCTATACAATTCGATTTTTAGATTTCTACTTATGATTTGTGCTGCAGGCAAAGGCTGGAGCAGGCTCTGCCACTTTGTCAATGGTTAGTATACTTTGTTTTGTACTCTTATGAACATTAATCTAGAGTGAATCTTATGAGCAAAACGATTTATGCAGGCATATGCTGCTGCTAAATTTGCCGATGCATGCTTAAGAGGATTGAGAGGTGATGCTGACATTGTGGAATGTGCATATGTGGCTTCTCAGGTTCTCCTACTGTCGAACCTTTAGTTCTTAGTTATCTATCTTTCAACATATAGAAGCCATTTTGTAATGCCCTGTTTTCTTTCCCTTTTTTTCCTCTCTTTTCCTCCTTTTCTCTTACCTTCCATGGTTACAGGTGACGGAACTACCATTCTTTGCCTCAAAAGTGAGGTTAAGTCGCACTGGAATTGAGGAAATGCTTCCTCTTGGACCATTAAACCAGTTTGAAAGGTCTGTCAGCTTCATTTTAACTGCTCTAGTGCTAAAAGCAGAATTTATGATAAAATGAGGTGTTATCTACCTGTTGTTATGACAGAGCTGGTTTGGAGAAGGCGAAGAAAGAGCTTGCTGAGAGCATTCAAAAGGGTATTTCTTTCGTTAAGAAGTGAATAGCGTCGCACAGCAGCATACCTTCTCAGCAAAACCTTCTAAAAGAAAAGGTTTGCTAGTGTTGTAACATGTACACTTTTTTTGGCTTTATAAGTCAATAATGAAACTAATTTCTTACATAACCGCATGCAACACTCTCTTATAGTGAAGTTACCAATAAAGAAGGAAGCCATGTTTTGTCTGTTGCATTTCTGGTTCTGTAAACAATTACCCACAAAAGAGTTTGGCTCTCAAAATTAGACCTATGGAGAACTTAGATGTTTGCGCTTTGTCAGCTTTGTTCGATGTAAGTTGTGAATAAACAGTATAGACTATTATTTGAATAGCTTTGTCTAGTAGGGTGAATGCAGGTTGGATATTGTCGGAACGAATCAACAACCAAATCCCGGTTTATCAGATATGGATTTAGATGTTCTAATGTCTTAAATTCATTTTTGTACTTTGTAATGCGGATAAAATACAAGTCTATCTAGTTTGTGTTGCATACATATTAAGCTATCCATACTAAGCAAACATTGTATATTAATGTAACATGAATTGACCCTTCTTGGCCTCTCTTTTGGACAAGAACAAAAACTGATGTATAATCAATCTAATAACAACAAAAAATGGCCTGTGATAGTCATGACAAAAAAAACTAAAAAGAAAATATGGTCAGGTTTTATTCAATCAAATCATGTACCAGCAGAGTTGTTTTTGCTCCATTATTAGGGTTTTTGTTCTATATGAGGGGTCTGCCTATATGCTAACAGGAATCTACCTAGTTTAGTACCATACATAGGGGGCCATTTGCTTCAATAATTGAGGGGGGTTGATATTCCCTTTTCTTGGGCTAATGAATCCAAGAAAGATGAGATCACTTCTGTTACAGAAAACTCCACAAGGTAGCATATGGTTGTTGCCACTTTTCCAGCTGTGCCCCTCTCTGTTTTGCTAATATTGTATCCATTCTTTTCTCTATCCTTTTTTCCTGCTTTACACACTTTTAAGTAGGGAACATTATGATGGTGGGAGGCTGCCTTTTGTGATTTTCCCTTTACTTTGAACTTTTGATTGTTAGCTTTATATTGTCTTTTTGACTTTGGATGCTTTTGTTCACTCTGTTTTAGGTTTGTGATCTGAGAGAATTGCTTTTAGGTGATCTGTTTAGAGGGGGGGAAAAGAAGGGGGAAAAAAAAGCTAAAAAAGGATGGCAATTTTGGTAGGAGGTAGATACAAATCTGATAAATGAAATTACAAGATATCATTTGATGCCATTTTGGTTTGGTATTATTGTTCATCACTAAACAGCATTATATTTTACAGCGTAGATAAACGAGCTCTCTGATTGTAAATATCCAGAATCAAAGTGACAGAATCTATCTACAGAGCCCCCTAGCAGGCCACGACATGAATTCCGACACAGCGCAATGCAGCAACAGTGCCACCATGTTGACAACATCTCATTACGAAATTGACTAATTAACTACTCATGAACATTACAATTTTCTATCTATCTGAGTTGCCAGGTAAAAATGTTTTATTCTCAGCTTCATGTATGCTTTTGTATTTACTGCCTCTTGTGCTGCTTTTTTTTTTTTTTTCAGATTCTTGAACCAGTACCTCAGACAACATCATTAATTAAGCACAATTATTACATTGCTTATATATTATAGCATGCATTTGTTACACATGGGTTGTAGGATCTTTAGCAAACCCGATTCGCGAACCAGATAGTGCCGGGATTAAACGGGTCGGGTCGTAGTAGATCGGATCTCAAATCGACCCGGCTTGTACGGACGGGCCATCCCAACCCCATTAAATACCAACCGTGTGATGGATGGTTTCCGGTTTGTTCCCGGATCTCCACGGCCGTCCACGTGGCATATGTACGGCATGCGACCTGCACTACTGCATGGGGCTTCATTAAAAATTATAATAAAAAATAAAAATAAAAATAAAAAAAGATACGGAGTTTTGATTCTTTTGAATAGGAAAAGGCGACGAGGCAAAAAAAAAAAGGGGAGGGTCTACCACGTGTGACGTACACCACAAAGGGGGCGCAATCATACTCTGTTCCCTTTACAAAAGGGCAAACGAGTTCCCTACATCCAAAGCCGCACAATTTTGCTACAACCTGGCCAAGTGGCACGTTCTGATTGGATTTATGATGTCCTTTTATGTTTTTTCCTTTTTTCTTTTTTTTTTTTCCTCTCTTTTCATGTTTCAGTGTGCACTGCAGTTTTTGAATTGTTATATAAATACTTTGGCCCTACATCCTAAATTGCATGATTTTAGTATAATATTTCTATGTGTTATGTATCTTTTCGCTATGAATTTAACCTTTTCTTCTTTATTTTTTATTTTTTATTTTTTATTTCTATTTCTTTAATATTTTATGGTGTTGGAAGTCAAAAACCCTAAAACACTAAATCAGTCCTTACTCAGCAATAGGAGTGGAGTGCCCATGCTCCCAAAAAGCAATCCAACATGACCCTGTTTATCCTGTGGTGGGGCACAATATTATTCCATTAAGAACTACTCACTAACTAGGACAATAGTACAAATTATTGTATCAAAAAATTCGAGTAACTTCACTTTAAATCAAAATTTTAATCTGTATTTTTTGGTTTTGTTGTTGTTGTGGCTGCTGCCGCCGCTGCAATAAAAGCAAAACTAGACACTAAAACTGTGGTGGGTACAAAGACATTAATCACGGAGTGATATTTTTGATCTACAAAGTTGATAATAAATTTTGGAGTTGGACTATGTGAGTAAAATTTTTTCGTATATATAAATTGTTGATCATTGGATGAAGAAACATATAGTTAGAATTATAATAATTTTTTAAAGTTTATACTATTTTACCAATAATTCACTAAATTCCAGAAAAATATTATCATTCTAACTGTATATTTTTTCATCAAAAGACGAAAAAATTATGAGTATAAAAAAATCTATACTCGTAAAAATATAATAGTTCTACGCATAAACTTTGACTACTAAATTTTAAATTTTATTATTTATTTTAAAATTTATTTATAAATTTGATAAATTATAGAAAATTTTTCTCGCTTTTTTATTTTTTTTTTCAACTTTTAAAAAATTATATTTTATCTTTTCAAAAATTAAAAATATTCACAGAAAGATACATGATGATAACTAAATGACCAAATTATTTTTTCTTTATCTCCTTCCTACTTCTCTCTCTTTCTCTATGTTCCTTTCTTCTCAACAACGGATAATGCAGCGAGGCCGCTCTTAATCTTAAAGTCGATGAGGGTGTTGGTGGCGAAAATCTTGAAAGAGACGAAGCGAGGGGAGCAAAGGAGGCGACTCTCGCCAAGCTTAGAGGAATCGCTGCTTTAGCAAGGAACAGAATGGAGGAGAGAGAAGAGATGAGGGACGAGAATAGCGAAGGGCAACACGGTAAGATGAGAGGAGGTGTGGAGAGGAGCCAGCGACCGAGTACGATAACGACAGAGAACGATCCATAATAAAATTATATAATATAAAATATAGACGGAATTCTAATGAACTGACAGTAAAATCCGAATTAAGTAAATATTTTAAAAATTTTAAAAAAATAAAAAATATATATTTTTTAAAAATTTTAAAAAAAATAAAAAAATGAATATTGGCTGAAATTTTTATATAATTTAGCCTAGATACAACATTTTTTTTGTTCTAAAATCAGTGGCAAACAAGCATGATTTGGGGGAATCTTGACTTATAAAAATCCAAAAAAGATTGAACATCTTTCCTTGAATTCTTAGCTTTGAAGCACAAATGAAGTACGGATCATTAATTTGGCTACAATAATATAATAAATAATAACAAGTAAGCTACACTTGAGACTACATTTTTATTTGCATTTAATATATATATATGTTTATCATTTATTGGCACTAATGTAGTAGGGCTTAGATCTTGGACTGCCATTAATTAACGAATATAATTTTGATAAAAACAAATAATATGTTATTATATTTGATTAAATTTACCTAATTAAATTTATTTTATAAAATTATATATGTGCTAAATTTATTTTTTTTACATAAAACAAAAGTTACGAAACACACGATTTGGCGGTCAAAAAAGTTATAAAAGTGTGACATAATGATAGATTTTCTTTAAAAAATGTGCAACTTTTTTTCCTTTGAATCTAAATCTAATTTAATTAAACTTTATGATTTGGGACACTGCATGCGTGTGACAGGATCCAAGTGTTTAAATTTTTATTTTATTTATATCTTCGAAATAATAAGTTGGTGATAATTATTCAAACGAAATCATTATGTATTATCTAGATTAATGTTAATAATAATAATAATAATAATAATTAATTATCAAGTTCCTTCCATAATAGTAAACATTATTTATTGATATGCACGTATTAATCACAAATTGGAACACCTTAATTAATACAAAGTAAACAACAAATTAGCAGAATAAAATTATTAATTAATACACAGCAAAGTCGAAAAAGAAGTTTCTAAATTGAAAAACAAACAAAATTATGATTTAAACGATTCGCAGATTGATTGTAATTAAAGAAAATATTATTAGTATTTTTTCAAACAGCCTTATTAATTATCGACTGCATTAATTTAATTAAGATTATGCATATCTATTTTTTTTTTTTTTTTAAAGAAAACAAAGATCATTCCATATATAATCCTTCATTTCACCAAAATATAATTAAGAGTAGCATTAATACAATGCATAATTCTTTGTATATTTCTATAGGAGTGGGTGAATTGCATATATTTGCTCCTTTGAAGGGCACTCTCCAATGCATTTGTCTCTTAATCAATGAACATAAATCAAAGTGTATAAACATAAAAAGAAGAGACAAAAATTTCTAAGAGCCCTAGAGATAGTGCTAGTGTTGGATTGTATAAAAACTTTTTTTGGGAACTAAATTGTTACATCAATCTAAGAGTAGGAAAATGGTATCGATCAAGATGTCAGAGACTAAACTTTTTATGCGAATTTCTTCTTTGCAAATTATCAAATTCCAAAGAAAAATCACTTCATGAGGTTTTACTATATCCATCTAGAAGCTTCTTTTCGAATCTCAAGACATCAGACCCAGAAGCTGAAGAGTCATGGACTTTTTCAAGTTTCTAGGGTAATAAATGTAGGACTCTTGGGAGCTCGTAGTCTCCACTTTTAGCTTATGTTTGTACGCCACTTGACATTTTTTCATTAGGTATTTGGGCGGCGAGTGGTCTATAAAAGATTGTGACCTCCACCCTTATAGGACGAGTAAGAAACAGTTGTATTTTTCTAATTCCAGAAATGCAATTCCTCTTCTTCAAAACTCTCTCTCTTTCTCTCTTGCACTTCAACTTTGGGCGGGTGGATCCAAATTCACAAGAAACGATGTAGGCTTACTCACTTCGCGAAGGAAGGCGAGCGCCGCACGAACTTTCTAAGCAATTTCGCTTAAGTCCGTGACAAAGAGCTCTCTTAGTTCAAATTCCTATTATTTTTATCTAGTTTTTATTACACATATGAGGCTTTGTATGAAATTATAAGTAAGCACAATAAGAAATATGTTTTATGGTCTATTGAAAAATAAAAAAATTATTTCCCTAAATGCTATTGCCCCCCATCTTAGTTATTTTTGTATGATAAAATTGCTTAATTAATGGTAGCATATTCTTGATAGTTACAGAACATACAATTTTTGATAAATATTTAAAAATAATTAATAAAAATAAAAATATACACAATTTATCTGAACTATGAATTATTTTGAATCGACTATGTAATTTTTTAAAATTTTAATTTTACTAACTAATCTTTCAATTTATTTGATTTGAATAAGTCAATGATATTTTGACTTTAAAATAGAATATATTATTTATTTTTAAAGATTTAGTTAGTATAATTTATACAATTATTGTAACTATAAATTTATTAATATAAGTAATTAGCTTAAATTTTAAAATTAAAGTATTATTGATTGATTCAAATCAAAGAACTTAAAAGGTTAAGTAATAAAATCAAAATTTTAAAAAAAATTAGATAGTAAATTTAAAATAGTCTGCAGTACAAGTAATTTATTACGACAAGAGTACAAATAAAAATGAAAAGTAGCACTTACAAATTGCAAAATACAATATATATATATATATATATATATATATATATATATATATATATATATATATATATATATATAATTAGGCTAGAATACTATCGATAGCACCAAGTTATTGGTGCTATCAAGTTTTTAGCCGTTTGATGAAAAAATATGCGGTTGAGATTATAGTGGCCCCCTAGGGCTTACTAGGTGATTGGTTGAATAGTAAAAATCTTAGAAGATCACTATAATCCCAACCGCATATCTTTTCATCCAACGGTTGAAAACTTGATAGCACCAATTGTTTGGTGCTATCGATAGTATTCTAGCCGGACTATATATATATATATATATATATATATATATATATATATATATATATATATATATATATATATATAGCGTGGGGCTACTATATATACTCTTATGAGTGTAGACCTATTTATATATATTCATAATTTTTTCGCCATTGGATGAAGGGATGTGCTGTTAGAATGATATCGGTCTCTCTAGGGTTTAATGGGTTGTTGGTGAAATAGTATAAATCTTAGACGACCACTATAATTCTAACCACACATTTCTTCATTCAAGGACCAAAAACTTATGAGTACAAAAAAATTTGTACTCATAAAAGTATAGTAGTCGGGCTATATATATATATATATAGCCCGACTACTATATTTTTATGAGTACAAATTTTTTCGTATTCATAAGTTTTCGGCTCTTGGAAGAAGGAATGTGCGGTTAGGATATAGTGGTCTCCCTAGGATTTAATAGGTTATTGGTAAAATAATATAAATTTTAGGCGACCGCTATAATCCTAACCGCACATTTTGTCATCCAAAAGTTGAAACTTATGAGTATAAAAAAATCTATACTTATAAAAATATAGTAGTCGAACTCTATATAACGTAGGACTACTATACTTTTAGGGTATAGACTAGAATTTATGTAAAAACAGAAAACATGACAGGCGAAAAAGAAAAAAAAAAAGAATTTCCACTATCTAGTCAAAAGGGAGTACAATGTTTTTGAAAGTTATGTGTATAATGTCGTCTTCTTTGTCATATATATATATATATATATATATATAGTTCAGCTACTGTTCTTGTACATGCACCAAGGTATCCCTTAGATCATACTATTCCACCAACCACCCACTAAACCCAAGGGGCCCACCATCATTCTAAATGCATATTCCTACATCCAAGAACACACACACACACACACACACACACACACACACACACACACACACACACACACACACACACACACATATATATATATATATATATATATAATTTTAAAAATATAAGTCTATTTATATTTGTGAATTTTTTATCATTAAATTTGTATTAAAATTTATATTTTTATAAAGTCAACTAAAAAAGAGAAAAATAAAATAAAAAATACAAATTCAATAATAAAATATTCACAAATATGAATGTAATTATACTTTTAAAAACATATAAACTCTATTATATCTCTCTCTCTCTCTCTCTCTCTCTCTCTCTCTCTCTCTATATATATATATATATATATATATATATATATATATATATTATCACCGGATCCTTAGTTTTCTCTACATTTATTTATTTGTTATTCTTAAATTATTTTTTAAAATTTATTATATCATAAAATTATATCATACATCCCACCCATCCAATGGATAGGATGGATGGATGTGATATATTTAGAAGTTACTTGAAGTGACCTCTTATCATACTCCTATTCATTAGATGAATTGAGATATAGGATGTACACCCGAGTGTACACATAGCATTTTGTAAAATATAAATCTAAAAATGATAATCAAATTATATTTTTATCAAAAATGAAATTCAGCATTGCAATCAAATGGCAATAAGGTGAACTCTGTTTTCAATTTTTTTACTATTTATGTACTGTGGTCCTCTTAACTTAAATGCAGTATAATTTTTCCCCACATCCGGTGCACCACGTCAGCAGTGGACTGCCGAAATAATTCACCCTTGGCATCCTCATTTTATTTTTTTCTTCTTAAATATAACATCACTTACTTTCTAATTTTCATAATTCTTTTATAAATTAATGGTGATTTCAAAAAGAAAAAAATAAAATAAAATTTCACCATCTTATTTATCTTATCATTTTTTTTTATAAAAAAAAAAAAGGTAATTTTAAAATTTGTAAATAGATAATGATGATGTGGTGGACCAGGTGCAAGTAATAGTTTCGTAGAGGGTCTGAGTGAGAAGAATCCCACAATAACTACATGCTAGTACAGATTCTAATAATGGGGTTGGGGGGTGGGAGTTTTATGACCACGCCCATCACATTCATTTATTTCTTCGTTGACCCCTCAACAGGAAATTAATATACGAGAACGTATTCCGATTTGAGGGAACTTTCTCTCTCATTTATTACTCTCTTCGTTCCTTCACATATATATATATATATATATATATATATATATATATATATATATATATATATATATACATTTGTTTTCCTGTGGTCTTGGAAATTGAGAGATCTCGATCTTATAAACAATAATTAATTTATTTATGAGTAAAATTTATTAGGTATTTATTTAGAGGGATGCTAGGTGTACATCACATTCTACACTCTACTTTATTCTGGGATGGATATTATTTTACTTGTCACATCGAGTGACGAGTGAAATTCATCCCACTCCAGGATGGGGTAGGGTATAAGATATACACTCCTAGTGGAATTCATCCCACCTCATGATGAGATAGGGTGTAAAATATACACCCGTAGGCTGCGTTTGGAATCGGGTTAAGGTGGAATTGGCTAAACCGGGGATAAGTATAAAGTACGGAACTAGAGCGAAAAAGCGTTTGGGATGGTTTCAGGGATAAGGGATTTTTTGTTTGGTTTAATAATGAGGAATAGGAGGAATAAAGAGGATAAGTGGGGTAAATTACCTTTTTTCCCTCAAGAGTTAATATGTGATAAAAGTTGTTAAAATTTAATTAGTTTTTTTTAATTAATGGATTAATGGTTTAAAAAAATAGAAATAAAATTATAATTATAATTAAATTATATTATTTAAAAATAATATTTATTTTAATATTTTATTTTCTCAAATTAAAATTTAAATTTAAAATTTAAAATTTTAATATTTTAATTTTAAGATTTAAAATTTTATAATATTTATTTTAAATAATAAATTTTTAACATAAATTTTTTTTTAAAATTTGGAAAAATCGTATATTTGCTAAATATTTGTAAATTTTTGCCCTCAAGCTTTATTATGTAATTAAAATTTTCTAAAATCGTTTTTCTCGTTTTAATTAATGGATTAATGGTTTAAAAAAATAGAAATAAAATTATAATCATAATTAAATTATATTATTTAAAAATAATATTTAATTTAATATTTTATTTTTTCAAATTAAATTTAAAATTTCAAACATAAAATTTCAACATTTAAATTTTAAAATTTAAAATTTTATAATATTAATGTGTGATGATGAGAGTGTATTGGGAAGAGAGAAAGGAGGTGGGATGAAGGAAAAGAGAGAGAGGAGAGAGAGGGATTTGTGATGATGAGAGTGTATTGGGAAGAGAGAAAGGAGGGGAGAGGAAAGAGAGAGAGGAGAGAGTTTTTATTAAAATAATATGTTGGGAGGAGATAAAGTAGGGAAGAAGAGTAATATGGTAAAAATTTTAATATTAAAATAATAGGTTGGGATTTGTTATACCAGCTATTCTATTTTTTCTGGGTTAAGCAATACCAGATGGTTCCAGAAACGTTTGGTAGAATAAGAGGGATAAACCCGCTATTCCCGGTTCTAGACCGATTCCAAACGGCCCCCTAAAGAAATATATACTTATATATACCTATTTATTTATGTATTATAAATTGATCTAATATTTTGCTTCTTAATATTAATAAGATGATTGAAATAAGTTCAATAAATTACGTGAGGTTGCAATTCATAATAGATCTAATATTCAGATGAATTGAGTCCGATTAAGACTCATGGGCACGATATCTTTACGTTTTAAATGAATTAATTATGTATTTATAACTGTTCAAATTTTTAGAATTAATAATTAATACAAAATTAACAATGAAATAGAAGAGAAAATAACAAAAGCTTAAAAAGAGGATTGGTGTAGGGATTAGAGGATTAGCGGAACACTGGCAGTAAAATGAGATAGCTACCGATTATTGCAGTAATCTGAGTGCAGCAGAAGTTCAAGTACTGCTTGATCAATCACCTTCCTGATTGCGGCAATTATAGCCAAATTGACATTTAAGTGAGCAACAGCAAGTTAAAGAAAGAGACCAAACAACATCAAAAGCTTAAAAAAAAAAAAAAAAACACCCCACCAGATTTGTATGTACATAACAGTTCATAAACCCACAGATTAGACCCCATAACTCTCAGTAAAATGAAAAGAAGAAAAAAGACCCATTAACCAAACTTGCTAACGACTAAACCTCTCAAATGCTAAGAAGATCCGGCGGCGACGATGACGACTGCGGAGCTGCAGTGGCGGTGACAGTGGCGGTGGCAGTTGCGGTTGCAGTTGCGGCCTCCCCCTCGCACTGCTGCTGCTGCTGCTGCTGCTGCTGCTGCTGCTCTTTGCTTTCGTTTGTAGTCGCTTCTGCGGACGCTTCGCCGTCTGCTATAACTATAACCGGATCCTCTACTTGCTTAGCACAGGTCCTGGGGACTTCGCTGAGCATCTGAACCACCTCTCGCATCGTCGGCCGCTCAACGCTCTGCTCCTCGACGCAGAGCATGGCCACATAGAACACGTGCTTTACTTCGTCGATGGGCACGGTCGAGAGCCTCTGGTCGAGGATTTTGGCCACTTCCTCTTTGTTCGAGTCGGTCATCTTTCGGACCCACTGGACGATGTCGACGCCGTCGCCGAACTCGCCCACCGGCTTCCTCCCGCTTACCAGTTCGAGGAGAACAACTCCGAAGCTGTACACGTCGCTCTTCTCGTCCACCTTCAGCGTGTAGGCATATTCTGCGGAACCATCCGTAGAGAAAATTTATCGAACAGTTGATGAATACAACAGATCATTGTTAAAACAGAGTATATGATTAAGGTTCTTTTCCTTTATCACCGCCCAGAAAATTAATCATGTACGTTGATTTAGTACTACTTCAGCATATCAATAAAACGACATTTGTGGACCAAATTGCAAGCGACGGAATTTAAAGGTCGAAAAAGGAGATTGGTATTTTGACGGCGACATTCGAGTTGGGCCGAGGCGATCAATAATTTAAATCCAAAAAAGAAAAGAAGAAAAGAAAAAGAATTAATTATTAGGAAACAGTTAAAATATATTGCTTGCGTATTATTATTGTTGGGAATTAAATTAAATTAAAATTAAACCTGGGGCGATGTAGCCGTAGGAGCCGGCGATGGCGGACATGCACTCGGAGGCGCCGGAGTCTTGGAGGAACTTGGCGAGGCCGAAGTCGGCGACGTGGGCTTCGAAGCTGGAATCGAGGAGGATGTTGTTGGACTTGACGTCGCGGTGGAGGATGAGCGGGGAGCAGTCGTGGTGGAGGTAGCAGAGGCCCTTGGCGGCCTCGACGGCGACCTTCCGCCGCGTCTCCCACTGCAGGTGGCCGCCCTTCTTCCCGTGCAGCACCTCGCCCAGGCTGCCGTTCGGCATGTACTCGTACACCAGCAGGTTGGTCTCGCGGTTCGCGCAGAAGCCGAGGAGGCGGACGATGTGCCGGTGGCGGATGCGGCCCAGGGTCTGTATCTCGGCGGAGAAGCCGTGGTCGTGGGACGCAGATCCGCGGCCCATCGCCGGGAGCCTCTTCACCGCCAGCTGGTCCCCGTTGGGCATCGTGCCCTTGTACACGATGCCGGCGCCGCCCTTGCCGATGATGTTCTCTTCCTTGAGGCAGTTCAGCACGTCGTCGCAGGTGAAGTCCAGGCGCTGGAACGCCGTCAGCTTCCACGCGCGGGCGTCGCTGGCCTTCTTGATCGACCGGGCCTTCAGGATGGCCGCGACGGCGAAGGCGATGGAGCAGAGGAGGAGGCCGATCACCAGCAGCAGCTTGAAGCTGCCGGAGAGCGAGCCCCGGGCGCGGGCGGGGCGGGACCCGTCGCCGCCGCCGCCGCCGCCGCCGCCGCCGTCGGAGGAACCCGGGCGGCAGGGGCCGAGGTAGGGCCCGCACAGGCCCGGGTTGCCGAGGAACGACGTGGCGTTGAAGTAGCTGAACTGGCCGGTCCCCGGGACGAGGCCGGAGAGGTTGTTGTAGGAGAAGTCGACGGCGGTGAGGCTCTGCATCGTTGCGATCGACGCCGGGATGGCGCCGTCGAGGCGGTTCCGTGACAAATTCAGGTAGTTGAGGATCCGCATTTCGGTGATCTCCCCCGGGATCTCGCCGGAGAGGTTGTTCCGGCTCAGATCCAGATAGGTGAGCAGCCGGCACCGGCTGATCTCCGGTGCGATCGATCCGGAGAAGGCGTTGCCGCTGAAGTCGATCTTGGACAGCTGCTGCAGCCGCCCGATCTCGCGGGGGATCTCGCCGGAGAAGCGGTTCTGATCGAGGAGCAGCTTCTGGACCCCGGAGAAGCTGCCGACGGAGCTGGGGAGGGGACCGGAGAGGCGGTTGTTGGAGAGGCAGATCTCGCCGAGGTTGGGCGAGGATCCGGAGGTCTCCGGGAAGCCGCCGGTGAGTAGGTTGTCCTGCAGCTCGACCTGGGTGAGCTCGGGGAGGTCGAGGAGGCCGCGGGGGATGGAGCCGTTGAGGTAGTTGTCGCCGAGGCGGACGCGGGTGAGGGAGGTGCAGCGGCCGAGGGAGTCCGGGATGGGGCCGAAGAGGAAGTTGCCGAGGGCGATGAGGGTGTGGAGCCGGTTCCCGGCGCAGAGCTCGGGGGGCAGGGAGCCGGTGAGGCGGTTGGAGGAGAGGTCGAGGAGCTGGAGCCTGGCGCTGCGGCCGAGCCCGCGCGGGACGGCGCCGGTGAAGTTGTTCTCCCAGAGCTGGAGCACCTCGAGGGCCGGGAGGTCGGCGACGAAGGCCGGGACGGCGCCGAAGAGGCGGTTGCGGAAGAGATTGAGGAGGGTGAGGTTGCGGAGGCGGGCCAAGGAGTCGGGGATGGGCCCGGAGAGGGCGTTGTTGGAGAGGTCGAGGGACTTGAGGGAGCGGAGTTCGCCCAGCTCGTCCGGGATGAGGCCGGAGAAGCCGTTGACCTGGAGGAAGAGGGTGTCGAGGCTGAGGAGGCGCCCGAGCTCCGGGGGGAGGGGCCCTGAGAGGCCGCAGTTGGCGGCGTCGAGGCGGACGAGGGTGGTGAGGTTGCCGAGCTCGGGGGGGAGGCCGCCGAGGAAGGAGTTGTAGTAGCCGAGGTAGAGCTCCCGGAGGCGGGGGAGGGAGCCGAGGGAGGCGGGGAGCGCTCCGGAGAGCTCGTTGCCGGAGAGTGCGAGGTACTCGAGGCGGAGGAATCTGGAGTAGGAGGCGGGGACGGAGCCGGAGAAGAAGTTTCCGCCGAGGTGGAGGTGGCGGAGCGAGGGGAGGTGGGAGAGCGGGGGTAGGGAGCCCGAGAGGTTGTTGTTGTAGAGGTCGAGCACGCGGAGGGTGAGCGGGAGCGCGAGGGCGAGGGAGGAGGGGAAGGATCCGTTGAGGCCGTTGTTGGAGAGGTTGAGGAAGAGGAGCCGCGGGAGGAGCGTCAGCGGCGGCGGGAGGGCCCCCGAGATGTTCAGCGAGGAGAGATCGAGGGACGTGACCACGCGTGGGTTTCCGAGGCGCGCGGGGGAGCACGATACGCCGCGCCACGACGCGCAGGGACCCGAGGAGCTGGAGTTGGACTCGGACTCGGACCACGACGAGAGCGCGCCCGACGGGTCCGAGAGCGCCGACCTCACCGCCAGAAGCGCCGCCACCTCCGCCGCCGCCGGCGACGGGTCCTCCGCCGCGCCGCCGCCGAGGACGATGAAGATGAGGAGGAGGACAAGGATGAGATTCTGGCAGGGGAAGCTCATTTTGTGAGTCTCTCTCTCTCCCTCTCCTCTCCCTCTCACTCTCTTTATCTCTATCGTCGATATCTCTTTGTTGCTTCGTTTGGATTTTATCGCGTATCGCGGAAGGGAGCGAGCGAGTGGGGGAGAGAGAGAGAGAGAGAGAGAGTGTGTTGTGTGGGAGTGTGGGAGCGCGAGTGTTCTGTTTTTAAGTAGAGCAGATCCGGGGACTGGACCCCACCTCCAGGTTCCAACCATTCATCTTTTGTTTTTTATCTATTTCACAGATTTGAGCGAATTTGAAACCCAGTTTTTGTTCTCTTCCAGTTTTTTCTTCTTTTTTACCCTTCTGTTTTAAATAAATTTTCTGGGAGGAGTCGAGAGTCGAGAGTCGAGAGTCGAGACGAGAGGGGGAGGGAAGGGAGAGAGAAAAATTAATTTCAAACTGCCACTTTACCCATTAAAGAATCAATAATTTTATATTAAAAAAGAGACCTTTAAAATCATTAATAATTAATTCTATTCTATTTCCACCACTTTCACTTTTAGAAAATCACTCTACTGTACCTCACTGAGCTTTTATTTTTAAAAAATTTAAAATTTAGCTCTTTATTTATTTGATATATATTATCATAAAAATAGAAATTTTACCTAATTCAATGGATGTTGATCGTATACTGGTTCAATCACGGAAAATGTGGCGAACAAAATTCACGACATAACACTTTCCTTTTTTCGATGAGTCATTTTAAAATTTTGCTTGCATAAATTAAATTAGTGGATATATCTCAGTTTGTTTATTCGAGCCTTTTTCTGTGTTTTACTATTTTCAGCTTTTATTCTATCGAGGATTGCTTTGGCCACTGCTTTTGGTTTGGTCTTTTTTTTTAAATTCCCCTTCCGAGAATTACGAAATGGAACCTGCTTTTGTCCCGTAGCCGTAACTCATACATTCTGTACATTAGAAATGTTAGTGTTAGAATTTGATTAGATTTATAGTTGGATCGGATTAAGATTAATATTTAAATTTTAAAATAATAAATTTATTTATATTTAAATATTAATTAAAATAAAAAAAAGTAGATTAGTATTTGGATAGTTTTTTATGTAAGCTATAAATATAGCATATGTGTTATTATTTGATGATGCTGTTAAGATAGCAACACCCACGGTGGTGGTAATACTCATGAAGGTAGTGAGAGTTAAGATTTAGTCATACCTATATAGTGATATTCACACTCACGGTAGTAGTAACACCCAAGGAGATGATGGGGGTTAAGATTTAGCCATATTCATAATTTTTTAGATTTATAGAAGACGAGAGAAAAGCGAGAGAGATTTAGGAGGAGGGCTCGGATTGAAACTACTCTATTGCAGAAGAGGAATCGGTGTAATCGGTGTAATTCTTCTCTTGGTTAATGAATCTTATTTCACCTGCATATTTTCTGTTTTGATTTTTTTCTCTTTGTGATTGTATTGATTCCAGTTTTGTTTAAAGGCCGGATTTATGGTAAAAATTTAATTTGACGTTTCCGCTGTAGAATCCCAACTCTAGGCGGTACCAACGTGAATTACACTACCGAAGCGGGTTGCGAATTCAGAAAATCTGATACCGGGGCGAGTACCGAATTTTTCCAACCTTTAGAATACAAAATAATTAGGAAGCCTATTCTGAATTAAATATTCAAAATCTAAGCAGATTTGTTGAATGCGAATTGATTTTAGTTTTGATACTGCACTTTTGCAATAACTCCCTTCTTGTTTTTTTTTCCAGTATTCCAATTTTGTTTTTAGGCAGAGTGGTAGGCAGGACTATTTACTGCAGAATGAGTTGAGCAGATGAGTACAACTACCATGCTGCTGGGTGCCAAATTTTGTTCAACATTAACTCCTATTACCAATCATTCACCCCCTTCAGATTTAATGTGACTGTTTTTGAGTAAAATTGAGGTAACCAAAAATGCAAATGAGCTCTACTTACTAATTAATCCACTTTATATATTAAATAGCAGGTAGAATCGTGCATCACTTATGTCAATCATTTTGAATTAGCTATTCAAATTTTAAAATTTTTATTTTAATCAGTCAGAGATATTTTGATTTTAAAATTTAAACTAATTACTTACTTTAATAAATTTATAACTTAGAGTTTAAAGTTTTAAGAATTATATGAAACATATTAATTAAACATATAAAGATAAACAATATATCCAAAACAGTTGACTCTCACTCAAATAAAATAATTTATAATCTAGATATATTTTATCATTTTACCTAAATAGTATAACTAAGCAAAGGAGGTATGATAATTTTTTTTTTTCTATATTTTTGTGCTTTTTTTAAGTAATTTGTGCTTTTCACTTTTGCTTTTAGAATATCCACCACCACTGAAGCACTTTAGTTGAATTTTATAAGCATAGAATATTTCGTGCTTTTAAAAATAATTGATGCTTATCAGTTTTTGATATTTGACTGAGTTTGATTAAGACATAAGATAAAATAATTTATTTTAAAGATAAATATGAATTTAGAAACAAATTGAAATAATATTAATTTTGTGTTTGGATAAAAATTAAATTATTTTTGAGAATAAAAAAATTAATTTTGATAGTTAGATTAAAATAATAATTATAATTATAATTATAATTTTAAAATAATAATATTTTATCTAATTAATTAATATAAAAATATTAATTAAATAATAATTTAATTAATTTAATTAATTTTTATTTGATAATCTTAAATATTAATTAATAATAATTAGTATTATTAATAAATAATTTAATTAACTACAAATAATTTAATAAATTAATTAATTAATTATCTAATAGTTAGATAATTAGTTAATAAAATAATTAGATTAGTAAAAATATTAAATTAATTAAAGAATTAATATAATAAATAAATTATATTTATTTTAATTAAGTTTATTTTTAAATAGAAATAAATCTATTTCGGAAAAAAAAAAAAAGTTGAAACAGTAATTTCAATCTTATACCAATTTGTTTAAAAGAGATGAGAACTATTATTTTCATCCATAATCAAACATGTTTTATCTTATTTTACAACCAAACGGTGTAGAGTTTGGTAGTGTTTAGCAGAATAGTACGATCGAATGAATCAAAGAATTAAATATATAAAATCTTCCATATATTCCAATATATCCAAACGGCAAAAACTTGATAGCACAAATTGCTTATTACTATCGATAGTATTCTAGGGACTCTATATTAGAACTAGGCTAGAATATTCGATAGCATCAGTCATTGGTGCTATCAAGTTTTTAGCCTTTGATTAAAAAATGTGTGAAGATGATAGTGAACCCCTAGTTTACTAGGTGGTTGGTTGAAGTAAAAATTAGGGGAATATAAACTATAATTCCAACCGTATAAAAGGAAGAAAACTTATAAATATCAAATATTTAGTATTCTTAATATATATATATATATATATATATATATATATATATATATATATATATATTCTCTCTATTTTTCTCTCAGAGATCTAACCATCTTAGCCTCCAAAATATTATATTGGGGTTAAAAAATTTAGTCTAATTATATCATATGCTTATGACTAATTCAAATACGGAAGATGTTACGGATAAAATATGTATTAATTAGAGTAATGCTAGATGTACACTCCAAATGGGATGTACATCCTACACCCACTCCATCCTGGAGTGAGTATTCATTCACTCGTCACATCGATGTAATGAGTGAAATTTACGATACTTCAGAATGAAATGGGTGTAAGATGTAATTTGGGATATACATCTAGTATTTTCCTATTAATTAACTACTGTGTAGAAATTATAATCGTTACATACCAATTGAAATAAAATTCCAGCTTCATAAACATGCTTGCGTACATGGTTTCATGTTTCTCCTTGTCGTGGTGCATTATGGACTCATATATGTAGTGGAATTAAGCGTAGCATCGCAGAGGACGGGAGGAGATAAACAGCAGCAGCAGAGAAGCAGAAAAGGAAGACACCCCGTGGCATGATTTTGATTCAAAAAAGAGGCAGTCAAATTCTGAGTACTCTGACACCTCACTGTGTCCATATTTGATTACTGACAAAAAATATTACAGCCCAGAGACTCAGAGAGAAGAAAGAGAGAGAGAGAGAGAGAAAGTGAAAGAGAAAGAGAAGGAAGAGAGATGAGAGAATTAAACACAAGAGAGCACGCCCCCTCCCTCTCTCTAGTTTCTCTCTTTCTCTGAAAACTTCACTTGTGGTCCTCTCTCTCTCTCTCTCTCTCTCTCTCTCTCTATTATGGTCCCCTCAATAGAAGCCTGGAAAATCCAGTGTCCTCTTGTCCAGAGAAAGAGACTAATCATGGTTCATAATCAGGCAACAACCATGCATCCCATTCATCCTTTGTATCCCTTTCCATTAGTCTCAAACAAGGCTCAGCATTGCCCATACATACCATCCATAAACTCTCTGGGTGAAAGTTTACGATATCAGTTCGAATCTGGGACCTTATATTGACTGCTAGTTAGTTGCTTTAGTTGAGCTTTAGTTGCTGCTCTCAACTCGCACATGACTTTTCTCAACTCCCTGATGTATCAGGCAAGTGGCAACTTATCTCCTTAATTGATTGAACTGGTCGAGTGCTTAGGTATGTTTATTAACTTGACATGACTTGCCACCAAATCTGTCCAAACCTACCAAGTGTTGTATAAATTGAGTTACATTACATCCCCATATCAAATTTAATTCGTTATTAATTCAGTACTTTTCTAATACTGATTTTTGAAATTTCACAAAAAAAAATATTAAATTAATTTTTTATTATAAATTTATTTTCTTAATAAGATTGATATAATCATAAAAGAGAAAAATAATTATATAAAAAATAATGAATAAAATAAGATTCATTAACTTAAAAGGAAATTGCACGTAACTTCTCTTCTACGTAGAGTAATTTTAAGCTGAGCCCTTTTTTGCTCTTATCTTTTATAAACTTAGAAAATTTCTCTCTCATTCTTTGAACCTGTTACACTCATACAGTGAGTGCGTCTTAAAATCATGATTATTTTGATCATGTCACATGGATGTCGTTAAACTGTACCACCACTATCAAAAAATAACAGCACCTATCCAAATTCAACGATAGATTTAAACATTTATCCTAATCCAACTAGAATACAACTACAAATCTAAATAAATTCTAACAATAATATATACACATAAAAACACCAATAATTTTTTTTTTTTTTATTTATCACATGTGTTTTCACCATGAGTTTTAAAAGTTACAGATTTTTATCATCAAGATGGACAGAGGAGGATTCTCCACTCCAAAAATGAAGCCAAACAAGTTTTTAACTCATACCTCTTGGCTTCAGAAAAAGATAGAGATACGAGCCCATGAATGACCATGTGGAAGCAAGCATTGAGACAGGTGAAAGAGATTCCCCCTGCCCCATATGTAGTGGGTTACACTGTGCAACCTTGCAATAATAATAATAACCCTAAACAAAATTTATAAATTCTATGGTTGCCTCTGCCTCTTTTGGCTACATTGTTGTTTTCTTCCTTGTTTAAACTACTACTTAGACTAGCAGAATTTTCTCACCTGGTGGTGCGTGTGCTTGCTTGCATGCATGAGTGATAAAATAATGAAGCTGTGTGTGGTACACTCCAATAAAAAGCAATACTATTCATATACTTTTAAAAAATTTATATGGTATATATCTCATTATTTACTTGTCACGTGAAAAAATATATATATAGATATCTTTTTTTTTTTCTTTTAATAATGAAAGATAAAAAAGTGTTTTTGTGAGCTCTTAATTTGATGCCAAGAGTGCAGGCCTACATGCAGCATTTTCATAAAATAAGGCCAAGTTGTACTTCTTATTGTTAATTTTGCTCTCAAACTTTTTAGATTGTTACCATTAAATTTATAGTACAATTTAATTGGTTGAATGATAGTATATCATAAATGCATGTGTTGATAACATAGCATTTAAATCATTCTCATTGTATTATTACATCTATCATATCAATAATATATCACCTTTTAGTTTACTAAATTATACTATAGAACTTAATTAATTGTAACATTTAATAATATTTGGATAAAAAGATATAATAAGTTAACATTTTAAAACTAATATGTGATGCACTTTATAGTTTGAGATCCAACAAGGCAATTTGGCCTAAAATTAGTAAACCCTCTAGCTTAGTGTGTATATATATAGAGTTTGGCTACTGTGTTTGTACAATCATCAAGTAATTGGTGCTTATAAATTTTCTATCGTTAGATTTAACCTTTTGATTAATTTTATTTCTTAGATCATACTATTCTACCAACCACCCACTAAATTCAAGAAACCCATCATCATCCCAACCACACATTCCTACATCCAAGGGTAAAAAACTCACAAGCACAAATAATTTGGTACTTTGCAAGCATAGGAGCTCAATATATATATATATATATATATATATATATATATATATATATATATATATATATATGGTCTGGCTACTATACTCTTATGAGTAAAATTTTTCTGTACTCATAAGTTTTCATCTCTTGGATGAAAGAATGTGCGGTTAGGATTATAGTAGTTCCTAGAATTTATACTATTTTTCCAACAACCTAGTAAATCCTAGGGGATCCACTATCATCATAACCGCACATTCCTTCATCCAATAGTAAAAAAATATAAGTATAAAGAGATTTATACTCATAAGAGTATAGTATAAAGATATATATATATATATATAGAGAGAGAGAGAGAGAGAGAGAGAGAGAGGCTATTATGCTTTTAAAAATACCAAATAATTAATATATGTTTTTGATTGTAAGATCTATCTTTTTGACTAATTTTATCACTTAAATTATATTATTTTACCAACCACCCACTAAATTTAAAGGATCCAATATCATTCTAATCGCACATATTTTCATCTAAAAGTTAAAAAACACTAATGACTTAATATTTTTAAAAATATAAAAATTTAATTTTATATATATATATATATATGAAAAATACTATTTTTATATTAAAAAAAAATGGTATATCTTACCTCCTATATAAATTTTTTATTAGTTATATTAATTTAATTGGTGAGGTGTGAGAACTAGTCATAGTAAAAAATTCTTACCCAGGATAAAAAGTAATATGTACATCCCTTTAGTAAAAAACTATATATATATATATATATATATATATATATATATATATATATATATATATATATATATGCTCTTATTTTTTTATAAGCGCAAAGTCATTAGTATTTATAAATTTTTATCTATTGAATAAAAAAATATGCTATTAGAATAATAATAGTTTTTAAAATTTAATAAATAATTTATAAAATAATATAAACAAAAAATATAATTAATTAAATAGTTAATTGTATACGACTTTTTTATAAACATATCGGATAACAGATATATCTTTATAAAGTTCAACTTTTTATATTTATTCTTTAAAAAATCCAACGTTATTAATATATATCCGTACCGTCTATCTCTGTTAGAAAATTTTAATTAATCATAGTTAAATATTTAATTTTAGTTAGTTAGTGAGATAAATTTATTTTTTTATCTTTTTATAAATTTTATTATTATTTTAACCGTTGTGACTTTTGAAAAAATATTTTTAAAAGGACAAAATTATTATTTCACATATAGTCTGTCAAAAAATAAAAAGTAAACTAACGGTAATAAACCGGAAAAATATATATAAACAATTTAGAATTTCTAAATATTTGAAGGAATAAATATAAAAAATTAAACTCTGTAAAAATATATTTCGATATGTTTATAAAAAATCGTATATAATTAATCCTTAATTAAAATAATAAAATTAGCGATAAAAAATTTATAAATAATTTGATATTTTTAAAGGAATAGTAACCGAACAGGAGAGAGAGAAAGGTTTTAATGTCTCGAATTTCGTGTGTGTTGTCTCCTATGTATGGGTATATGAGTGGATGCCAACTACCACGTGACCACACCAAGACCAAGGTTGTGTGGCTCCACTGCCATAATAGAAACTCTTTTCTGGAAGAGGAAATTCTTTCTAGTACATTCTACGAGTTGCATGGGCTATAACTTTAAGTAGAAACTGGTGTATATTTTTGTACCCTATGGCCCTGCTCACTTCAACTCAAATCCAAAAGTTCTTAAAATACAACTTCAAATACATGTTTTAGTAGGTGTTTAAATTTATTCTCGCCATTAATCATATGAGATTGAATAAATCCCTGCTATTTACTCTCCCTTGCTTCATTAACATTAGTTCAATTATCCTACGTTGACATAAAAGGAGAAAAACAAAGGACAATAGAAAACATGGTCCCCAATAGCAGGTTTAGTGGTGGTCCTCTATACAGAACAAAAGATGATGAGCCCACAAAGCTTTGCTGTTGCTTTAAATGTAAATTATGACTCAGAATGGAAATTTTTTCAAACTAATCCAATCCTAATCCCTTTGCTGAATTGGCCACATGCTGATGATGCGCAAGTCTCAATTTGATGTGGTTGTGGTTCGATTTCGAAATTTAATGGCTGATCAAATGAATCATATCCTTTGCTGCTGTTTTTCTGATCAATTACTACTACTAAGATAAATTTCTGCAAGGAAATAAAAACCAAGTGAAAGGATTGTTCCTGATTGTCAGTTTATTCTTCTTCTTCTTTTTTTTTCATGAGAAGATGGTAAATAGAAATGTTAACAGCATTTCAGAGCTAAATTTCTAATTCAACTTTTGTCGAAATTGGACTTCATTATTTGATTCCAAATCATTACAATAATATCGTTGTCTAGAGATTTCAAAATTTCGAGAATCTCGTACCAGTTTTATTTTAGAATTTTTCTTACCATTCTTTGAATTCTTGCCAAATTCAAATAGTTTCGATCGACCCTGCGGAATTCGTCAAAAATGCCGATCTTGTGACTACGGTCACAAGAAGCACATTGGCCTCCAGAAAGATTCCTAGACTGAGGAAGTGCATGAAATAGTTGTGTTTCTGATTTGCTGACCAGTGCAGAAATACTGGGAAAATCTCTTCCAACAAATCACTTTTAGAAGATCCAATTAATAAAGAGGTCCAAACTAGTTATGTTTATAGCCCAGCCCACGGGCCGAATTTACCAAATTGTCCTTGTGGATTTTTTTTCTTTTTTTAATATCCGGATCCATCTCGTTTTGCCTGGCTTTTAAAATAGCTTCTCGATTTCATAAGGCGGAGTTCGGTAGATAAAAAAGTCATAGAATTTTTTTTCAATCCGACCAAAAGAAAAAAAATATCCTGAACTGTTGCTTCTGCAGAGAATTTAGAAAAATTTTAACAAAAAATTCGATGGGCTTTTTTGCAGAGTTGTATACAACAACTTTCATGTAAGCATTCAATTAATAGATCATATACATTACTGAAGTCGGTGGCAAAACGCTTGAATGGCCGACTTCTGTATTCGCCCTTCTTTAATTTAAGTCGGCGGCGCCGGCGCGGCACACACAGAAGCAGCCGAGTTCGTCCAATGCTTAAGTTGAATACGGCTGTGAAGCGGCTAAAACCGCCGACTCTTCTAATAGACATTATTATGTAGCTACTGTTGAATTGCTCCCATTGTAAATGCATAATTGGCTTATCGATAACTCGGCAATACGGATAGTTAGATACAGTAAGAGTTCTACGTTTTGTTGCTTATTTTGGTGATTGTTAGTTGGTTGTGTTCATCTTAGTGAGGTTCAGATTTCGATCCTGCGGGATGTGGGCATCGGTTTCCCGCTAGAGCCACCACTCTATCGAGAAGCGTTCGGTTGCCCGAAAGCGGAGCACGCGAAATTGACAAACTTTCTGTTGTTTGATTGATTCGATGAAGCAGGAACAAAACCCAACTCCTGAAAGTGGACCAATTTCAGAGTTTGCAACTAGTTTTCCGATCAGTGACTTCAGAACCAAATTCACTTTCGCAACTGCTGAATCGCTTGAACAGCCCTTCTTCTATCGCAATAATCGGTCCACGTTGATCATTAATGAGTTCCAACAACTTTAGAAAAAGTACTTTTTCTTTCTCTTCAGAAACTCATTCAATGATTCAGGATTTTCCCTAACTTACTAAGCATGGCATTTTAAGTTCATTACTTTGTCACAACAGTTATATGGTGTGTATCAAAAGAAAGAAATATGCCTAGTCCATGCACTTGTAATTAAGTGGTGTACAATGTGCAACAGAAGAAGATATCTGCAAGCATTAAAAGAATCCATCTACAAGATTCCAAGCTACATATCTTTGGCATAAATGCTGGGGTTCATTAGGAAAGAAAATTACTTCAGAAAAAAAAAAAAAAAAAAAAAAAAAATTGAAAGAACTAACTTATCCTCCACTAGCTTGTTATATATAGAGGCCATCTATCATGGGAGATACTAGGAGGAGATTTAGAGTCTCAAATTGGCAAAAATGATGAGAATACATGCCGCGGAGATCGGTTGGGGTGATCGGGCTTTGTCGATGATCGAGTCAGTTTGTGTGTAATGAGGTTCAGATTTCGATCCCGTGGGAGGTTCATGTTGTCCTCCTCTGCCACTCCTAGGGAGGAGGTGAGCCAGAAAATCAGCAACTAAGAGGAAGTATGTGTTTATCTAAACCGTCTCACGTATCATATCCTAAGATTTTTCAAATTTGTCGTATTACCGTGTCTGTATCGTGTGTCTGATATAACTAAATGTCTTTTTACTGGATTCTGCAAGGTATATTTCCACCCATAAATTTTGTATAGAAGAGGGGGAAACATATGACACCGCAATAACGCGCATCACCTCAGATTGTTCCAGGGGAGGAATTATTTATAATGAGGATGTCAAGGCCAAAAAGAGAAAAGCACATCAAACAAATAAATTGCGACGCAACGTAAATGAGCGAAGGCGATTTCCAATTAAAAGACATTTTATAACTTCTGATGTTTTCTTCGGTGCACTTTGTATCTTTATTCCATCTCACAGCCTTGTTTTGAAACTTAATTATTGGAGTAAATAAATATTCTTCAAAGTGCTTCTTGATTAATATTTATCTGTAAGAAAAAAATTAGCCCAAACAAACCGAACACTGCAATTAAAGATGAAATCTAAGAGATTACAAAGTAAATATACTGAAATAAATGGTAAATCTTAGATTTCAAAAGAGAGTATTCTAAAAAATCAATATAAAAGGTTCACTTAGGAGATCACAATAAAATAGTAACAACTATGAGCTGGTTTGTTGAAGTGATCGGAAATGGCGAACGAACGTATTCGTCAATTGATTCTCTTCATCCTCTTGAGGTTCAGATTTCGATCCCGCAGGAAGTGGACATTTCTCTGCACCAACACACTTTAGAGGACATTTTTGTTCCATGAAAGTGGAGTCCACAAGAGTGAAACACTTCCAGTTGTTTTGCTTAGTTCATTGAAACTGGGATAGAACCCAGTTTCTGAAAGTGCTCACTGAAGGAAGGCTTGCAGATTTCGCGGCATATCGAAAACTTCCCTTGATATTTGTTTTGTTGCATTTTGTATCTTCATTTATTCTCTGGCCATTTTGAATTTTTGCTGTACAAGAAGCATACTGTGGAGCCAGAGTAAGTTTTTGTACTTGTGTAGAGTACCTTTGTCCTGTGTTAGTTCAATAAGATCTGCTTGTGGGAAATTGAAGATCTGGGAAAAATAGAACAAGTAGGAAAAAATAATTCCTAAAATTTTAAAAATATGCATGAAAACTGCTAATTTAACATTACTTTGATAGGATTAAAAGGCTACTGATCTACAGTAAAATGAGAATTTTAATGATCAGTTAGGGCTCTGAAACTATCATTTACAGTTTTTTCTGAGCAGATAAAAAAGATGACAATTTATTATAAGCAGCATTAGAAACCCAAGAGATGTTTCAGAACCCTCCCTGTTTAATTTGGCTGGCTTAAAATCAGTAACACAAAATTGGACAAGTATTTTGTTTATTTTCATGGCAAAGAATAGCCTTAGCCTTCACAAGTTGAGAATGGGAAAACAGAACTCTAATTCTGTAATTGAAGTCGAATTCTCCCATTAACAGAAGGTTTGAATTCAAAATATTCGAAAACGAGAAGGTAAGAAAATAGAGATGAACAGAAAAGGGCAGAGCATTACAAAGAGAATTTACAGGGTGGAACAGTCAAAACCAGCACCCAATCTCCAAACTATACAACAAAGGATTTATAAAAAAAAAGAAGAGGGGGGGGTGGTGAATAATAACTATACAAATATAGAAAAAAAAAACACTACCATGTCAGGACCCAGGGAGATTAAAAGACCTTGGTGTCATGGGCTTCGCATGGCAATAAATTGGTTAAATCTGGATTTCTTGCGCGCAGCCAACCGATTTTGGAGCTGATTTTCCACATAGATCACAGTTTGTACCATCAGGCCTCATAAAATCCTGGCATCGGTGTGCATTACCGACTCCATGAGGTAAAACTTGGTTTAGGTTTTGTCCACTACCGAGCAACGATTCCTGCTAGCAGTGTTGAAATAGCAGTTTAGAAGTGAAAATTGTGAATTGCTCACCCATGAATTAATAAAAATCACAAGCATCCTGAGAAAAGTAAACATTGCATAACGGCATACATGGTAAAGCCGATTTGTCTCACATTATTGGTACGACGAATACGCACTATGATAAATTAGAAAAGCCTCCATTTAAAAGATATCATTATGTAAGACTACACAGATGTGAAACTACTCCACCAGTTTTCCTAGCATGATAGCTATGTTAGTTGTACTTCATTAAAGTTTACGGGCTATAGAAGTCTCGTTCTGTCTGCAAAGTCATTTCTGATCAAGGTAACTAACAGAACCAAAAGAACTACCAAGTGATCATATAGGAATGAACAAACAAGAATGAAAATACCTTTGTTTGCCGCCCAAAGCTTTCACTACAAGAATACGATGCAAGCTGTTCATTACTGCAGTGGCATGCATCACTTATAGCTGGTGGGTAGATGCCTCGTGTTTCTTGAGCAAGTTTTTGGGGTGTGGAAAAGCATGCACCTGATCTTTGACTTGTCCACTGATTCCCAAGGGGAGTGTTTAATGTGTGAGAGTAGTCCTGGGACAGCATGTAATACGAACTGCGGTGCTCCTCTCTACAAATGGGACTAGTATCTTGGTGGCTTCTTAGAAAAGCTGTAGAGCTGAAGCCTTGATGCTGTTGGAAGAAGCAGGCAGTTGGAGTACATGGCGGAGCAACGGGGCCAGGATATGACATGAATGGTGATGTTTTTCCATGAGAAAGCAAAGATGAAAGCTTTAAACCACCGGAATTTGCATTTGGAGTAGCATAGCCTTCTATTGTTAACCCTTGCTTAGCAGCCAATTCCATTAACTGCTTCTGATTGAGTCCTAATCCAAAAAGCATGTTCCAGAGGTTCCTCAGTGCTTCTCTTTGGTTGTGTATCACTTGATCACGCATGGCCATCTCAAATTGAAGCTCCGCATTGGACATTCCCTATATATTAAACATTGAAAGATATTATTACTTCATTATTAGGCGGAGATAAATTACTGGAACAATGTGGGTTTACTTACAAGAAGCCTGTACTGGCTGAGAATATGTAGATAAGTTTTGTTCCCATTATTACTTATGGCTTCCTCAATCATATCTTGAAGTTGACACCGACGTTTCTCATTTAGTTCAATATCCTAAAAAGAAAAAGAAATAGGAACATAACTGGTTAGTTGACAAAAGAGGCAACAGAACAACAGAAGAAAAAAAAAGGGGGGAAAGAATAAGATGCTACCTTCTTGTAACCAGTACCAGCCTCATCGTTATCACGAATATTGTCGAGAATAAGCTGTCTCCTAGATTTTAGTGCTTGTAGAACTGTCCCATCCTTTTCTTTGACCTAGAAACATGCCTCATCATTAGAAGCTGAAGATATTTACAAAATTTTAGGGAGTACTGAGTGCTAATTTTAGGCATGGACATTCATAATGTCTGTTTAACTTGTCTTTTGGAATAACTTCTTTACTCCAAAAGCAGAATCTTGTAGAAACAAGGCGTTCGAGTAATAGATACTCAAGCTTTTGTTGCAATGGGAAACGAAATGATCTTTTCAGCACCAAATCAGAAGATCCAAGTTGAAACTGTGCTTTTGCTGAAATGGAAAGCTGAGAATATTGTTAATGAAAATCCTGTAAGCCCTCCTTCGAACAATTTACTTAAACAGCACATTTGCAGAGATCTGATTGGGCCAAACAGGCCCCTTTAGAATAGCAAACACTCCATCATTTTACGTAAGAAATATCAATAAAATGCATTATTTACCTGCTGTTTGGCAATAGCATCATCAAGATGTTGGAGTTCTATGCGGTTACGTATATTGGTCTCCTCAAGCTCAAATAGTGCCTTCTGTAGATTTATACGTTCCTGAACATTCTCGCTAATTTCACGGCTCAAAATATTCAACCAAGACAGCTCATTGTCCGCAGCTGTTTCAGTTGGCCTTATGCTTAATTGTGATTCTTTCTCTGCTAACTCCTTTTTCAACCGACAAACCTCAACCTTCATAAATCATAAGCAAATAATCATGGTCAAATAAGCTGGATATATACCAAAATAAAAATAGCAGTTTTCTCAGAAATTATTACCTGAAGATTGTCAATCATTTTCTGATAGTCCTCAACATGAGTATCAACCGTCCCAATGTTTTTCTAAAAATTAAAGGATTCTCAAATTAGATGACAGTATAATCAAAGATCGAATAACTCCCCCAATGATTGCTATAGCTAAACGGTGTCAAATACTAAAATTAGAATAGAAATAATGTTCTTACATGCACATGTGTTTTGATCTCCTTAGCACGATCAGCATATTTCAGTGTATTGATGGTGTGGTTATACTGATCATCAGCAGGTGATATTGTGGCAACCATAACAGTTTGAGAATTACCGCTAAGTCCATCCTTTAATATGCGGGTCAATTTGCTGGAAAGGAAGAAGAAAGCATTAGGTGAATAGAGAATGAAAAATAGAAAAAAGAAAATCACCTTTTGAGTAAACCAGTGAGTACCTGTTGCGATAAGGAACGTACGCAAGACCCTTTTTGTGTTGCTTGCCCAGGGCATTGATGCAATTCGCCAGAGCAAGAAGTGAACGGTTAATATTGGCTCCATCTCTAAACTTTTGGCCGTTACTATTTGTTTCAGAGGCCCTTTCACTGCTCAAAAGATTTGTTTCTTTATTATTAACCATATTATATAAGAGACAAGAATATCACAACATAACCTCACAACTAATCTACTAATCTACCTGCCAGCAAGATCAACTAATGCTAGCTTTCCCCGCAGTATCTGAGCTCCATACTGGTTTTTCTGTTTCCTCTTCACAGTGATCTCCAGTACAGCATGTGAACTGTTTAAACAGAAAAGGTACAAAAGAATAGGAGTTAAAGAAACTTCTCTTTTCAGAATATCGCGTTATTAAAGTTGTCTCAAGATTCTAAAAATATTAAAAGAAAATATGAAAAAGTATAAAGCATAAGAATATGCATTGAAATGTTGTAGCAAAAAGTTTTCAAAAGCAAATAAAATTTCAGATGAAATTACGAAACCAGAAACCAGCTGAGAAAGCATGCCAGGAAAGTGGAATAATTATTCCTTTGCAGTAAAGGATGTAGCTCAAGCTATTAAAATATTAAAAAATGCATTTAGAGAGCAATATACATAGAAAAACTTTTTTAACTTATTTACCGTGATGAGGTTACATTGGCTTCTGTGCTCTCTGTTTTGCGCCTACTGTTCCCAAGATTCAAAAGTTCAAGAATCCTATCAGCTGACTGAACCTGAGGAAATTGGAAAAGCTTAGATGAATCACAGAATTATGTTGGGGAACAACTCTTGCAAACATAACTGCAACAAAGTTATGATACTGAAACACAATATCAAAGAGATTACAGAGGGATCTTTAAGATTGACGGGGGGGTCCATAGAAATAAATCGTTATTCAACAAAGACAGTTTCTGCATAAGTTGATTGACAAGAAAACATAAATAAAATCTTTTAACATCTCTATGCACTAAGCATAAGACAAAAGTACTCCATTGGTAAAAGCATAAAAGTAAAACAGAGGGGAGAGAAAGCTATGCCAACATTAAGAAGAAGACAACAATTCCAGCAAAAACAAAAATAATAATGATGCATTAAGTGGTGAAACTAGCATTGGTGATATAAAATGTGAGCAGTGGAGAAGAAGAAGAAACCATAATTGAGAATGCATATCCAGCCCATAATTGCATATCATGTCAAACTTGGTAATGGACTAATCAAAAGCATGTTCTGTTTAATAAAAGTAAGATTACTAAGAACAGAAACAAATGCAGGGCAGAGCAGACAACCTTAATACTTCTTAAACCAGCAACTACAATGCCATGCACAGGGTCTTCTCGAAGCTCCAAGTGGCCTGATGACTTTTCTAGCAAATCATAGATAACCTGAAATAAAGCAGATAGATGAATATATTTTACATGGACTTAATGCATGACTCTTAACTGGAAAGCATTCGTAATATAGAAGCTAGAAATTCACAACGTACTTCATTATATACTTCAAGATAAGAACAGGAGACTTCAAAGGTGTCAGAACTCTCATCTTTTTTAATAAGGTCAAAAATTGTGTGCAAACTCAGAACCATAAGACCAGGGTCCTTTCGAGTGCCGACCATCGTATATGTTTTGCCACTGTGCAAAAATAAATAGTATATAAGATGATGCCATGAAACTTATGTTCTTGATAGCTGCTTCATGATTATAAATAAAATTTGGAGCATAGATAACATAACCGCGAGCTTTATAATGACACAAACAATGTTAACCAAAAGCATGAAAATCTTTAACAAACATCTAAATGGATCATTAAATTCAGAGATGGGCAAATCTAATACAACATACTTTTGATTATCTTAATATTTGAATGGCATATTCTTAGGATCTTGCAAAACTTACGACCTTTCTATGCAAACTAAAAAAATTGCATAGCACAAACATGACGGATGAGCAATGAAATAAGAAGAAAATTAAAAACCAAGTACCTTCCAGTAGAACCATATGCAAATACAGTTGCATTAAGACCTTGAATGACCCCAGCGATTGTTGACGATATGTTCTTATACACATCCTGAGAATGAATAATAAAAGTTGATATAAAGTAACTATACATAAATTACTGCTGACTCTACAAGATATCCAACATTCAAATAATAACTGAAAAAATTGGTAAAAAGAATCTGCCAATACTTTATCTAAATACATATAGTTGTATAACACAACTCCAAGAGCTCGAAGTGATAGATTATGCTACTTGAAAGTTAAAGAAGATATTCAAAAGCTACCAATAAACAACAAGAAACGATTATTAGTCCTTTTTGGCTGTTGACATCATCACATCTGCTTCATCTAATTTTCTCTGCATTCACAGTTCACCGTTTGCCTGAACCCTAAACCTCATATCTTGAGAATATAATTTACAGAACTCCAGCTCTCAGATTGTGCTCTAACTCCACAAATTTGGTTACTAGATGTAGAAATCATCGCGCACAAGAGAACAAAAAAAAAAAAATCAAGATGTGACTATTTACACTTGCTAATCCAATTTATGGTCTCCTGCTGAAAGCAGCAGAGCAAAAAATCGGAACTTTTTTTCTAAAAGAGGGAACGGTGAGACAATACATTACTTACTCACCATCTAAATTAGAGAAATAAAGACAATGTGGATGCAGAAACTCTATGATCTACATACCGAATTGGTACATCCGGGTGCATATACATGATCAAAACTGTATCTTCTCTCTTTCGTCCGATTCTGGATGAGGTCAAGGTAGTCCTTTGATAGATCAGGGTCCAAAACAACTACATTCTGTCATTTAAGAACATATTTATGTCTTAATTTTCACGCGAACAGAAGATGGTCTTTTAGATTTTAACAAAACATAAACATTTTCAGACCTTATCATCGAGCACTTGAATAATATGACGGCTTCGCTGCCTTTCAGCTCCGGTCAATGGCCGGCATTTAACTGCAACCTGAAACAAAGAATTTAAAGGGACAATATATGATAAGTAATTCAAAATGTTCTGCATAATTGATCTAAAACATGCCCAAAAAGAGGAAAATATTACAGGTAAATCATTTTGCACATAAGTAACCTACCAATAAAGTTGCAGTTTGCTTTGAAGCAGGGGGTCTAATGCTCGGCATTTTCAACCAAATGCCCAGCCCAAATAATGACTTTGTTCTTCGCCAAAATCGATTACCTAAACCAATTTTTTCCCCATCAATTGCCTCAAAGCTACGATTTTTAACCCTGGTACATAGATTCTACCGAATCTAAACCAGAGTAACAATAAAAAGGAGCGCAAATCAAGCTACATTCCACCCTAAGATACTCAACACCTCATATTTTACACTCTTATCCCACTACCACCTACACCAACCCAAGCTAAAACTACAATTTCTCAAAAGAGAGTAAAACATCAAAGCGATCACATCCCACACTCTCCAAACTCCAAAGCTTTTACTACTACTCCACAAAACTAAAACCTCTCCCAACTCACAAAAACCCTAAATCTTCTCCATTTTGGCCAAAACTTCCTCCCAAAAAACGCATTTTCCTAGCATCAACCACTTGAAGAACCAACCTAAGCACACACTACACGAATAAAAAGGAAAAAAAACAAAAAAGGCATTAACTTGGGGACCGCATCGAGTTCGCGGCCACCGACATGAGAGAGGAGATCGCAGGGGTTTTGAGAGAGAAAGAGAGAGAGAGAGAGGGAGAATCGGAGCAGGGACCCTCTCAGCTCGGAAAATGTGGCGGTGACTAATTTTCTTTTATTTTGATTAATTAAATGCGGCAGCTACGAGCGAGGGAATCGACCCGTTATGGTACTTCGCGGAGCAACGTAAATTGTTAAAATCAGAATAATAATAATAATAATAATAATAATAATAATATATCTTACCTGTCCTCCGTATTTTAAAAATTATGATTAATTTCGTACCGCGCTCACTGTAAATAATTTTTATAAAATTAAATTTTTTATGTTTATTTCTTTTATAGTTCTAAATTATTGTTGATATATATTATTCTGATTTGTTATCTTTAATATTTATATTTTAATAAAATATAAATAAAATATTAATTTTACTTGACAAATTTATTTTTTCTGTTAAAAAATATATTTATGATTAAGTATATTATTTACAAAAATATAAAAAAAATTTTATTTCACATATTAATTAAAATTAAATATTTAATCTATAATTAACCATATTTTTTAAAAAAATAATTACGGTAAAAATATATATGAACAGATTATAATTTATGAAATTAATCTTAAAAAATATCTTATTTACTCCTACTTATTTTTATTTCTTGAAATATACCTTTAATATATTCCTGTTAGAAAAATATTTGTACTAAATTTGATTGTGAATAAATTATCTAACAAAATTGTGAATAAATTAAAATAACATAATCTTAAGCGCTATAACAAATTTAGAAATTATAGAAAAAAAAATTAAAATTAATCCGGAAGCGTGCGAGGCACTGCCCTAAGACGTATTCCCGTCCTTCATGCGGATTAATCAAAGATACCACCTCAAGGTACGACCGAAACTCCCTTTTCTACGAACACGACCGCGGAAAAAGTTTAACGAAATTTCTTTCAACACCCGATAGTAAAAAAATATAAGAAAATAAAATCAAAATATAAATCAAATATCTCTAAAGCTTTTATTTTTATTTCTCTTGTTTGTTTGTGTATGTATATGAGTGTGTGTATACGTGTAAACATGTACACAATACTATATATATATATATATATATATATATATATATATATATATATATATATATATATATAATATATATATATATAGGTGTAAAGTGAATGTTACCGAACATTCACATCACCATAAAAAGAGTAATTAAAAACCCACATTGAGTGCAAAAAACGTCCAAAAATTAATTAAAAAATTAATAAGATTAAATGATAATAAATAAAAATAAACTTAATAAATAAATTTAAAAATTAAAATTAAATTAATAATAAAATAATTGATTGAAAATTTTAGAATTTTAAATTTTCTTCCAACAATTCCTCCGTTATTTAAAAATACATCCATTGTTGATATCCGTTAAATTTTAATATTTAAATATTTTTATTGTTTCTGACTTAATTAAGAGTACATAAAAAAAAAAGTGACAAGAGAAAAATAAAATAATAATTTTATAAAAATAATACTTATTCTTATCCGTTCATTAAATAAAATTTAACTTAAAAAAAAAAAAAAAATTTATCTGCACTATAGTATTCTATGATTTTAATTGTATCATCTAATATGTACCCTACATATATATCTGGTTAAGCTTTAAGAGGTCCCACGTCTTTTTAAAAGATTCTATATTTTATTTTATCAAATTTTATGAAACATCTCTAACGTACGTGCACGACAGGTAATGAATTTAATAAAGCATTTAACAAAAGAGTGAATGAAAAATAAAAAATAAAAACTAGAGAGTATTTAAGCAATAAAGTGAACACTATATCAAAATAAAAAATTAAATATTAAAAATATATATATATAATTTTTATTTATATGTAAAGTTAGACTGAAATACTGTTAATAGCACTAAATCATTAGTGCTATTAAGTTTTTAACCTTTGAATAAAAAAATATATAATTTAGATGATAGTGAGCTTTTTAGATTTAATAAATAGTTGAAAAAATAGTAAAATCTAACCGGTAAAAATAATTAAAAAGATTGATTTAAGAGTAGAAAACTTGATAACACCAAATATTTGGTGCTATCGATAACATAGTAGCCGGACTCTTTATATATATATAATTTTATATATATATATAAAGAGTCCGGCTACTATGCTATCGATAGCATTAAGTATTTGGTGCTATCAAGTTTTTAACTGTTAGATCACCTTTGATCATTTTCATCCATTAGATCATTCTATTTTTCCAACCACCTATTAAATTCTATGGCCCACTATCATCCTAATCACACATCTCTTAATTTAAGGACCAAATAACTTAATGCTACTACCAGCATAATAACCTCTATATTTATTTATTTATATTATATATATATATATATATATATTATATATATATATATATATATATATATATATAGTTGGGCTGGAATGCTATTGATAGCACCAGCCCAACTTTGCCACCCATTTTGTAGCCATTGGATCGCATTGAGATTCGTGGAGGCTCTTTAATGAAAAAAAGAGAAAAGAAAAAGTAAAAAGTAAAAAAAAATTCTTTTTAATTAAAAGACTTGCATAAATCTCAATGCAATCCAATGACTACAAAATAGGTGGCAAAGTTGGGCTGGTGCTATCAATAGCATTCCAGCACAACTATATATATATATATATATATATATATATATATATATATATATATTATATATATATATATATATATATATATTTGTGCGTGTGTGTGTGTCCCAACTTCTAATTTTAACAATCAAGAACTTTTCTGTTCAAATAAAATTATTATCATTTCACATGTCTTAAATATTATTTAAAAAACAAAAAAAACCAAAAGTTTCTTTTATAATTCTATTTTGAATACCTTTATATTTTTTATTATTTTCATATATTAAAATATAACAATACAATTTTCCTGAGAGGGCTTTTGCTTATATATCACTTATTATTCAATATAATAAAGTATAAAAATATTTTTCTCTCCTAACTTAAGTTTTTAAAAAATAATAATTATTTTATAAAATTTAATATGATCATATCAGAATAGAAGATTTTGAGTTCGCCCATATTCTAATTTAAGTCAAGTCTTTGTTATAAATCTATTAAAAAATCTCCCTGTTAAATATAAAAAGCATCATTCTTTTCTATCTTATCATATAATTGAATATAAAATCAGAATGGTAAGTTTCATGGGACTATTAAAAAATTTGAGTCCATGGTCCAAACGTCATAGGGAATATTAAATATAAAAATATAAAAATATTACTTTTACTAGATTAAGTTTTTAAAGAATAAAATTGTTAAAATTATTCTTCAGTACCCAAAATAATTTTCTAAAATTCAACCGCATTAGTAAATTCTAGAATAAAAAATATATTTGAAATTTTGTTGAGATCGACCAGGTAACTTTAGATTATTATTATTATTATTATTATTAGAGTATGTCTTTTATATTTTAAAAAATACGGAGATCTCCGTAACACAATCGGCTCCGTTAGGTATGATCTACGCTATTAAAATTATTTACAAACTAAATTTTATAATTTTTCGACATTATTTACTAAATAATCAAAAAATTTAAAAATTATTATTTTAACGACTTATGTGATATTTTTGTAAGTTCAACCGTGTAGAGCAGTTCAAATTAGATAAAACTTTAATAAAAAATTATACTTGATATCAAGAATAAGATTAATACTTCCGAGTCGAAATTCGAGTCTTTTATCATTATTTTTTACGAAATTTTTATTTTCAGTCGTCTATTTCGGTGCTATTCGTTTACTAGACAAACGAAGTCAAAAAATTATAAAATTTGATTTCTACATAGTTTCAACAACGTAGATCAAGTTTAACGAAACTGATCGTCAAATCAAATATCCCATCATTAAAAAATAATTTATAAATATAAATATTTTATACTTTCAAAATAATAGAAACCTAACTCTTATTATTATTATTACTCTTATTATTATTATTATTATTATTATTATTATTATTATTATAAAAAAAAAGTCTTTTGATGATGAGGAGGGATATGGAACCGCATTGTTGTCGTATGCATGTATGCATGTATGCTTGTATGCAGCTCTTTAATTACGACAGCGCCCTGGCAACAGGTAGACGCCGAGATGGTTGGTGTGGTGGTTAGATTGCTTTTGTCTTCACCTCCTCACATCCCTGTGCATATATTTATAACATTTGTTTAAGTCAAATACCTACTGTACACACCCACCAAATATATATATATATATATATATATATATATATATATATATAATTAGGTTAGAATACTATCGATAGCATCAAGTCATTGGTGCTATCAAGTTTTTAGCCGTTGGATGAAAAAATATGCGATTGGGATTATAGTGGGTCCATAAGGTTTACTAGGTGGTTGGTTGAATAGTAAAAATTTTAGGGGACCACTATAATCCCAGCCGCATATCTTTTCATCCAACGGCTGAAAACTTGATAGCACCAATTGTTTGGTGCTATCGATAGTATTCTAGCCGGACTCTATATATATATAGTGGGATTATAGTGGGCCCATAGGGTTTACTAGGTGGTTGGTTGAATAGTAAAAATCTTAGGGGACCACTATAATTCCAGCCGTATATCTTTTCATCCAACGGCTGAAAACTTGATAGCACAAATTGTTTGGTGCTATCGATAGTATTCTAGCCCGTACTCTATATAACAATTGGTGCTATCAAGTTTTCAGCCGTTGGATGAAAAGATATGCGACTGAGATTATAGTGGTCCCCTAAAATTTTTACTATTCAACCAAGTACCTAGTAAACCCTATGGGCCCACTATAATCCCACTATATATATATATATATATATATATATATTATATATATATATATAATATATATATATATATATAATCCGGCTAGAATACTATCGATAGCACCAAACAATTGGTGCTATCAAGTTTTCAGCCGTTGGATGAAAAGATATGCGGTTGGGATTATAGTGGTCCCCTAAGATTTTTACTATTCAACCAACCACCTAGTAGTAAACCCTATGGACCCACTATAATCCCAACCGCATATTTTTTCATCCAACGGCTAAAAACTTGATATATAGAGTCCGACTAGAATACTATCGATAGCACCAAACAATTGGTGCTATCAAGTTTTCAGCCGTTGGATGAAAAGATATGCGGTTGGGATTATAGTGGTCCCCTAAGATTTTTACTATTCAACCAACCACCTAGTAAACCATATGGACCCACTATAATCCCAACCGCATATTTTTTCATCCAACGGCTAAAAACTTGATAGCACCAATGACTTGGTGCTATCGATAGTATTCTAGCCTAATTATTTTATATATATATATATATATATATATATATATATATATATATATATATATAATTAAAAATTAAACTATTGATCATTTTGATTTTACTATCCAAATTTTTAATTTGTTGGATTTGAATCTATTAATAGTATTTATTAACTTCTGTTAAAATTCGAAGTCAGGATCTCGTACTTTGATACTATATTAAATTATATGAAACTTAGATTTAAATGGATTAATTACATTTATTTTAAATTATGTTAAAACTCGAATGTAGTACCTCTTGCTCTCTTGTTCTGATACTATATTAAATTATATAAAATAATCATATATAAAAGCTTAAACTCTCGTAGAACGATGTTTATATATTTTATATTTAATAACTTTAATTTTTAAAAAATTATTTATTTTAATCGATTAATTAATATAGTTCATATAATTATCGTAACTATAAATTAGTTAAAATAAATAATTTGTTTTAATTTTGAAATTAAAGTGTCATTGAGTGGCTCAAATAAAATAAATTAAACATTTGAATAGTAAAATTCAAATTTTGAAAATTTGATAGTCTATTTAGAATGATCTATAATTCACCTGATTTCTATACATTTTTATCGAAAATTTGTTCTCTGTTATATATAGATATTTTACATAACTTTTATAATATTCAGTAAAATATTTTTATACTATATAAATATATTTTAAAATAAATTAAAGCCATAATTTAAATGTGCAATAATAATCTTCCACATCAAGTGTTATAGTATAATTAATTAATTTGAGATATATTTTATACCAAATAAGTGTGACAAAAATGAGTGTATCCTAATTTGATAGGAAATAACTTAAAAATTTTCTTATCCTTGGCCTCAGCATTAAAAAAATAATACAAAAGATAATAAGCCAAAAAATTATATATGCCAATAAATAGAATTTTGTACTGCATCTATATTATTCAAATAATTCACCTGGTATATTAAAAGTGGTCAATATAGAAAAAATATAAAGGGACTTAGCAACTTACAGGTATTAAAAATAGAAAAAGAAATGCAGTAAAACCAAATCACAATAACTACCTTTGAAAATTGAATTGGGATGAAGAGATTTGGGTTGGTGGAGACTTAATTTGTGGTACACTTTAAGAGTAGTGGTATAAGTGATATCTATGTACTTATATTAAATAATATCTATATATAATTAAGTAAATAATTGAACAGATCAGGATAAATATAAATATATATATATATATATATATATTTAAGGGATAATTGCCTGTGTATCCCTGAAATATGAAGAAATATCTGATTTACCCCTCTTATTTTTTTCTTTCCAATATACCCTTCATACGTTCCACCGTTATTAAAAATACCCCTACCGTTTCCCTTTGTTAAGTTAACTAGGGTTAAACTAGAGTTAAATAATAATCGGAGTTGAAAACTATCATATATACCTATTTTGCCCCGGTTTAGGGTTTAGGGTTTAGGGTTTAGGATTTTTTAGGGTTTTAGGGTTTAGGGTTTAGGGTTTTAGGGTTTAGGGTTTAGGATTTTTTAGGGTTCTAGAGTTTTAGGGTTTAGGGTTTTAGGGTTTAGGGTTTAGGGTTTAGGGTTTTAGGGTTTAGGGTTTAGGGTTTTAGGGTTTAGGGTTTTAGGGCTTAGGGGTTTAGGGTTTAGGGTATATTTGAAAGGACAAAATAGTAATTACACACAGATAACAGCAGTTTCAAACGGTACACTAACAGAGTTTAACTTCAGGGGTATTTTGGAAAGAAGTTGGAACGTAAGAAGGGTAGTTTCAATATTAGCCTTCTAAGAGGGATAAATCTAAAAACAGGAAAATTTTTAAGGGTACGTAGGAAATTGCCCCTATATTTAAGATAAGGATCTAAGGCTTTCCATAAAAAAATTTCAATTGCTTGTCTTTTTTTTCTCTGTGACTTTTCAAAGTGATAAAATAATAATAATAATAATAATAATTATTGCATATGGCTTTTAATAGTTGGATTGTGGGGGCCATGAAGTGAATGTTCAATAAATACATGTTAATGTTGAGAGATTTTAAGCTTTATTTTGATAGGCAATGCTGGGTGTATATTTTATAAGGGATGTACATTCTACATTCCACCGCATTTTGGGATGGATATATTTTTATGGGATAATTGCCTGTGTACCCCTGAAATATGAAGAAATATCTGATTTACCCTTCTTATTTTTTTCTTTCCAATATACCCTTCATACGTTCCACCGTTATTAAAAATACCCCTACCGTTTTTCTTTGTTAAGTTAACTAGGGTTAAACTAGAGTTAAATAATAATCGGAGTTGAAAACTATCAGATATACCTATTTTGCCCCGGTTTAGGGTTTAGGGTTTAGGGTTTAGGATTTTTTAGGGTTTTAGGGTTTAGGGTTTAGGGTTTTAGGGTTTAGGGTTTAGGATTTTTTAGGGTTCTAGGGTTTAGGGTTTAGGGTTTTAGAGTTTAGGGTTTAGGATTTTTTAGGTTTTAGGGTTTAGGGTTTAGGGTTTTAGGATTTAAGGTTTAGGGTTTTAGGGTTTAGGGGTTTAGGGTTTTAGGGTTTAGGGTTTAGGGTATATTTGAAAGGGCAAAATAGTAATTACACACAGATAACGGCAGTTTCAAACGGTACACTAACAGAGTTTAACTTCAGGGGTATTTTGGAAAGAAGTTGGAACGTAAGAAGGGTAGTTTTAATATTAGCCTTCTAAGAGGGGTAAATCTGAAAACAGAGAAATTTTTAGGGGTACGTAGGAAATTGCCCCTATTTTTATTTGTCACATCGAGTGACGAATGAAATGCACCTCACCTCAGGATCGGGTGGGTTGAGATGTAGAATGTACATTTTTTATGGGGTGTATACTTATATATACCCTATTTTGATTACGCCACGTGTCGAGTTTATTGCTTAGTTTATATGATTTAAATTTTATTTAAAACTATATATACAAAGGTTTCTCCAACTTTTTCTTTTTTTTTTTCTTAAAATATCTGTTTAAGAAAAATAACTCTTATTTACTGCTAAAAACTACTTTAACACAAGTATAGGGGTTAGCTAGAGAGAGAGAGAGAGAGAGGAAGAGCAATTTGGATTAGCAACTTGTATTTATATTCGAACAATTAATTTACTCTGATTAACATTGTTTATAAATATTTGCAAATTGAATATGAATTTAAAAATGATTAATTATTGTTTTGTAATATCTATTGTCGGATCGTTTGCGCTAACTATTAATTTAAAAAACTCGAGCGGCTAAAAATATGCAATTAATTTTCTTAAAGCTATTAATTTTAAAAACTCGAGCTACTAAAAATATACAATTAATTCACTTAAAGTGTACAGATACAACGTTCATTAGTCTCGATTATGATTCTGTCCAATCCGTCTCATGAATGATTAAAAATGCGTATTTAATTCACTTAAAGCGACTCAACTTAGTAGTTTTCTGGACAGAAAGTTAAACTTATTTTTAATTCATAAATAGATACGCAACACCTATACCACATGGAAAGCGACTCAACTTAGTAGTTTTCTAGACAGAAAATTAAACTTATTTTTAATTCATAAATAGATACGCAACACCTATACCACATGGGAATTGAACCCATACCAATGGTATGGGATGCCAATGGCTCTGATACCACTCAACTTAGTAGTGCTTTGGGCAGAAAGTTTGAGCTATTTTTAATCCATAAAAATAACTACACCTATACCGTATGGGAATCAAATCCATACCAATGGCTTTGATATCACTTGTCGGATCGTTAGCGCTAACTATTAATCCCGGAAACTGAAACTATTAGAAATATACAACCAATTCACTTAAAACGTACGACACAGTGTTCACAAGTCTCGACCGGATTCAGTCCATATAAAAATTAGGCCTATTATTGGACTTCTTGCCGTTAAGTTTAGACTCATATAACTCAACTTATTAATTTTTTGAATTTATTATTACGAGACAGAAAATAAATAAATAGCCAATTAATTTTTAACGATCTTTCCTCGTGCTAACGCTTTAAACTAACATATCACATCAGTCTCGTTTTGTTTTCCAATTAACCAGATTTGTGTCACTTTGGTTTGGAACATCTCTTACTTATTCCAAATTTGTGTCAATGTCATTTATGTCAATGTCAAATTATCCCGAGTTGTGTTTGATAAATGGCTCCTTTGCCCTACATTCTAAAGAAGCCACTTTTATATAATTGATTTTGATTTAAAAAATTAATTTTGATCAAAAATTATAGAGCGTTTCACTAAATTTAAATAAAAAATAAATTTTTTAATGTGATTTTTTAAAACTGTATTTGGTACAATTTTTTTTTATTTATAAATAATAAATTTTTACTAAATTTTATGTTAAAATAATTTAAATTTAAATTTCAAATTTTAAATTTAAATTTAATAATTAAATTTAAAATTTAAAATTTAAAATTTAAAATTATAAATTATAAAATTTGAGATTTGAAATATAAAATTTTAAATTGAAATTAAATAGCTAAATTTAAAATTCAAAATTTAAAAGTTAAAATTAAAAAATTAAAAAAAATAAATTTAAAATTTAAAATTTAAAATTTAAAATTTAAAATTAAATTTAACTTTAAATTTTAAATCTAAAATTAAAAAAAATTTAAAATTTAAAATTTAAATTCAAAATTAGAATCAATTTTTAAAAAGCAGATTTTAACTGTTTCTAATTTTGGATCTCGAAAATTAAAAAACTAATTTTAAAAATTAAAAGTCAATTTTAAAAATTTAATTGCCAAAGGCTTTATTGAGTTAAAAATTACTTTTAAAAAATTAGGCCAAAGAGAGAGAGAAGCACTTTGCTAGCTTCAAAAGTCGGTTGAGATCGAGTAAGAAGCCTGGGAGTTTTGCGAGTTCGATTGATTTCACTCGCATACTTGGTCCAAGTTCATTAATTAATCAATTTTCATACACTATTGTGAGGTGGAGTAAATTTTACTCGTCACATCGATATGATGAGTGAGTGACTATTTATTTTAGAATAGAATGAGTGTAGAATGTACACTATATTTGGAGTGTACATCTAGCATCACTCTATTTATAAATAAAATATAGAACAATCTCACAATTTTACTATAGAAACACATATATTAGCATACTGATCTTGTTCCTGGCATGAGCTGTAGATGATCTGCTTCTTCTTTAAAACCCAAATTCAAATTAATGAAGCGTTAGTACGATACCCTAAAATTATAATTAAAATAGGTGATAATCTATACCTATATATTATTTCTCATATTTTCTTGCCACGTGTCAACATTTCCTTCCCACCGGATCTCCCTTCATCTTCCTCGCGCCTCTTCATCTTCCGGCCCCTAAATTCTTTTTCGAAACTTCTCCCGTAAACTTCTCGCCTTCCTCGCGTCTCTTCATCTTTCCCTAAATTCTTTTTCGAAACTTCTCCCATATAAACTTCTTGCCTCCGCCTCCGCCTCCGAAACCCCCCACCCCTCTCAAGCGTCTAAGGTGATGTGAGAATTGATAAATCTGTGTTGGTTCTGCTGATGAGGAGACGGATTTCGTTGACGCTAATGTCGAAAGCGTCCGTCTAGGTCCTCTCCACACCCTCCCAGTCTCTCCTTCACTTCTCGCCTTCCTCGCGTCTCTTCATTTTTCCCTAAATTCTTTTCGAAACTTCTCCCATATAAACTTCTTGCCTCCGCCTCCGCCTCCGAAAACCCCCCCCCCCCCCCCCCCCCCCCACCCCTCTCAAGCGTCTAAGGTGATGTGAGAATTGATAAATCTGTGTTGGTTCTGCTGATGAGGAGACGGATTTCGTTGACGCTAATGTCGAAAGCGTCCGTCTAGGTCTTCTCCACACCCTCCCAGTCTCTCCTTCACCTGAACCTCCGCCTCTTAACGCCGCCGCCATGTGTGAGAGAGACGGAGGAAACTATGTCTTCTCCAAGCAAGGGCTGCGAAATTCACACAATGAAACTATGAATCTCTTATGAGATCCCAAGTTTTTTTTCAATTACTATAAATTTACCAGAGTTTTTTTTGGGAGATTTTTTTGGGTTGGATTTTAATGATCTTTTTTATTTTATGGTAATTTGTTGTTGGATTTTCCAGGATGATGAGTGATTACAAGGTAAAGATGGACAATGATTACAAGGTAAATATGGACAATGATGGGATGCATGAGTTCTTCGTCCATTTCTTTGGCCCTAAAGACAGTAAATTCTCATGAAATACCCTAATTAACGATTTTTTTTTTTTTTTTTTTGTTTTATCTAGAGAACTTTTTTTTGTTTGTTTATAATTTTCCAATTAATCTGATTCGTTGGGTGATGCTTTTTTTATGATTCGGTTATTTTTGTAGTCAGTGGTTCTGTAAAAAATTTGTTTTTTCTTTGAGAAAATAGTAGTAATAGATGAATTAAGTTACAGGGTATTTTTCTTTTTTAAAAAAATTAGTTTCTGAAAAAAGATTTGACAATATTAGCCGATTTATATTTTTTTATTTATTTTATTCTCTGGGCATTGTAGTTAATTTGGTTTGCAAATTGTGGGCATTTTTTTTTAAAAAAAAAATTGGATTAGAGTTGATATGTTTATTTTGCACAAGAGTGGATCATTGCTCTTCGTGAGCTCCCAACTGAAGCTGGTTATGTTGTTTCTACTTTCATAGAAAAACTATTCTCACTTTGTCAGAAGCTAGAATTCTCTATCAGGTAATCAGCATGTGACGCCCCACTTCCCAGGGGGTCACCCATCCTAGAACTACTCTAGCTCTAGCACACTTAACTCTCATGTTCCTCTTGGATCTTGCTACCATCCAAAATGCTATAGCCGGGTTAGAGATTTTAGTCCTATTATATCATTTATATAGAGGACTAATCCAAATTCCGGGGGTGTCACATTCTTCCCCCCTTTAAGCCCTGACGTCCACGTCAGGCTCAAGCACACTCACAAGCACCAGGCGATGTGAGACTCGTCTCGCTAGCCTTAGCCGACCTTGTGAGGAGCTGCACTCCACTCACAACGGTCATTAGTCGGGGAGCCTCGCTCTACCCGCTATATAACCCTGGCTCAGCCGAGACTCATCTCACATTTCCGGCTGGTGAATGGCTCTGATACCAACTGTGACGCCCCACTTCCCAGGGGGTCACCCATCCTAGAACTACTCTAGCTCTAGCACACTTAACTCTCATGTTCCTCTTGGATCTTGCTACCATCCAAAATGCTATAGCCGGGTTAGAGATTTTAGTCCTATTATATCATTTATATAGAGGACTAATCCAAATTCCGGGTGTCACACAGCATCTCCTTCTCTTCTGGTTGAACTTTTTTTTTTTTTTTCTACATAATAAATTTCATTCTCATCAAAATCTCATTGCGGTATCAGATTCAATATGATTTTGTTGTATGTTTTAAATGTTTAATTACAGAGAACTACAGTCACAAATTAGTTTTACTAAATTCTAAAATAGATTTAAATTCAAATCTGAACAGCAAAGCATAAGCACCGACGAAATAGAACCAAGTCAAATTGTTTGAGTAAAGTCCCCTGCTATAAATATAAAAAATAAAGAGTTAAACCAAAGGTTATTAAACAAAAAATTATTATCAAATAATATATTGTCCATATAAATACTAAATTATCAAAAGAATTATTCTATTGCTTTCTTGATTTTCTCTCATGACTCACACTTGCCATAGAAAAATTCACGATTCTCATTTTCATCATAGATAATTCTACTTCGAAGTGTCCCATAGTTGAGGGGTCCTTTACAACCTGAAGGTAAATCTCACATAATTTGTAAACTTTATATGAAACAAATATATATTTATCCTTTTTTTTATATATTCATTTATATGCTTAGAACTTTATATTTTTATAAAATGTGATTATGGACACAATGATGTTCAATTGAACAAAGTAGATCATGAATTATTTTTCAACATTTTGATATATTATGTCTGAACTTTGCTCTTTTCTTTTTAGATTATCACACATATTACAAGTTTTTCTTTTAATTTTACCTACTTTTTCAATTAAAATTTAGTTGCTACTCTTTGTAATCCTACACCATATTAAATATTTTTTTTCTATACTTTTTTAATTAGTAATTTTATTTATTTTTTCTAATTCACTAGCCGCCGCATCGCGCGGTTACTTCACTAGTTATCAATTAATGTCGTACGTGTAAAACGCTATCTTGCTCTAAGCTTAGGTTGGCAAATTGGTTGAATCGGTGCAAAAACATAATATCGAAAGTTATTTATAGAAATTGAGAAATTTTTTAGAATCTATTTATTTTTGTGAATCTCAAAAGTTAAATTCAAAACTTTGAGCATGTATTTGTTTCAGCACTAAAGATATAGAATCATCTAAACTTCTACTTATAATTATAGTTGAGCCAGAATACTATAGTCAGCAAACGTTGCTATCGATTTGTTTTCGATGATGGAGTTTTCAAATCGACGATCAGTATTGTTGATCATGATATAGACCATTTAAACTGTGTGAAAATTAAATTTTATATTTTTCGATATTGCTCTCTTATTAATCAGATAAATATAAAAATGAACGATTGAAAATAAATATTCTTAAAAAAGTGACGTTAGAAGTCTTATAATTAAAATCAAGGATATAAATTTTATTTTAAATAGTTTAAATAATTTTATAATCAAAATTCAATTGATTTAATTTTTTTACGTTGTTAAATGAGAAAAATAATATCGAAAATAGTTAAAATTTGATTTTTAGATATTTCAAGTGGTATAGATCATATTCAATAATCGTCGATTTGGAAGCTCCGTCATAAAAAACAAATAAATAGTAATGAAGTTTATTTACTACAAATAATATTCCAGTCCAACTTTTTATAATTATATAAATATTAGCCTTTCGATCTCAATAGAATGAACAGTAATGATTTTTTTTTTTTTTAGAGAGAAAAGTAAGATGCTTTTCGTTTCGTTTCGCTCATATTTTTTAAAAATGAACTTAATCAAAAATTATAAAACAACTAAATTTCGAACTTATAATTTCGTATATTAATTATCAAATTTTTTATCTGAGCCATTTTGTGCATCCAAATAACTTCATAGCACACAGTATATTAGTATGTAACACACACACACACACACACAAAGAGAAAAAAAAAAAAAAAAAAGTTGGTGGATATTAATTGAGTTGTTATGGAGCCCACGGAAAAGGCCGGTGGGTGGGTGGGCCCACAAGCAGTAAAGGCGGGGCTTTTTGTTGGCGTCGTGTTGCTCCGGTTCACGTGGGGCCCACCACATCAAATTTGGCACGACGCTCCTCACGGGAACTCGCACGTGTCGGTGCGCGTTCTCTTTTCGCGGTCGCACTTTTTTTCTTTTTCTTTTTCCTTTTCAGAAAAAAGAGAGCGAGGGAAAAAAAAAAAAACCCACCACCCTTTTTGCTGCACGCGCTCGCAGGATACTTTTTGTGCGGATATAAGAATATACTATTGAGATGAACTGGGTTCAATGGTTTCTAATGGGCCTAACACGGCCCATATACTATAGTGTTTCATTTATTGGGCCCAACAAGGCCCATGTTTTATGTGGGCTTAAAAATTCTTTAAGAAAAAGGCCCGATTCAAATATAGTAAAAATTACTGTAACTATAAATAATTAGTTTTCCTTTGGAACTGCTGTAGTTGGTAGTACTTCTAATTTGAGCGTAAATTTAATTACTGTACAAATATTACAAAATCTATGCACGTTGGAATTTGTTCTTCTCAAAAATAGAAACAAATCCTTTTATAAATAAAACAAATATTTAGATGCAATGCAAACGAATCTGCGCGCATCAAAATTGTGGTGAGGTTTAATTTTATGGTTAATTACATACGACTCTCTGTAAACATATTGAATAGCTGATATATCCCTATAAAGTTTAACTTTTCATATTTATCCCTTCAAAAGTCCAACGTTATTTATATATATCCCTTCGATTTATTATCGTTAGTTCACGATTTAATTTTTAACAGATTATATATAAAATAACAGTTTTGCTCTTTCAAAAATGTTCTTATCTAGAAAGGTAAAAAGGTAAATTTATCTCACTAACTAATCAAGATTAAGTATTTAATCTATAATTAACTAGATTTTTCTAACAGAGATAAACGGTAGGGTTTGAACTTTGTAGGAATATATCTGCTATTCGATATGTTTACATGGAACCGTATGCAATTGATCCTTAATTTTATTAGCTATCTTTCCTTGCTCCTAGCTCTAATCATAAATGTTATTATTAGTAGGGATTATGCAACAAAATTTAGCAATACAAAATCAATATTTCATAATTTATATTTTCACATATAAAAAAATTATTTCTAAAAATGTTTTTTTTTTTTTTTTTTTTTTTTTTTTTGTTAACAGTACATTTCCTATTCGCCTAATTGACTTGTTAGAAACGAATTGGAATTAGATCAAAGACCAATCCAATTCAATTGCCATTTTTCATCCCATATGTCATGACCAAACATTTTAAATATTTTCCATTTGAGTTTTTTAAATTTAAATTAATTAATTATTTTAATAAAAAGATAGTTGTGAGAATTATATGAAGTATACTAATAAAATCTGTAAAAATCAGACTTTGAGACTCTTACCAGAAATTCAATCGCTCATGAATATTTATATGTCTTACTGCAACAAATAATTTTATTTTATTTATTTTTATTTTTCAATCTAAGATCGAGTTGTCTTAATTTGTATTTAAGTTTATTTTTCAAATGAATGAAGCGGTGGCATCTTATCATCGGAAATTCGATTGTTCTGGAATATTTAGATGTCTTACTGCAATAAATAATTTTATTTTATTTATTTATTTATTTTTCAATCTGAGAGTTATCTTAATTTGTATTTAATTTTATTTTTTAAATGAATAAAATTGTAACATGTTATCTCCGTCTAAAAAAATATTTTTAGATTTTAAAATTAAAGTATTAGTGGTGGATTTAAATTAAATAAATTATTATTTAGTATATTTTTATTAAATAAATATTTTGTCAAATATCAGGGTGGACTTATATCTAATGACCAAATTGACCCACCACTGCGACACCAACTAAAAATAGAAAAAAGAAAAAAGAAAAATCCAGCCCACTTGTATTTATCCGTGACTCGTCCTTTACATTGTGCAGCTTCTCATCCAAAATATTATATCGATAAAAATCGCAAAAAGCACGAGCTCCACACACCAAAACCCTCGTCTTCTTCCTCCTCCTTGCCACCTCAACCATGGCGGCGGCGGCGGCCTCCTCAGCCACCCTCCATGGATTCCGGCGACTGAGCTCCGTCCCTCTCCGCCGCGCCCTCCTCCTCCCTTCCTCACTCTCTATCCCCTCCCCGAGGCGGCGCCTCACCGCCTCCGCCGTAACCCCCTCCGCGCTCCTCAAAACCGAGGTTCGGACCAAGGAGGAGGGCGAGTCCGAAACCCTAGACTACAGGGTCTTCTTCCTCGACGCCTCCGGGAGGAAGATCTCGCCATGGCACGACGTACCCTTGAAGTTGGGTGATGGGGTGTTCAACTTCGTCGTCGAGATCCCGAAGGAGACGAGCGCGAAGATGGAGGTGGCGACGGATGAGGCCTACACTCCTATTAAGCAGGATACGAAGAAGGGGAACCTCCGATACTACCCGTGAGCAAAAATTTTATCCTCGAAATTTATCTTTGTTTTTTTCTATCTAATGATACAATACGTTTCTGTTTTTACTCTTTTGTGTGTGTGTGTGTGTGTGTGATATTTTGTAATCAGAAATTAATTTAATGAAATTGTTAAATTCTAACAAAAAGTTTGATGAAATTTCCTGAGAATTTTTCGGAAATCAAAAGAAATGTAAGCGTAAGTGGTATCAAAACTTTAAAATTTCAGGTACCAGTGCTGAGACGAATTATAGTTCAGGTAAGGTTTCTACATTTCTACCTTATTGATCTACTGAAAAAAATCCTGTTAATGAAGTATCTGTAATCAATATTTGTTACTGAACTAATTACTAATATGATTTTTTGTTCCATTTTGAAGCTTTTAATTTGTTGGTTGTTCCTTTTCTTACAATTCATGGTCCTCAGGTACAACATAAATTGGAATTATGGATTGCTCCCGCAAACGTGGGAGGATCCATCGCTTGCGAATGCAGAAGTTGAAGGATCGCTTGGGGATAATGATCCTGGTAATAAAACTTAGAACATTCTCTACTATCCTTTTTCTTTAATCGTTATGAACGCAATTAGCATGTATGTGAAAGAGCGCATTTCTTGTATTGTAATATCCATTTTTTCTCCTCCAGTTGATGTTGTTGAGATAGGCGAGAGGCGTGCTAATATTGGTGATATTCTTAAGGTGAAGCCTTTAGGAGCTTTAGCCATGATCGATGAGGGGGAGCTTGATTGGAAGATAGTTGCTATTTCGTTGGACGACCCTAGAGCTTCTCTTGTTAATGATGTGAATGACGTCGAGACGCATTTTCCGGTGCGAATTATATTCTAGTCCATATTCTTTTTTCTTCTTTTTTTTTGGTAAATGTTGGCTCTTTTTTCATATTACATGCGTTGCTTTTCTTCCGTTGTGTATTTGCATGTTTGCTTAATGGATTGTAGAACTGGATTTGTAATGATTGATGATTTCAAATGGTTTAGTTTATTAGCAGAACTACATCGAAGAAGTTAGAATTGATGTTTACAATTTCCGGTCTAAGTTTATTCAGTTAGTGACGATGCTTCACTTTGGAAAGTTTGTTTCTTTTTGGTCAATATTTTTCGTCTTATGAGATTAATTTATCACACATATAAACTCTTTGACAAAGCAGTACCATTATTCAACCCACTTAGAAGTGACTGCAGGATCGTTGGCGCTAACCATTAATTCCAAAAGCTCGAGCTATTAGAAATACGCAACCAATTCACTTAAAGCGTACAGACACAGCGCCCACGAGTCTCGACCGGACTCAACCCACCTGGACGTTGGGTCTATTGTTGGGCCTCTTGCCGTTAAGTCTATTGTGGACCGCAGCCCGACTCAACTTATTGGGCTCACCCAACTCAACTTATTAGTCTCCTGGGCCTATTGTCACGGGCAGGAAGTTGGACCTATTTTTAACCCATAAATAAATAGCCAACAGTGACCTTTAACAGCTTACCATTTCAGTTCATTATTTCAGAGCTGACCTCACTCAGCTTTAGTTTATATCCGACTTGCATCCTATCAAACAGTTTCTCTCCAATTTTTTCTGCTGTTATTGATACATGGTTTTTTTTTGAGAGAAATTATTGACACATGGTTGATTGATGCTCTGTATAATGTTTCTAGTGAGAAAACATATACTTGGATTATTGATTTGTAGCCGTGATATAATGTTTCTCGTCTCTAATATTGATGAGTCTAGCTCATCCTGTAGTGTATGTATGTAGTTAAGAAATTTGGTCATGAAGAATGCTCCCTTTATTGTAGTAAATTCTTTTGACGTGAGTAAGTCGGCTGCTATTGCAATGCATGTCAGAGAAAGCACGCATGTAATAACTGCTATTCAACGCACTGCAGGGAACTCTTACTGCTATTCGAGACTGGTTTAGAGACTACAAGATTCCTGATGGAAAGCCAGCGAACAAATTTGGCCTGGGTAACAAGGCGGCTAGCAAGGTAAATTTGACGTGGTTGTCTAGTTCATTATGTAGGAATCCACTCTTCAAATATTTGACATAGCATTCTATCTATATCCTCAGTACAACGTTTCTTTCTCCATTTTAGTGCATGCCTAGGAAGATGTAATGAGATTTCTATCTGCATTGAGTTCAGTTTTTCCGATAGATAAAAGTAATGCAGAAAAGAGGGAAGGATAATGAAAAGCCAAATGGGTTTTGCTTTACAAATTTAAAAGGTTGATTAGCACATATCACATTGTTTCTGGCTTCTGTGGCTTCTATAGAAAATTGGAACTGTTTGTTGCTGCGAACTGAATAATATTCTTAGCTTACAGTACAATAAGAGACATATACATTGTGCACGCCGACGATTTTGCTTTTTTCGTTCTTCTTGTGTGTAGGATTACGCTTTGAAGGTCATTGCGGAGACAAACGAGTCGTGGGCGAGATTGGTGAAAAGATCTGCTCCGGCTGGGGAGCTTTCCTTAGTATGATCTCATATTCTGGGTGGTCATCAAGGCTACAATGTCCTTTTTCTATTATGTATTTAATCATTCTATATGCTATTGTGAAATTGAATTTACTGTTCTGAGAGATACTTGGAGAAGATCTTGTAGCATTATTGGGAGAATTAGATAAACTCTCATTTCTGCAATAACATAGTTTGGAGTATTGTTATGTAGTTCTACATTTGAAACTTTGTAAATTATTTCCTTAGCCAAGTGGGATCAGTTTATTTTCTAGTATTATTGTGTCCATTATTGTTATACTTAATCCATGTTTTTGACTTGGTTACAACTTACAAATGAAAGTGTGAGACAGGTTGGCCATATATATATATATATATATATATATATATATAGCTAGAATAGTGCTATTAATATGCGGTTGGGATTATAGTGATTTCCTAAGATTTTTATTATTCAACCAACCACCTAGTAAACCCTAGGGGACCACTATAATTTCAACCGCATATTTTTTTCATCCAACGGCTAAAAACTTGATAGCACTAATGACTTGGTGCTATCAATAGTATTCTAGCCTAATTCTATATATATATATATATATATATATATATATATATATATATATATATATATATTTCTGATTTGACACTCACTTAACTTTTTGTGATTCAAATTCATTTCAATTAATTAAATTGATGATGATTTTATTAAAATTGTCAGGTTCAAACTTGACATGTCACTCAATCATAGGTATATTTTGTAAGAGTTGAAATTTATGGAGAGACGAATTTGTAAGGATAAATTTAATATTTTATTTATTTATATATATAAATAATATAGGATTTTAAAAAAAATAAATATAGAAAGTTAAATTTATATATATATATATATATATATATATATATATATATATATATATATATATATATGCTATTCGATATTAATTCAAAAAAAAAAAATGCACCGATTAATTGGGCTAAAATTGGCCCAGCCTGTTAATGTTGGGCCGATTTTGGTACTTTAAAATTCGTGCGAAGCTAAACGCAGCGTTCATCGTCCCCAATTCCCACTCCCCCTTCTTTCTCACTGAATACCCCGAGCTTGGTGTTGTAGTAGTGGTCGTAGTATTCGACTCTTCGATCAAAACCCTAATCCATGGGCCTCCTCAGCATCATCAGGAAGATCAAGCGCAAGGAGAAGGAGATGCGCATCCTCATGGTGTACGCGCCCCACCTTCTCCCTCTCCCCCAATCCCCCCTTCTTGATCTCACCTCGCTTTGCTAACCCTAGCTCCGCCGATCTCACACAGGGGCCTCGACAACTCGGGGAAGACGACGATCGTGCTCAAGATCAACGGCGAGGACACCAGCGTCATCAGCCCCACCCTCGGCTTCAACATCAAGACCATCAAGTACCAAAAGTGAGTGCCACAACCCTCCCCGTTTCGATCTCGATCTCGATCTCGATTCGATCCTTTGCTGTGAATCGGGGGTGGATTAGGGTTTGATTGCGGGGCGATTTAGGTATTCGCTCAACGTGTGGGATGTAGGGGGCCAGAAGACCATTCGATCCTACTGGAGAAACTACTTTGAGCAAACGGATGGGCTGGTGTGGGTCGTCGACAGCTCCGATGTGAGGCGCCTGGACGATTGCAGGGCCGAGCTCCACAATCTCTTGAAAGAAGAGGTTTTCTTCTTATTTTTCCTCACATTTTATATATCAAGTTTTAGAATTTAGTGTTTGTTCAGCTCAGTAATTCGATTTAGTTGATATTTTAGTTGGCTTATAATATCAACAGCATGTTTGTGTAAATCTTAAACATTATGCCATTAATGTAGCTGATTAGATTGAAGGATATGAACACTGTAGAGAAAGGAAACTTTTAGTTGTTTTTGTTTATTTTCGATTGTAAATAGGCTGGTTGTTTATAATGATAATTGCGGGTTTAAGTAACTTCAAAAAATTAAGTGAGTAGCCACGAATCAATGGTTCTGAAGTTTCAACTTATTAGGAGGGAGATAAGAGAAAACAAGGGAGAGAAAGGAAGATAAAAGGGAAAAAAAGATTTTTTTTTTTTTTTTTTTTTAACTTTCTCTTGTTTTTTTGGATGAATGGAAGAAAAAAGTGAAAATAACTCTCTCCCTTCCACTCACTTTGGGAGAGACTGAGAGAGTTAACAAACTGACCATTATGGAATGTCATAACTCTCTCTTCTTTTCTCTTCTTTTATCTCTGCCCAATGGCGTTCCATTCAATATCTTAGCTAGAGTCTTATTTATTGGAGGATGAAAACAATGGATCTCTTTGTTTTGTAAGACCGTTCAATTGCTAATAAAGTCAGAGGAACTTTTACATTCGGTAAAACAACACAGAAGACTTCAGTTTCATTTCTTTAATCATCTTATCAGAAGATGAACAATTTTTTTGTTAGTAAATTCTCATTGTGAAGATTCTTTTTCATGAGTCTTATAAGTTCTCCATACCTGAAAACAGTGGTGAAGTATTTTGCTAGCACTATATTCTGTAATCGATAGGTTCTTTGGTCATGTTTCAGAGTGCCCACTTGTCTTTGCTTTTGACAGAGATTATCAGGAGCCTCTTTGTTGATATTTGCGAATAAGCAAGATATTCAAGGTGCTCTTAAACCAGCAGAAATAGCTAAGGTAAGTAATGCGTGCGCCCAAGTTTCCACTACATTTTCCAACATAAGGCTTGGTAAAAACTCTGGAAATAGTAGGTGCGAAAGAAAAGGAGGAAAAAACAAAAGAACATAATTTTAATTAGGAGATTCATTTCTGTTTATTTACATTCTTGTTCTTGGTTTTACAGCATTTCCCATCTAGAATTCTGCTAAAATATGTCTCTCAAATGCTTCTATTCAGTATATATAATTTCTTGTTAACGACTATCAGGAGTTTTATGCAGCATTTCCTGATTTACTCGTGAATCTATTTTGGGTTCTTGTACTTATTTGTCAATCCAACATATACTATTAATAGTAGGAATGTAAAAATAGTTTAGCTGAGTTTGTCCCACGTGAAAATTGGGAATGGCTAAGAGGTGGTCAAAGCTAGGGCTTGAAAGTTAAAAACCAACATAAGACTGTTAGGCGATCTTGTCTCAGATATTCATCAAACTCTTTTCGATGCAATGTATCTTGTAATGATAGTGGTTTCAAAGATGGTATCAGAACGATAAAAGTCAAAGTGCCCCCCCCTAAACCCAACAGCACAAAAACCCGATTTCATTTATATTTTTCTTTTTTGCAGTTACCACAAAGACTTTTTCACGATTAGAAACTTTCTTTGTGCTGTTCTAAGGGTGCGTTTGGCATCGTATTGTTTTCTTCTCAAAGTTCATTGCCTCTATTCTTCTTATTACTGGTTAGTTTGCCACAACATCTTTTTCATGAAGTCGAGAAAGCTAAGAAAACTCATTACTACATTTTTATTTCTTGTTGCCAAACAAAACCACGAGTAATGCCAAATTATGCAGTAAGCTTTTGTTTTTGCAATTTTTTGGGCAATACACTCCGCATTGCTTGAAGTTCTGAGCTTTAGATTGTGAGGCGAGAATTTTGCTAACTTTTCCAGGTTTTAAACTTGGACGCGATGGATAAAACACGGCGCTGGAAAATAGTGGGCTGCAGTGCTTACACTGCGGAAGGGCTTCTCGAAGGATTTGATTGGTTAGTTCAGGACATCGCCTCCCGCATCTACATGTTGGAGTGAAGCAACTTTTACATCTAAAATGGGAGATTATTGGTAAGGATCAAATCAATCCTAATTTTTGATTTGCACCTAAGAAGATTATCTGTGTTGCTGCATATCAGTTCATTCCCTATTTAAATTGGGCCTTTAGAAACATGGTTGGTTGGTTGGTTACACACGCTATCTCTCAACACCACCTTTTCCATTCTTGGGTCTTGAAACTTTGCACTTTTCATGGGGGGCTTAAAAATCACCTAGTCATTTTGAATTCTATGAGCTCCGTGCATATCATCTTTTGTTTTTTTTTTTTTTGTTTTTGAATTTTAGTAATTAGTTGGGTCAACCTAGTTTTCTGGTCCCTGTCCATTGTACCCAACCCAAATGTTGCCCGTCTCTGCTCCAGGCATGTAACAATTAGGATTTGAATTCAACTCACAATCGAATTCTGGGCCCATAATCTTAAAACCAACCTGAACATGAGCAGTTAAAATTAAAAGAGATATGCTTCTTGTATATCTTACGTCCCATCAATCGTTCTTTAGAATTTTAAATTAAAAGAGAAGAAGACTGATAAGAGTAGTGTAAAATTGTATATCTTTTGTGGATCCTTCTTTAAAACCACCAAATGTTGGCAAAGTAAATCTTCAAGTATGTTGCTGCGATTTGTCTAGAAAAAAAGGCTTCTATTAGACGTGTTTTGAAGGTAGAATCAGATTCTGAGTTTAAGTAACATCTGTAAAAAGATGTGTCAGATACAAAATTAGAGATTTGTCTTTTAAGATCTCGGTCGAACGATGACTAGTAGAGAATAATGTATCTGAAAAGGATGCATCTGAACAAATAATTGTATTCATTAGTCGACGTAGAATTTATGCCGTTCAAATTGTGAAACAGTAGTTGGATTTCTCCCACACCACAGAAAAGTTCATTGCCTCTTTTCGTTGCTTTCCTATCCAGTCCAGTACATGTATGAAAACTCAAAAAAATTCGGCTAAGACTAATAAACGATGAGCAAGTTGATGGAAAAAGGGTCGTGCGCAATTGTCCAAAGAAGGAAGAAGAAGACGTTTATTGAAATTTCTACTAAGGGAGTTTCTCTAATTTTGCTTCAAAATAGAAAGCTTTAGAATTTTATTGAAATGGTAAAAATCGTGTAGATCTTATTTGAATTGTAAATATGCTACAAAATTATTATTGTAAATATAAAATATATGGCATTCTTAAATATGCTATAAATTGGTGAAACAATTGATTAGTTAGAAGAATAATTCACTCTAGTAGTCAATAATCATAACCAAATTTAAATATGTAGAATTTTTATTTTTTTTATATCTGTAATCAAAATTGTATATCAGATTCAGATGCAATTTTGAATATTAGTAGGAGTGTTACCTCATCCATTTAGACAAAAAAAAAAAAAAAAAAACAAGTAAACAATTCACATTGGGAACCAATAAAAAACAAGGTGAGATTACTAGACGTTTATTTTGCTTATTTCTTAATAGTAGAATGGCGGCGCAAGAAAACGCCCAACGCCTACGCGCGCGCCATTTTCAGATCTTATTATTTGACTCGGTCAATTTTTTTTTTTTTTTTTTTTTTAAGTAGTGATTCGTGAAAATGACGAGCCCTGGGCCCTGGCTCTATCTGGGAGAATTTTTACCGGATAGTGACCAAAGTGTGGAAAGTTTGAATTTATTGGACCATTCTGCCAAAAAAAAACGCGTGATGGTGGATTTTGCAATTTTTCAAAGCATTCACAAATTTTTTTTTTTGCCCCTTTTCTCCGTGGATACTTGAATTATTCGATAGATTATCAGTGGACCACACGGAGTAAGGATGGATTGATTATTAAGCATGCCAAATAAGCAAATAATATATCTGAGTTTGTAAAATTTTATATATATTGCACTTAAGTTTTTAACTGTTAACGATATATAGCATCGTGGACCGTCCTGGCGCAAGTGGTAAAAGGCTTTGATAATAGGTACCTAAGGTTTCTAAGGTTTCGAATTCGAAGTCTAATTCGTTCACATTTTCAGCTAAATTTATTTTTTTTAAAAAATAAACGATACGGATAGTATGATTGTAGATAGTACAGTTGGTTAAAAACTTAATGATTGATTTTTAGAAAAATTTTAGTAGCTTATATCAGCTTAAGGAAAGGCAATTCAATCAAAAGTAAAGAACTTTTTATTTTTGTCGAATCGTTGTCACTAATTATTAATTCTAAAAATTCAAACGGTGGGAAATATATAATTATTTTATTTAAAGCGTACAGAGACGGCGCCTACGGGTTTCGACTGTGACTCGGTCCAGCCAATCTCTCGATGCAGGATATTGGCACCTTTAAACCAACCGTCCTCTCTTAAGTATCTACACAAATTTGCAGTATGCGAAAATTGAACCAGTAATTTTTGACTATGATACTATTTGTCGGATCGCTGGTGTTAATCATTAATTTCAAAATCTCGAGTTGTTAGAAATATACAACTAATTTACTTAAGGCGTGTAAATACGGCGCCCACGGGTCTCGATTATGACTCGGTTAATCAGTCTCTCGCCATTTCGAATATGACTCGGCCCAACCCAACCTTATGCCATTTTGAACGTGATTCGGTTCAATTTGATCTCTCACCACATAATAGGATAGAATACTGATCATTTTAAACCAACAATCCTCCCTACAGTACCTGCACAAATTTGCAGTATGTGAAAATCAAACCAGTGACCTCTGACTCTGATACTACTTGTCGGATTGTTGGTGCTAATCATTAATCCCAAAAGCTCGACCGGTTAGAAATATACAATTAATTCACGTAAAGCGTACAAATACATCATTTGTTGGTCTTGATTCTGACTCTACCTAATCAACCTCTCGCCATTTCGAATATGACTCGGCATGATGCTGCAGGATGCTGGCTACTCTAAACCAACAATCTTTTCTTCAGTATTTGCACAAATTTACATTATGTGAAAATCGAACCGGTGACCTCTGACTTCGATACTATTTGTCGGATCGTTGACGCTAATCATTAATTCTAAAAACTCGAGTTGTTAGAAATATACAACCAATTCACTTAAAGAATACAAATACAACGTCCGCGCGTTTCATGATTGTGATTCGGTCTAATCAGTTTATTATCATTTCGAACATGACTCAACTCAACTCAGCCTCCCGTCATTTCGAACGTGACTCGATTTAACTTGATCTTTCGTCAGAAAATAGAATAAGATTCTAACTCTTTTAAATAAATAATTTTTACCAAAAAAATAGAGAAAGAAGAAGGCATTCATCATTAATGATGAACAGAATATATGTAAAGATCATGTTATTGTCCAAGGTGTTGTCAAGAGGAAATTTCCAGTGACTCATTTGTCACATTGACTAGTGACTAGTAACTAGTTTACTTAGGTAAGAAGAATAATAATAGCACACAAAACGTTAATGGGAAGCATAAGAATCCTCAAAGCAATCACTCTCACTTTCACTTTCACTTGACACCTTGCTATAACCTATCTTTTTTTTTTTTCTTTTTTTTTTTTGAATTGTTAGTTTTAAAAATAATTAATAAAATTAGTATAAAAATATTTATTTTTAAATAAATAAAATATTATATTTATATCTAATTTTTGGACTTACAGATAACATTGCTCTTTGAAGAAAAAAAATATATATATATAAAGTGTAAATATGATGGGATATGATGGTTACTAAAGATGAATAATAGTTGATGGATATATCATTTATTTCTCTCTTTTCATGTGTAAAACTCTTAAAATAAAAAAGATAATTGTTTATATATCTCTCAATATTTCTAAAATATTTTATTTATATTTTTTTATTATTCAAAAATAATCCAACTAGTAGTGCCCGTTAAGTTATCAGAGTTAAAAAAATATTGAAGTATTTATTTTGCTCCTAATTTGAGGACAACTAAGAAAAAATAGTGACGAGAGAAAAGCATATTTGAAAAGTTAAAAAAATTTTAAAAATTTTGTCCCTAATTTAAGGGCAAATTAGAATTGCCACGGTAGAAAAGTATATTTAAAATAACAAAATAGTAATTTTACATAGATAGCAGCTGTTTCCAACCGTTCACTAATAAAATTTAGCTCTAAAAATATATTTAATATATTTGAAAAAAATTAAAACGTTAAAAAAATATTTTTAATATTTTTTAATATTAAAAAAATATATTATTAATATATTTAAAACGTTAAAAAAATATTAAATATTTTTTAATATTTTTAATATTAAAAAATATTTTCTGAAATTTTTTTTTTCAGAAATATATAAAAAGTTATCCCTAAAATAAGTGTGTCTTCTATGTAGTATCAAAGTGTCAAAACATTGGGGAATCATTCTATGTTTTATTTCAACCAAAAAAGAAATAAAAAATAAAAAGGCAAGTTCAATGCCCATATTAAAAGGTTGCTTAATTACCTGAAGCTTAAGATATTGGAATTTATTATTTTTTATCATTTTTTTTCAAAGTTAGACCAGGACTTTTTTTTATTTATTACACCCAATTTTGTGTTTGGTTTACTCTAAATGCCTAACTTTGACACCCAAACTTATTTTAATTTAATTTTTGTTTAAGCAAAATTTTGCCCTTTTATTTGATCTACGAAATCCGACGAAAACAAAAGAAAATTAGCCCTTAATTCATATAAATGTACTTAATTCATGTAAGGCTTAGTTTCACTTTACTTTAAAATCATAAAAAACAAAAAAACAAAAAAACATTTATTAAAAATTGGATTATTAATACTCATTCAATACCTAACAATTATTAATTATATTATGATTTCACTCAATTGTTAATGAATTGTTTGTTTTCTGCTTAAATGTGCTTTGAGATGCGAAAAAACAGTATATTTTTAAAAACACAAGTTCAATTATACTTATAATTTTTTTACCATTGTATTTGCATTGAGATCCGTATTATTGTTATTGTAAAGTCAGTTAAAAAAAAAAAGAAAAAATATAATAATAAAAATCTTAATACAAATTCAATAATAAAAAATTATAAATATTATTGATTTTGTACTTTTGAAAATATATAAGCTCGCTCTGCATATTTGCTCGCACCAAATACGGAAATCTATTTTGCGGAGTTTTTCCATTAATTTTGAAAATATTATTCCTTCCTGCAAAATTCTATCTTAACATATAATACTTTGATCGTCGACTATCTTAACATCTAAAGTGTTAGTTATGACTCAAAATCAGAATCGCTTCGATATTATGATTCAGGTTCGTCGACGGTTTCGCGGTGCGACTTCGAAATTTTGTGGATCCCTAGTTTCTCTTTTATTTGCCCTAGAGTGAGATCGAGCGATCAAGATAGAACAGAACTCTTGTATTCCCTCTTTTCTACATAGTGAAATCTCTCATCTTTCGTCCGTGGTTTTTTTCCTGCAAGAAATTTTTCACGTAAATTTGTGTGTTATTTTTCTGTCGTGTAATTTTGGTTCTACTTTTCTGTCGTGATCGCCAATTAATTTTGTTTAGTTTGTGCGTTCGTTGCTAACATAAAGAATCATTCAAACCAAGCATTCCAAAATTTCTTTACGACAAGCTGAGATGAGATGCGCCAAAACAAAATCCCTAAGTTAAAACTTGTACTTATGATCAACAACAAAAAAAAAAGAGAAATTTCTCGAAAAAAAATATTTTCTTTTCTATGAGGTGACAAAATTGACTAAGGAAAATAAGTTAGGCTGGTTTTGTTTTTCATCAGTTTTACATGTAAAATGTAGAAAGATCTGAATTTCTGATGTGGTCCTGAAGTGTGATGGATAGGGACTCATTAGAGCTGAGTTATTAAAATACTTGGACTACATTTAGCTCATCTTAAATCGATCTCATCGTCTACATTATGTTATTGATTTATGTGGTAGAGGAGACATTCGATAGATAGACGAAAAATGTGTTCTACATATGAATTAATCAAGTACAAAGTTCATGGTACTGCGTGAAATAACATAATGATCTTCATTTTGAAGTGTTAATGAATAATAATATCTTGATATTTTATAATTTGATTAATTGATGAACAAATACATTGATTGGAACATATAATTTGATTAAAAATTTAAATGCTTATCAAAGTGATTGAAGAAAAAGTTAACTAAAGGAGAAATTTTTTTTTAAAAAAAAAAATTAAAAAGGAGCAAGAAAATTAAGCGCTCAGTTGCACTTAGATAATGCGCGAATAAATGATTAAAAACTTTAAAATTTATCAAAATATCTAACATGTGTTACATTATTTATTGAGATTAAAATAAAAAAATATATATTTTTGCTGGACTAATTCTTACTAATAGAAAAAGAGATATCCTTAAATTTGGGAACCATTTATTTTATCAAATTGCATGCATCTCGATATTAAAATCTTACGCTTTAAGAAATCGAATTTGTTTATTTTCTCATATAAAGTTTTAAGCGATCGACTTTTATATCGAGTTAATTACTAAAATAGATAAAATATATGGATAGATTTAAAATGGATTTAATTTAAACATTTTACATAAACTAAAATTTTGGAAAATGCTATTTTTTTTGTAAAAAAAAAAATGTAGCCCGATATCCGTTTCGTCTATTTTAAAATAAATTTACCCAGAACTATAAAATAATTAGAATTTATTCTTTCGATAGCTTATTATTTCAAAATAATTAAAAATAAAAGTAAAATTATATTTAATTTGTAATATTGCTATTTTTAGAAATAATTGTAATTATGTTTGGTTAATTTTGTAAAATAGTAGAGAATAGTAAAAAAAAATTAACGGTTAATTTTGATATAAAATATAATTTAATAAAAAATTTTATTATAAAATTAATGTATTATAATATTTAATAAAAAAATTAAGTATAATTTGTTACAATACTTAAATATAAATAATATGTATTAATATATATAATTACTAATTTTATAATAAAAATAATTTATTATAATATATAATAAATTATGCCAACATAATTTAGTTATAATTTAATTTATAACCTTAATAAAATTTAGAAATTAAATTTAAAACAATACTAATCCACCAAAATAATATTTAATTATGTTTGAATTAAATTAAACTAAGTAAATAATTTATGGTGGGAGAGTAAAATAGTTATTTAATAAAAAAATAATAATTTTTTAAAGCCGATTATGTAGCGTAAAAAGTATAGGAACCAAGTTGCAACATCGGGTTAGTACAGGGACTATGCATGCACTTTTCTCCTTCTATTTAAATATTTTCCACTAAAAGTCAACTCCAAATATGAGATCCCCATTTGTGCAATTTAGCTACACAAGGAAGGAACCTTTGTGTCCGACCCACTAAAAAACTGCCACGTGTGTATTTTTTAGAACTTTCCAGCATGCACGGTCCATCAACAACTAAACTACTGCCACGTGTATTTTTATGTTTTTATTTTTTTAAAATTTATTCACCGAACACATGTGCACAATGTTCTCTGTATCATCATCATCATTATTATTATCTCCTTTTTCATTTTACTATTATTGATGTAAATAAATTTTGGATACTCAGCTCTTATGTGATAATAGAAAAATAATTTTGCTGTAGGATTTTACTATATGAATTAGACATAATATGTCGGCAAATTGTAAGGATAATATTTTTAGGTATTATTTGTATGTAATATTATCTCTCTCTCATCACTCAGAGATTTTAACACCCGTCGACTAAAAAACATTACGCTGATACCCCCATATTTTTCTTTATTCCCATGGTCAACTCCCTCTTCTTCCTCATCTCTCTCTCTCTCTCTTTTTAGAGGTTCTGTAGCTCTCTATCGATACTCCAACAATATCGAGCACTTTTATTACAACGTAAAATCCTAACCCAATGAAAACGGAGATAATAGATAGGGGAAATGCTACCTAAGCGACCACCCCATAGGATGCAAAATTGCATTCTAGTCCTCGTCGTGCTCATCTTCTGCTTTTCCTCGTCCTCGCCCGTAGTCGGCGACGTTTTGAACTCCACCGCCGACTACGCCGCGCTCTACAGCCTCCGCGCCTCCCTCGGGATCCAGGCCAGGGAATGGCCCCGCAAAGCCGACCCGTGCACTAACTGGACCGGGGTCGGGTGCCGGACCGGCCGGGTCGTGTCGCTCACCCTCTCCGGCCTGCGCCGAACCCGGCTCGGCAAACTCGACCCCCGGTTCGACGTCGACGGGTTGCAGAACCTCTCCCGCTTAGTCGTCTTCAACGCCTCCGGTTTCCTCCTCCCCGGCTCGATCCCGGTCTGGTTCGCCCAGTTGTCGCTAACCGACCTCGACCTCGGGTTCACCGGGATCAACGGCTCTATCCCGGTCGAGCTGGGCCGGGTCGGCACACTCAGAACCCTAGACCTCTCGCACAACAACCTCGCCGGTTCGATTCCGGTCCAGCTCGGTAACCTTACCGACCTCGTCACCCTCGACCTCGGCCACAACGACCTCTCCGGTAACCTCACCGCGTCGCTCTTTTCTCTCCCCAATTTAACGCTCCTCGACGTCTCCGCGAATAACCTCACCGGGGAGTTACCCGACCCTTCGTTTTGGGGCGCCAATGCGACCCGGGGGGTCGTCTTCAACCTCTCGATCAACCTCTTCTACGGCGAGATCCAAACCCTAGTCGAAGGCCGCGTTCTCCCCCGATTTCGATCCCTCGATGTCTCCGACAACTACTTCGAAGGGGAGCTAGCGATCGGTGGAGCGATCACCGACGCGTCGCTCGCTTTGAACTGCCTCCGCAATGCTTCGGATCAGAGAAATCCTAGCGAATGCGAGGAGTTCTATAGGAAGAGGGGTCTGGCGTTCGATGATCCCACCACCCCTTCGCCGGCGCCGGCGCCGGCGCCGGAGTCTTCGGTGGGGAAGAGGAGTAGTAAGTGGAAGTACATTGTAGCATCTGTGGTTGGGGGAATTGCGTTGCTTGTTGTAATGAGCGCGGTGATCGTATTGTGCGCCATGAGAGCGAGAAGCAGTAGGCGACGAGTACCGGAGAGCAGTACTGTTAATGTTGGCCGTTCTTCAGGGGTGGCGCCGCTCCCGCCGTCGCCGAGTAACCCTAAGAGCTCCTCTTCCACCGGTGCGGATGCGGCCTCGTATGAGCGGTTTCTTAAGGCGACCGAGGGGTTCAGCAATGACAACCTCGTCAAGCACGGTCATACCGGAGATCTTTACCATGGCGTGTTAGAGGATGGGGCTCGAGTGGTGGTTAAGAGGATCGACGTAAAGAAGACGAGGAACAAGGAATGGATTGTTGGGGAATTGGGTTTCTTCACGAAGGTCTCGGATGAACGATTCGTGCCTTTTTTGGGGCATTGCTCGAAGAGCAAGGAGGAGGATGAGGAGGAGGTGCTTTTGGTTTATAAGTATATGATTAAAGGGGACCTTACTGGGGCTCTGCGTAGGGAGCCCGGTATGGAGGATGAGGGTTTGGCCTCGTTGGATTGGATTACGAGGTTGAAGATCGCAATAGGGGCGGCGGAGGCTCTGTGTTTTCTGCATCATGAGTGTGATCCACCTCTTGTGCACAGGTATTGTAGTTAATTCTTGTAGAAGATTATGATTTCGATTAACTGTCTTTGCTATGCCTCTCTTTCGTGTCGTTTATTTGCATGATTTTGTGCTAAGAGATTCACGCTACATTTAAGAACAAAGCAAATCTTTCTTTAGCACTAGCTGCATCTTTTAAAAATGATTTAAGCAGTATAGAGCATAAATTTTGCAAATTATTTTGATTTAGCCTTGGGCATCATGTTATTGGTGGTAGGATCAAAAGAGTCTAGTGGGAAAGTGGACTGCGACTTACTTATGCTTGTAAATGTAACAGTGAAATGTACAAATAGAGGAACAAATGAAACATTGTGTGCCTCCCTGTTTGAGAAGAAAGTTGAATTGAGCTATATATATATGTAGGAAGTGACAAAAAATTATTGAATTAATTAAGGAGAACCATGTTTAAGTCCGTGTGTTGATCATTTGTTTTTTAGTGGGGATAGGCACGTTAACTTTCTCAATTATCTAATATCTTAAACTCTTCAGCTGGTTATTAAGCAAGTCATTTCTTAGAAGATTCAGATACTGATAGTACCTTTAATGTGAACCCAGATTTTATTATTATTGGCACGAGGATCTACTTTGTTCGAGTATTCACTCATGCTAAACTTTTAGAACTTAAATGTAAATTAATGTGCCAAATATGTTTGTAATTCAAATAGAACGGAAGAAATTGGAATGTATAGTTTTTCTTGTACTCTCTATAGCTCTGTCTAATTAAAATAGTGTAACACATGAGTAGGATAAAGAAAGTATATACTAGTTTAGTAGCTAGATTTGTATTTATCGTAAAATGTATTGTAAGCTTCCTTGTTAAAATCAGAGGATATCTTAGATTCTTTATTTCTGGTACAATAATGAGGTTGCCTTTTTTTTTACTATTCTTTTCCTTTCCCATATTTTGTTGAATTAGCAGTTTGTAGTGCTGTAACAAAACCTTTTTTTATGTTCACTTGTCATGCTCTTATAAGCTATGTTATGTCAATCTATATTTTTTTCTTTTTTTTTCTTTTTTTTTGGTTAACATATCAAAATCAATATCAAGAATATTAGCGAAAAATAATGTTCATTCTCGTATCGTATCTTGTGTTTATGTTCTGAGCTTCTTTCATAATGGTAGAGATATTCAAGCAAGCAGCATTCTTCTTGATGATAAATTTGAAGTGCGTCTTGGAAGTTTGAGTGAAGTATGCGCTCAGCAACTGGATGGGCCCCAGAAAGTTTTTACCAGAATATTGAGATCATCAAAGTAAGTTTCTTCGCTCTAATATGATTGCTGGACTTTTGTTGATAGTTTTGCATGTTTTACGTTCTTTTTTTAATTCTTTTGTTATGTTTTAGCCTACTTTTTAGCCTCAAGAATTTTAACCAGGATGACATGAAAATAGAATTAATGTGAGTGCTGAAGTATGCATTTTCATGGTTCAGAAAAAGTGGCAATATTTGTTGCTGTATGCTAAATTTGCATCTTTGACACGGTGGGATCAAAATGCATCTCATTGGGAAATTAATTAGATTATTCCTTCAGCGTAATTGCATTACTGCATAACCGAAATGTGCTAAGTAGGCGGATAGCTCTACTATCATCGGTCATCACCTCATCAAAGAACTTTCACCTTTTAATATTATGTTGCCCTTCTATTGAGAATTACAATTTAAGGGCGCTTAAAGGTCGTCGTAGTGCGCATGGTTATCATCCTAGTATTCATTTTCTCATGCTGATTTTCACTTGGCTGCTTCATGATTTGTTAGTTGTAACAAATGCTTTTTTATTATTATTATTTATCGGTTGGTACAATTCATTTTTAATTTTCATATTCTATATGAATATCAATTTTGTCACTTTGTAAGTAGTATCTAACAGTGTCCTGTATTTTTCTCTGATGGGCAGGACACTCGACAAAGGCACTTCAGGTGTGTAAAAGTTTCTGGAAAGCCTGAAAAATAGTTCTTTAATCACTTCTTTTACAGAAAATTAAGCAATACCCAACTCTCTTTCTCATCCTCATTGCATCTTCTCAGGCTCTCCTGCAACGTATATGTACGACATCTACTGCTTCGGAAAAGTTCTTCTCGAGTTGGTAACAGGAAAGCTCGGCATAAGTGCTTCCCATGATGGCTCCACAAACGAATTTCTTGAGAATATACTAGCTTACATCAATACATATGAAAAGGAGCTCGTGACAAAGATTGTGGATCCTTCCCTTATTGTGGATGAAGACCACTTAGAGGAGGTTTGGGCTGTAGCTATTGTGGCTAAATCCTGTCTAAACCGTAAACCTGCTCGAAGGCCGCTAGCTCGCCACATCCTCAAAGCCCTAGAGAACCCATTAAAGGTGGTGAGAGACGATGGCCGCTCTAATTCGGCTCGTCTCAGGAGCGCTTCCTCTCGCAGCTCATGGCTAGGCGCTTTCCGTGGAAGCTGGCGGCAGAACTCAGAAACCGCTTCAGCTTCGAGAAGGTTGAGAGACGATCAGAGTTTTAGGCTTTCGGGCCGATCTCAAGGGAGTGGAGGTGACCACTCATTGTCATTAAAAAGATCATCGAGAGAGACAGCTCCTGAGCTGCTAGGATTGAAGGAAGAAGATATAAGTGAATAGGAAAACGGCATTTTATGTTTTTCTTCTGTCCGTAATTCTTTCCACGAGGGCGGTATATATGGAAATCAAATTTGTTTTCAGACATTCTTTGAAGAGTTCTTCAATAAGCAGCAGCTCGACGGTCGGATTAGCAAAGAAATTAGTGGAGATTGGGGTTGCAGTTGCTGCTGTATCTGGTGCGTGCAGTTTCTTTCTTTCTTTTATTTGTATTTACATGTATTGTGTAAATTTGGATGGATGAGTGGTTTGTATTTGTACCTGGACCTTTTCTCATTTCTCCTGTTATTACTTATTACTATTTAAAATGGCAACTACTTATTACTATTTTTTGTATTGTGTAAATTTGGATGGATGAGTGGTTTGTATTTGTACCTGAACCTTTTCTCATTTCTCCTGTTATTACTTATTACTATTTAAAATGGCAACAAATTAGTTAATTAAAATAAAATCTAAAATAATTTCGAGGTCCCACCGAGATTTGAACTCGGGTTACTGGATTCAGAGTCCAATGTCCTGACCACTAGACCATGGGACCAATTTGATAACTCACTGTAAACTTATTATTTAATATAAATTTAATTAATAATTATATATTGAAAAGGATAACGATAAAACCCTTTCGTAGCGAGAAAAGAGATAGATAAACCCCTCCTTCCTTCGTAAGATGCTTTGCCACTCCCACCACTACTCCGCCATCCTCAATGGCTTCTTCCTCCGCCCAAACCCTAACCCTAACCCTAACCCTAACAATCGTTGCCTACCACCCACCATTCTCCATTTCCCTAAACCCCTCCTCTCCTTCCCCACCCGCGCCGTCGACCCCGATGAATCCGATCGAGATCTCGACCCCTCTCCCCTCTCCCGTCGCCAGAACGCCAGTTCCGCCGCCCTCCTCCTCCTCCTGCACTCACCTTCCCCGCCGGAGGCGTCGGAAGACCCCGCCGACGCCGCCGCCTTTGCCGGAGGAGACGACGATGAGCAAGAAGAGGAGATTCGCCGTAAAATAGCCGAGGAGGCCTCCCTTGCCGCGCGGAGGGTTCCGAGGTTCCCCGGCTCGATCGATTTCCCTAGGGCGGAGCCGCTTGATCCGCCTCGCGAGTTTCGCCTCGTCGTCGGTAGCGATGATCGGTTGCTCAGGCGCGCGCTCGACGTGCGAAGAAGGGTCGCGGCGGAGACGTTGAAGGACGCAATGCGTGCCGGGAAGCTCAGCATTACCTACTCCACCAATCTCGTCTCTAAGATGTCGGATTTTGTCGACCGGATAGTGATCGAAGCAGCTGCGATGAAAGAGGTTCCTGAGTTCTCTCACCTCTCATTTAATGCTCGCGCGAAGAGTTGCATCCGAGACTCTGGTGTTGTGCCTCTTATCAAGTAATTGTTCAATTTTAGTGCCCCTTTTTTTTTTTTTTTTTTTTTTTTTTTTTTTTTTTGCCCTCAACCCTAATCCCTAATTCTTTAATGGTTGATATATGTCTATGTGTTTGCATGTATTAGTTGGTTGAAGCACAATTCAATGACATATCCCCAAATTGGGAAGGTAATTTCTATGTGCACCGGCAATCTTGAGATTATAAGGCACATCACTGAGTGGTTGAAATCGATTCATGTGAAAGGGGAGTTTCTTGGGGCTGTTCTTGTGAAGGGAGGATCTGTTCTTTTCCGCAGCATAGATGCATTGGAGGAGATTGTGGGTTATCTTGAGAAAAATGGTGTGAGGAAGGACTGGGTGGGTCATGTTGTTTCTCGGTGTCCGCAGGTTTTGGCGTTGTCCATGGAGGAATTGGAGTCTCGCGTGAGGTTCTATTTGGACATGGGAATGGATGAAAGGGACTTTGGTACGATGGTGTTTGATTATCCCAGAGTGCTAGGGTTTTTCAGCCTTGAAGAGATGAATAGTAAGGTGTTTGAACTTTATTTTCTTTTGTTATATATACATTTGAATGCATAAAATAGTAGGTGATGTCTTGCTGCTTCTTGTTAAAATCATTTGCGTGAATAGTGTTTGGAATGAATTGCAGATTCTAATACAGTATTAGATGTAAGCTCTTATAAACTTTCTTGCATTAGATTTACTGTGTTTAGAACCTCAGTAGGTTTAGGTGTACAATGTGAAAAACATTAAAGTGTGATAGATTAGTCATACAAACAGCTTCTTTAGAAATTGGGTAAAGGTTGCATACATCTTGCCCTCTCTGGAGTCTGCACTGGCAGGAGCCTTGTGCTCTGTTGTACCTTTTTATTGTGGAGAGACATGATAGTTGTAGCATATCTCAGAGCACTACATGAGTGATGTTGGAAAATCATAAATTTCCAAAAGAAACTGCTTGATCTTCCATGGTACACGATATGACCAGGTTAAGTTATTAGTGGGATTTGTTGGATTTGAGGAGGTGCAAGTTTCAAGTGTAGTGTGTTTTTTATCTACATGTCGTTTGGAACTGATGAAGTTATTTCACTCGCCTGCTCGATTTATCTGAGTGTACACATATTATTTGCAACTCCAAACTTCATGTTCACTCACCTGCTTTGCACTTTCTGTTTAAGAATGCATGCCTTTTTAATGCTAATGATCATGAAACAAATCATGATAAGCTCTTTTTGATGCCATCATGGAAGAATTGAACATTTTTCCAGGTTCAATACCTTAAGGAGTTTGGTTTGAGTACCGAAGATGTCAAACGATTATTGGCTTATAAACCGCAACTAATGGGTTGCAGCATTGAGGAAAGGTGGAAGCCCCTTGTCAAGTATCTGTACTACCTTGGTGTTCGACGTGATGGCATGAAACGAATACTGATGGTTAAACCTATGGTTTTCTGTGTTGATCTGGAGACTACCATTGTACCAAAGGTATGATGTCTGTGACATGATGTAAGAATATTTTTCACTGGGTAAAATTAAAAGCATATAAACCTTACTTGAACTATTACACATTTTAAAAGTGGTACTTGAACTTTGGAAATTTTGATTTACCACCTAACCTTTCATTGCTTTTGATTTCAAAAAATTCCATCAAGTTCAGTCAAAATTTAAATGGGTTTCTGACCAAAACGTAAAAAACATGCACTAAGTACTGTAACAAAAAGCTAAAAAGCACCATTAAGTTCTGGAGGGGAGGTACTTAAATCAAGTATATTGTTTGATTAGGTACTAAAACCTAAATTTATAAAGTGTAGGTACTCATTCCAAAATGCATATTCAGTTAGGCTATGTTTGGTTGGGGGATAAAGGGTTTATCCCCCATTTATTCCCAAAACACAAAAAAAAATTGGAGGGATTTGTTATCCCTCCCTTAACGGGCTATTCTGGAATAGCCCGTTAAGGAGGGGGGAAATAAGGTTGAATGGGAACAACCTTATTTCCATCTTTTTTAATTTTTTTAAATTTAAATTAAAATTTATAAAATTTTAAATTTAAATTTTTTTATTTTATAAATTTTAAAATTTTTAACTTTAATTTTTTATAAATCTAAAATTTAAAATTTTAAAATTTTAAAATTTATACAAATTTTGTATATATAAATTTTTAATTTTTTTATAGAAATTTTTTAATTTATAAAAAGTTAAAAATTAAAATTTTTGCATCATCTTTTACACATTTTTTGAAATAATTAAAATTTAAATTTTTAAATTTAGAGAAATTTTAAATTTTATAACTTTTTAAATTTGTAACTTTAATTTTTAATAAATTTATAAATTTAATAAATTTTAAAATTTATACAAATTTTAAATTTTTAACTTTAATTTTAAAAAAATTAAACGGTATTATTTACTAAAATATAAGCTTTAATTTATACAAATATTAATTATTATTTAATTAATATTTTATATTAATTAATTAGATAAAATATTATTATTTTAAAATTATAATTACTTTTATTTTTTCACTATTCTCGCTTATTCCAAGAAATGAATCAAATACAATTTCAGTTATTCCTAAGAATAACAGCTTTACAAACCAAACACTATTTTTCTTTTATCCCTGACTATCCCGGAATAGCAAGCTATTCCAGGGATAAAAAAATTTATCCCCAAACTCATAATTCCCGAACCAAACATTGCCTTAAAGTCTACATTCTTACCAATGTAATTTTCATGTTGTCTATCTAAACCTTCACAAAAGTTACTTCCTACTTTTGTCAGAAAATGCTGTTTTACTAAGGTATTACTGTTGAAGAAATTGATAAAAAGTATGAGTTTAGCACTTGCAGCTGTCAAATGCTCTAATACTCTATTTTATATTTATGTTCTATGGTTTTACTTATCATTCCTTTTTACCTTTGATGTTTAGGTACGGTTTCTACAGGATATAGGAATTAGAAATGAAGCCATCGGCGATGTCCTTGTCAAGTTCCCATCTGTATTAACGTACAGCCTTTACAAGAAAATACGACCAGTGGTTTGTCTTTATCTTCTTTTAACCCCACCCACCCCCCCCCCCCCCCCCCATCTCCTCTTGAAGCTTAATGCAGTCTCATGCACAATAATGGTGTGTTTGTGATCGTATTAGTAGCCAATAGCCATATACTTGAAGTTGAATACAGTCATGCATGATAATAGTGTTTTGTGATTGCATTAGTAGCCATATACTTGTAGCTTCATAATACAAGGTAGTGTTTTGATGTGGCAATTTGGTTCATAACTGTTATATAATAGGATGAACACCTTAAATGATTAGGGGTAATTGGGATAGAATAAGATCTTTATGCAAGACTGCAGGAAGAAGCAGATGAAGAGATATCATTGACATTAGAGTACTAGTCGATGAGAATTGGCAATTAAAAGGAGAGTGGAGCAGCATGATACTCTTTACATGGGTCCGTTCTTTTTTTTTTTTCCTCTGTATATCGATGGTGTTACAAGCAAATAATAATTCACAGTGAACACAAGCAAGTATTGTTCTTTCTCTTTTTTTTCTATTTTACGGTGATATGTTATATATTTATATGTATATGCATTTATGTGATTCCTTTATGTGCTGATGTTTGGGCTACGAATTGAACAGGTCATATTCCTAATGACAAACGCTGGGGTTACACAAAAAGATATTGGAAAGGTCATTGCCTCGGACCCGCAGCTCGTGGGCTGCAGTATCACAAAGAAGCTGGAGCTTAACGTTAAGTACTTTTTATCACTGGGCATCCGTCTCCACTTGCTTGGCGAGATGATCGCTGACTTCCCAATGCTGCTCCGATACAACATTAATATCCTTCGCCCAAAATACCGTTACTTGAGGCGAGTTATGGTCCGCCCTTTACAAGATCTTATTGAGTTTCCCAGGTAAAACTCATATATAAGTTAAATCCTACGCGTTTCTTTTCTAACTACTAATGCACGGCACCATTTTATATCTTTTCTACATTGCCAGTTCTCGTGGCTTATCTAATAGAAACTCTGTTTGAATCTTGTTTGCTGTTTATTTGACTGTTATTGCGCATCCTTTTCATTTCATCCCATCAAACTCGTGTGTGGAGTCGTCTGATCTTTTTCGGCTTTGCTTCTATGCTTGCTAACAATAAATCATTGCAAACTGTGTAAACTTCCAGGTTCGTTAGTTACTCGCTGGAGGGTAGAATAGCTCCAAGGCACCAAATTTTAGTCGAAAACAGGATAAACTTTAAGCTGCGGTATATGTTGTCCGGCTCTAACGAAGAGTTCGATCAGAGGGTTCAAGCTGCAGTCGAGAGGAGAAAGAGATTCGAGTCTAGCTCCGGGACCAACTTCGGTATCTCTGATCCTGATTCTGCTTCTGCTCCTTGAAAAGAAAAAGGTAAACTGTGTGGGCCTTAAAATGTAAGGTATTTTGGAAGAAGCGGGGACTTTTTGATTTTAGTATTTAATCTTACATATTTTTTTTCCCAGAAAATCTCATTGGATGTTTTCTCAAATTCTGCTTGAATTTAACTGTTCACGTTAAACAAATTATAGAATATTTCAAAAATTAGAAAATATTATTAATATATTCCAAAATGTTCCATTGTATTCAAATAGGAGCATGCTTAAATCAAGCATCTAGTAAGGTTATGTACTAAAATTAAAATCTATCGCGTTCAGGTACCAATCTCAAATTGCACCTGTAAGTGCTTAGTCCATGCTTCTTCTTTTTTTTTTTTTTTTTTTTTTTTTTTTTTTAAGCATAAGACAATGGGAAGGGAGATGGCTATTGGGCTGGACGATGGATTTATTGTGAAGTGTTCTTACTCAGTATATGATTGTAAATAGTGTAACTTACAAGCGTGGCCCCAATATTTGATTGTTGAAGAATTGCTTCATTGGCTACAGAAATACCCTCGGGATTGCTTAATTCGGTGAATTTGCATAGTTTTTATTGATAATTTAATTTCAATAGTTCAGTTTTTATTTTCACCTACTCATCTTCTTCGGAGCGCCTTAGTTCCACCAATGTAATGTTTGTATAATCGAGCTAAATTAAGTGAAGCCACAAATGAGAGGAAAAATTTTAAAAAACAACAACAGCAAAAGGCGCCTACTGATGTAGTCCCATGGGACACCCGCATCGCTTCGAATATCAAAAGTACATTAAGACTGATATTAAATGTTTTGGCGATTCATATCTTTAAAATTTGTAAATTTAATTCACTAGACGTAATTTAAAACATTTAACTTCTGCAAAATCCCACATCTCAGGTGAAGCATTTTTTTTAGGTTTAGAAGTTGTAAAATAATATCCACAGAGATGAGTGTAGATCAACAAAACCTACTTATGACAAGCACACAGCATGAATGGAGGAAGGAACAACTGAGTTTCCTCCCCCTCCAAACCTTACCAGATAAGAGAAGATAAAACTCCACCTGCAGTAAACATAAGTGAAAAAAAACAGAGAGAAATCTAGCTAGCATAATTGGCTTTCGGTATCGGCGGAGGTGCTCGCCGCTGCATTAGTATAGAGAGGGTGAAGAACATGGCCGTTGGTGGGATCGACATGCACCCACTTCCTGCCGCTCAGCTTGTTGCGCTCGAACCGAACGTGCCCTTCTTTGAGGGCGTACAGGGTGTGATCTTTTCCGATACCAACATAATCTCCGGGGTGAAAGCGCGTACCCCGTTGGCGAACTATGATATTCCCAGGTATCACTTTCTGCACCACAGGAGAAAACGATAATTGAAGAAAGAAACTGAAGAGGAATTCTACCTCACTTAACAGAAGGCAAACCCTAATCATATACATATAATGCCTGATTACCAAGGGAAGTCAGCTGGAAAAACACTAGGAATTTTTCTCGGATTCTGCAAAATTCAGTCTGTTTATTACAACTTTGGGTACAACTTCTCATGAACTGAAATGTGCCAACCTACCAACAATTTAATGAATTTGTGCTTTAAAGATCTAAGCCAGGGGCATTTGGATACCCAGGAGGAAAAAGGGGACAAAAAATGCAAAATGAAAATAAGGTGGCCCTAATTGCAGAATGTATGTTGCGATTTTTTGATATGATTGTGAGGCACCGTCGTCGAGTGATGCTTCATCATATTAGCATCCTTAGAAAAGAAGAATCAGAAAGCAAATTGGATTGTGTATACCTCTCCGCCAAACTTCTTAACACCCAAATACTTAGGGTTGGAGTCGCGGCCATTTTTCGTGGATCCCGCAGTCTTTTTTGTGGCCCAACGCTTAAAAATCAGGCCGAGCCCTCCAGACGACTCTGAAACCAGGGTGATTGAACAATCAAACAGACGAAGTACAATCGCTGAAACGACAAAATTTACACCTTTGCCAAGCTTCAGAGATCATTACCAGCAGTACTGCTGTAGATTGGAACATTTGAAACTAAATCTTTGAGACCCACTCGCTTGCAAATTGTCGCAAGAGACATCGTTCTGTTTCCTGAAAAATTGTTGCAATTCTCAGAAAATCAAATAGTTATCATTGTTTGCAGCTGACAAGTTAGCACCAAATTAATCTTTGACTATGCCATGCATGCTTCAATCAAAATCGTAGCACTCGAAAAAGTCAAATAAGATGTTTACGCAGCTCAAGATAAACTTTAAGCAACTACATCATACATTTGTTTAATTCTTGGATGGCAATACAGTGATCTACTGATCTACATGAGAGATGTAAAATGATATGCAGTATCAGAAAATTCTTGGATGGCAATACAGTGATCTACTGATCTACATGAGAGATGTAAAATGATATGCAGGATCAGAAAATTCTTGGATGGCAATACAGTGATCTACTGATCTACATGAGAGATGTAAAATGATATGCAGGATCAGAAAATTCTTGGATGGCAATACAGTGATCTACTGATCTACATGAGAGATGTAAAATGATATGCAGGATCAGAAAATTCTGGGATGGCAATACAGTGATCTACTGATCTACATGAGAGATGTAAAATTATATGCAGTATCAGAAGTTCCACAACGAAAACTTGTTCAGTGTTTCTCCAAGCTTTTCAAACAACTCTCTCTCTCTCTCTCTCTCTCTTAGAAGAATATAATGCAGAGGATTTGTGTTCTCCTGAACCGAATTAAACCAAACATCTTTAGATCTAAAAGCAGTTTTCGCATGCCTCTAAATAGAAAATAAAACAAAATCTACCCAGAATCACTATTTATTCTCCCAGAAATCTTTTCTTATCTTGAAAACACATCTCACATGATACCTCATCTCATCTAAATCACATCAAATGTCACGACAAGATAATAGCAAAACCAAAAAGCAATCCTAGCATTCCAAAAGCGATTATTCTTAAGATCTCAAAAGTTCTCTAAACCCTATCCTCCTCCGCATCCGCATCCCATTCAAGAACAGATTACAGCATCCTACACGGATTTCCATCGTCGAACAAGATTAAAAATCCCCACAAGAGATCAAACCTCGTCACGAGATCGAGAGAAGAACTGCGGAATCGGCGCAGAAAAAGGGAATGATATGGCCATACCTGTAGCTCCGCCTCCGCCGACGCCGCAAAACCTCTCGCCGATTAGGGTTTGCGAGCCCAAATGCGCACCAAATGGGCCGCAGCACGCGGGGTATGGACTATGGAGTAGATAGAGCCCGCATGGGTTCGTCTCGTCGCACAGCACAATTAGGCTCGCTATACTCATATATATATATATATATATATATATATATATATATATAGAGAGAGAGAAGAGAGTAGAGAGAAGACTATTAATACTATCAAGTTATTGATGTTATTAAGTTTTTAACCATTGGATTAAAAAATATGTGGTTGAGATGATAGTGGGCCCCTTGGATTTAATAGGTGGTTGGAAAAATAATAAAATCTAACGGATGAAAATAATCAAAGGGTTGATCTAAGGATAGAAAACTTGATAGCACCAATGACCTCGTACTATTAATAGTATAGTAGCCTGACTATATATATATATATATATATATATACACACGCTTTTAAAAAATTTACAGAATTTTATATAATTTTATAAAAATTATGAATGGCTAATATATTTTATTAAATAGTGTTAAATACATCTCAAAGAAATTACATTTCGTGCAGTGAAAAATATAAGATATATTAATATTATATTTTATATTTTATTACATAATATTATTGTATATGGTAAAAAAATTATTATTGTATATTTTTTATATATGTTCAGAATAATTTTTTGGTACTAACGAGGTTTGCTAATACTTCCTCGATCTTTTCACATGCGAGTATCGTAGCAACTGTTTTTAGATTTTGACTCATAAAACTTTTATTATTTGATTTAAACTTAAAAGTTAATTTTACAACTTAGATTGCAAATTTTATTAATGCTCTTTACTGCTTAGATTAAAAATATTATTGTTTCTTTAATTTCAACATACGTTACATACCAAACGAACCGGAGTCGACTTTGTCGGCAACTGCTTTTTGGAGCCCAAAAAAAAAACCAAAATCAAACAAAACAAACACCAATAATATTATATATATATATATATATATATATATATATATTATATATTATATATATATATATATATATATATATATTCACTTTATTTTTTATGCAAAAATATGAGTTTTTGAATTAAACGAAAATAACAAACCAACTTGAATAAAAACAAAAATCCGACCATCCTCTCTCTTGAAGAACTGCTTTATTAAAATCATTTTTTTCATTTTAATTAATGAATTAATAATTTAAAAAAATAGAAATAAATTATAATCATATTAAATTATATTATTTAAAATAATATTTAATTTAATATTTTACAAATTAAAATTAAATTCAAATAAGATTTAAAATTTTATAATATTATTTAATATAAATTTATAATATTTATTTAAATAATAAATTTAAATTTTATAATATTAATTTGTGATGATGAGAGTGTATTGGGAAGAGAAAAAGGAGGTGGGATGAAGGAAATGAGAGAGAGGAGAGAGGAATTTCCATGATGAAGTTTATTGGGAAAAAAGGAAACGAAGAGGAGAGATGCTATCTATTTTATTAAAATAATATGTTATGAGATAAAGTAGATAAGAAGGGTAATATAGTAAAATTTTTATATTAAAATAATGGATGAAATTTGTTATACCAGCTATTCTCCTTATTCTGGATTAAGCAATACCAATGGTTCCTGGAGCTTGGGAGAATAAGGGAGATAAACCCGACCGATTCCTTCCTTACCAAACTTTTAAGACTCAAAAATGTCATTTACATCCATAAACAAGGAGAGAACTCTCTGATTTTAAATTCAGTCTTTGTTTAAATCCGAGCAAGTAAGTTCTGCTCAACAGAAAAATGTATTAAAAGTTTTCTTGTACATCTCCAGTACAAGATCTTGCTTACGTGTTGGGAGCAGCAACATTCATAGTGTGGCGCCAATTACACAAACATTGCTTATTTGATGGAGATACTAACAAAACAAAAGCCCAAAGGGGTAAAAACTCAGACCGTTCCAGAAGAGTATCCGTTGATCAACGGTACAGGCTCTCGGATCTCAGATTCTCAGCAATCTCTGTTTCCCACCGATCGCCATTCTCCAATAGCTTCTCCTTGTCATACAACAACTCCTACAAGATTTAAATTGAAAAGGAAAAGTTTCATTTAAAAAAAAAAAAAAAAAAAGAAGCGACAGTGATATCGCATAACAAAACTAGTTTAAGGAGTTCAGAATATAGGTTTATAATTTCAGGGGGGGCAACATGAAAATCGCGATATTCACAGGAGTTTCATGAAAATAAGACAAATGAGAAAGGAAATCACCTCGTGGGTCTCAGTAGCAAATTCGAAATTAGGGCCTTCAACAATTGCATCGACCGGGCACGCCTCCTGGCAATACCCACAGTAGATGCACTTGGTCATGTCGATGTCATACCTGCATTCAAAGTTAACACTGCTGTGAGCATAAACCGAGACCAGCCTCATCCAAAGAACACCTGCTAAAAGAAGTGAGAAAAAAACCTCAGCCAATTACCTAGTAGTTCGACGACTACCATCTTCACGTTCTTCTGCTTCAATTGTGATTGCCTGTGCTGGGCATACCTGATCATTATCAGATGAATACTCATAAGATACTCATAAGATAACGCTTTGATGAACTGAGGAATGGAGTGGCCAATAAATAAACAGTAACAGTTACGCCAAATAGATTCTGTGTTTGTTTTCAAAGTAATATCATAGATTTAATGGGTATTTAGAATTGATGTAATTTAGCCATTCTTCCTATTGATGTATGTAGTCGTTCTTCCTTTTCTATATCATTTTACTTCAGAAGTTGAAATTCATAATTTTTTTTTTTTCTTCTTGCCTAATAGTCGCATCCAATTCAACTTTTATACATAAAATTTTCTTCATGTCAGAAAGTTTACGCAATTACTGAAAAAAAAAAATACATATAATTATGGCAACAACAGTAATAAACAGGAGTTCAAAACTGCTGGTTGGTCAAGGATGCAAATCAGGAAGCATGTAAGATTAACCAACAAACTACCTACATAGGCTATAGCTAATGGTTGAATAACTGATATTATATTCTACTACATACACGAAAGAAAATTCCCTAATGCACTAAAATTATGTAACATTAGGAATCCTTACAGCTTCACAAAGTTTACAAGCAATGCACCGCTCCTCCCCAGTTGGATAACGTCTTAGAGCATGCTCTCCACGAAAGCGAGGGCTCAAGGGGCCCTTCTCGAATGGATAATTTATCTGCAACGAGGCAAAAGGAAAATTGATGTAAGAGTTTTAACGTAGGTAAGAATATTGAAATAAGAAAAATGAATCAATGAAGGGCGTCACTTACGGTAACTTTCCTCTCAAAGAAGTATTTCAATGTCAGCATCAAGCCACGGACCATTTCAGTCAGGAACAATGTGTTAATGCTCCGCTCAAAAACTGCAACCAAAGCATCCAGATGTGGGAAATCACTTTTAAAGTAAAGGCACACATACCAAACTATATAGGAAATTATCCGCAGGAAAAGAAAGCCATAAGAAAACTCGCGGCAGAGATTACCGGCACTCCAATCTTTGGCCATCTCCTTGGCGATCTGTTCACGCTCATCATCATCTGTTTGTTAGCAAAAGGATGGCTTGAGTTTAGATTTTGATAAACATCTTAATTGAAAGCATTATAACCGTACAAAGATATCATCTGGGAGACAAGTCATCAAACATTAGAATCAGTCAGGTTGTCACAATCTTCTGCTAAAATAAGGGGGACAATCAAGAACACAATCAACTTCCAAAAAGTAGTACTCTTTAATGCTTTTTGAAAAAGTTAACCCAGAAACCCTATATGATATAGTTATTAGAACTTGAGAAAAAAATCCTCAGAAACCCTGAAATAACTGAGAAGGTTATACCTTCAGCACGGTTTACCAGCCAGTCCAAGATTATGTAGGACAGTAGGTGTATAAGCACAAGTCTTTAACAAAAAGAGGTTATGAATCTTTGTACATGAATCAAATGACTCGATCAGATATAAAGTTCACAATCATTTAAAAGGATCTATCAATGAGTTTTCATACTTGATTGTGTTAGTTGTAGCTGTTAGTTAGTCAGTTTAAAGGGCTTATCTTATGGTATTTCGTGAACAAAATGACATCATATACTTGAATAAAATTTTCTTATTGAGGTGAAACAAATATCAACAGAGAATGCTTTTAACTTGTGACATTTCTGCACCAGTAGATTATTGAGTCAGGAAGAAGCTTGTCATACTTAAGTTGAGATCATAAATTAAGAAAAAAGAAAAGAAGAAGCAAAAACAAAACATGAAATGAATAACAAGAAAGCTAGCAATATAACCTTTAAACTTTGAAGTTGCCGCACGAGAACTGTGTGTTTGCAAATGATTTCGCAATACCATTGCAGATTGTCCAACTTGGGCCTGAAATGAGATTCAAAATTCACATCACCATTTTAGTGAATTCTGAGCAAGATAGAAAAACATTTCAAAATACATGTACAAGTGTGTGATTATCGCAAATATGAATATTTTTTTAAAAAAAAATAAATGCAATCATCTTTTTATAAAAGAGTTCTTCTGATAGGGAGACAAAATATAACAACGCATAGGAGACAAATTATACTCATTTTTTTGTTTTTTAAAAAAACATAGGAATAAGAAAAATAAGATAAGCATTAATCTCCACTATTCATCACCCCCCCGCCCCCCCCCCCAAAAAAAAGGCACCTATTCCTCTACGTTTTACCCCTATGAATCGCGTCAATGGAATGATCGAAAACAAAGTATATCAGCATAGGAACAGCATAATTCCAGAAAAAGAGGAACGGTTTCTAGGTTTCTTCTCCACCGAAGGGATCAAAAGATCCAAGGCATACGCTCTTCGTCGAATCAAACCCTAAATCGGCGAGATCGGGAAAGGAGGCGATTCGAGAAGCGAATTCAGAGAGAGGATAGGGGATTCGAGATCGATCGTTACCGATTGCGATTGTCTCGCGCGGAGTGCCTGAAGGGTTTGGCGAGCAAGGAACGCTGCCATGGCCGGGATCTAGAGAGAGAGGCGAGAGCTCCGTTAGAATCCCTTCGAGAGGCGCTGCTAAATCGATTGCTGAGAGTACAGAGGAGGAGGAGGAGGATGGAACCGGAGAGGTGAGACCACGTTGCGAGATCGAGAGAGAAGAAGCGCACTCTACTACTCTGTACAGGTGGTGGTTAAATGGAGCCCGGATGGGATTGGGATGGTCTCATCGCGTTTGGCTGGCTCGCTACGCTTCTTATATTTTGCTTGGCGCGTGCAGAACACGCGTAAAAAAAAAAAAATAAAAAAACTTTATTTTCATTTAATTTAAATTAATTTTACTGCTTAAATTCAATCAACTTTACCATTTCGACCGACTAGCATGAGATGACACTCGTAGAAGGGTTTTCTACACGGATCCCCTCGTAGAAGAATTTTGTGCCCCTCTTTTATTTTCTTTTATTTTGTTTACTGAGAAGAAGCCATGGCCCATGGGCTAGAGAGATAAGAGAGTTTACTGTCATACAGAATACTAACTATGCAGACGACCACTGCAGCTACTACTATTTTATTATGTTTCCACGATGATTGTCGGCGCCCAACGCTCCAGATAAGTCTCCTCCTATTGAGAAAGCAATAGCAACAACGTATTACGTAAAAGCGCATTACACAAGAGAAACAATTCAAAAATGAATATTGCTGTTGGACCTTTCATTTGAACACTTGATGATCCAATCAGATCATGCAAAAATCAACAAACTTGACAACGAGTAATATTTTTTTGACGTTCATGATCATCACAGTAGTTAGAAGAGGAAAAGGAGAAATTACATTGAATTAGAGCTTCATTATGAGGGGTATATGGACAAGTAAAAAAAGCTTTTCCTAACTCATCCCTATTTTTATGCACTAAGAATATACTCCTTTGCTGCCTTTGTTTTGAGCCACCGAGGAGAACGAGCTGCATAGAGAAGTTCTAATCACAGACCGAGGACATCGAACTCATGAGGCATGAAGTCTTCGCTGGGCCGATAGTACTTATCGGGAGAGTACAAGCTCAAGTTCGTGACTTGGCTTGTATATAGACATGCAAACCTTTCAACCTGTTACATAGAACATAAGAAAAGCGGTGAAAACTTGTTATAACTGAGTTAATCGACTAATAAAATATTACAAGTATTAGTACAAGGTACCTGATGAGCAAAGCGAGAGTTTTGGAAGCCAGTCTTCATGAGCTGTCCCCAGACCTTATGAAACTAAATTGAAGAAAGAATAAAGTTTTCTGAGAGACAAATCAAAGGAGGGTAGTAATAATCAAACTTGGGATTCCCGTTTTGATATTTAACAGTGCTTAGGGAGTGCGTATTTATTCTATTAGTTGTACTGGAACTTCAACAGTGGTATTGTACTTCGTAATAGAACAGTAACAAAACATTATTTCTTTCAACTAAGATTGTGAAGGATCCGAAAAAATCAAAAAGGTGATACCAAACGCAAAGAGCAGTGCGTCAAATATGAAGAATATGATCTCAAAATCAAAAGGATTCTAGTATTAGAAAATCTGTGATGTTTAATATTAACAACAGTAGAAGAAAAAAAAAATCAAATTGAGAAATGTTCGGTTGCCTATCCTTGGCATCATACCTTTTGATGACATATCCTCTGAGCATCTTGATGAAGGCGGCGGACACACTCCCTTTGTTCCTACAACGTAGAAAAGCATATTTAGAAGTAATTAACATAGATATAATTTGCATATCAATTAACAACAACAAACACACACACACACATACACACAACGTCGACACTAGCAAGTTAATAGACCACATTCTGAAGATATGTTATCTCTTCTGATAGCAAATAACAGGATATGGAGACGTACGGAGCAAAAAGACCTATAATCTATTACCTAATGGAAAAAAAAAACACAAAAGGAATAGGATTCTAGCTAGAGGCAATCATGTAAAGAGCAACATTACACCTGAGATAAAAATCGAATGATATTTTCAAGTATTTTTTAAAGAGCACATCATTAAGATGGTCGATTAACCTTCAAATCTTGAAGCTCAGACTCCAACCTTGGCTTATCATCTGCAAGGCTTCCAAACCTGAAGGAAAAGACTGATTTAGATATTCCATTAATGGAAAAAAAGGGGAAAATAACTTTTCACTCAAAACAAATTTTATCAAAAAGCACGAGACAGATTTACCACCAAATTGTGGCATGAAATACCCTCCTTTGGAATTGTTGTATAAAATGCCCTCCTTCCACTCGAAACACACAAGCTCAGAAATCAAAACTAAAGGCATTGTTCAGTTAGACACAAATTTCTTCTGCTTTTAAACTCTAATTCTATCTGTTCCCTAATCTGTTCCCTAATATTCCTTCTTCATAGGTCCTTGATCTAATTCTACTTTCTTGGACAAGCTTCTATTTCTTGTGACCATATGGATAATACTTTTCCAATTAAATTAATCTAGCAATGGATTTCACATAGCCACCATGCAGGTACAAGTGTAACGTGGAAAGGGCATCACCAACATATATCATAATATTTTGGACAGAAAATGGGGGGAAAAGGCTAGTGATCCAATCGAAAAAGGACAAAACATAAGTGAAAAATAAAAGTAACTTCCATAAGCATTAGTATGGTGACAGGGGAGAGCTTACTCAATAGACCATTCAAGACGATAGATTTTGTCTTCAACAAGATCACGATCTCTCCTGAGCTGCCGGAGTTCCTGGACAATACAGTCAAACAATACACTTGGTTGGATTAATCGATTGGATATTTTGTATCCGACTGAAACTGATGGCAGTGAAATATAAATCAACATTTTCTTAATTTGACAACCAGAACAAAAATATAGAAATTTCAGGCTCTAGAAAGTAACCTATTTTAACACTGAATGGCTAATATATTTTTCAGTTTCGTCCATACTTTCCTCCGTTAGTGCATGTCAGAATGGCAAAATTCAGATTTTTTTTTTTCAGTGTCAAAGATGCTACAAAATGATCCAAAATCAATTCATACTACTCATGGGGCTAAAATTACTCCAAATTTGAATACCAGCTCTTTCTGATGTTAATTCCTATAAACTTGAATTTATCTTCCTTTGTCTCAAATAACTAAACAGATGAGGAAGAGAACTTTCATCCTAACCATATTTTTATCTGTCTTCAGCAATAAGGCGTGTCTACAATACAACAATTCTCATATGATATTTGGCATAGTTATTGTCAAAAAACTTTACGAAGAAACATAATGTAAAAGAAGAGAATTTTGAAGAGATATATTTACATCACTACCTTCCGGGTATCTTTTGATTCTGAAAGAAGCTTCACCTCATCCTCTAGCTCTGGAATAACAAGCATTGTTCTCCAACCTATCAACAAAAGGTCAACCATTCGGATTTTGCAAAAGGTTGTACCAACGAGTAAATAAAAAAAAAAAATTGTACCAAAGAGTAAATAAAAAAAAAATACAGTTATAGCTTCACATTTGCAGCTAAGTTTATTTCTAAAAAAATGAACGAATCATATAACATGCTACCTTACTCTCTAAAAAAAAAAAAAAAAAAACACATTATTGGAGTAAAACAACACAACAAAAAGATTCTAATTCAAAAAAACAAAAAAAAAATCCTACACCTCGAGAATATCTAAGGAACCAGAATAAAAATATATAGGAAACTGAATTAATTTTAAGCATAAATTAAAAGGTCCAAAAGGTAGAAATAAAGCCAACATAGAAGAGATAACTCATATAAACCTATTACAACAAATAAATATAGGAAAATTATCAAGAACGATATGGACGGCAACATTGAAAAATGGACTGAGCAGATAATAAACAACAAAGCAAAGGCCATGGTCAAAAAAATTATGTCAAAGAAACTGTAGAGTTATTTAGGATCCACAAGGATCTAAATAGGTACTATCAAACACCTAGAGGGGGGTGAATAGGTGTAATATTATAAAAACCAATCTCAGTGCAAAAATAAAAAACAATGCGGAAAATAAAAATCAACACACCGAGATTTACGTGGAAACTCCAATCCAGGAGAAAAACCACGGGACCAACACGCAATAACAATCCACTAAGAATAGAAGAATAACAAGGTGATTACCGACTCCACGGACTCAAACCCCTCCTTCAACTTCTTCGGACCTTGCGCTGACCGGTTGGATATCCACGCAATAACAATCCACTAAGAAAAGAAGAATAACAAGGTGACTACCCCTCCTTCAATTTCTTCGGACCTCGCGCTCCACCGTTTGCACGTCCACTGCACACGTTCGAATCCACGAACGCCACTCGAATCCACGAGCACACGTTTCGAATCCACGAAACGCCTTCAACACACCGAATCCACGGTGCCACGTCGAATCCACGACGCAAACTCAGCCGGTAAGAATATTGGCTTCGATGGTGATCCTTTGCTTAGATTATCAATGAAGATCCATGGGAAAAATCTCTAAGCAAAGATTAGATCAATTCGACAAAAGATATGTTCTTGGAAGAACCGTCGAATTGACCTAAAAGAGGCTATAAAGAAGAACGATAAAAACCTAGCCTCTAGGGTTGCTCTCAAGTGTTTTATAAATTGATCGGCCGTGCTCCCCCGTTTTTGAGAAACCCTAAATGTCTATTTATAGTTTAGAAACCTTTGGAAAGAGATAAGAATCAAAAACATACCTTATCTGGAAATTTTCAGGACGGCGATCCGGATCGGGATTACTGCGATCCGGATCGTCGTAACGAGATTGACGATTCCAGAAATCCAAGGGTTCGGGATCCGGATCGCAAGGCCCGATCCGGATCGTTCATGAATTTCAGCAACATCCAATGTTCGGGATCCGGATCGGAATAGGCTTGGATCCGGATTGGATTTGCACATGAACTAATACCCTTCGGGATCCGGATTGGATCATCTGATCCGGATCCTGAACATGTCCCATGTCCAGTTTTTGATTTTTATGCAATTAAAAATTCATCCAAGTGTTTCTACACTATAAGAAAGTATTCGGATCACCAAAATTATTTAGTTAAACATACCTGATCCTTTTGAATACTTTCTTCTTGAGATTGATGTAACTGATCCACAATTCTTCATCTTCAATCTTCAAGACTCAAGACACTGAGTGTCAACTTGAGCTCTTGTTGAATCTTCTCTAAGTCTTTGATTGCTGATTGACAATTTGATCCCTTTAAGACTCCGACTCAACTCACTGACTTGACTCACGAAATATGCCAACACCAAAATGCCGTAACAATCTCCCCCTTTGGCAATTTCGTGACAAAACCCAAAAATACATAAAAACGCTCAAGTCACTCATCTTAAACCAAAAAATTCGAAATTCAATGTCATCACCAAAACATTGATTTTCTTTGCGTGAAAGATCCAATAAATACAAAATTACATTTGAACCAAACAGTCCTAGAACATACTCTATGACTTAGGACTTGGAGTCTTAAAGTGATGTAATTCCTGCAAAACAAAACTCCAAACAAAATCAAACGTTAGTCGTTAGAAATTAAAATCCTACATTTGATTCGTCCTTTTGGTTCTTTTGTTTTTCGGCTCTTTCAATCTTTTCTTTATCTCCCCCTATCTTGAGCATTTATGTTCTCCCCCTTTGTGATAGGATCATCATTTTTCGTTCTCCCCCATTTTTCCATTTTCGTTTGTCCTCTCTTGATGATCTCATCTCCGTCATTTCTCTTCTCCCCCTTTTTGTCACAAATTGTCAAACAGTGAACATACTAGACAAAAGGAAATTAGTTCATAGAGAAAGAGAGATAAAAGCTCAGTTCCGGTATATAACAAAAATGCAGATTGCGTACCGGTACCAGAAAGCAAAAATCAAATAATTTCTTGAAACAAATCCAGATTTTAGAATCTTTTCAAATACCGATTTGTATTCCATCAAGAAATCAATTTAGGTGCTTTGAAGAACAATGAATTTGCATAGATGTCATTCAATCCAAATTTCTTTCATTAGAATTATTTAGAAAAATAATAACCAGAAAGAGTATGTAAGCACTTTAGCGTATCAACTTTAAACAAAAGTCATCGTTTCATGCAACAAGAAATAGATTATACCAAATCTATCAAAAATACTCAAAAATGAAACGAAAATTTATGAAAATTAAAACCCTTAAAGTTGAACAACTTCAATTACATCTAACATGATCTTATGCGTAATGCCTTTATCAAATCATCAATTTTGGTAAAGAAAATGAAATACCAAGATCAATAGATGTTTGAAATCCCAGATAAGTTAGATAATATATCTAGACAATCTGTTGAAGGAGTGGCTCTTTGAGCATCTTTTACTAAAAATCCCACCTTATACCAACCATGAAATTTGACTGAGTCAAGTATTTCAATATGCATTTCATCAACATTTTTAAAACAAAATTTGCTTTGCATTCATGGAGTATCTTTTTTTTTCTTTTCTCCATGTGGTGGTAGTTTTCACACTCCTCATTGGGATGTAACTCTTTCCACATCTTTTGAGCATTTTACTTTTCTTTGACTCCCCCTCAATTGGCTATCAATTATTTAATATATAAGGTATTCAACCAAAAATTGATCTCGCATTCATACTCGACTAAGCAATCAAATATGATAATGACTATACCAAGAGATCATTGAGAGAGAAATTGACTTTGATCACTTAAAAGATGAATTAATTAACATAAATGATCATTGCAACATTGAAATATTATGATATCAAAAGCATAATAAATTTCTAAATGCGTGAAAGGATGCAATTAAAGTCAATTTAGCCAATGCTCAATTAAACAACTCCTTTAAATGAAGTGTCTTCAAGATTATGAATATGGAGTCAAGTTGATAATCCAAGAAAAATTAATTTGGAGTGAATGAACGTGAAGCCCTTTTTATTCAATGCACTTGTTCAATAAAAACCCTTTTGTTCAAAAACAAAATATAAAAACAAAGAGCATTGAAAAACATGTAATGCAAAGATTAAGAAAAATATGAAGGGAAAACCAATCAAAGCATTACATACAGTCATAAGCTATTTAGAACTTAAGACAAGGAAAGATATCACCTTTCCGAATCCAAAATCGCTGGATTTTGGGTTGTCTTGATTCGTTGTGGCCGGGGGTTGTAGCTTTGACTGTTGGTCCACCTTAGGTCTTTGCCTCGCAATGATCCACTTGAATGATTGATGTTGTGGCTCGGACCTTTGGTGGGTTGAGTGAACTCCTTTGACTTGATGTGTCTTTTGATTCCGTTGAGTCCGCTCCGTAGATGAAGTTGCCGAAGAATTCTTCTTTCTCTTTTTCGGGCAATTCTTCACCAAATGTCCTTCAAGTCCACATAGGTGACAAGTTCTTCCTTTCAATTTATTGTGGAACTTGAAGCATTCACAGTTTGGTTCTTTTTAAATCCCAAACCAACCTTGCTTGTTTGACCTAATCCGGACATACAATTAAGTTTCTTGGAACCGGTTGAAAGCCTTTGTATGTCGGATTTAAGTTCATGAACTTGCTTGGTCAAAGCTTGGTTGGTGACATGAATCTCCTCAAACTGCTTTTCAAGAAAACCAATCTTGTCCATATATGATTTTGCGTTCATCTCCGATTGGTTTAGCTTTTCTTGGAGGATTTTATTGTTATCCAATAACCGTCCTGTTCCTCCTCGAGATCATGAAGTTTGATCTTTAAAGCTTGATTCTCGTCTTGAACTTCAAGTCGTTGCTTCCTCAACTTCTTGTTAAGTTTGGCCATCTTCTTTGATTCCGCAAGAAGTTGTTGGTATGCCTCAACGAGTTCTTCTTCGTCCGACTCCCCCTCACTTGATGACTCTCCTCCGGATGTTGATGTTTCATGCAAAATCAAAGGAATAGAGTCAGTGACTAAAGATGATAAGCACAAATTAGAAGAGGGAATTTGAGAGGCATGAAAAGCAACAATTTTTCTTTTTCCTCTTCACTTGAGGTCGATTCATCGAAACTAGAATCGTCCCAAGTTTTTGCTTGCAAAGCCTTCTTTTTGTATGATTTCTTAGAAGGACAATCCGTTGAAATATGGCCGTAGCCTTTGCATCGATAACATCGGATTTCCCCTTCGAAATCATCTTTTTCTTTTTCTTTAGAAGGTTTTGCAACGCCTTTGAGTTTAGAGGATTTAGAACCCGATGATCCTTTAGATGATTTCGTGGATGAAGATCCATCGGTTCGATTCTTCCAAAATTTCCGACGAAATTTCTTTGTGATCCGCGCCAATTGTTCTTCAAAATCGGCAAAAGAGATTTCATCGTCGGAACTCGATTCGTCATCTTCTTCCTTTGTTGATTTGAATGCAATACCTGTAAGCTTAGAAGAAGACTTGGAAGAATTTTGATTAGTAGGAAAAGTCATCTCATAAGTTTGCAAAGCACCTACTAATTCCTCTACACTCATCTCATCCGGATGACTAACGGTTTCAATGGCGGTAACCTTTGCCCTAAACCGTTCCGGAAGAGTCCGAAGAATCTTTCTTACAATTTTCGACTCCGGGATCTTTTCTCCTAAATTAGCACATGTATTAATTACATCTTGAAGTCTAGTGTAATAATCTGTAAACAATTCATGCTCTTCCATATGAATAGAGTCAAATTGACTTGTAAGCATCTGGAGCTTTTGAATTTTTACAAGATTAGTACCCTCATGTGTAATTTTGAGAATATCCCAAATTTCCTTCGCGGTTTCACACGCGGAAATTCTTGTAAACTCAGTCGAGGAAAGAGAATTATATAAAGCGTTCATACCTTTCCCATTGTAAGAAGATCTTTCGATTTCCTCTTTAGACCATCTAGAGCGAGGTTTTGGGGTAGTAGAATTTCCTACTTCCTCAACCGGATGCACCCAACCGTATTCAACGGTTTGCCATACCCGCTCATCAATAGAGATGAGAAAAGCTCTCATCCGCACTTTCCAATATGCATAATTGGTCCCATCAAAAAGAGGAGGTCTAAAAATATTACCACTTTCACCCATCATGATAGATAAACCTAAAACCCGCTCTGATACCAATTGTAGAGTTATTTAGGATCCACAAGGATCTAAATAGGTACTATCAAACACCTAGAGGGGGGTGAATAGGTGTAATATTATAAAAACCAATCTCAGTGCAAAAATAAAAACAATGCGGAAAATAAAAATCAACACACCGAGATTTACGTGGAAACTCCAATCCAGGAGAAAAACCACGGGACCAACACGCAATAACAATCCACTAAGAATAGAAGAATAACAAGGTGATTACCGACTCCACGGACTCAAACCCCTCCTTCAACTTCTTCGGACCTTGCGCTGACCGGTTGGATATCCACGCAATAACAATCCACTAAGAAAGAAGAATAACAAGGTGACCCTCCTTCAATTTCTTCGGACCTTGCGCTCCACCGTTTGCACGTCCACTGCACACGTTCGAATCCACGAACGCCACTCGAATCCACGAGCACACGTTTCGAATCCACGAAACGCCTTCAACACACCGAATCCACGGTGCCACGTCGAATCCACGACGCAAACTCAGCCGGTAAGAATATTGGCTTCGATGGTGATCCTTTGCTTAGATTATCAATGAAGATCCATGGGAAAAATCTCTAAGCAAAGATTAGATCAATTCGACAAAAGATATGTTCTTGGAAGAACCGTCGAATTGACCTAAAAGAGGCTATAAAGAAGAACGATAAAAACCTAGCCTCTAGGGTTGCTCTCAAGTGTTTTATAAATTGATCGGCCGTGCTCCCCGTTTTTGAGAAACCCTAAATGTCTATTTATAGTTTAGAAACCTTTGGAAAGAGATAAGAATCAAAAACATACCTTATCTGGAAATTTTCAGGACGGCGATCCGGATCGGGATTACTGCGATCCGGATCGTCGTAACGAGATTGACGATTCCAGAAATCCAAGGGTTCGGGATCCGGATCGCAAGGCCCGATCCGGATCGTTCATGAATTTCAGCAACATCCAATGTTCGGGATCCGGATCGGAATAGGCTTGGATCCGGATTGGATTTGCACATGAACTAATACCCTTCGGGATCCGGATTGGATCATCTGATCCGGATCCTGAACATGCCCCATGTCCAGTTTTTGATTTTTATGCAATTAAAAATTCTTCCAAGTGTTTCTACACTATAAGAAAGTATTCGGATCACCAAAATTATTTAGTTAAACATACCTGATCCTTTTGAATACTTTCTTCTTGAGATTGATGTAATTGATCCACAATTATTCACCTTCAATCTTCAAGACTCAAAACACTGAGTGTCAACTTGAGCTCTTGTTGAATCTTCTCTAAGTCTTTAATTGCTGATTGACAATTTGATCCCTTTAAGACTCCGACTCAACTCACTGACTTGACTCACGAAATATGCCAACACCAAAAATGCCGTAACAGAAACCCCCTAAGATATTAGGTGATTGAACAATGAAGAGAGAGCATTAAGTGCTATAATTTGCTTAAAGAGTTAAGAGGGAAAAATAATAGCAAGCTAGAAGAAACAATAAAAGAAACATCCAAAACTCTACACACAGATAGGTATATTTCTTAACTTCTGTAGTATGTGCAAGATGTAACCAAATAATGAATAATAATGGAAGTACCATTCTTACAAGTTTCCCCCAAATTATAAAAGCACCATTGATCCACATCTACCATCAGTCTTGTTAAATTTGTTACCAAGTTGAAGAAAAGCCAATTATAACAATTCTATCAACATCTTTTGTAATTAACTCTAAGAGATAAATAAATAGATAAAAGCCCACGTTCACAAAAATAATAAGTTCTGATATGAAACACTGATACGTGCTATAAAGGGGTGGTAAATGTACCAAGGACTTTCTTGCTGCGCAAAATATCTCCATAGATGTGGTCTCCAACATAGAGAACCTAAAGAATAAAGGCACCATGAGCATTCGTTTATCATCAATAATCGCCAAAATGTCAATCTGCAAATGAATGCTAATGCCAGACAGCAAAAGAACTATGACAGTATTTTTGAAGAAAGACTTTGCAGAGTGCTGACTTAAAATAAAGAGTTGGATTAAGTTGTCTAACTAACAAACATAGATTTATTTTAACTATGATGCTTACAGATCCATGCAGCGAAATTTAAACATATGTAGAAACATAACAAGAACAATTCTAAAGCAGGACCTGAGAAGAAACTAGCATTATGAGTAGATCATAGCCATAAGAATGTCATATGCCATATGCAAGAACAGATGTTACAGTGATCTTGACACAGATAAAAAGTGAAATTGACAACACCGTTAGCAACATATAAGAGGATTGGAAATTCTAAGGTACCGTTGTCAACTGTTCTTGGCATCCTAAACTTATATGGCTAATGTCTATTAACAAGGTGAATCGATTAAATAACCTCATAGCAAAGAAAAAAAAAAACTAAAGAATGTCATGAAGAAACATTTCCTAGGAAAATATTATGTCCAAAAGAGTGAGTGGCTTAGCATGCTCATCAACTAGGAAAGTGCTCACATTTTTTACATGACAAACCAATGTTATCAAATCATTATGAACAAACAATAGACAGTCAAAAAACCATATTTCTTATATAATGTAGGACAAGAGATATAGCACCTGAGAACTAGATGCAATTGACAGCAATTTATGAAGGTGAGCAACGCTACCTCCCTGGAAAGATCAAGTTCAAATTGATACCCACACAAGGATTCCATTAACCCAAAGGAAAATAAGAATAGGATGAAACAGGAAAGAAAGATACATAAAACGAAAGAGAACAGAAATTTTGGCAACAATCTTTCCATCATTGTAATATTATGGTTAACTATATCCATTTCAACATCAATATACAGTACATTACCTGATATACTTTGGGGTCTGTCTTCAGACGTTTCAATGTAGATGTAGAACTTCCAATCTTTAAATCAATATCACAAAAATTAAACCGAATAAGATAAAACCCAAAACCCAAATATGATGCAAAAGCACATAGGACATGATTTACTAACCTGTAAATCAGCATCAAGAAGCTTCCCAGATACAGCTTCAACTTCAAACAGTTTTACACGATTATCTTCAAGAAAGAAACTTGGCTTTGAGCTGCAGAAGTCGAAAAGATTTATAAGAACAAGGTTCAGATCATTGATGACAGTTTAGGCAACACAAGAAGAGCATGCAGATTATTTTAACTACGCGAACAATGGTCATTAATGTACAAGAGATGGATTCAAGTCATTTAACAATGTGCAAATGATCCAATAGAAAAAAGCCACACCTGCCTGTAATGACCACATCAAAATATTTAAGCCATTTAGAGTTGATAGGACAGCTATCATCTGAGTTAGGGAATCCGCAAAGAAAATTCATAATGACATTTGTATAGTCCCAGAAGCTGCAATAGCCAACAGGTAATGATATAGTTACTAAATGCAAACTACATAATTATCAAAGTTAACTAGATGTTGGCATCAGACTTAAGAATGAAGAGGGTTTAAAAACTTTAGCCTCATTTACAAAGACAAATTTTAAATCATGTATATGTCTAATGTAATTTGGAGCACTAACTAAAACAAATAGACCAAGGGCAGGATTTAATAATTTCTTTCAAACACTTGCATAGTTGCAACCGAAGGTACATGCCTTTTATGCCTAAATATATAACTATAAAACGATTAAACAAACATCTTAACATACAAATCCGATATAATCATGATTTCTTTTTACATTATGTAAAAGAGTTTAAAAGTTTAGCACAGAAGGGAACAATTTCTTTTTAAGAATAACAAGGAAATAAACATACCTATTTGTCACTAAGAATGTAGAGCGGCCTGTCTTTCTAATCATTAGAAGCATGGGCACAATTGATAAATCTTCATTGATGTACCTGGTAGTTCAAAAATCATAAATACTAGTGATGGCCAATCAGATTTTCGGCAGACTCAAGAGCTAATAAGCATCTCGATGATAACACACAGACCTAGGATAAAGATACTCTTCATCCTTTACATAGATTAGTTATTCCATACAAAAGTATCATTAGATATTTCCTACATAGAAATCACCTTCCAGGATCCATAGTAACCATCTTCTTTAATGTTCCATCAGAATGACACTTGTCAACCGCATATCTTACATCTCTATACATATGATCATATCTGCACCAGGATAATTCGATAACTTCTAATTAGCAAGAGCAAAAGAAAAAAAATAGTGAAAGCAAGGGTTTACCAACAAGGTGGTGCCAAGCCTTGGTCATGCAATAGCACGGCACAACAAGGTGCCATGTCGACATGCTGGCACAGCCTGCAAGCAGCTGGCTCAAAGGGCCTCTGACCAACATGCTTTGGCAGAGACCATAATATAAGAAAATTTTACTATTCAAAAGGCATAGGATCTTGCTAATACATGACCAACTTGTAATATAATAAGAAAGTGGCTTCATAAAAAGCAGATAATTAAAGATGGATGTTTTAGAATAAGCAAGCATGCCCTGGAAATAAACATATCTATTTGTAGTGCCATAAGCATAATATGGATCAGAAATGCATACTGATTGACTGAAGGAAGTTTTCCAGGATTATTATCAATGAAATCAACAAGCTGTGCAAACAGATATGCTTCAGCTAAAGAGAAAAGTGTATCAATAACAACATAGTCGGGCTCGTCAAATGAATCTCGTATCAACGTGTTTCCGTAAGCATCAAGCTTTTCCTGCTTTGACATCTCCTTAAAGCCATGATATGCCACTTTTACATACTTGTGTCGATCCATCTGAGAAGGAAACGTCCTCAATAATTAATGTCTAATAAATGAAATGGTAAGTACAATGAAAGTGGAAATTTTCAGCATTTGGTAAGACTGCGTACAAAACAATGTGACATGAATGAAGATAGTTGACAGTACAAGCATTAGATGGACACCCAGGCACCGACTTCGCATATTGATAACGGAGTTAGACTTGAACACCCGATCATTTAGCACTGAAAAGCTCTCAATGTGGCAGATTAAACACAACTGAAAAAGTTATTTTAAGTGTTCTAAAGAAGCACATCTGTTACCTATAAGTAGATTTTATCACAATAAAAGATTAGGTAAAATTTGTCTATGATCAATTCTTTGTATCGTCTGAGAAACCAATCACAAAGCATATCTTATCTTCAAACTCATAACAACAAAGGTTTTACTCTGAAGATGGGTAATTGGTGACACCGATTCAAACAGAGAAAATGGTAGATGCAAATATCTTGCTAACTACTACTCCAAAAGCATAATATCATTGAAAGCAAAGACTTCAACAAAAAAGGACCTTCAAGATATTTCCTCTCTTCTTATCAAGAACTAGTCCCCTGACCATGTACTTCCAATCGAAATTCCATTCCAATAGCTGCAACATCAGACCATGTGCTAGCATCATCAAAATGTACAGATATAAATACATAAAAAGGAGTTAAATGATCTTAATAAAACTCAGAATCAACTGTTCACTTAAAATATGTAAAAAGAAAAAGAAAACAAAGCCCTAGTCAAAAAAGTGAAGGAAAGAGAACCAAAGTAATAAACTCTTTAAACAATAACATTGGCTGCACAGGTAATTTGCATGAGAAAAGTATAAGATATTGCTAGCTTACAATCAATCAAGAAATAATAAAGTTCAACCACCAAGAAAATCCTAAAGTCAAGGTACAATGAGTAATAATGCTAATCTTTGGCCAAAACCAACTAAAAGATGCATTATCTTCTTTCCACACTATGCAATAAAACCTCAAGCAAACAAAATTTGTGTAAATTATGAGCTAATTTCTATCATTTTTTCTCGAAATAAAGAGATTATAAACCAATAGCCCCGATGTTCGGTAAATAACAACTCGAAAGCCTTATTTAGGCCAAAAGTATGAATCAACAGCAGAAAAACAAATCACCATCATCTGTAAGCCCTAACAAACCCAGAAATAAAAAGAAATTAGCAGAGATTCAACATGCACCGAACCTCAACGGGATAGTTCCGATCGTTAACGAGCTTAGCAATGGAGCCCTGATAAGCCAAAGCCTCGAACGTCTCCGGCTTGTACTGCGCCAGCGTATAATCCATATCAAACCCTACAGCGCTGATGTTCTTCATGTTCAGCGGCCTGTTGCAGAAGATCTGCTTCCCTATGGGGATGCTCGGCCCCGATCCCGACGACGGCCAAACCCTCCCTTCATCGCCACCCGTCGAATCGCCCATCGCCACTTTCTCACCCTTCCCCGCCGCCTCCGCCCCCGCTTCCGCCATGGACGCCCTCGGAAAGCTCGAAACCCTACGACTGCACCCTGATCCGAGTATTAGAACCCATCCGATCCATCAAAATTCAAGAACGAAGCAAAACCAGCAGAGAAATAGATCGAGAACCATGATCGAAGGATCGCTCACCTCTAGGGTTTACGGAGGATGGGGAGAGGAGGATGTGGAGGAGGGAGATGGAGTTTGAAGCGTGGTCGGAGAGCGCGTAGAAGCAAAGAGCTGCGAGGGTCCTTTTGGGGAGCCTCATCCTCGGGGGTTTATATAGGCATGAGCGGGGGGTCATGCGCGAGGGGGGAATGGGGGAATACGATTCCCCGCCGCCCCCCTTCGCGACTCCTCCGCTCTTCGATGATGATGATGATGATGATGGTGTGGTAGTGGCGGTGGTGGTAATGGGTTTTACAAACAACATTTACAACGATTCCATCGCCGATGCTTCGAACACTGGGGAGATAGACACGGTGCGGTGGTCCCCCGTAACAAAAATTGCAGGGATCCATTCCCTATTCCGATTCGCCCGAATCCGCTTTTCCCACGTGGCGGTGTACTATTGGCGCGCTGCTTATGTTGCGCCGGCGGAGTAGTGGATCTGGGGAGGGAGAGTGGCGGGGGAATTGTAACGGAAACAGCTTGTGCGGGAAACGAAGGGGCGGAACATGTGCCGCATATATGAGCACCATGTGGATAACGAGGTGGCGGCCAATAAGAGCGCGCCACGTGGCGAGATACGAGAGTTGTATTTGTGGTAGCTGGATGGATGCCCAACTAAAAATTTTTTTGCTATCTTACAAACAAAAAAAAAAATAATAATAATAATAATAATAATAATAGTAAGATATATCTTATTTGAGCATTCCTATGTGTACATCCTAAATAGATGTACATCTCACATTTCTATCATCTAAAATGGGAACATAATGAAAGATCACTTAAAGTGGTCCCTAAAAGACATCCTCATTCTTAAATGAATGGGAATGTAAAATATACACTCCTTTAAAATGTATATGTAGTATTTTTTCTCTTATTTAGACCACTATCTAATTAAAGTAAGCTATTTTTAGTTTGTAGTGGATGAAATATTGATTTTCTATTCGAGCGACCGCAAAAGTGAGAAGGAATAAGTCGAGAGGTTGGGAACCGAGGGAAAGTTTGAGAAGAATTGCGCGATTCGATACGAGTTGCAATGCTGCTACAAGTGCGACTGTAAAGAAGAAGATGCAAGCACGTGCTGGATGCGAGTGCGAGTGTGGCATCATTCCGCCGTGCTACTTGGGCTCGTTGGATTAAATATTCTTATGTGACTTACAAGTCTGGTTATCAAGAAAAATATATATATATATATTCTGTGCATTGTATAAAACTAGTATTAATTCTGCAATCAAATTGCACCGTTTGTTAATCACAAATTGAAATGGTCTATATATATCCAATATGAAATTCTTTTTACAAACGAAGATTTTTTACAATTGATTTTTCATATATATTTTGTATATAATTAGAATTTATAGTCAACGCGAAAGAGAAAATAAATAGAATTAATAGTTTAGTACTGAAAAACTTACGAGTTTATATATTGATTTCAAATTGTGCTGTTCAGGTAGTGTTTACACAACTTTTTATTAAAGAACGGTAATTAATTATTATTATTATTATTTGTTCAGTAATATACAAGTTATCAATGAAATAAGAAGTATATACAGCTCAGTTATATATTTCGAAACAATCATTCCAAAAAGTGAATTAAAATTGAAAAATAAAATTTCACTAAGAAATTATTATATATATATATATATATATATATATATATATATATATATATATATATATATATATATATAGGCTAAATTACAGAAAACCTCCATGTCGTATTTCGCTTTTCCACTTTACCCCCTGTCATTTAAAAGTCGACAACCTGCCCCCTCGTAATTACCGAATTGTCTTCAGGGGGCAACGACGTTGACAGAAATGGTAAAATGACGAAAATGCCCTCCCCTTTTTTTTTTTCGAAGTTTTTTTTTTTTTTTCGAAGTTTTTTTTTTTTTTTTTTTTTTTTTTTTTTTTTTTTAGGGAATATTTTCCAAGGATATTTTGGGTATATGAAAATATATTTTCAAAAAAACTGACGGTCAACTGACGGTCAACTGACGGCGAGGGGGTTATTGCACAATTCGATAATTACGAGGAGGCAGGTTGTCGACTTTTAAATGACAGGGGGTAAAGTGGAAAAGCGGGATATGACAGGAGGGTTTTATGTAATTTAGCCATATATATATATATTATATATATATATATATATATATATGAAATATTTGGCGCTTTAATATTCTATTAAGTAATTTCGTTAGGCGATCCCGAAGCTTCGACCAAATACAATCTGCAACACGGCGTGCCGTCGTCGGGATGAGTCTGCACGGACCTCGGCAGCTTCCGAAGCTTATCGAACAAATTCTGCGGGTCGGGCAGCAACCCAAAACGCGCATCGGAATCCCCTATCTGCGACAATTTCACTCTGGAGAACCCGATAGTCGGTAGCAAATGATCGGGCCAGTCGCTGTAAAAATGGTATGCGCCCGAATTCGAGAGCGAAACCGAGGATTTGTTCATGAAGTCGGCGAGGAGGGTCGCGCGAGCCAACGCACAGCTCGCGGCTATCGATTCGAGCACATTCATTGCATTGTGGTGGGGGAGGTAATACAAAATGCCTTCGAGAACCCACACGGTGGTTTCGTTAGGATTGAAGCCGTGTTTTCGCAGCTTTTCGAGCCAGTCGTGTTCTCGGAGATCGGCGGGGACTCGGACCAGCGACTTGGCCTGCAATGCTACCTTTTGGTGGCACGGGGATACCGTCGCTTCGTGTATGATTTCGGCTTTCGTGTTTAGGAGTTCCGGGAAATCGACTTCGAAAACGGTGCTCTCTTTCAAGCAACTGAGACGGTAAGCTCTTGCATCCATCCCTGCGTCGGAGTGGTAGTTAAAACAGTTTAAAACAGTTATTTCGGTTAAAACCTCACAAACAGAGCAAAAAAAAATTATCGATCATCAATTTATTATTTTATCCATTGTAATAAAATTTTCAACTAAATTAGATGAAAAAAATTAATTTATGGTTGATCCTATGATTGGTCTTGAATTTTTCAATTTTAGCATTGATCAAAAATAAAAAAATTGGAATATATAGTTTGGTATTATAATATAGAAAAAAACAAAACAAAAAAAAATTCATATAAAGACAATTATTTTGTATTAATTTGAAAGTGAAAAACTCTTGAGTTTGAGAGGAGAAGCAACTAAAAAACAATAACTAATCCATTTGTCGATTGCATAATCCATCAAGTTTTAGAATTTTCTTCCAATAACATTTATCTTTGACCAATTACTCTCTTATCTTTTCTAATTGAATCACTAAATCATACAGTAAGAAAAGGTCGTTGTTAAATTTTTAACTACTAAAAATTAATATAAAATTTAAAATTTTTTATTCTGACATAATATTTTAAAGACGTACTAATTTTAAAAATTGTATTATCATGTCGTTTCGTACTTAAAAAAATAACGACTTGATACAGTTTTCGTGTCGATGACATAACTCAATTTATTTTTAAAAAAAAATTACTAAATAATTTTTACAATACAATTTAAAATATTTAATAAAAATAAATAATTAAAAAAATTATTGGCAAAAAAATAAATATTTAATATTATTATTTTTTTATGACTGATATTTATCGGTACGATCAGATTCGATACGTACTGTACTGTACCAGTGTAATTTTTCGTACAATCTCATGCCACGAAACTTAAATTTTTAGCTAACCTGCGCCGAGGAGAACCACCTGCGCGGGCTGGGCGGCATCTGCGACGGCGGCCTCGATGCGGGCGTCGAACCAAAGGGTGCGGACGGCGAGGATCACGCCGGACACCTCCGGGCGCTGCTCCGGAGGTCCCTCGCCATCTTCTCGTGGAGACTCCGCAGGAACCCCTCACCGGCGAGCACGTGCGCCACCGGGTCGCGCACCGCGGGCCCCCACAGCGCCCGACCCGCCGCCGTCTGGCACGCGCTCCGCTGCAGCGGGCCCCACTCCCTCTCCGCTGCCGCGTGCAGCTCCCGCACCCGCTCGCACGTGACCAGCAGCTCCGGCACCTCGAAACCCACGCCCCCATCCCCCTCCCCCACGTGCGCCGCCGCCGCCGCCGCCGCCGCACGTGCGCCGCCCTCGACGTCGTCCTCTTCGGACATGGTGGTAATGGTGGGGAGGGGTTCGCATTGTTTTAATTTTGGGGTTATGTAATGTGTTGGGTTCGAGTGAGTGTGGGAGAGAGAGAGAGGGTGAGGAGGGGATAAGGAGGAGAGGAACACCACACGTTGTTGCTATAGCTACTACGTACTATTTATTTATTATTATTGTGGAGATCAGAAATTATATATTAACGTGACGAGAGAGAGAGAGAGAGAGAGAGAGGAGTGGGTGGTGGTGATATTACTTTGAGCCAAGGAGGAGATTAATATATTTAATTTGAATCAGATACATTCATTTTAATTTTATTTATTTTTTTTTTTTACTTTGATAAATAATTCATAATTTAGATAAATTTTTATTATCATAAAATTTTTCTAATTAGTAAGATACTCATAAATACATAATATATATATTTTTTATTTTTTATGTAAAGTTATTTTTTTTAATTGATGTAGTTGGAACATCTATTCATTTTAATGTCGCTCTAATACTCTACCTATAATGTCCAAATAAATTCTAATGCTAAATTATTACATAATAATTTTAAACTCGCGTACAATTAGATCTACGTACAGAGGGTAGTAGTAAGCAAATAAAATATAGATTGTTAACAAATATATATATATATATATATATATATATATATAATCCGAATGAACAAAATGTTGAATCTAATTTATTATTCATTTTTGTACTTACTTTTTGATTTTCCAATTTTTTAGAGAAAGAAAGAGAATATATATATATTTGAATAAATTAATTAAGTCATTTGGATCCAGCTGCATAATAAATTATTGCAAACAAAATAAAAATAAAATAAATAAATAAATAAAAATCTAATACTTTTCTGCCTTTATAAGTGCCCATTTTTTTCTCCCTTTTTTTTTCTTTATGGTCGAAGGTAGAAACAAAATGCGAAATATTATATATAAAATATTAAAATATTATTTTTTGATAATATAATTATTTTATATAGCGTGAGAGTCAAAAAATAATAATAATAATAATAATAATAATAATAATAATAATAATAATTTTATAAAATCACCTCTCTTCCATGTATTTCACTATATATCAGATGAATAATAAAATCAAATTTTACATAAAAAAAATTATATAAAAGTTTACACACGTGAAATTATAAACAATTATTTGTATTTTTAGTCAAGCTTAAGAATACAAAGATTCATAAACATTATATTGGAGTTTTTCTCGGTCTCTCATTCTCGATTAACTATGAACTTATCCAAATTTTTGAAAAGTTATGACCCAGATAACAGCAACAGAGAGGTATTACTCAAACTCCTAAGCGTAAAAACGAAATAAAATTAGTCCTGAAGAATTTGATCTAAATCGTAATTTCAATTTTCATATTTGTATAAATTAAAATTTAAATGAATTCAGAACGATTTTTGTTTTTTTTTTCTAAATTTTTGATCAAAACGGGTGCTCCATTCTTTCGGATCCACTTTCATGTGTACGAATTTCTCTTGAATCTATTTGCATTCGAGCGATGTATTAGGGACTTAGAAATTTCTGGCGATTTTTTTTTTTATAATCATTTATATTCTAAAAGAAATATCGATAGTAGATTTTGCTACGATCTTTTCAAAATATCTCTACGAATCTCAATATTATGAACACGATCTTTGATTCGGATACAAAAGGCCCTTTGTATTCAAACTAGAATAGGAAAAGGGGGAACAAAAGGGGGGTAACACTTGTTCCCCCTTACCGGGTTATACCCCACTTGTTCCACCTTTTTATTTTTTTTTTTTTTTTATTTTTTTAAATTAAATTTTTTAAATTTTAAAAGATATTAAATTCATAAATTTTAAATTTTTTAATTTATAAATTTTAATTTTTTTAACTTTACTTTTGAAAAAATCCATAATTTTATTTTATTAAAAAATTATTAATTTTAAAATTTTAAAATTTATACAAATTTTTTAAATTTATACAAATTTTAAAATTAAAATTTTTACTCCCACTTAAATTTTTTATAAAAATTAAAATTAATAAAATTTAAAATTTATACAATTTCTTAAAAACTTTAAATTTTAATAAATTTAAAAATTTATACAAATTTTTAAATTTTTAAATTTAATTTTTAATAAATTTTAAAATTTTATATAAATATTCTAAAATTTTAATTTTATATAAACTTATCAAAATATAAATATTTTAATTTTTTAGACAAAATAATTAATTTTTTATATTATTAAAAATTAAATATTAATTTATATAGCATCAAATTTGTTAAATATTGTATATAAGATTTGTTATATTTATCAACCGTCCCTAGTGCAAGTGGCAAAGGGCTTGGTGGTTGATACCTGTGACCCGAGTGCAAGTGGCAAAGGGCTTGGTGGTTGATACCCGTGACCCGAGTTCGAAGTTTTAGTTGTTTCACATTTTCAGCTAAGTTTATTTAAAAAATAAACGAAGCGGGTAGCATGCTACCTTTCTCTCAAAAAAAAAAAATTGTTATATTTAAAAAGATTAAAAATAAATTTTTATTAATTTTTTTAAAAAATAAAATAAAAAAATATATTAGTTATTTTATATAAAATACTATTCTTTATTTTTTTTGGCTCGTTTGGTAACGGGATAAGACAGAACTAGCTATTCAGGAATAAGTATAAAATTAGTGTAAAAAAAGTAATAATCATAATACTAATAATAATAATAAAGTTAATTCCTTCAACTATAAGGGATAAAAAAGAATTAAATAAATAAATTAATTAAAAATAAAAATAAAAATTAGATCATTGCCACCTTTGATGTTTGACACACTAACAACCTGCAGCTGAGGAGTAGTAGCTCCTGAATATCCTCCGACCTTTCGCCGACACTTCTCTCTCTCGCTCGCCACCCACTCTTTTCCACGAAATTACACATATGCCCTCTTCTTCTTCTTCTTCTTCCTCCTCCTCCTCCTCCTCTTCTCCGATGCCCCGTCTCACAATGGCGCTCCCGCTCCCTTAGGGTTTGCACGAGCTTCTCCCCCGGACAATGGCGGGGTTGCGGCTGGGGCGGAGCGGTGCCAAGCGGGGGCCGTTGGGGTTCGTGGCGAAGGTGTCGCTCGCCGTAGTGTTGGGGCTCTCCTTCGCCGTCATCTGGTCCACCTTCTCCCCCACTTCCACCTCCGCCGATGTCTCCTCCAAGAGAAGTAGCTTCGGCGACGTCTCCGATCCCGAAGTGGAGCTCCCGGGAAAGGAGGAGGAGACGAAGAAGAGCTCGGAGGCGCACGCGATCGAGCGTGGAAGCGGGAATCGGAACGGATCCGCGGCGGGAACTGTGGAGGGAGAGAAAGGGGGAGGGGTGGAGGAGAGAGAAGAGGAGAAGAGTGGGGAGAAGAAGGAAGACGAGGTGGAAGAGAAAGAGGAGGTGGCGGCGCCCAAAAATGAAACCCTAGCTCCGGAGATCAAGGATGAAGTGGAAGAAGAAGAGAAAGAGGAAGCGGCGGGATTGGATGAAGTGAAAGATGGAGAAGACGAAGATACAGAGGATGGCATTGATGTGAATCCGGAGGAGGATGCGGCAGATGGAGAGAATTGGAAGAAGGGGAAGAACAACAGCAAGGATAAGAAGAGTAAGAAGAAATTGGGGCCATTGTTCGATCCTGGAGCTCATTATCATTGGAAGCAATGTGGTGGAAAAAGTGGGCATAACTATATCCCCTGTGTGGATTACGAAGGAATCGGAGGGCAACGCCACCATGAAAGGAGCTGCCCTAGATCGCCATTTATGTGCTTGGTTTCTCTACCAAAGGATTACAAACCACCATTGCCTTGGCCCGAGAGAGAATTCAAGGTGACTCCTTTACTTCAATCTGATGCAAATTTCTACTTTTGGGAATTAATGAAATTACTGTTATTTGATGCTAGATATGGTATGGTAATGTGGGTCATCCGAGACTATCTGCGTACGCCAAAACGCAAAATTGGTTGAATCTCGGGGGAGAGTACTTGTTGTTTCCGCGAGAGGAGTCTGAGTTCAAGGGTGGGGCTCATAACTATGTTGATTCTGTTGAAGAGGTGAGATTTATTTCTTCTGATCTGTTAGCTCGAGTTAAGTTACTCAGCAGTCAGCGGACAGTCGCATCTGTTTACTCCGGTTTGTAGTGTTTTAGAGTAACAGTTTGTTCTTTGTCATTGTTTCTCCTCAAGCTTGTTAAGGTCAAAGACGGGGAGGCTGGCCACCTTTAGTGTTGTTTTGTTGGATTGTTTGCAAACTTTATATGTGTAGATTTTCTCGGTGAAATGGAGAAAGAAAAATGCAGGCACAACTTTCTTTATTTCTTTGGTTTTTCTTTTAGTTGAAGAATTTGCAAGCTAACTGATAAGAAAAAGCTGAAGACTTTTTGTCCTGAGTGCATGTGGCTTCAGAAATTTAGGGGGAAAAGAACATATATAATACCAAATGCGGCCTTAGCTTTTTAAAATAATTGAAGTTATGGGTGGATTGGAACTCACAAACAGATTTTGAAACCATCCTCAAGGAAGTCTCTGAAGCATCACTTAATCTGCAATTTATGATGCGATCTCTAGTTGTTTCTTCATGACCAAAGCAGTTGGAATTGCATAAAATTTTAGTTGACTGCCCTCTTTGTGCATTCTGACCCACGATCCTTTATCAATGTTGACGTAACATACTTTTCATGCTTATGCTGAAATCTCTTTGTTTCTCATTTAGATGGTACCCGACATTGATTGGGGTAAGAACATTCGTGTAGTATTGGACATTGGCTGTGTAAGTGCTAGCTTTGGAGTGACTCTAGTTGAGAAAGGCGTGATAACGTTGTCTTTAGGGCTAATGAATGATCAAACCGACCTAGCCCAAGTTGCGCTTGAGCGTGGTATACCTGCAGTAGTGAGCAATTTGGGTTCAAGGAGGCTACCTTTTCCTAGTGGTGTATTTGATGCTATTCATTGTGGAGAATGCAACATAAAATGGCATTCAAACGGTCAGTATATAGCATTGCAATCTGTTGTTGAACCGCTACACAAAGTATAACTTGTACTCGGTGAATTTAAATGTGAAACTGTGTCTGTAGGTGGACGACTTCTGCTAGAACTGAATAGAATCCTGCGTCCTGGAGGTTACTTCATTATATCTTCTAAACATGGCGATGTTGAAAGTGAAGAAGGTACTGATGTATCAGCATCTTTTATCTCTTGATAATCACATGATATAGGTTTGGTCAGAAAGAAGTGAAAAACTTGAAACTTAAATGTCTTGATGGCATTTTACCTTAAAACTTTGTTTTTACTCATTCTTTGATTTATTTTTATGGCAGTTCATTATAAATCAACCATCATGCCTGTTGCATAATATCCTTCAGTACACAAATGAAGAAATTTGGTTGATTTATAATTATGTATTTCTTTTTTGCAATATATTTTTTTAAAAACTTTTCTTGCTGGTTTCAAGTGCCTTTGAACATATGATATTTCTTAATGTTCATTTTCCTATAAATTCGATCTTCCTCTTTCCAGGAATGTCAAATTTGATGGCCGCAATATGTTGGAATGTCCTAGCACATAAAACTGATGATGTCAGTGAAGTGGGCATTAGAGTATATCAGAGGCCAGCATCAAATGATATATATGAGTTGAGAAGGAGCAGAGAACCTCGCTTCTGCAAGGAAGATGAAAATCAAGATGCTTCTTGGTAAGCTTGGAGCGACTTAGTTTCAGCCATTTTGGAATAATTTAGTCCATGAAGTTTGTCCTGCGTAACAGCTTAGTCCTTCAGTCAACTCACTGGCTGAAAAAGAAAATTCAAATATCAGCATTGAAATTGAGGCCTAGAAAAAGTTCAGCCTCAATAAAATCTAATGATGATGCCAAAATGCGCTCGCTTTTTAAGTAGTTCAATTAGAGAACTTAATTGTTGCACAGGACAAAGCTCTACGAACTAAATTGTGGAAATTGAAACTTCGAAAAGTAATGGAAACTGTGGTCAAACTTCAGTGACTAATCACCAACCTTTTAATTTAAACCAAGCAGTGGGTTGACTTATCGAAAGTCAAATTTCGTAGCAAATTGAACCGCTTAGTTGCAGGTACACTCCTATCAGAACATGCCTGCACAAAGTTCCTGCCGCTATTGAAGAACGAGGAAGTGATTGGCCTGAAGAGTGGCCCAAGAGGCTCGAAACTTTCCCTGATTGGCTTGGTGATTTACAGGAAAGATTGACTTCGGATCAAAACCATTGGAAGGCTATAATTGATAAATCCTATCTTAATGGGATGGGTATTGATTGGCCAAATATCCGGAACGTAATGGATATGAAAGCCATCTATGGAGGGTAAGAAGTTCTTTTTATTTTTAGATATTTATGCATTACACCCTGCAACACTATCTATTGCCCCCCATAGACATCTGAATTTTTCTTCAACAACATAATTTCTTGCGTTGAGTTAGCAAAAGGGGTCTTCTTCAGAAAACTTTTAATGATATAAAACCAATTTCCTCCCATGAACTGGATGATTACCCAACTTTGGTATAAGTGTACCTTTGGAAGAAATTTCAATTTTGAGGGGTTGTATATGAAAGTTACAGATTTTACAGGGAGTAATATAAGTATCTAGATGAATTTTGCAGGGACATGTATTTATAGGCCTTTTACGTTTGAAATTCCTATCTATGTAAATTTTGTCGTACTTCCTTGAACAATTTTATTGTCGGTGGCATTCAGAGATGCTAATTGTGTCGTTAATATGTGCTGTAATACTGTTAAAAATCAAATTCAGTATTTTTATATTGGCCTATACAGATTTGCAGCAGCTCTGGCGTCTCAAAAGGTTTGGGTGATGAATGTAGTTCCTGCTCATGCTCCAAACACTCTACCTATAATATTTGAGCGGGGGCTTCTTGGTATATATCATGATTGGTGTGAACCATTTGGCTCGTATCCAAGGTCCTATGATCTTTTGCATGCTGATCATCTTTTTTCACGCCTTAAGAACAGGTATATAATAAATCTAGTGTTTCTGCAGTAATCCTTTGTTCAAGTATTACAATTGAGCTCACATAAAATGAGCGGTATTGACATCTCATTTGTGTTTCACTTTGTATAGATGTAAACAACCTGTTGTTATCGTGGTTGAGATGGACCGCATTCTGAGACCTGGAGGTTGGCTTATCATCCGTGATAAATTGGTAATTCTCAATCCCTTGGAGCTGATTTTGAAATCGATGCATTGGGAAATCAGGATGACTTACGGCAAGGATAAGGAGGGTATTATCTGTGCACAAAAAACAACATGGCGGCCGTGAACTATTCAATTGTCTATCCATTGCCGCAATTGAGATAAATTAAAGGATAAAGATGGAGATTGTATTTTGCAGTTGTCTAACCATCATTAACAAAAGAGAAGAATTCGAATACATTCATTCATCTTACGCTCAGACCCTCTTTCGGATTACATCTTGAGTTGGATTTTTATGGCGGCTAGTTTTGGTGGATTTTACTCAACTTTGAGAAAATTTGATACGAAAGCATTTGTTGGTTTGCTTGCTTCGAAGCGAGCACAGTTTCTCTACTCAGGACGGGCTTGGTGTTTATCGCTGAATTTGAAATTTTTGAAGAAGCAATTCCTGATCAGACTGAAATTGTTCACTTTCTCGAGGTACGTATGAGCGTAATCGTGTAAAAGAACTGAATACTTTACTGATAGGGCGTACATCATACTATCGAGTATTCTTTGGGAGATGATAACTTCCTCGCAGTGGATTTTTCCACTTGTTGCGTATGTATATCTTTGTTACTGAGATATCAGATCATGTTTCTTTCCCCAGGCTTCAGTGATCTCAGTTTCTTGTAGACCTGGCATTTAGAACAATTTCTTTACTTGGAGAAGTAATACTTGTGTTTGACAAATTACTTTTCCAAAATAGAAAGTTTTAATTTCAAGTCATATTTTGATGAACATTTAACTCATATTGCTTTTTCGAATCGCCGTACTCATTTAGTCTCCATGCAGAGCTAGAAACCTTAGCTGCAATTCAAATTTGTCTTACTATGGGGAAAATGGAACTCTATTTTGCTACATGATCTGGAGTGCAAAATTTTCATCAGTTCTCATCCAAGTACTTTTGAGGCAGTTGGGTTTTCACATAATTTTCTCATCCAAGTACTTTTGAGGCAGTTGGGTTTTCACACTTTTTGTTCAACATGCAGGAAACATTACATTGGCCCTTTCTTTCATGGCTTCTTTTGGGATATCCATCAAAGAGCACTGCTACCTGTACATCCCAAATAGGGTGTACATCCTATACTCACCCCATCCTGGGGTGCCATCCCATCCTGAGATGGGTGTTCCTCTACTCGTCCCATCGATAGGACGAGTGGAATTCACCCCACCTCAGAATGGGGTGGGTGTAGAATGTACACTCCAATTGGGGTGTACATATAGCATTAACCATCCATCAAATGAGGGGTTTCACATTAAGAAGAGTATTCATTAATAAATAATTACTATATAAAAGTAAATCTTAAATACTCGATAAAAACAAAAAAAAATATGTAGGTTTACGTGAAAAAAATTACGGACGAAAATAAAAAGTTTTTCCATATGAAAAAAAATATATATATAAAATTATTTTATATTACATCACTCGATCCAGAGGAAACAAAAATAATAATAAATAAATATTTTTAACGAATTTTTTTTTAATGAATCTGAATGCGGGAGATGCCGAGTCACATCTAACAATTTTGATGTTGACATCATAGCTAAAACTGTGTGGACTATCTATGTTCTAGTTGGTTTAGTTGATCTAATAAAGTTTGCATGATTCACATATTAAATTGACCAAAATTTAAGGTGATTTATAAGTAATAACATTTGACTAGAGTTTTTGCATTTGAGACCAAAGTTAAAAGGAGATCATTTTAGCTTTTGTAGTTTTTGCTAACCAGAGAACATGGGGTTGAGATTGAATTAGATAGATTTCGAAATTCACTTATTACACACCACAAAATCCCTCTACTCAAATTCTTTGTTTTTGCTCAAGTTTACTTTACTTTCAATTAATTCAATAAAATATTATTATTTTATTATGTTGATTTACTTTCATTCAAACACTAATTTTTTAAAATTTCTAAAATAATCTAATTCTAATTCAAACATAGAATTAATTATATCAGAAATAATTTTAAAAAAATAATAATGTATTGTCCCATACCTAACACAACAAGTAGGAAGTGTCTAGAAGCTTAATTTGTACACAACCAAAAATAGCATGTTCCCATTATTAGTTTATTATTATTATTATGCGGACGATCTTATCCATTTTTGGATACCGGAATTGTACCGCACAAAGTTAGTTTGTACTTTGCCACGTGGATTGTGGGCCCCACCGCGGTGCGGATCTGCCGAGTTGGCGCTCTCTCATTGGTCGAAGCTCGTAGAGCCCGTGCTCCCCGGGTGTCTACAGTGCCCGTGAGTTAATGTTCTCCGAGAAATTATTTCCTAGACCCAGTTCACCATGTATTTTTAAACCGATTTATTATTTTAGAGATGTCAATTGTGGGATTCGGGACGAATTTAAAAAAAAATCGAACGCGAACCCGCTACCAAACTTAAAATTCAAATTCGAATCTGAATTTGCATTTCACAAATTTAAAAAATTTATATCCAAATTCGAATTCAACCAAAAATTCAGAATTCCAACTCAAAAGTTCAAAGCTGAAATAATTATTTTTTATTTTTTCTTTATAATATTTCAAAATATATTATATCAAATTTAAAATTTTAAAATATAATTTTAAATATAATATCAAATATTTAAATATATATATATATATATATATATATATATATATATATATATATATATATATTATATAATATAAAATCAATTCGGATTGGATTCGAATTTAGATTAAGTACAGTTAAAATTCATATCTAAATTTAAATTTATTAAATTTTTATTTATTTATATCCGTTTAATATCCGTGAATTAATTTGTTGGAATTCGAATTGGCTTTGGTGTACGAACCCTAATGCAGCACCGACTCTGTAGACCGGGACCATGACGGCATAAATAACTACAGCCATAGATATTTTTGCTATTATACCCACCATGTAATAATAAATAATAAAAATAATAAATAAATCATTATTATTATTATTATTTGTTATTACTACGGATATATAAGACAAAGAGAGAGAAAGAGAGAGGGAGAAGTGGTGGTCGAATTCCCACCGATTCCAATCCATTCTCTTGCGTCGTCTCCTCCACGCGATCTTGTGGAGATCCGAGGTACGTTGATGTGCTCTTGAAACTCCTCCATTTGCTTTGATTTGTTTTCTAGGGTTTTAATTTTGCGAGTTTTTGTAGTTCTTGTTGATCGCATAACAGGATCTGGTTTTGATTCGTTTTGATATGTTTTAGCTTGTTGTGAATTGGGTAATCATCTTATTCGATAGTAATTTTGTCGATTTTGATGCGCTTTTTCTCTAATTGCGTCTTCGGAATCGAGAATCGATTCGCTCGATTGAAATCAGGGTTTTTTTCTTCTTCTTTTTTTTGGCCCCCTTCTCTCTGAAGCTTTTCTTAGGTTGTTATTTTGTACTGCTATAATTTGTAATAGATTAGGGGAAAAAAGATCTGTTTATGTGCCTATTGTTGCTAAGATAAAATAGCCATTTGTGATTGATTTTGCTTTGATTTGACTGGTTGTGAATTGTGAAATTATCTTATTTGCTAGTAAATTTTGTAAATTTGATTCGCTCTTTCTCTAATGATTCGTCAAATTGAAGTATTTAACAAGTTCAACGTTAGGTTTTCGTTTTCTTTAGTTTATGCGATCGTAATTCTTAGTAGATTATAAAAAAGAAAAAAAATTAGTTATGTAATTCCTGTTGCCACTGCTATTTTGTGTAATCTCTTTTTAAAACCCTGTAATCGCCATTGTTGTTGTTGTTGTTGTTTGAGATATTGCTCAGTGTTTTTTCTAGTTTTGCTTCATCTTGTTTTTGTAGAGTTAATTTTTATTCCTAGGATTAATGGTTTTGAATCATTTTGGAACGAGGCTTATCTTGAACTTTGCATGATAATTTAGGATAGAAGAGAAAAAGTATAAAAATTTAGTGACTGAAATTGCTACTACTGATGGTAGTACTCGAATCTTCGTGATCTTTTGAAGCTCCTTTTTACTACCAATTTCATCCCGAGCAAGGATTTAAGTATTCATCGGCATGGACCGTATACACCATGTTGAATTATGCCAACAAGACACCGGCACTATACAGTCCCGTGTTGATGACACAGCTCAAAACACTCTTTTCTTTAAATTACTAAGTAATTTTTTTAATAAAATTCAAAAAATTTTATAAAGATATATAATAAGCAATTAGAAAATTTTATTGCTAAAAAAAATAAATATTTCATACCATTATTTATTGGCATATATGTATTTTTTGTGACCAGCCCTCTTCGGCACGCCTCTATTGGCTATTTATGTATGTGTTAAAATAGGCCCAACTTCCTGTTCCGTGACAATAGGCCCAGGAGACTATTAAGTTGAGTTAGGTGAGTCCAATAAGTTGAGTGGGGCTGCGGTCCACAATAAATCTAACGGTAGGAGGCCCAACAATAGACCTAACGTCCAGATGGATTGAGTTCGACCGAGACCCGTGGGCGCTGTGCCTGTACGCTTTAAGTGAATTGATTGCGTATTTCTAACAACTCGAGCTTTTGGGATTAATGGTTAGTGCCAACGATCCGACAGGCTCGACATATACCGTGCCAGCAAGTTTTTCGGCATGATTCCGTGCCACAGCACTTAAATCCTTGATCCTAAGACATGCATCCATGTATTGAAATTTTGTCTCTTTTTGTTTTTGTGTTTCTTCATTTATAATTCTGATGTTAGAAAAATTAGGCAATATATTAACTTTGTCCCTCTCTCTTTCTTGGTTTCACAGGTATTAAATTTGAGGCCTCTTTGTTATTCTGTGTGGGCTTCTAACTCTCCGCAACTCCCCTTCATGTGTTAAAACTTTACCAAGAGGATCTTCATAAGGGAAATGGAGGGTTCTTATGATCCCTTGGATGCGGAGTTATCAGCCAATTCTAGGAAAAAGATCATTACGCACCCTCTTTACGTCCCAAGATCATCGCCTTGGCTCGATCTAAAAGTGTTCTATGTTAGAATCAGCAATTGCGAAGTTGACGAGTCGACATCGGATCATCTCACCCTCAACCACATCCCTCTAACTCTCGACACCGTCATTGAAGTGAACGGTACAAGATGTAGCATTTATTCGGAATGCACATCTTCTTCGCTCAGAAGGGATAGAGTCGATAAAAAGTCCGAAGAGGCCACTTTTGTGAGCACGGATTGTATACGGACGACTGGGAGTGTGAGGTTCCAAGTCTTTGATAAGGACGAACTGTTAATTACATGGGACTTGGAATTAAGTAATAGCAATGGAGTTGTTGGAGAGCCAAAAGCCAGTAGCAAGAAGTGGAATATGAAGTGCCAAGCTGCAAGCGCTTGTACTAGGTTTTTGAAGGGGAAGCAGTACATGGGTCCCGAGAGTCCTCATCCTTTGATCGAAGTGTATGTTGCGGGTTTTTTCTCGGGGGCCCCTATTATTTTGACAAAGACTCTTCATCTTGGTCTTAGGAAGAAGCAACAGATGAAACTTACGCTGGGTTCAATTCCAGAGTACGAGACAAGTGAACAGCAGAAGGAGGTGGGGGATGAGGATTCCTTGAAGGTATCAGATGATTCTGTTACTACTAACCTCAATGTTTTCTATGATTTTTAGTTATGGTAATCCGAAGCAAACATAAAATAGACATTTACGAAAGAACCACATTGTGGATTTTCTTAATAGGTTTCAATAAATTAGTTTTCAACAATGTGAATGTTATTTCTAATTAGTTACTTACTTTGTTAGTTATTCATGGATGAATATACTTCGTATGCATCAAGACTTTGTCTAACAAATATGTTTCTTTAGTTTTTGTCAATCTCAAATTTGCTGTTGAACTGGAGTTACCATACTTATGTATTTAATGATGTTTTCTGAATCTGTACTTCATATGCATTTATTTAGTTGTGGTCGGAATGGATAAACAAAAAGTAACAAGGTAATCCTTTCAAAATGTTGTGCCATGTTTATGAACTATTTGTTGATGGATATTGAGGTTTATAAAATTAATGCAATAGTTGTTGGAAGCGATCAGGCAAGGAGGCTTCATGTTCATTGACTTCATAAATTTGCATTAATTAAGTTTTAAACTGTCGAGTAAGTCTTCAAAATGCAGTTTCTGCAGTAGAGCACATAGCGTTGTTTTTTTCAGTAAACCTATTGGTCTAATACCTGTTCTGAGCCTCTTTTCGAACTTCAAATGTCATGACATTACTGAGGCCTCTCATTACTGTTACATGCTGAACCAATGAATCTAGATTGATAGTTACTCTGTGAAGGGAGCCATCTTTATTTGAACAATTTTGAAAACATTTACAGCTGAAATATTGTACACTCTTCTTCAAAATCCTTGTAGGTGTCAGAGTACCAAGAGTACAAACTCGAGAACGATGCAGACGTCGACTATAGCGGCATATATTCAAGAGCGGATTACATAGAAGGGGAGGACGGAGAACTCTCGTGGTTTAATGCTGGTGTAAGAGTCGGCGTCGGGATTGGCCTCGGCATTTGCCTCGGCGTCGGGATCGGAGTCGGTTTGCTGGTTCGCACGTATCAAACCACTACTAGGGGGTTTAGGAGGCGATTTGTTTAATGGCCAAAGCCCTTGTATAATGAATCAATTTGTATATTTATCTCTTCTCCTTGAAAGCTAAGTTGGGTGTGCTACCCTTTCTTTTTGATCGGCATGTTGACTAGCAAATGACCTTCAATAGTTTTATTGCTGTCATGTTTCCTTTTCCCTTTTTTCTCCCTCTTCTTTTTCGGTGTTTTTTTTTTTTTTTTCTGTTCTAATAGTGTATTAGTTGTGCTCTAAGAACCTTGCTTGTAAATTTGATGTTATTTTTTGTTGTTGTTGTTGGAAGTTTCTGTAGTTCACACTGTGATATGAATTCTCCCTGGGGACTATAATCTTTGATTTGGACACTATACTATACATCTATTCAATTTTTCTCTCTAGTTCCTTTATGAGAACTGGGGAGAGGGATGCAGATTTTAACAACTTGGGTGCTCCTTAAGCTTAAATTAAGCTTTGATTTGGCCAAAAAGTTTTGTAGTTTAAGAACTAATCTTTATTTCAGTTTTCAACAGAACTCAAACACAACACATGCAGAGCCATGTTTAAAATTCTCCATAGCCACTCTATAGGAGTTCCCTCCCATGTAGAAATCATGTTCCCTGATACCACAACTAATGATATCCCATCTATAACAAGACCTACCACCATAGCAGGTACAAGGATGTGAAAAGCTCTCTCACATACCATTCAATAAAAGCCAAAATCCAAAATCCACCAAAAAAAAGAATAAAGAACAGTTTCTTTTTTTAAAAAAAGTCACTGTGAAAAGACTCTCTCAAGTAGAAGATTCCAAATCCACACAGGGAACTGATGTTGGATCGAAGCTTTACAAAGAAGCCCCTCCAACACCCAACAACAACAACAAAAAAGCTTTTGCTTTGCTTAGAATAGGGTGCAACTACAGAGGAGAGCCACACTGTAAGATGCAACAGTCACTTACAAAGGTCTAGCGTTTACGTCAATCCTCTCTTTTCCTCACTGGGGAATAACCCCTCTTGAGAGGACATCTCAACTCACTCCACATAGACCCATTTAATAAACAAAGATGGAAACACACAAACACACAGAGAGGGAGAGAGTAACCCACCAACTCTATTGAAGAAAAGCACAATAGCAAGAAGTAGAGAAGCAAAAAAAAGAGCAACTTACAAAGGTGTAACACTTAGAATACCTGAGAGAGAGAGATTGCATGATGGCGAAGAGATCAGATTTTGCGCAGAAGCTGTTGGATGATCTCAGACTTCGGAAGGAGAAGCTGGGGTACACGTCGTCGGGCCAACGGCCGAGTAATTCTGCCTCGAGGGGTTTGTTTTCTCCTAAAAAGTATCTTTTGTATGATTCTAGTTTGATCTTCTTTTCTATGAGTTATGAGAATTGTGGAGGACTTGGCTTACAAGAACAACTCATTTTAACAAGCCAGTAGATTTACATTCACTAGTATTTTTGCAGCACATTCATCAAACAGCTCTGTTCTTCTTCATCATTACACTAGCAAAGTGCTTTTACCAAAAGATCACTCATGAACTCATGAACATTTCATAAAGCTAACCCTTCATATACAGTATGCCCTAGATTGATACTTGTCATTTATTTAGGTGATCATTTATTGATGATTTACATAGATATGGCTGTATATGAAAGAAACTGATACATCTAAATGCCTTTTGGGAATCCATTCTAATCAGAAGAACATCAAGAAGAAACCTCAGCAATTCGAAACTAGATTACAGTAATCAAGTTTTATCCACTGTCACATTATTTAAGTTCACAGTTGTGGTACAGATACTCCTACCAACTAAATAAATGGGGGAAAATAGTACAAACATTTCACGGTGAAAATGGTTGTGCATTACATTATTTGGAAAGACAAGCACTTGAATAAGATCTGACTTTAAGAGCCTCTATACCATCTGTACAGCTATTAATAAAACAATCTCTGCATATTCTGGAATTTTAGCTTATGTATCTATCTATTTAAATGGTGTTGGCTTCAGATGCTTATGGAAACTCCCAGAAAAACTTTCGAGGTGCAAGAGAAGCGTCCGCTAATAAATTTGTAAGCCTCTTAAAGTCTCTTATGGATAGACTAACTCAAATAAGATAAATTATTCCTAGTTTTAATGTGAGTTCTTGAGCATGCAGCAAGTACAGAGTGGCAAGAACATGGTCAAAACAAACACCGGTGCGCGTCCTAACATGAAACACCGCAAAGAAGCTGGCCTAGAAAGCACTTGTCTAGATATTGTTCCTTTTGGAAGAGCCGCACGCTCGGGGAATACCATCGACATCTCAACGGCACTCGCCCTTGCACTTACTAACAGCAGGGAGTTTCAAAGAATAGGAAACCTCAGCAACTACAAATTAGGGACCGAGCTTATTATGCACCGCGGTGCTATACATTTCAGAGAAACAAACAGCCAATATATGTCTGATAGAGTGAGGTACCCTATGAATCAGTATCCCTTTTCACCCCACATGCAGGTCAATGAAATATATAAAGGGGTTCAGAAGTTGAATGAAATCATCAAAGCCTTTTCTGGAGTGAATTTTAGCAGAAGCACTATTGAGATCGGGAGGGAACTATTGAGAGGGGCGATTGACCTGGAGGAGTCACTAAGAATGCTGGCAATGCTCCAAGAAACTTCGGATAACATTAAAGGGTCTAGAGGCGGTCGGGTTATGTTATTGAAGGACAAAGAAGAAAATGAATCCTCATCTAATAGAGTAAAACAGAAGTTGATTCGAAGGACTGGATTTTCAATTGATGAAATTGAAGAAGAAAATCCATTGGGCTCATATTCTAGAAGGTCGAAAGTTGCAACGACAAATTCTACTAAGAGCTCATCAAGTCTTCCCAATCAGTTTACTTCACATAGGAGGTCATCAAGTTGTGGCCAAGATGCTAAGTTGGATTCCAAAGTTTCAGTTGTTGCAAGAAAAACTAATAGGAGTGAAGAAATTGGACAAATCCCCAAGAGTAATAGTGATTCCGGTGCTTCAGGAAATATCAAGAAGTTGGATCCTAAAGGAGCTAATGTAAATGGAAAGGTGAGGATACCAAATGTGGTAGCAAAACTTATGGGGTTAGAAGAATTTCCCCCACCTAAGGCGGAGGCGGAGATAAAGAAAGAAGCAAAGTTTATGAAAGAAACAGAGGTGAGCAGGACATCAAGAAGAGATACAACAGTTTGTGAAATGGGAGATAAATATGTCACCTTACAAAGAAATTTAGCAAAAATCAGAGAAAATGAGAATTCACAGGCAAAAGAAGTTAGAGAGCCTAAACCTGGACAAACCCTAGAAGCCACAAAAAATAAGCAAATGACTAGCTTAGCAAGTTCGCGCTATGAAAGTATGAACTCACTACCAAAATATTTGCCAAGTTACCATTTTGCAGATATTACCAGTATAAATTACAGTAACATAACACACACTAAGAAAGAAGCGGCACAGATGTGGGGGTTCACTGAAAGGGGGCAGATAACCCAAGAAAAAGCCAAACAACCAATTCAGGAAAATAAGTTGGCCAGTACTTCTAAACAATATCTCAGATACCAGGAGAAAGCAGTTAGAAAGAAGGATTTGGTCCAAGAGGATCAGACAACACAAAATGTATCGCTTACCACGCACAGTCACTCGAGAAATGTAAAACATAGTGCATTGGAAAGGAAAACCACAGGGCATGAATTGAAGATTAATTATGCAGCACAAAAAGGTTTAACAGAAAAAGAGCATGACACTAGAAGTAAACCACAGTTATCAGGAAACACCAGTGATGCGAAACCAAGGAGCAAAGAGAAGTCTGCGAATGAAGTAAGCAAACAAAAGATGTTATTTTCTAGTAGGACGATTGTTGCAAGCAGAAAGAGCACAGGAAAGAATACTGATCAGCCGAAAAAGAAGTCAACAAATAGCCATCCCGAAAATCAAAATACAAGGAATAGAAGTGCTACTAACCATGAACTATATAGCCAAAGAGCAAGTGGAGGCACAGACAAACAGAAATTGAGTGTGAATCCAAGTAATAATGAACAAAAGGCGGTGATTCCCACTCCAGTGAAAGATATGAACAAGCCTGTGGATATACCAGCTGAAGAGAAGGTAGATACTACAGAAGAAAAGGAAGGAAATTCAACTGAAAACATTAAAGTATTTGAGAATTGTGAACAACCGACAGAAAATGATCAGCAAACAATGCTGCAAATTTCACCTCTAAATGAAATAGAGTCCAAATGGAAGGAAGGAACCAGCACAGAAGGAGAATCTAACCTTAAAGTAACGGCTTTGGAGCAAAATATGCCAACAGTAAATGAGATTGCCTCTGTTTCAAGCGCTGTGCTTGTAGATGATATTGAAGACACAAAGGTAGCAGACGGGAAATTTGTTGCTGAGATGAATGTAAGTTTGACTCACATTTAAATGTTTACTATAGAAAACTAACTCCTTTACATATTGTTAGTCTATAGTATGCATAAATCTATGTTATTTTGCAACATCATGCCAGGATACATATAACTTAAATGCCTAGTTCCATTCAATATAGCTCTTTGAGGTCAATAACACTTAGCATGGACTACTTTATTTTGTTCTTGTTTTTTCTTTTTTTAAACTCTTTAGTTTATTATGAGATGAAAAAAAAAAGATACAGTAGTTCTATTCTTTGTTTCGTGATAGAAATAAAATAGGAATTTCGAATAAACCAACAATAAGAAAAGTAAAGAAGTCCTCTATGCGCTCATAACTGCAAAGAATTTAATGAACGTCACACACACAAAAAGTCTCTTTGACAAACTGATATTAACTTGGCATCAACCCAGTAAAGTTGTCAAATTTCAGGCTAAGAACTCATAAAAAGAGAAAGACTTGGCTTGAGATACGTGAGTAGGAAGACCGACCTGATTTGTCAAAGTTCAAACTTAAACAACTCATAAGCAACTAAAGAATATAGAAAAACTAAATAACAATTTTATAAGTAATTATATGAAGTACAAATTGAGTTATTAACAGGAAAACAATTTTAGATAAACAACACGACGAAGCATTTACGCATGTTCTACTTATACAATCTAATAGCAATTCTTTACTTTTGGCAGAATGACAACATGGCCGTCAAAACTTCTAATACTCAAGAGACACCACAAATTTCTGCTGGAAAAGAAGAAGAACAACTACAATTGCTCAACTTGACAGAAGAAAAGAAAGAAGGTATGTAAAGGACCCTTTAGAAAAACCTGTTTATGCACCATTTCAAAGAAATCTGACGGTGTCAGCATGGCATGCACAAACTTAGTTGTCAGTTGTCACAGATATTGGAGTGCAATGAATCAATCATATTGCATCCAAAATGTTTGCTAGGCACATATGTTTACAAAACAAAAGTAAATACATAAAGTTGTATGTTTGCGTACGCATGTCGTTGCCCATGTGTACATATGTATTGATTTATGAACGGAAAATAAAAAAATCTGAGAATTTCAAATCATTGTTTTTCTTTGACAGGGTCAAGTGACAGCAGACAATTCAGCAACTTCAACTCATTGAAGTCACCAAATCAGGTTAAAGATGAAGTAAGTGCAGAACTTCCACTTACAGATGAGCAGCTTCTCCTCAAAGAAACACTGATTAGGGATCAGCATTTCCTTAATACAGCTCAGGCACTTTTCAAGCTCAATATTCCTTTAACTGTTCTCCAGGCTAGCACAAAGGTAAGCCATGACAAGGACAGTAAGCTTCTTTTAGACTGTGCACGAGAATTAATAAGAAGAAAAGGTAACAGAGAAGAGGCTACATTTATCACGAAAATATTTAAACCAACTAAAGAGAGATGCTTGGATTCTTTGATCAAAGAACTCGATGATGATCTAGAAGGCCTGAACTTTTCCATTGAAAGGCGAGAAATTAATTGCGATACAGCCGCATGCCTACAAAAAATGCTTGAGAAAGACATCCAATGCAGAAATCCAGATATCAACTGTATGTGGGATATTGGGTGGAACAGCATGACACTTGCATCAGTTGAAAAAGATGAAGTCATCAGGGATTTGGAGAAGCATATACTGAATGGACTCGTTTCTGAATTAGCAAGAGACTTGATAGGAGTATAGCCACATACTGTTGGAGCTGGCTCTCAAGCTGCATTTCCTAGTTTTGTATAACCCTAATCCCAATAATGAAATAAGTCAAATTGTAAGCTAGCATGCATGGCCAACAGTATAAGGCACATCCAAAAGCATGGGAAGGTCCAAAACACAAGATATTACAAGAAAGGGCTCTGTCACATTAGCAACTGTATTTTGGAAACAGAACTTGTATCAGTGTTTCTTGAAGACAAAAAATTACATTACCCACAAAAAGAGGTGCAACTTGTTTTTATTTTCTATGATAAGGCATATTGATAATGAGCAACGAAAATCAACATTCTCCGTGAAACAATTTATACGGCATAGGTATAAGCATTTCCAACTGATATTAGATGCACGATTCTCCTTCACAAAGAATGTTGCGTTTCAGACTTCTTTATTCGAAACCCACAAACACTCAAGCATCGTGCTGCCGTCAAAAACAAAGCTGAGCAATAGAAACAAGAGACCACTTCCATTCCAACCTCTTTTGCGTAGTTTTGTGAATATGACAGTTCATCCCTGCAACTGTAACAAGAGACAAAATACACAATGAACCCCAAAACAAATAAATTGACGGCCGTAAAAAATTGTTTAGACACAAAACAAAACCTACTTAGTTGACTAAACTAACCCAACATAAGAGAAGAGAAAATAGTCCACCAAAGTTAAAGTTAATCCCTAACTTCATCTACTCTAAACCATCAATGAAACAGTGCCTGCCCTCAAAATCTTAATGTGATATGAATGATGGCAAGTGCTTGAACTTTGCGCTGCATAGATAAAAATAATTTACTTTATAAGTGCAAATTGAACAGTGAATGTGGCAACACAATAAAAAGTTGACTAAACCAAACTTGAGATTATCCATTAAAAAAAAAAAAAAAAAAAAAAAAAAAAAAAAACTTTGAAAGAAATGCATTGTAATTGGATAAATGCATATTGATTAGCAATAATACAAACTAAGACCAGGTTATTTGTGATTCAGGTGAGTAAATCAGCTATTATTATGCAAATTTATATTGATATCGCCAATGATGCATTAATGCATAGCAAGTAAAGGATTTGAAGCTAAGTTTTCATGCTATAAACAATAACAAAGCATCAAAAATTATCAAGAACGAATGAAGGATCCAAACTAAAATCGAACAGGAGATACTAAATCGAGATAATCATAGCAATAATATGCCCCAAAAAAAAAAAAAAAAACTCATAATTATGATGGAAACAGTTCAGTTCCTACTAAAACAGTAATCATTCACTTGATTTAGAAGCAAATTTAGAAGAGAACGGATCGATCGGGAGATACCGAGTTCGTCGCGAACGATCTCGAATTCGGAGACGAACGGAGCACATTTCGCACTCTCTCTCTCTCTCTCTACATTTCGCACTCTCTCTCTCTCTCTCTACATTTCGCACCACTCAGTTTCACTTTAAAAAAAACAAAATTAAAAATTAAAAAAAAATTGAAAAAAATGTAAAATTTCTCGGCCCTCGATCTACGATTTTAACGGCTTAAACGCGGCCCATCGACCTGGTTCTAGCGTTGTGTAGTGCAAGCTCGTTCTCGCCTATCACGACTCGCCACGTGTCTCTCTCGGGTCGTAGTTTGCACGATCCGACCCAAACACGGCCCATCGGCCCAGTTCGAACCCCAACAAAATGCCGGCGCCTATCACGCCTCGCCACGTGTGGTTGGTCGGCCCCACGTCTGGTGGTGGTGGTGGTCCCACCGTTCATAATCATACAGTTGCTGACGTAAGCACGCATTACTGTTTCTCTGCTCTCCTCCTACACTCCTACCCCACCACACCACTGTCTTCCACCTCCCACCATCTCTGTCGTCGTCGGCTTCCTCTCTCGTCGTCCCCATCGCCCTCTCTCCTCTTCCTCTCCAAAACCCTAGCGCCCACCCCGATCCACCCCCCCGGGCATTCTCGTCGATCTCCATGAGCGGGGATGGAGAACTAGCGCTCCGATCGAGCTCCGTGGCGTCCGTTAATGGCGGGAGATAGTTGATGCTTCGAACTCCGCCGGTCCGATTCTAGGGTTTGTGGGATGTCCGTGGCGGAGCTCAAGGAGCGGCACGTCGCCGCGACCGCGACAGTGAATGATCTCAGGGAGCGTCTGAAGCAGAAGAGACAGCTTCTTCTCGACACCGATGGTGGATTATTCGTTTCTAGGCTTTGATTCCTCCGATTAATTGGTTTTTTTGGTCATTTTTTTGGTGAGGTGCTTTGATTTTTTATATATCTTATTGCAGTTGCGAGCTACGCTCGGAGCCATGGGCGGACCCCGATTAGCTTTAGCTCGACGGATCTGGTTTGTTGCAGGACGTTGCGGGGTCACACAGGGAAGGTAGTTTCTATTGCTTACTGAGATCTTCCATCATATGGGATTTTTAGAACTTCATTATATATTCTTTGTCGAGTTGGGGTTTTAGCCTTAATAGATCCTGTTGTTAATTAGATAGTGCTGTAGATCTGAATTATAAAGGTAAAAGCTTGAACTATTGGTTTACCCTTTATCTTTTATGTTTTAGTTAGTATGTTATTATTGAGCTTAGGAGGTACATTGTGGTAGCAACAAAGTGTGTGAAATGTCAGTAACCTTGTGTTAGCCATCTGACCCTTTCAAGCAGTCCAAAAAGCTATATTAAGTTGTGGAAAATGAGACTTTTCAATATGTAGCCTTTTATGTATGACTAGAATTTAAGATTGTTACTTGGCTCCTGTAATATGATTCTATTTTTGGCTCCTGTAAGTTGTTTGTGCTGTTGTTGTCCTACTTCTAAACATGGAGCTTATCTTGGATACTTTGATCGGCACGTTCCTAATGAAGCTGGGACTTCTTTATCCCTTTTGATGTTCCTGGGTTTGTTTGATCTCCATATAAGAGAGGCGCCTTCGACAATTCACTATCTAATTTTGCTCATCTTTTTTTCTTGCTGAGCTTAATGAGAAATTTCCCAAACGTTGGTTGCGCCTGGGTTTATTAATCATTCCTTTGACTTATCTGTTAGTTTTAGTGTTGGTAAGACAAATTTAAGAAGGCATGAAAACCTGCTAGTGCCAAGAGCACCAACTAAAGTTAAGACTAAATGAAAATGTATGCTTTTCAGTTGATATTTATTGGAATTCTTTCTAGTTTAAACATATAATTTTGAATTATATATTCATGGCATGTTATGGTGTTGAAGATAGCAGTTGATAGTGCATATTAATATGTATGCTTTGATAGACATATTGACTTCATCTCCAAGTGTGGCCAGTTATATAAGTCTCTTTCTATCTTCTCTTTTTTTTGTTTATAACTTATTTGAAACTGATGAACTTCATATTCGAGAAACCTATCAGGTGTATTCATTGGATTGGACTCCTGAACGGAATCGCATAGTCAGTGCCTCACAAGATGGCAGATTAATTGTTTGGAATGCCCTAACAAGCCAGAAAACACATGCCATAAAGTTACATTGTGCATGGGTGATGACATGCGCCTTTGCCCCCAGTGGACAATCAGTGGCATGTGGCGGTCTTGATAGTGCATGCTCTATCTTCAATCTGAATTCACAAGTTGACAGAGATGGAAACATCCCAATATCGAGAATACTTACTGGGCACAAAGGCTACGTTTCATCTTGTCAATATGTTCCCGATCAGGAAACTCGGTTGATTACTAGCTCAGGTGATCAGACTTGTGTTCTATGGGATATCACAACCGGGCAGAGGATATCTGTATTTGGAGGTGAATTTCCATCAGGGCACACTGCTGATGTATTAAGGTGAACGCTTTGATCGTCAATGCATTAATATATTTGGGCTGGCTTAAAATAAGGTGTTGCAGATGGAATTATCTTCTTTTTCATTCGAAGATCATTAATCTCATCTTATTGGATTGTTATACTCTTGATTTCCTGAAGAAAATCAGTAGTTATTTGCTGCTTTTCGTCATATCTATGGAAGGATACATATCTGTTCTATAATCCATAATACAGTTTTGAGTTTCTGGTTAGCAAACTCTCACATTTTATCAATAACAATTTAGAGCATAATAACAGAAATTGATAGATAGGGCACAAGAAAGGATAGATCTGGCCAGCCACTAAAATCACATCTTTGCTATTCTGTTGTGAGACTAGTACTGAGTGTTTAGGAGAAAGTTGCCCTTCCTGTGTAGTATCAAGATTAAAGGTTCCATTATACATGCGGTTCAGTAATTCATTATGCATTTTTGGACTGTGTCAAGCAGTTTGATGTAACTTTTAGAATGACTGACCTGTTCTTGTGGACATAAAATTTTGTGTAAGATATGTATTTGTTCCTTTAAAATATGTTATCCTTTTTTATTTCTTTCACATTCTTGAAAGTCGCAACTTCATGCACGATCGATAGTTGTTTCTTTTTGACTTCATGATTTCATCTTAAACTGGAAACACGTGCCTACTTTAACAGTCTCTCGATCAACTCTACAAATTCAAATATGTTTGTCTCTGGTTCATGCGATGCAACCGCTCGCCTGTGGGATATCCGAATCGCCAGTAGGGCTGTTCGAACATATAACGGTCATGAGGGTGATGTTAATACCGTCAAATTCTTCCCCGACGGCCAAAGATTCGGCACCGGCTCTGATGATACTACATGTAGGTTATTCGACATGAGGACAGGGCATCAGCTTCAAGTGTACAGTCGACCTAATGAAAATAATGATAATGATGTCCCTACCGTCACTTCTGTTGCTTTCTCGATATCAGGTAGACTTCTTTTTGCAGGATACTCCAACGGCGATTGTTACGTGTGGGATGTTCTAATGGCTGAGGTATGTGTTTCCATTCCAAAATGGAATTTGCTATTTCTTTTGGAAATTATGTTGAAGGAATGAAAACTCTGGTTTTTTTATTAAGAAATCATTTAAGAATATATCAAAATAGAAAGTGGAACATTCATCTAGGTCTTTCGGTATCAAAGGCATGTAAGTAGTGTTTGTAATGAATGGAATGAGTTTGGATTATTACTTCACCATTGTAGCTTCCTTTGGTGGCAAATGGATGCCAGTCTACCAACACATTATTCTTTGTTTATAACTAAGTGGCGAAGACCTTGCCGCTGCAGCATAGCCCTCTTTCTCCTTTTTCCTTTTCTCCTTTATCGTGATAAACTTCATTGCGCCCTCTTTCTGTGTGTCTATGTTATGGTACTATAATTGTTAGTGTGAAAGGGGATATTAAATCACATCTTTTTTTGTTTCTCAGGTAGCTTTTAATTTAGGAACTCTGCAGAATTCTCATGAAGGCCGGATAAGCTGCCTAGGTTTGTCTTCTGACGGAAGTGCCTTGTGCACTGGAAGCTGGGACAAAAACCTAAAGGTGAGTGTCATTTTTCCCCATGAGCAACTTACTTTTCATGCGTGTTTATAAACATTAGAGTACAGAGAAAGGACCATCATGCGAATCAACCAAGATAACCACTCTATGCTTCTTAGGGTTCTAGTTCCAAATTAGCCTATTATTATATCTGGGAGGGTCCATGCACATTTTTACTTCAAAATATAAGGTGTTCAGAACTTCAGATACTCATAAAATGAATCAAAATGAACATGAAATTCTGTATAGTTAGCCCACAAGATAATTCTGATAAGCCGCTGTTTTCTTTTCTCACTCGCAGATTTGGGCTTTTGGAGGGCATAGGATGGTGATATAGCATGTTGATGTTGTTTTATGGAGGATTTAAATTCTGTGCGCAGCTTGGTATCCTTTTTGGCCGCTAGTTTTCTTACAATTGAGTCGGAAATCAAGAAATTAACATGGCTGTGGAGCTCAAGCACAAGCAACCTTTTATACCGAATCTATTGTGCCCTGGTGAGAGAGATTGCATCATGAGAAATGAGAAAATTGGTGCCTCGAAATGTTCGTTGTTGATTCACCTGTAATTTTTTCTCTTTTCATCAACCCTTGATACAACTTGTAGAATTATAAAACCTTCCTAGATTTAGGCTAGAGTGTCACCTGTTTGCTAAAACTATGTTTGTTCTATACTTATTGTTTGTTTTGGTCCAAGTTTTAAGTGTTAGTTCTCTCCTCCATCGATTGTCTCAGCCGATCTCTTTGGCTAAAATCATGATTATGACCAGAGAAGATAGAAAGATTGTTGCATATTCAGGCTAGAGAAGCTTGAAAGAGTTTGTGAATTCATATTTGATGGTTATTGGTTAGATAACATAGAATTGATGAAGCTTTTTTTTTTTTATATATTTCTCACTCCATAATTTGAAGAAAACTTCATATTGGCTTCTTGTAAGCAGTTCGCCGAAACTCAGGGAATGATGCTCCCCAGAAAACACTGAAAAGATGATGCACACAAACGACTTCAAAAGAATAATGAGCAGCCTCTGAACATTCCAATTTTTTCTGCTTGAACGTTCCTTTCTATACACAAATAATCAGTAACAGTTAAAGCATTCAAACTTATCAACAACAACGACAAAAAAAAGGAAGGCAGAAAGAAAATAAAAAAGAATAAAAGGCCCAGCTTTTCTCACTTCCTCTAATCCAATTCCCACCCCAAGCCGAAGCCAATTCCTGCCTCCACCACCTGAGAATGCACTCTTAAGCACAAGCCAGATTTCGAAAGGGATTAAACCCATCGACCCTTTCAGTGTCATAGATGTATCTGTTTGATTCCAAACACTGTTTTTACAGTTGTTGGTGAGCTCTGTGCCTTTGATTTCCAACTGGGTTCAACTCCCCTGAGAACTCGCCGCTGCTCGACGCCGAGTGGCGGGGGCCGTAATCGGTCATTGGCTCGCTGTATTCGTCACTGTACTCAGGGCCTGCGAATGCTATCTTTCTCATCCTCTTCATGTTTGAGGCATACGACCCGGAGTCGTAGTCGGAGCCCGAGCTAAAGAGCATGCTTTGCCCGGGCCGCATACCTTCGTTCAGGTCCTCGAGCAAAACGTCGCCCTCCAATGCTCGAACAATCTACGCATAATCCATCATATATGCATTTGTTATTGTTTACATCCTGAACTATAAACTCATGTTGATGCAAAAGAATGAGCTAAAAACTAAAAAGCCTGCTAGTAGTCAAAGGATCATAGAACACAGTTAGGAATCTCTCTATCATCTAGAGAATCCAATGCCTATCTAAAGAACTTCCAAGTTCATACCTGACTCATTTTGGGCCGCCTCCTCGCAGAATGGCGAACAGATGCAGCAGCACTCGCTACCATGCGTGCCATCTCCATCGGATCGTAGTTTCCTTCTAACCTTGGGTCAACCAACTCATCATAGTTTCCATCAGCCAAAGCCCGCGACAGAACCGGCCTTGCCTATATTTTTACCGATCGAATTGGCGTGAATCAACAATTCACAAGTAAGTAAATTGCTCAGTTTTTCGTTAACCAAACTAAGATCTTAAATTTGCATGAATGTATGCTTACCCAATCTACCAAGCTATCCTCCATGAATGTGTGATTATTGTCGACCGGACGCCGTCCGGTTATTAGTTCGAGAAGCATCACGCCGTATGAGAAGACGTCAGATTTTTCGGTTAACTTGCCACTTGAAGCATATTCAGGAGCCAAGTAACTGGAATTCGAATAAAAAGAAAATTTCTAAAATGATGTGATTGCATGTGGATTTAGAATCAATTAAAATTTTTCTCTTTTCTACTTCGTGAAGCATTGGGCTTACCCAAAAGTTCCCATGACGCGTGTCGAAACATGTGTGTGGTTGTCTGTTGTCAACTTTGCCAATCCGAAATCCGCAACCTGGAACGAATAATTGATCAGAAAAAGCCTTTCAGTTTAAGAATTTAGTGCCTAAATTCATGTTTATATGGAATTTAATATGTTTTTGAGATGGTTTAGACATAGTAGATACTACTAAAAGTTATGCATCTAAGCTTGAGATAGCAAAAGAAAGAAATAAAACATGTAGTTTGGCGAAAATGTTAGCAGTAACAATTCGAAGCAATATATTGAAATGAAAATGTCAGGGAAAAAAAACAAAAAGTAGTTTGATACTCCGAATGCCTTACCATGGCTTCAAAATTGAAATCCAGCAGAATATTTGCGGTTTTGATATCGCGATGAATAATCCGAGGGTGACCTTCATGTTATAAGTAGTATAAAACAGTTAGAATTGATCAGAAAAACACTGGAAACTGAGGATAATTAAAATCACTCACAATCTTCATGCAAATAGGCAAGGCCTTTGGCTGATCCTAGAGCAATCTTGAGCCTTGTAGGCCAATCCATAACAGGAAGCCCCCTGCCTGCCAAATTCAATCAGAAAATTCAGCAAAGTTTGATTTAAATTCCATCAGAATGGTATCACTGATGTCAGAATTGTTTGAAATTGAAAGCAAGCTAACCGTGGAGGTGATGCTCAAGGGTCTTGTTTGCGACAAACTCGTAGACCAACATCCTTTGCGATCCGGCAATGCAGTATCCGACGAGCGAAACGAGGTGGCGGTGGTGCACACGGCTGATGATATCCACCTCAGCCTGAAACTCTCTTTCGCCTTGACCGCTGCCCGACTTGAGCTGCTTCACTGCAATCTCCTTTCCGTTCGGCAGCACCCCTTTGTACACGTAACCGAAGCCTCCCTGGCCCAAGAGGTTCGCCTGCGAGAATCCGGCAGTCGCTGACGCGAGCTCCTCATAGGTGAAAGTGCTTTTGTTGAAACCGAGAACAATTGCGGGGGAAGGAGGGGGCAAGGGGGGGCCATGGGGCCCCGAGTAGGCCGAGCTCATGTCACCGCTGTTCATCATCTGCGGGAGCGGGGGCGGGTGCCACCCGCCTCCGGGGGGGCTCAGGGCGCCCGGCGGGGGTGGCACCTTAACCATGTGATCCATTCCTTGGTATCCATTGTGCCATTGAGGTTGTGGTCCACTACTATAGTAGCTTCCTCCTATGCACATCATGATTCAGCACCAAAATTTAGATCCATTGAAGTACCAACCATAAAACCAATAGTATCAGAGTGTGTTTGAGTTACCTTTGAATCCAGAGGGATCTGCATAGTACTGCATTGTGTTGTGGGGCTTCTTCCTCTTCTTGGTACAACATAGACATGCTATGACCATCAGAACAAGCAGCAAACTAACACCCACACAAAGGCCCACGATGAGCGGCACGTTGACGTCGGCTTGGCCGCCTCTGTCGGAGTCCGGAGACGAATGCGAGGGGGTCGATTTGGCCTCACTCTTCGAAGCAGGAGTCGGCGGCGGAGGCGGCAATTTGGAAGAAGGGGTAGACGACTTGACGGGGGGCGGCGGTGCCAGCGGAGAGCCTTCCTTTTTGGCCGGCGAAGGAGTAGAGTCATTGGATTTTGGCGGCGGGGCCGGAGAGCTTTTCGAGGAGGGAGGGGGGGACTTTTCGGGGGGTGGGGTGGCTGCCTGAGGAGGAGGAGGAGGAGGAGGAGAAGGAGAAGAAGAAGGGGTAGAGGATGGAGGTGGAGAGGACTTTGGTGACGGCGAGGACGGTGTTGAAGAATTGCTCGACGGAGGGGCCGGCGGCGATGAAGAGTCCGGCGACTCGGCCTTCGACGAATTCGATGACATGCTTCAATGATCAAACTGCAACCCAAATTCCTTCTCTAGCTGATCTTTGTGCAAAATACTGCTGCTGCTGCTGCTGCTGCTGCTGATGAACAACACCTACAGAGAATACCAATGTCAAAAGTAAATCAACACAAAAACAAGCAAAAACTGCACAAACAAATAAAATAACAACACCTTTTAAAGCATACAATTAAGGAAAAAGGAAACTATTTTTAATGAACATGCATAGCAAAAAAGCTACATAAAATTGAAGTTTTTCCACCTGATAACTCAAACCCGAGAACAATTCCGAAGACGGTAACACGGAATTGTATACGAAAGTGCCAAAAGAAGATCGATAAACGCGCTTATAATTCGCGAAAGGTTCCTTTCTCTTTGTCTTTGTGGGAGTAGATTCTCGGAGAAGGGCGGGGGCAGAGATCGACAGAGAAGTTGCAGTTAGGCGTTTAGCGCTCTGTCCTTCTCCGAGACACCACCACCTCTACATTTCCCTTTGGGTTTGTTGTTGTTGTTGTTGTTGTTGTTTGGGGTTTTGCTATTTTTGTGGTGTCGTGCATTAACGTTTGAGGCTCAAATTGAGCAAAGCTGTAGAAAAAAAGGTGGTTTTTTTATATATATTTTTTTCTATTGGTTTTGAGAGTTCGTTAGATTTCGTTGCTTATTCTTGGTCAGCAGTTCGCTTTTTCCCGCGCGACCGCAGGATACATCTTGTCGCTCGCACGTGCGAAGAGACATCGGCTGATGGGCCCATTGGGCTACATTAAAGGGGCCCGGCCCAATTACAGTTTTTGCTTGCGTGATATTTTCGAAATTTATTAAACCTGTTAAACTAGCTATAGCATTTTAGATGGTATTTACATCCGAGAGGTTAAGAAGGTTATGTATGGTAGAAATAGAGTAGTTCTATAATGAATAAACTGCCTGGAAAGTTGGAACGTTACAGTTAGTATCAGAATCAATCACCAGCCGGAAATATGAGATGAGTCTCGATTGAGTCATGGTTATATAACGGACAAAGCATAATTTCTCGACTAATAATCATTGTCAATGGAGTACAACTCTCCACAAAAGTCAGTTAAGACTAGCGGGACGAGTCTCGCATCGCGAGTCTTAAAGGAAAAAAAAAATGTAACACTTCCGAAATTTAAAATAGTTATATAATACAGCTAAATCTTTTAATTTTAGAATAGTTATAGAATCGGTGACCTTGAAAAGTTGTGCGCCACATATTGCACACTAAATAGGCCCATTTGCGACCTTTCGTGTGCACATCAAATATAGGCCCACAAATAGTTCTACGTTGTTTTATCATTTTTTAGAAAAAAAAAATTAAATAAAATAGCATAATAAAAGAGAATGATAGATATTAGATTGTTTGCAATTCTATTGGAAGCATTTTTAATTATTTTCGCACTTCTTTAATATAAAATATTGTTCACCAGTTGACTGAAAAGCATTGTAAGTTAACCTACAATAATAATATAAAAGTTTTCTCCAATATATTAAATTATATAAATTTTTGTTGGTATGTAAAAGAACTAAATTTACTAACTTGGTCAAAAGCAATGAAATTAAAGTCTTTAGCAAATTGAAAATCAAAATGTGAGTTTTGTTTTAAAAGGAAAACTTCAAAACCATAAACTTTATACAAAAATTTAGTTTATGATAATGATAAACTATACAGAGCTAAGCCATACCACTTATTTGAAGTTTCTAAAACAACAATCGGCATAGTTAAATATAATTTAAATTATTTAAAATTTAAAAAAAATTAAATTTTATATTTTTTTAATATTTTCTTTCATGTTCTTTAAGTGAAAAAATAAATAAACGGCTGATAGAAATATTGTGATCAAGATCAGAAAGTATAAATCCTATTTTAAATAATTTTAAAAAAATTTATAATCAAAATTTAATTAATTTAGATTTTTTTATACCGTTAAATAAGCAAAAAGACTTATATTTATTATTAAAATTACAAATTTTATAATATTTTAATCACTAGATTAATAATTTTTAAAATAGTAAAATTTATTTTTTAAATATTTTTAGTGATCTAGATCGTGAATTTCAAAGCTTCATCATCAAAAATATATAAGTGACAATCGAATTTATTTACTACGAATAGTATTACTGCTTAACTCAAACTTTATACGTGAAAATTGTTAACATTGTGGTGGCATAGAAGGGAGTGCATAAATTGTGCCTGGTTTTAGTGAGAAACTCATCAATGAAAGCTTTTCTGAGATGTTACAGAGAGTCATTAATATACCCGTACATGAAAATTTATAGGTCGGTTCCAATCTTAAAGTTTTCGTGCACGAATCTCAAGGCTGCGTGGAAGCGGCGGATTCGGATTGGACGGTCCACGGATGATGTGGTGGACCATGTCCAATTACAGTTTGCATCCATGTAATATAGTTTTCTTTACCATCCTTTAGTGCAATTAATTAATTAATTAATAAATAATAATAATATATATTGGGACTGGGTAAATCGCCTAAATCTGATTCACATAGATCTCGTGAAAAAATAGGCGGGTAACAAAGAGGGGTCAATATTTATGTCCCCAAATCTCGGTCCCAGAGCTAAAGTGACCTATTCTAGGGTTTGTGAAACTCGATGGGCGCACGTTAACTCGAACCGGCGCACTGAGCGGGAGCAATTGTCATAAACCCGGTCCAGTTTCCAGACAATATTGACCGTTCGATCAATATCCGAGGCTTGATCAACGGTTGCCATTGGTTGACTTGTCCCACGGGACACGCGCGGGCCGATCACACGGTCCACAGCGTATTAGATTCTAACTCGGTCTTGCTAACGTGAGCCCGGTGGGGGCCACTCCTCTGTTCTACTCCGAATCTCTTTTGGAAATTACTCGGTGCACCTAGTTTACTGAGTCATTGGTAAACCTTATAAATCTCCACCCTTCATAGCAGAGTTCTTTGAATCGAAGCCGTTCAGTTAAAAAGTTATTTTTTTTTTCTTAAAAGGAGAGAAAATGCCATTGCGGTCCACATGGGAATTTGTGGACCGGGTCCAGGGGGTTATTTCTTCATCTCATCCTAATTCTTTTTTATAGGCTTTATATTCCCCAACCCTTCGCTCTTCCCCCGCCCACTCTCTCTCTCGCTCTCTCTCTCTCTATCAAGCGAACGAGCTAATTAGGGTTTCATCTCGCCTCCGAGCTCCGCCTCCGCCTCTACCTCCGACTACGCCCATGGCCGATCGCAGCAATGCCGATTCCCGCCGCCACCTCGCCGTGGTGACCCCGCCCCCGCCCCCTATCCTCAAAGGTTTACCCCCCATGTCCCCCATGCTCCGATCTCTCTCTGTGAGGAAACCCTAGATCTCGTCCATGCCCTTTTTTGCGTAGATTCGTGGCTCGATTTGGCTGTATATGGCGTAAGAAGTTCGGAGGTGGGATTGTTGTTGATCGGTTGAGGGGGTTTTCGGGTTTAGGGTTTGAATTGGTTCTCTCTCCTAGTTCTCCTTTTAAGAAGAAGCGGTTTCGGCGCTAATTTGGAGAGGAAAAGGAGAGATTTTGATGCGATGCGCTTCATATCGCGTCCCCATTATGGTTTAAGGAGGCGATTTTTTAGGGTTTGATGTGGAGGTGTTCAGCTTTCTTGGGCAGAATCTCTTGCCCTTGTCATCATCGAAGGAGATGTTCTCTTCTTTTCATGGGACATCTCGTTTGTTATAAATAGTCTGCTACTTCTGAAATAATTCCTCTAGTTGTAGTTTTGGTGTTCAGCTCAGTAGGATTTAAGTTCCTTTTATATATTTGTTTACTATTTTTGTGCACTCCTAAATGATTATAACAATGTTATCTTGTTGACTATATTATTGTTCAATGCTGTGACATTCTATTTTGGTAGCTGTTTTCTGCTTTTTCCTCATATCGGTCACCCCTTTTTTTTTGGTTATGATAAATGAGAATAGGGTCATTTCTTCATATTCATGTTTTGTTGATATATATAAATTTGTAAGCTTTTCTAACAATCATTATGTCCCTTCTAATTTTTCTTTTCATGCATGCCCTACTGGCATAGTTCATAGCGAGTTTATGATTCGTTTTCTTTCTTATGTTCCACTGCCGCTGTCGCTTCTGTTGTTAGTCGAATCAATCCTACTGTTTAGGAAGGCAGTAGGCAGGAAAGATAGAGGTAGTGAGGTTAGTTTTCTGTTATAATCGGAAATGGCAACAGTCACTGAGGTTGAGGTTTAGAAGAGATGCCTTATGGGTGTGCTTTTTCTTTCTTTTACCTTGTAGTTTAACAATTTATCAACCATAACTGTTGTCGTATTAGTTTTTTGCTTTTGCCTTTTTAATTTGACGTAGATATATTATACCAGCAAATTGCATTGCTTTGTCTTTCTATTTTTGTTTTTTATTTATTTCCCTGTTGTACACATCTGGTTGTTCTGATGATCCCTTTTGACCTTTGCAGATGCACATGGAACCGACAATCTTCCTCTTTCTCCTCAGTGGCTTCTGCCAAAACCTGGGGAAAATAAACTTGGGACCGCACCCAGGGTAAAGAATTTCTGTGTCACCTTGTCTTATTCCCTTCTTTATCTAAAGTCTTGTGGTGGTTAAGCGAAATATATTTTTGGCCATGTTGGAAGAAAAAATCATTTTTGGTCATGTTGAACTATGCACCTCGCTAAGTTTATTTCCCTGTTCGAACATCAAATTTTAATCCATGCTGTACCTTTGGTCTATGTAGGATTTCAGTCCGCACGGCACCCAACCGGATACTGTGAAAAATGGTGAAGACCTTAACAATACTGGAAAGAGAAGGGATGTTTTCAGGCCTTCAATGCATGATGGTGAAACTGGGCGCCACGATCGGTGGCGTGACGAAGAAAGGGAGCCAAACTCTGCTATTCGTCGAGAGCGCTGGAGGGATGTCGATAAGGTTGAACGCTGGTCGGACAATTCCTCTAGACATTCTGGTGAGTCTCGCCGTGCCATGTGGAGTGATTCTGGTAACAAGGAAGGCAACTATGATCAACGCCGTGAGAACAAGTGGAACACTCGTTGGGGCCCCGATGATAAGGAGCCTGAGAGTTGGCGCGAGAAGTGGGTTGACCCCTCTCATCTTTCAAGTCATGGAAAGGACACAAACAACCTTCATGAAAAAGATACAGAGAGAGAAGACCATTATTCTCGGCAAAGGAGGTCAAACTATTCTGTCAGCCGTGGCAGGGGAGATCCTGCGCATGCCCCATCTCAGACACCACAGAAACTGTCCACTATCTTTGGCTATGGTAGAGGGAGAGCAGAAAACGAGAGTCCTGTAACTTTTAGTGCTCGTGGGAAGCTTAACTCTAACAGTACTGTAAATAGTGGTTCTTCGCGGCCATTTCACCTAGGTTCTTCTCTTGACAAGTCTGATAGTGCGTCTGGAAATCCCTGTGTTAAATATAGTAGGATGAAATTGCTAGATGTATACAGGGTTACTGATCTTAAAAAGGTTAGAGCAAATCTAGGTGGGTTCATTGAAGTTCCTCCTCTGACAGAACTGGAACCGTTGGAGCCATTGGCACTTTCGGCTCCTACTTCCGAAGAATCAGTAATTGACTATGATGATGCTTTATTATAATAATTCAATTTTTTGATGTTGCATGCTTCTTACCATTCTGCTTTATTGGTAGGTCATTTTGAAAGGTATCGACAAAGGTGATATCGTAAGCAGTGGTGTACCTCAGGGTTCCAAAGATGGCTCTGTTGGCAGGAATATCTCTGATGCAATTCCACCAAAACAAGCTAAATTAGGTGGAAAGTAGTTTCCGATTTTATTTAATTGTGATCTGAAGGTGATTGTCTCTTTATCGCTAAATGGCATGCTTTAATTTTATCAGGTAGTAGGGAAGATAGGTCTGCTGCCATGGATGACTATAAAGATGACAATACTGACAATATGAAAGGTGCCCATTTTGGCTCCTTTGAGAGTCCATTAGGTGAAAAACAATTACATCACCCTGGCTCTGAACAGAGAGTGGGATTAAATCCGAGGCAGTACTCATTCCAGGAGAAAACACTGAATGCTGACGGTATTGTCTCTGTGACTTTAGATGCATCTCATAATCATTGTTTCTATATGTCATAACTTTTTCATTGAGTAAGTACAACATCCACATCCGTAATTTACATAAAGTATCTTGCATATGCTAAATCCAGCATTTAGTTATTTGTATGCTTTGGTCTGAGATACATTTACTAGCACCAAATAATGTTGAACCTCTGCAATGATTGCTTTTGCAATAACTTATTACGCTGGTTACTACTTCAGCCATCCACCATAGCATTTCGCACGCTGACATTCAGGCTACCAAGAGAGAGAGAGAGGAAAAAGAGATGTTCTCCTGCATTTGATTTTGTTTCGTAACTTTGAAACTGATTGACAATCAAACATCCTAGCTTAAATGTAATCTTTTTTTGTTTGATAATGTTTACTGGACATGCATGTGCTCAGCTTCTTGAACTAATGGTTAGCTATCATGTCACTTTGTTTACTCCATCTTCTCTTTCCTTCATTTTCCCCCTTTTAAAAGTGTGATTTTAATATTATAAGTTGCACTACATATCCTAGTATCTCTAATGTCCCACCCTTTTTTGCTCTCTTTAATGATTCAATAGGTATTCTTGAAAACCCTGATAAGCCAGCCATTATAGAAGCATCTAGGCCGGAAATTTCTCCATCGCTTTATGTTGCGGGACCAAGGAGATCTCAATCAGTTGGAGATTATACACTGAGCTCGTCTCATGATAGGAAGGAGTTCTCCGCTGAAAGCGGACCACGATCATCTGAAATGAGCTGGTCTCAGTTACAAAAGGACGGATCTCACCGGCAAAAAGATGAAGGATTTGGTCCACAACCAGACCCAAAAAATGACCCCAAGATTAAGAGGCAATTATCCGACGTCTTGAATAGAGAGGGTAAATCCAATATCATGCTAGGGCAAGAAGACCCTTATAATAGAAGGTTGCAAGCACATCCTTCTCCAGAAGAACTTTCTTTATATTATAAAGACCCACAAGGCCAAATTCAAGGCCCTTTCTCTGGAAGCGACTTGATCGGGTGGTTTGAGGCAGGGTATTTTGGTATTGATTTGCAAGTTCGGTTGTCAAATGCTCCACCCGATACTCCTTTCTCTTTACTTGGGGATGTTATGCCCCACCTACGAGCGAAGGCGAGGCCCCCACCTGGCTTTGGCACTACTGCCAAGCCGAGTGAGTTGTCAGAGATTTCCATTCCCTCAAAATTTGTCGGTTCTACGACTATTCATGCAGGCATGGGGGATGTTGATATTCTCAACAATGGGCCAAGAATCAGGAAAGATGCTGCAACTGAAGCACAAAACCGGTTCATAGAGTCGCTAATGTCTGGTAGTAGCATAAGCAGTTCCCCATTGGAGAAAATTGCTCTTACTGGAGGTTAGCACTTTATAGGAATGTTCTTAGTATGTTTTTAACATTATTTATAGGGGATATTACATATATTTATCTCTACAGAATCTGAGTTTTCGTACATCATTTGAAAATTCAGATTCTTGAAAGTTACTTTATCTTAAGCCCCACAGTCATCTAATGTGGGTAAGTTGGTTTTGTTTTAGAAGAGGGGTTTTTAAAGAATATCATCCTTGTAACTACGAAAGACGTATGCAGAGGAAATTAAGTTATTGGAGGGCATATGAAAATTCTGATTTTTCTAGTGATATTTATATGTTGTTATATAATCTTGCTGGGATACTTATATGTAATGTAAGTATTCTAAGTTCTAATATTTCTTGTGTTAATTTGGAAATGAATTCTTGACAGTAGTGAAGTCTATTTGTCTTCTTAGGCTGCCTATATATGTGTGCGTTCGGTGTTTACATATTTTCTTTTATTCGACTCTAAACTTTTTTGAATCTAGGTATGCAAGAATATGGTGGGAGCAGTGCAGTGGGTGGTGAAAGTGAGAATGATGTGAATTATCTCTTGGCCCACAGAAGATTGTTGGAAAGGCAGAAATCTTCATCAAATCCTCTTCAATTTTGGCCGGGAAGAGATGTCGGACAGATGGCACCAAATATAAATGCGGTCTCTGATTCGTCTCCTTTGCACTCGAAGTTGCTTCCTCCCATGGGAGACGGTTCTCGCCAGATCCTTCAATCTCCTCAACAAGTGGACTTGCTATCCATCCTCCACTCAGCAACAGATAAGCCTCAAAACCCAGCTATATCTGGATTACCTTTATGGTCGAATTTCCCTGAAGCTCGAAACATGAGTAACCCATTACACAGTAATGGCATGGGAATCTCTCAAAACCCAATAAGCATGCAGCACAATCTAAATATTCCTCCGCAAATTGGGGTGGGTATTCAGCAGCAAAGGATGCTACAACAGAACCAACCACCTTTGCCTCATTTAAGCCCTCAACCTATTGATATTGCTCCTGCCTTGGTTCCACCGGACAAGCTACCTTCTGAAATTTCTCAAGATCCACAATTATTAAGCTTATTGCAACAGCAGTATCTTCTGTCACAACTGCATATGCAGGCTCAGACTTCTGTTACCCCTCAGCTTTCTTTACTGGATAAGTTCTTAACGATTAAGCAGCAGCAGCAGCAGCAGCAAAAGCAACAAGAGCAACAGAAGCAGCAGTTGCTGCTGCAGCAACAGCAACAGCAACAGCTGTTTTCGCAGGTTCTATCCGGGAATCAACATCTTCTTGATCCTTCCTATGGGCAAATAGGTAATTCTTCTCTAGATCTTCTAGTTCTTCAAAGAGCGCAAGAGGCTCTTCAGATCAATCAACAGATGTCTATACAAAGTTTACTCGATCCACAACCACCTAATCGTCCAGATGTGAGTTTGGGTCTTTCGTCTGCAAATTTGCCTCATCACGTCCTCAACCATGTATCTTCAAAAGAATGGGACACTTCTCTTCCACAGCAGGCTGAAAATATTGTGAATGCTGATACTGCAACAGTATCAGCATTGGCTGATAGTTTGCCTCTGATGAAAGATAGAGAGAGAGATGAACAAGAGGATATCCCAGAAAAGAGCAACCAAGGGTTGGAAATTTCTGGAGCAGAACATAAGACACTTTCAATGTTTCATTCTAGTGAAGTCATTGCCCCAGTTGGTTCTGAAGCTATGGACACTGCTGAATCTAAGGCCAATGATCCAGGATCATCCGATCTTTTATCTTGTTTATCCGATCAGGTTCATGATATGAAGATCTCTTCTAAAGAAATTCCAGTGCAAATTCCTCCTGATTCATCTTTGGCGAAAGAAACAAAGAATGTAGAGACACCAGAAGTAAAGAAAGCTTCAGAGAAGAAATCCAAGAAGCAAAAGAGCTCAAAGGCACAATCAGCAGCAGATGCTGGGAAAGGAGCACCAAAGACGACAACTCAATCTAAAGTGGCTTCTGAAGTTGAGGGTTCGGATGCTGTTGTCAGTGCTACTAAACCAGAAGTGCTGAATGATACAGAGGGATCTGCAGCTGGGGCTTCAGTGGAAGAAGGTGAAATGAATTTTATAAAAACTGAGCTACCCTCTTCCAAAAATGATAGTGTTCAGAACGAAGTTGATCGTGGGGAACTTGCTAACTTATCATCCAATGCACAAACCACTTCTAGTCATCGCGCATGGAAGCCTGCACTTGGGCTTAGACCTAAATCACTGTTGGAAATTCAAGCTGAAGAGCAACTAAGGGCACAGAGGGAAGCACTGCCTTCTGAATTTGCCAAACCGGCTGCCCCAACCAGTATTTCATCCTCAGTTCCTTGGACTGGTGTAGTGGCCAATTCGGAGCCTAAATTCAATCCAGATGTCACTCAACAAGTTGTGGGTAGCTCAGGAAATGCTGCAAATTCAAAGAGCAAGAAAAGCCCTTTGCATGATCTATTGGCAGAAGAAGTTCTGGCCAAGTCGAATGAAGTAGAAAAAGATCTTGGTTTCAGCAATACTAAAACAGACACGGTAGCTCTTGATGATGATGATTTCATCGAGGCTAAGGACTCGAAGAAAAACCGTAAAAAGGCATCAAAGGCTAAAGGTGCTGGACTCAAGTCCCCTTCACCTGTTGGTTCACTTGATCAAACTGCTACATCAGTCCGTGCAGAGAAGGGCAAATCAACTCAAAAGACACAAGAGAGAGAAATATCATCTGCTCCTCCCTCTGGTCCATCTCTCGGCGATTTTGTTCTTTGGAAGGAGGATCAAATAGTCTCTGCACCAGCTCCAGCTTGGTCTGCTGAGCCTGTGAATCTTCAAAAGCCCTTGTCCTTGAGAGAAATTCAGAGGGAACAGGAGCGAAAGGCGGCTTCAATCCAGCAGCAAATCCCTATACCGGCTGCCACAAAACCACAGCCAGCACGTGGAAATCGCGGTAGTGGGTCTTCTTGGCAGTTTTCTGGGTCATCTCCTTCTAATAAGGCTGCAGCTCCCATCCAGACCAGTTCACATGTTTCTTCTGTTTCAAAATCTAAAGGCGAAGATGATTTATTCTGGGGTCCTCCGGAGCAGTCCAAACAGGAAGCAAAGCAGTAAGTAGTAGCATCCACCTTTTATATTGAATGCCTGTCAATCCATTATGTTGCCTTTCACTGCATACGCATCATATTAAACACTAAAGCCTCTGTTTAGCATACGACATTGTATGTATCTGAAAGAAGAAACAGCTTTTGCAACACAAGTCGGATATCACCAAGTATTCTTCCAGATCTTACTATGCTAGCTTCGGGGCATCTTCATCTCCTCACCATGGTGTGGAATAGGAGATGTCTCTCATTTAATCATCTTGAGCTATTCTTTTTCTAAATGATTCTTTTTGCTTGTTAGATGCTGAAAAACAAACACATTGATATTTTCTTTGTTGGAAGCAGGCTGGCTTAGCTCCCTCTTTCAAATGGGTTATAAAAGTACTTGCTTGTTATGCTAAATAATCTAAGGGGTTTGGATTGTTACAATTGAAATTATGAGAATGGAATTGAAATCAAAATCAAACTACAAGGACAGAATTTGTAATTTACCCCTTTTATTTTTTTTAAATGGAGAGCACAAACTGAGACGGATTTCTTACTGATGTATAACCTTAGTAATGGTTTTGCTTGGGATTAATTGGAAACAGGTTGGATTTTCCGTCTCTAGCAAACCAGAGTGGTTGGGGAGTCAAAGGCAGCTTCGCTACAGGAGCACTGTCGGTGGCACCGAGTCGTCAGAAGTCTCGGAGTGGTAAATTGCCTCTTTCTTCCCCACCCACCTCCTCTGGGTCATCGATTGCGAAAGGAAGCAAAGATGCATTCAGCAAGCAATCAGGTTAAGCTTATTAGTGTCAGATTCTCTCTACTTGCATTAATTGAATTTGCTGGTGATTACATTGTGTTTCTAAGATTCTGTATGCTTGCAGAGGCTGTGGACTTCAGGAATTGGTGCGAAAGCGAGTGGGTCAAGCTAACAGGAACAAATGGTATTGAATTTTAACAAATCTGACTAATTTTTTTTATGCTATACAGATACGCACAACCTGCACGTACTTCTAAAAACCACTGGCTTCTTGTTCCATTCGTGCATAGGATCTTCTTTGATACCCATGCACACACATTTTGGGAAACGATTGTGCGGGACTGTTGACACAACTACTTTGCATTTCTCTTGAAGCACTTGTGCGCGGATCTTGATTCTTGACACGGATCTAATGCGTTAAAAGTTTGAAACACTTAGAAACCAGTTCTTTTAGAAGAACCCTACTGCATCTACGCATAACACAAAGTTCTTTTTGCCTCTTTTGACCTTGTGAAGTAAAAGAAAAACTGACTGGTGTTCTTATTATATCAGATACCAGCTTCTTAGAATATTGCATAAAGCAGTCAGCATCAGAGGCTGAAATGCTCCTGAGAGAGAACCTCGGCTCACTGGATCGCAACTCCGAGTTCATCGATAAGTTCCTAAATTATAAAGCTTTCTTATCATTCGATGTTGTGGAGATGGCCTTTCAAGTAAAAATCTTACCCCCCACGGGCGTGGACGATGCTGATGCGGAAGCCGGAGCTGACGGTGCAGCCAAAGGGGGCGGCGGGAAGAAGAAAGCGAAGAAAGGGAAGAAGGTGAGCCCTTTGGCTCTAGGGTTTAATGTGGTCAGCAACCGTATTATGATGGGTGAGATCCAGAACGTGGAGGATTAAGGCGGGGTGAGAGTGCGGGGGATGAGTGTATATACATTCTCTTTTGTTTACCCTTTCTGTAAATGTTCTTCTACCTCTTCTTTTTTTTCCCTTTTTACACCCCCTCCCCCCCTTTTTCCGTGCTTTCCTGGGACCTTCGTGTCCCTAAAGGAGCCCTCCTATAGAGCAGTAGTTGCAGGTCCAATGAGTTATCAGATGAAGCGGTTTTGTTTTGTGGGAACTCGTAGCAGCTCTTAATGCTTATATATTTTGAGAAAGTAAACGTAGAGGAGGGATTAATTTTATCCTTATTTTTGTTGCTTGAGCTGTTCTTTGTACCTCGTTATCTCTTGGTTTCGGAAATGGCTCTTCTGACGATAGAATACTGGATGATGATGATCCAGATGTTAGTATGGAGATGCATTGGATATGCTGGCAGATGTACTTCGTTTTATCATTGTTGGTTAGTTTGCCGGATGAGAAGAACATCTTTTCGGTTTTTAAGAAAAAGGAGATAGCCAAAACAAATTCAAGTTTCTGTCTAGTTTCTCTGTTATTGTTGTCGAATAAATTTACCGACACCATCCCCTAAAATGTATATAATTTATAAAAAGGTAATAATTTCACACAGGTCATACAATATAAAAATGGATTGTAAGAGTTACCGCTATTCCATCCAGTATGAAAAGAGTGGTCTTCGAATTGTTTTTTTTTTTTTTTTTTGAGAGTTTCGAATTGTTAATAATAATAAAAAAATTTAATAGAACTAGTATGAAAAGAATGGCCTAGGGATGTTTACTATTAAAAGAAATCAATAAGACTAGTATGAAAAGAGTGATCTTTTGACGAGACCCAAGTAAAATTTAGGGAAACTTTTTAGCTGTACAAGTAACATTTCTCATTCTCCATGTTTCCATCACATGTTATATGAAAGTGACTACTTTTAGCAATATTAGCAAGCAAACAGCTCTTGACTCTCCAGCAGAGGGCACAGAAGTAATTTCCCCCTCCCTAAACACTCAGGGAGGTCTCTCTGGCTATCCAGAGATGAAGGGAGAGACTCATCTCATATGCACCTTCTCTGTATTTATTATTATTGACATAATATAATAATATATGCAACAAACACAACAATAGAAAGCATATATATATATATATATAAAACATTCCTCGCCTTCTATGGCGAGTTCTGCCTATGATATTGATGCAGGCTAGGTCTTACTTTAACTTCATCTAGCTTTTTTATTGACTAATCAATCGGCTCCGAGGAAGACAATTTTCTAACCACAAGTCATCATTTCTTTACATCTCAAATCTTTATTATGCAGAAATATTAGCTGGTCGTTGCGTAGCCCTAAACCGAGTCCACCAATATCCACACTCGATTATGTTCAAAACAACTAGAAGATCACAACTTTGATCAGCATCATCACTCGCAAAATTTGACTAAAAAAGGAACCTTTCAAGAACTTGTCTACCTAGTTCACCGGCTCATACTTATTAACAAGGCTGGCTCACTACTCATCCTGAATCTTCAGTAGGCATGCGCTGTGGCTATCCATCCAGATTTCCTGCCCAAATAAAGAACAACATCAGCAAATGAAATGAATACTCAAAAACTACAATAGTGGATGCCTGAAGTTACTCACTACTAACTATGTTTGCAATAAGAAATCTAAAATGGAATGCCAGCATAAGTGGGACTTCTTTTTTTTTAATGCTGTTGTTGAGATGAACTGACCTCTCATGTGGTATAGTAGCACTTTAACAGATTTCTGGTGGTATGATCATTATCTCCACTCAAGAGAAAAAAAGTTATCATGAAGGAGTTAACTAAGATTTATCATAAAAGTAACCAGAATTACTAACTATGATGAAGCTTGCTCAACTAATGTTCAAAACCAACAAAAACAGAGTAAAAACGGCCTAAGCTCATCGATGATTGCACAATTAGGTCATACAAAATCAGACTAATGAGAACTGAAGAGATAATGGAAGCAATTTAAGTACATGTTACGGAGATTCAATGCACCTAGATCTGTGACGGTTTGAAAGATTGCATTAAATTATATTTGGTATATGAGCATAAGCCTCCAAAATATATATATATATATATATATATATATATATATATATATATATATATATATATATATATATTAGCAGTTTCAACAAAGAGATACTCCAAATCCACATTTGCAACTTCAGTAAATCACCTAAGCATATAGCAGTAAGTAGTTATCTAAATTCTAGTTTCTTACTATTGAAATTAACCCTATGATGCAATGGTCAATGGGCTTTTGCAAACAGACGAAGCAATCCTACAAAATATCTGCTTCAACGGTGCTTCTGTTTCTAGTATTGTACATATGGCTGCTGCCAGCGGAATTGTTTAGTTTTCTTTTAAATTCAAACACGACATTTAACAGGCGATCAAGTATAGAAGAGTAAAGCAGTCGGTAATTAGCATGTATATAAAACTGACTTAGACATTACCCTTGCAAACAATGGTTATAGCAAACTTAGATTGAAGAGGACTACAGGGATTAATGGTAGCAGTTCTGGTGCCTTGTAATGGGGAGTCAATATACAACGATAAGATTATAAGATGATGTTGATAAAGGAACAGCGACGCCAATAGAGCTATGTACAGGCAATTGGCTTAGTTACTACATTATTGTGGCAGTAGTCGCAGAGATATGGTAAAGTCATAAAAGATATATTTAATCTCAGAATTAACAACAAATTAGTCTATCTAAATTATAGCTTCATCAAACAATCCCAAGGAATATTGCTACTGCTTCAATCATGCTTGGGTTCCAAAATAAGTACAAAATTTAATAACAAAAACTACCAAATTAACATATAAAATGCGGGTCCTAATTAAATATCAAAGTTCGATTTTATCGACTCTAATGTTCCCAAACTACAATTTCCGATGCAAAGCAGACACATTTTATATATTTACTTCCCACAAGTAGCCATCTACATATTGCAAGTGAAATTTAAGCAAGACACTCAATAATGACAAGAACACACATGTGCAGCATCAATTCCGAGTCCTAATTTACTTTGCAAAATAATCATGAAAAAGATAGCTTAGGTTGTATGGAGGACCCCTCAACTTCAAATTTTTAATTATGCCATTAAACTTTGTTAAATTCAGTGGCTCTATCAGTTAATTAATCCAGTCGTAGTTGTTATAAATTGATAAAAACTGTTAAATTTGATAAAATTATCCAAAAAAAAGGAGGAGGATAAAATCCCCAACTTTGATAGTGTAGTAGCCGAACTAGCTAAAACAGTATATCGAAAGAAACATACGGAAAGGACGAGGAGGAGGTTATTGAGCCCTAGTATGATCTTACCCTCCTCCATCTTTCTCCTGCTCTTCATTGTTGTCGTCGTCGTCATCGAGGAGCTTCATGGGGAGCACCGAGGCGAGGGTGTTGATGTGCGCCACATACTCGGCGAGCCCCGGGCTCGGGCTCGGCCCCGCCGAGGCGATCACCCGCGCGCGGCGGCTCGCCACGTCCACCGCCACCACGTCCCCCTGCACCCACGCCACCACCTCCATCTCCGTCCCTTGCGACCTCAGCGGCCTCGGCCGCTCCCTGAACCTCCCCGGCCCCACGCCCACGGGGATCCACCCCACCTCCATCCACTCGTCCCCCTCCCCGAGCCTGTACGCCACCGCCGCATCCTCCGTGGCCGCCACGCATCGCAGCGCCCCGCCCCCGCCGAGCTCCCACCACTCCCCCCCATCCAAATCCACCGCGGGGGGGCAGGGGAAAACCCTAGCCCGGTCGGCGGCGGGGTCGTACCCCACCACCGTCCCGATCGCCGTCCTCCAATACGCACCGCCGCGCGCCGCCACGCCGGAGCCGACCACCAGCCCCTCCGCCGGCGCCGTCGCCTGGCCGGAGACCCACCACCCCCCCACCGCCGACGAGAACGTCTCGAACCCGTACACTCCCGTCCCCCTCCCCGCCTCGAACGCACAGACCAGGGCGTAGTCGCCCCGGAAGTTAAAGGCCGACGGTTCGAATATCAGCACCAGCGCCGGATCCGGCCCGGGATCCCTCGGCGGGCGGGGTATCCGCGCCCACCGGCCCGTGACGGGGTTGCATATAAAGTAGCAGCCGGCGGAGGAGCGGGGGACGGCGCAGATGAGTCCGTTGGTGGAGCATCGGACGGCGGCGGGGGAGGGGAGGAAGGAGAGGTCGACGGCGGGGTCGGGTAGGGCGTGGGCGCGAGGGGGGTCGAAGGGGAGGAATAAGGAGGAGGAGGAGGAGGAGGACACGTGGCGGACGAGGAAGATGCCGGAGGGTCGGGCGAGGTGGGACCCGGCCTGGGAGTGGGCGAAGAGCGGAGATGAGATGATGCGGTCCCAGGTCGAATGGACGGCTCGTAAGCGGAGGAGGGATGCGGGGGGCAGATAACGGAGGGCGTTGTCTCGGATAACGGCTGCCAGGGGCCTGTTGATCGCGCCGATCAGACCCCCCACCCGCGCCCGGAGCCGATCGCGCGCCGCGGCTCGCATGGCGCGCCGCACCGGTTGGTACGCGATCGCCTTGTCCTCGTCGCCCATCGCCCCCACCAATCCACCTTCTTCTTCTTCTTCTTCTTCTTCTTCTTCTTCTTACTACTACTACTAAGGGGAGTGGTTTATGGAGAAAGAGAAGGGGAGGGGACTGGATCGTGGTGATTGACGATGACGACGAGCTCGTCAAAGTCTACGTTGGAATATATATATAAAAGAGAGAGAGACACACACACACAGTCCGGCTAATAATATAAAGTTGCATTCTCGTTCCTTCCTCGAAATGTTGGCCTAAATTCGAAAATTTTATAGCAACAGCACTCATTCATGTTATTAGTATTGAAAATTGCTATTCAGTTTTTCATCCTTTAATAAAAAAAATATTCGACTGGATTCGAAAACTTAAAAATAAATAAATTAATTTAATAATAAAAAAATTAATAGTATAAATAGTATAAGATCCAAATCTTTATTTTTTTTTCTATTTTATTTATTTATTTATTTATTTTAGGTAAGAAAATATAGGGCAATTTTTTAGGGAAAGAAACTTACTGTTTCTTATATTTATAAATTTCAAAGGAAATAAGAATTATAGTAGTAAATTATCACTCAAATGAGAGAAATTAATTAAAAATGATATATTTATAGATTTTTTTTTAAAAAAAAAATTAACAATACATATTTTTTAAAAATTAATGTTTTTTTAAGGATTAATTAAATATTTTAAAAAACGTGACCTTCAAGGGAGACATGGTCAAAGTCTACTTTGGAAAGTATTTATAATTGGGAAAATTCTACTCATTAAATTAATAGTAAGGAGTAGAGTGTTTTACCAAACTTTTTTTTTTTTTTTTTTGGATAAATTTATGATCACGTTAACTAAAATTTTAAAATAATATAGGTATATATAAGTGTTCCTTCAAATAATAATATAGTGAATACATAAAAGATACTGTTTTTTTTTTTTTCAAAATTTTAAAATAATGTTGGTGTTTCAAAACCTGATGAACTGTATTTGTATTTGACAACAAATGTTTTAAAATCCAAATAGTTTGAATAATTTGTTGTAGAGAAAATATTATTAATTAATTTGTTATAATTTTGCATCTAAAATTTATAATTGTCTGATATATATAGTATTTATTATAATATTATAGAACACACTCATTTCATTAAATTTTGATTTTGAAATATCAATAATATATATAGTTTTAGAATGCGAGATATATTTATACATCTCGTGCAGAAAATAACTCGTCTATTTAATTTGAATATGTCCATACATGGTTATGATAAATATTTTAAAAAATTTATAAACATTATCCTCTTTTTGCTTACTTATTATTGTCGGAATATGTAAGTATAAAGAATATATGAAAACTAGTTTACGATACGTAAGGGATCAGTATTTGAGTAATCGAAAATCAAATCATTCATTAAGTCGTCAACGAATAGATCAAAATTTTACTTTTTTCTAAATATTTTTGTTGAAAAGATGATCCAACGTCTCTCCCTCGGTACCGCAGAGCACGCAACAAGTAGTCCCACCCAGCCTTCTTAACTATGTTGAATTCTTACGCCTTAAGTTTCTGCATGTACTTACAATTTGTGCCTCCCTACGAGGATAGAGAAACTTTTTGAAATAGGAACTCTAACTTTACCTTTTTACTATTAAACTTTACCGTTGTCTGTTGTTGTTGTTGTTTTTTTTTTTTTTTTTTTTTTTTTTTTTTTTTTTGTTGTGATCCTCGCTCTTGATGTTTAGTTGAAATAAATAGCACATTAATTTTTTTTTTTAAAAAGATAGTTTGATTAATATGGAATACGATTGTAAGTTCAACCATATATAACAATCCAAATTATATGAAACTTTAATTAAAAATTCTACTTAATAATTAATCATTTCTAGCGTAAGTGACAAACGACTTGATGATTAATATTCGAAGTCCCGAATTCGAAATCTAATTACTTCACATTTTCAGTTAAATTTATTTCAAAATAAACGAAATCGGTAACATGCTATCTTTCTCACTCAAAAAAAAAAAAATTTCTACTTAACATCAAGTAAGATCAAAGCATTCAATTTGAAATTTAAATTTTTTATTACTATTTTTTATAAAATATTTATTTTTAGCTGTTTATTTTAAAACTATTTATTTACTAGACAAACAAAATTAAAAAATAAAAAATTTAATTTTCTTGATAATTCCAACCGTGTAAATAATGCCTAATAAAACCAATCCAAATGAATGTCCCATTGAAAACAACTTATAAACACCAAAACTCCAGTATATATATATATATATATATATATATATATATATATATATATATAAATAAAAAGAGAGCTAGACTTTTCGTGTTGATTTGAATATGTCCATACATGGTTATGATAAATATTTTAAAAAATTTATAATTCACCGCTTTCTACTTTTATAAATATTTTTAAAATAATAATATTTTATTAAATTATTTATAAAAAAAAATTGGAAAAGAAAGTGCCAGAGAGAGAAAAGAAAGTGCAAAGAAGCTACCTGATGCTGCAGATGTCATGATCAATCAACAAGCATAGAAAATCAAACACATAATCATCAGAATAGTCAATTCCAACTTCAGCAAGATCTAAAATAATAATAATATACATACACTTCTTAATCAAAAGAAAGAAGCCTTTAATAGGTGAAGCTATATGAAAAGTAAGACTATAATGAACAGATCATTTTGATTTCAATATTTAATATTTTAAAATTTTAATTTATTTAATTTGAATCGGTCCGCGTGTCAATGACACATTAACTTTAAACTTTAAATTAATTAATTACTTATAATAAATTTATAATTATAAAAAATTATATAAAATATATTTATCATAGAGATAAACAATATATTTAAATTTTAAAACGTTGTCTGATTCAAATCAACCAATGGTGTATATAGAGTGCAGGGATAGCATTTATCTGAAGAAAAAGACAATGAACAAGCATGGAGAGCCCACAGGAAAGCACTAAGAGAAACAGAGTTTTACCATAATGATCTACCAAAATATTCCCACTAGAAAAATAAAATGCATGAGTAAATATAAACTAACTTATATTCACCTTAGATCTGTTGACTGAGGTAATAACCTGGACAAAATGTAATTTAAAAATTTTAAAAAGCTCCCAAGATAAACACCAAAGCTGAAGAAAACCTCAATAATTCTCAAAACAGTAATGTTTGATGTATCTTAGAAGGTTGGGCAAAATATTACTGATGAGTCAACTTTGTTTGCATAATTACTGGTTGCTTTAGCATTAAAGACCATATGCCTTTTCGCGGTTGGTAGTTGAAATTTGAAATGCTGAATACTAACTCATCAATAATATTTTTTGGAATCTTTCGATAGCAAAGTCTAAAACATTAGTGCCCATCTTTTGCAAAGCGGTTGAGTCTAACCTTTTCAAAATGTTCATACATGTTCAACCACTGGTGGTGTTAAGCTGCCTCGAGTTCTCATTGCTCTTCATCCCTCTTTCTCTTGCTTGGCGCAGAGGAGTGTGGATTTGGTGGGGAACCATTGCAGCTCTGATCTTTCCCATGCTCATCAATCTCCTCACCTTCACTTTCGTCTTCATTGCTCTGAACGAAAAGTTTCAGAGTAAATAGAGATATGAAATTCGCCCTCCCCAAATCAACAACAATATCAAAAAAGAAAAAGAACAAAATAGCTTAAGAAAGAGAAGATGAATGATCCCAATTATCTGAAGAGTTGCGAGTCTATATGAAGAGTTATTAAACATTAGGTGCACTATAGATGTGTGTAAAGTTGCCAATGCGAATTTCACCTGTTGAAGTAAAGCAAGAATCCGGCGAAAGTTATCTGAAATATGATCATATTAAAAGCAACGAAATGACATTCTAATTCAAAACATTGCAGCAACAAGGGAGTGAGAACTGCCAATTATCTAAATTTTCCCGAACGAAACAATTCTGCATGTCGGCTCAATTCTGCAGTTCATCATATCTTTCGGTACAGTTCTGCCCTAGTCATAGGGGTTCTGAAGGAGGTGAGAACATCCTATACCCGCATATTTGTTCAGCTTCATACTCTAGTTTTACTCAACTCAAATTAACACCCCATTCTATGATAAGTGGGATCAGCTGTTCATCCTCTTTGTTGCCTTCAAAAAAGTTTTAGATCTTGTCTAGTTTACCTAAAACAACCTGCCTTGTCTTTTAGGCTTAGGGCAGGTTGTACAGAAGTAAAACCCAATCTGCTGAAAGAATGGAACTAAAATAAACAAATATAAACTGAAAATCATACCCAAACCGCCAGCTTGTTAGATTAGGAGTGGCGGTATTATCCAACAATAGTTAAAGAATCAAATATATGTCGGATCGTTGGCGCTAACCATTAATTCCAAATGTTCGAGTTTTTAAAAATACGCAACCAATTCACTTAAAGCGTACAGACATAGCACCCACGGATCTTGATCGGACTCAACCCATCTGGACGTTGGATTTATTGTTGGACCTCTTGCCGTTAGGTTTATTGTGCACCGTAACTCCACTCAACTTATTGGGCTCATCGAACTCAACTTATTAATCTCCTAGGCCTATTGTCACGGGGCAGGAAATTAGATCTATTTTTAATACATAAATAAGTAGCCAACAATATATACTCTAATTGTTTAGCCACAGATAGCATTAACCTAGAAAGAGAACTTCTAAAGCATAAAAGGAATTAGTAAAACAAGAGAGCATCAAAACACTGTTTAATAGTAAATTACCAAATCAGCTAACCAGTCCAAACAAGCGAAGAACACATGACAAGTGCGGATGGCGGGATCTTGTGTATTTGTAAATGGGAAATGCGAGCATTTAAAGTGAGCATCTGGTAGGAGCTGAACAAATAAACATACAACTATTGCTGCTAGTCCTAGTAACAACCATTTAGGCACATCACTTTATAACACAATCTACCAGTTTTACAATAGAAAATTATATAGATAATTCGTTCTTCATGATAATTTGGTGTGTCGAGTAATTAGTTAGCAAATGAACTTTAGAACGAAGGGACGAATAAAAATAATAAATCCTGGATTTTCCAGGTAAATTATGTTGTAGAATACATGCAGTAGATTCACACAATGCTACAATGAAGGATTAAACTAAACAGGCCTGTAGCAGGATCAAATGCAGCAAAAGATAGTTAGATAGAAACGAAAACTAGATCTCACCTCACCGTCTTCGCCTTCTCCGTCGCTCCCCTCTCCCTCCTCCTCCTCATCTTCTCCTTTCCTCATCCGTCTCTTCATCCTCTTCCTCATCCTCCTCCTCATCGTCCGAATCCAACCTCTCCTTCCCATCCGCATCGATCTTATCCAGATACTTCAACGACGGTATCATCCCGAAGACCTTCGACCTGTAACCCTCGACCCTCGTCACGGGGCACTCGTAGAGATCGAGTGACTCGAGCCCCAGCGCCGCGAGCGGGGCGAGGTCCTCGGCCGCTGCGATCCGGTTGTTGGAGAGGTCGAGGTGGCGGAGCGCGGCGAGCCCGGCGGCGGCGACCGCGGCGAGCCCTCCGGCGACGCGGTTGTCGGAGAGGACGAGGCGCCGGAGCCGCGGGAGGCGCGGGAACCCCTCGAGCGTGGAGAGGCGAACGTTGGCGAGGGAGAGGAGCTCGAGCGAATGGAACCGCTCGAGGAGCAGCGGCGCGGGGAGCCGACCATTGGAGCACTTCACGGCGCCGTCGAGGGTTAGGGTTCGCGGCGCCGCCCCCGCTCCCGCCCCCGCCGCCGCCGCGGAGGAGGGGGTCTTGAGGGCCGCTGCTACGGCGTCCTCCCACGCCTTGTCCATGGCCGTGAGGATGAAACCCTAGCCCTAACCCTAGTCGGGGGCGGCGCCGTTCACTGAACCCTGACGAAGCCCTCGAGCGTCGAGAAGTAGCCGTGGATCTTGAATTAAAATTCAAAATCGTTATTTATTATTATTTATTTATTTAAAAATTTAAAATTATTATTTATTATTATTTAAACGAAGTAAACATAGGGAATGATAATAAAACGGTTTCTAAAATTTGCATCCCTCTCTCTCTCTCTCTCTCTCTCTCTCTCTCTCTCTATATCTATCTATATCTATCTCTATATATATATATATATATATATATATATATATATATATATATATATATATATATATATATATATATATATATTAGGAAAAAAAAAAAAAAAAAATATTTGGATGTTTAAAAAATTTAAGCTGGGCAAAACACTTCAAACCCGCACACTTCCGACACGCTTCCCACATTTCCCGCCTCGCCAATTCCCTTGCCCGACCCATGGACCCCACGAGGCTCACACACCCCCGCGTGTAATACCCAAAACACCCCTCTCCAGATCTCTAGCCCTCGACTTACTCCCAAACAAATTCGAAGGGCATTCTAGACATTTACTCCCTCGTTAACCGCTTCCGCCGCCCCCCCCCCCCCCCCCCCCCCCCCCCCCCCCCCCCCCCCCCCACAACACTCCATAAAACCCCCCGAACATTCATTCATTTCCCACCGCCCCCGCAGTTGAGAGTAGAAACCACTCCGCCATGGCCACCGCCCTAACCCTCCTCCTCCTCCTCTTCTTCTTCTTCTTCTCACCTCCGCCAACTCCGTCTCCGGCGACGGCCGCGATTGCGCCGCCGCTGCAGCGGCGAAGGGCGGCGGCGGGTGCCACGACGCGGCGGCGGCGCTCCGGCTCAAGCTCGTGGCGATCGCGTCGATCCTCGTGGCGAGCGTGGTCGGCGTGTGCCTCCCCCTGATCTCCCGCTCCGTGCCCGCGCTCCACCCCGACCGCGACCTCTTTGTCCTCGTCAAGGCCTTCGCCTCCGGCGTCATTCTCGCCACGGGCTACATGCACGTGCTCCCCGACTCCTTCGACGATCTCCGGTCCCCGTGCCTCCCCCACGAGCCCTGGGCGAAGTTCCCCTTCACCACGTTCATCGCCATGCTCGCCGCCGTCGCCACCCTAATGATCGACTCGCTCATGCTGAGCTGCTACAAGATCGGCAATGGCGGCCGCGCGGCCACCGAGATCGCCGATAAGGAGACGGGGGAGATCTCGGCGATCGGCAAGGATGGTGTTGATATTGAATCAGAGGGTTTGCGAAGGAATCGCATCATAGCTCAGGTTAGTTGCTCCGCTTGTGAGGCGAAATTGCGAAATCAAAGATCACCCAAAATAATCATACAAAGAATGAAGAGCATTAGTTTTCACGCTAAATTTCGTGCAGGTGCTGGAAATGGGAATAGTGGTGCACTCAGTGGTGATAGGGCTTTCCATGGGAGCCTCACAAAATCCGTGCACCATTAGGCCCTTGGTAGCTGCTCTTTGCTTCCACCAGATGTTTGAAGGAATGGGCCTCGGCGGTTGCATCCTACAGGTAGTATATTTGTAACGATTCGATTCACTAAAAATAATAATTTGTTGAATTCAAATCATCGACTCAAAATACTTATAAGTGTCTATGATTTTTTATAAATTCAATCGCAATTTTATTTTTATTCGATGTGAAACTATTTGCCGGTTAAAAGTTGTTTGGAGTACTATGATAGAATTTTGAAATGAGATTTTGAGTCTCAAAAAAAAAAAAAAAAAAACATGATTTAAAACTCCCAGTAAATTAAGAAAATGATTAAATTGGATCGGAGAGTTGAATCAAATTTTCTGCGGCCCAGTACTAGTTGGGTGTATTGAGCCAGGCGGGCCCAAAATGTTGCTTTTTGTTTTTTGGATAATTGTTCATGTAATTTGTATTTTGAATTTGAGTTTAGATATCTAACTTGGTTTGAAGGCAGAGTATGGGATGAAGATGAGGGCCATGATGGTGTTCTTCTTCGCCACCACGACCCCGTTCGGAATCGTGCTCGGCATCGCGGTGTCGAGGGTGTACAGCAGCACGAGCTCGACGGCGCTGATCGTCGAGGGCGTGCTGAACGCGGCCTCGGCCGGGCTCCTGAACTACATGGCGCTCGTCGACCTCCTCTCAGTGGACTTCATGGGGCCGAAGCTCCAAAGCAGCGTCCGGCTCCAGCTCTCCGGCTACGCCGCGGTGCTCTCCGGCGCCGGCTTGATGTCCCTCATGGCAAAATGGGCGTGAAAATGAAGAGCACGTTCACCAAGTTTTTGTTTTTCTCCTTGTTTCTTATTGTTTCTCCTTCTCTGTACGAGCATTCAGGAGCCGTGCGTAGATAACAAATTTTTTATTATCATCAATTTGTAGCATAAAATTATAAATTCGACAAAAGTAAAAATATTTATTAAACATCACATTCAATCACATCAAAATTTTATTTACCACACAATAAATACAGGACAACACTTTAACATCCGTGGCGCAGATTAGGTGGCGGTTAATTATTGAGTTGTTTTGATGTCAACATTAAAAAGACACAAATGAAAAAAAAAAAAAAAAAAAAAAAATGTTTGGGTGGGTGGGTGGTGGGGTCCTGCAATTTTTTTTTTTTTTCCTAAACATATATTCCAACCTTCGATTCTCAAACCAAAATGCTCATACGGATAACGATAAAATAGCAATAATCTAATGAATGGGTGAAAAATAACCAGAGAGAGAGAGAGAAAAAAAAGAAAAAAAGAAAAAAAACACACGAGGAGATTATTCGATAAAAATTTATACAAATCAATGGGGGATCGATCTCGGCCGTTGATCGTGGCGATGAAGGGCCACCCGGGGACGGGCAAATCCACGCTCGCCCGCGGCGCCGCTGCAGCGCTCCGCCTCCCCCTCCTCGACAAGGACGACGTCCGCGACTGCACCCTCCCCCTCCAACAATCCCCATCCCAGTCCCAATCCCAATCCGAAACACTAGAAGGAGAAGGAGAGGAGGAGGAGGAGGAGGAGGAGGAGGAGTGGGGGGAGGGGGAGTGGGCGCCGAATCCCTCAACGAGCTCTCGTACGCGGTGCTGTGGCGCGTCGCCGAGACCCAGCTCCGCCTCGGCCACTCCGTCGTCGTCGACTCCCCGCTCTCCCGCGCCGCCCACCTGGCCGCGCTACGCCGCGCCGCCGCTCGTTGCGGCGGCGCCCGGATCGCGATCGTCGAGTGCCGCCCCGGGCGAGAGCTCGAGTGGCGGCGCCGCCTCGAGGAGCGCGGAGCCGCCTCCGCCTCCGCCTCCGCCGCAGACGAGGAGGAGGAGGAGGAGGAGGGCGGAGGAGGAGAGGGGTGGCACAAGCCGAGGACGTGGGGAGAGCTGAGGAGGTTGGTGGAGGGCTACGAGGGGCGCTCGGAGTACGAGGTGGGCGACGACGTTGCGAGGCTCATCGTCGACACCACCGAGGAAGGGGTCGCGGCGGTGGAGATGGTCTCTCGGGTTGTGGAGTTTATCCGCTCTCTGTAGCCCGTGAACCCGGCCTACCACGTTATCCATCACCCCCACTTTCCCCTTCTTTTATTGCTCTTCTTTTATATATATATATATATATATATATATATAAGTAGAGCTTATATAATCTCAAAAGTATAAGTTTAAATATACTTGTAAATTTTTTATTTTTGAATTTGTATTGAAATTTGTGTTATTTATTTTTATTTTTCTTTTTTTAGTTGATTTTACAAAAACACAAATCACAATACAAATTTAATGGTAAAAATATATATATATATATATATATATATATATATATATATAGTCTAGTTACTATACTATCGATAGCACTAAGTATTTGGTAATACCAAATTTTCTACCCTTAAATCAGCTCCTTTGATTATTTTCATCCGTTAGATTTTACTATTTCTCCAACCACCCATTAAATCTACGGAGCTCACTATCATCTCAACCACACATCTTTTAATCTAAAGATTAAAAACTTAATAACATTAATAACTTGTTGCTATTAATAACATTAGAGTTTAGTTTTTATATATATAAAAAATGATCAAAGGTATTGATCTAAGGATAAAAAATTTGATGTTTCATGCTATCAATAACATAATAACCGAACTCTCTCTCTCTCTCTCTCTCTCTCTCTCTCTCTCTCTCTCTATATATATATATATATATATATATATATATATATATATTGTACAACATTTTTTTTATTCTTCGTGCCATTATGGTGTATATATGCTATATAATCAATGAGTAGGTACAAAGATTAGTCTCAGATACATTGATGATATAATTGGATTTTTATATTTTTAAAAGTATCGAGTTAGTGTTTATAAACGATTATAATGAGCTTGTAATATTTTGGACTCGTTGCAACCACCGATGATGAGATATCTCTGAAATTGGTACAACGATGAGGATGATGTTGAGTTCGCACAGAAAAATTGGCAAAAAAAAAAAGGGGAGTTGATGGTGAGTTCGCACAAAGAAATTGGCAAAGAAAGAGAGGGAAATTGAGATAAAGAGGGGGGAGTTGCAAAAGAAATATAGAATGAAGAGGGATTTGGAAAGAAAGATGAGAGAGAGAGAGAGAGAGAGAGCTTGAGGAAGAAGTAGACTTATATTAATTTTTTGATATCTTTCGTTAACTATATATATATATATATATATAGAGAGAGAGAGAGAGAGAGAGAGAGAGAGATAGAGAGAGAGTCTGACTACTATACTATTAATAGTATCAAGTTATTGGTGCTATCAAGTTTTTTACCCATAGCTCAAGCTCTTTGATCATTTTTATCCGTTAGATTTTACTATTTTCTCAATCACATATTAAATTCAAGGGACCCACTATCATCTCAACCACATATTTTTTAATCCAAGAATTAAAAATTTAATAGTACAAATGACTTGTACTATTAATAGTATTCCAGCAGCTATATATATATATATATATATATATATATAGTCCTTTTTTAATTATGTATATTAGCTATTCTACTTACTATAGTAATTATTTCATTAAGGGACCGAGTCCTGCACCGTGCCTGGGCCGAGCCTATGTCTGATTCTGGCTCTTCAGTTGGGCTCCTTTTACTGGGCTTCTTCGGTTGGGCCTCTTCGGTTGGGCCTCTTTAATTTGTCCCATCTAGTTGGGCTCCTCCCATTGGACCCCTTCAGTTGGGCTCCCATCGAGCCTCTTCAGCTGGGCTTTTCCTGTCTCTTATCCCTACATTAGGGATTCCTCTACTGTGGACTCCTCCGACACTCTACCCCGCTCCTTCTCCTCCTCTGGTCCTCTATTCTCCTGAGCCTTTTATCCCTACACTAGGCCCTTCCCGCGGCTTCGATTCTGCTCCCTCGCCTCCTCCTTCGGTCCTCCGGCTCCTTTCCATCTCTTCCCATCGTGGAGATGCTCTTGCTCTTGTCGGCACCGTTGTTGTTACATAGCCATTGACACTTGTACACGATTAGAATAATAGTAGCAGCTTGAATTTAATAGGTGGTTGATAAAATAGTATAATCTAAAAAATAAAATTAGTTAAAAAAAAATAGATCTAACAATAGAAAATTTATAAGTATCAATTATTTGATATTTTTACCAGCATACTAGCTAAATTCTTAATAATAAATCAATAACAAAATAAATTCTAATTTTTTTAACACCAGCTACTGGCGTAATCAGTTCACTATATTACAGACCAAGTTAATTTGAACGAATTCACCCATATACTGTAAACAATTCAACAAACAACATTATTAACAACCTAAAACATTTGTTACAATTTATATTTGTGAATTTTAATTTAAGATACCCGCGTCATTAGTTGGTTAGTCGATTCTTAATGGGCCCAAAATGGGTTAATTGCAGCAGGTTGGTGAGAGAGCGACCCTCTCAGTTCCCAGCATTTTAACAAGTGATGTTTTTTTTTTTTTTTTTTTTTTTTTTTTTTTTTTTTTTTTTTTTTTTTTCTAAAAAAAAATTGTCTTTAAAATAAGATTTTGAAGAAAAGTCGTTTTCAACTCAAATGAAAGCATTTAATTTATTTTAAAAGCAAAAAAAAAAAAAAAAAACTGTTTTATCTTATTTGTTTTACTTTTATTTGTAGCTCTAATTATTTATTATAAACAGCTAAAACTTTATTTTCATTATAAACATTGCTAAAAAACAATATTTATTATTATTTTTATTAATTTTACTTTTTTATAGTAGTTTAGTAAAAAACATATTAGGCTAAATTTATATTTATTATTATAATTAAATATTATAGTTCAATTTAGTTAACTGAATAAAAAACTAATATGATATTTTAATCGTGGTTATCACTTCCTCATCAACTAAATTATATACTAAAACTTAATTATAATAATTTAAAATATTTGATCTAAAAATTAATTTAAATTAAAGTTTAAGATCAAAGCATTAGATTAGGAATGTCAATAAATATGGATGCTTGAAATCTTATTCAAATCTAAATTTAAATTGAACGAATTTATTCGATACTAAAAAATTATAAAAAATAAAAATTCGTCGGATTTAAATTCGGATACAAATTTTGAGTTTGGTAGTTGAATTCGGATTTAAAATTTTAAAAATTTACTACGAATCCGACTTATTGGAGGACCAAAATTATAATTTAGCCAAACTACTCAACTCAAGCAATGCACCGACTAAATAGGGGCTAAATATTAATTGTTAGTTATGATTAGGGGTCTCCGTGCGAATTATAGGAGTAACAAAAAAAAGTAATGGATATATATATATATATATATATATATATATATATATATATATATATATATATATATATATATATATATTATAAATTATAAATAACACCACATAACCACTTTTGTTAGAGCCTTTCGATTTGGGCGTGGCATTTCCCTCGTGACTTTTTTTTTTTTTTTTTTTTTTTTTTTTTTTTTTTTTTTTTTTTTTTTTTTTTTTTTTTTTTTTGGGCTTTTAAAAAATTTGTTGTGATCCGTTGATGTGAGCATGGCCGCGGAATTCGCTCCCACTAATCGGTAGCTTCTTCTCCAAATCCCATACCAACACTCCGAGGTAATCGCTCTTTACCCATTTCTCTCGCTCTAGATCTTCGTTTAGATCCATGATATGATGCGTTTGAGCCATTATTGCTTCGTAAATTAGGGCATTCCCCATTCTGGGTTTGTTTTGGGGGAGATGCCTCTGATTCCGCTCTTTGTTCCAGGATTTAGGCATATAATTTATGTATTTTTGATTTTTTGGTGGATTATTAGATCTTGTGGGTTTTGATTCGCTTGATCTGCATAGGATTTGTGCATTCTAGAGTTGCGGTATTAGGAAATTCGAGCTGATAATTTGCAATCTGAGTATGAACGTGTGATTTGGATTTGTGAGGTGGAAAACCTGGAGAAGACCCCTTTAACTTGTTAATATAGGGATTTTGTTAAATCCAATGGTGCTTCTAATATATTTAATTGTGAATGTTTCTTCCGCTGATAGCTAATGGAGTTATAAATTTTAGTGATCATAAAAATCTAGAACAATTTTTAATTGATTTTTAAGTTCTTTGTTTGAGATGTATGGTATTGCTACTATTTTCCTTTCCTACGCTGATTGGACTCTTCGGTACAGCAATTTTCCATGATGCAGGGTTTTAAGTCTTCGGTAATGACAATTAAGTCGTATAAATACCAAGCAGAGGCTCTGGTCAGGGACTACTTACTGGCAGATCCATTTGTCCCATACACCTCTGTAATGAGTGGCATTTTCATGTGCAAGGTGGTGAGTTTCAGTTTCATTTAATATTAGTTTGAGTCGTATAGTTTGATTCTCAATGCCGGAAACTATTTGTACAGAGGTAAACACAAGATGATGCGTTAAAAGGAGATAAAGAAAATGATGCTGCATTTCATTCTTGCCTTTTATATTGCTATAATTACTTTAAATTAATAGGAAGAATTTCTTAGGACTATTCCCTTGTTGATGCGACAAGCTATCAAAAATTGATTGGTTGGTTAGTAGTCAATTGTTTGATACCTACTAAAGAGTTTGTTTATTAGAGTTGACGTGATTTGTGAACTTACGAATACCAAAGGAAGCTTCGGGATTAATGGAAACATATAAACTGGTTAGGGAAAAACTGCTGTAAATTGCTTCTAAATGCCAATGCAAGTAAATGGGAGCGACCAAATTACCCCTCTTTATTTTTCTCATTTCAGACTAATGGAAGCATGAATAGAAAATAGGAATGACAGGGAATACAATGATGATTCATCACAATTCTAACGGTCATCATATGAACCTTGTAATTTTTTACTAGATGGTTATTAAGTTTTCCATATTTATAGCTAGTTTTCTTGTTGACCTGTTTGGTTAGATACGTTGTTGATTGCTAGTCGAGTTCTAGTTGCCTTCCAATGGAGAGATCTGCTATCAATTCGGATTTCAATTTTTTCCAATTATAAAGTTTATTTTCTTCTTGCTCAGGTGTATGATTTGTCAAAATTAATCAGCTCATTTTACTTCAAAGGTTATGATTCCCTTACGAAGAACCAACGAATAGAGTGGAACAACAGGTGAGAACAGTATTGATTAGCTTGTGCACTCCACACCTTATGAAAATCCAACACTCTTTAACTTACATCTGCTTGTAACATTTTGCAGGGGCATGTCCAGCGCTCATGCCATTTTTATCACAACTATGTCATTTTACCTACTCTTCTTCTCAGATCTGTTCTCTGACCGCCTCGAAGGACCAGTTACATTTCGAAGTTCGAATATCTCCACTTTCTCATTAGGGGTAAGAGTTGCCTTTCACTTTTCTTACAATCTTTTTTTTTTCTTTGTGTCTTATCTTCGGGTAGTCTTCCTATGCCATGTCACAATTTGTGACAAGGCTAAGGCCTGCTGATGCTGAAGCGCATTTTCTAGTGATAACTATGCAATATGCTTTTTCTCTTTTCTGATTGCAGTCTAGGAGTTTGATTTTAATTTATTGCAAAGTCCTTTCAAATATGTCTCTTTTTTTTTTTTGTTTTTTTGTTTTTGTGGCATAATGCATTTCACCTAAGATGTGTTTTATCATATTTGGAAAAACATGACTCAAAAGCGGCTCATATTATGCTCTTATCTAAATTTTTAGTACCTGGCAACTAATCACCACATTCTTCTTGAATATACAAAGGAGATGCTGAACAAGATGTTCATGCATCCAAAGTCCAAGCAGGCCGCGAGCATATAAAAGGAAATTCTGATTTTGCAGGGATATATATCTAAATAGATTATATTGTGGGGGTATGTGATGCTTTTTTTTTTTTTTTTTTTTTCTTTCCCTTGATGAGTGCAATCTGATTTCCGGCAGGTTTCAGTTGGGTACTTCATCACTGACCTCGCAATGATATTCTGGCTCTACCCTTCGCTCGGTGGAAAGGAATATGTTAGTAATCTTCTTCGAAGAATCATTTTGCAATGACTGTATAATCTAATTAGAGTAATATTTTATTCCTTTCCATGTAAATCCTATATGTTTGGTGCAGTTATAAACTTATAATTTATACCGATGATTTTAAACTGTTGGTTGTAACCTATTATTAACCGATATTATTATAATTTTTAATACAGGTTGTTCACCATATACTTTCCACAGTTGCAATAATTTATGCCATGTTGTCTGGGGAAGGACAGTTGTACACTTACATGGTTCTTATCACGGAGACGACCACTCCAGAAATAAACTTGAGATGGTATAAGGGGATAAAACAAATTACTAGGGCAACCAAATAGATGCTTCACTACTACAAAGTTATTTTCACAGGTAACTTATCTGCTTGTTTCTATCGTGTGAAGGTTTCTTGACACGGCGGGAATGAAAAGATCCGTTGCCTATCTAGTTAACGGCATAGTGATGTTTATCGTTTGGCTGGTGAGTTGGTTGTTGTTTTTCTTTCGTCTTTTGTTGTATGAACTTTAAGATTATGTCATAAGCCAAGTAGAAGAAAAAATATAACATTACTACACCCATATAAGATGACATAGGTACAGTAGTTTATTTATCGCTCTCTCCAATTTTTGCAGGTAGCGAGAATACTGCTGTTCGTCTACTTGTTTCATCACGTCTATTTGCACTACGATCAGGTACTTGATTGATATTCACTCTTCACATGACGTCGCGAATAATAATATGCCAAATGCTTTGCTAACCATTGTGTTATTATTTTATATTTCCGACAGGTTCTGCAGATGCATATCTTTGGTTACTTGCTGACATTTCTGGTGCCCGTTGTGCTGTTTGTCATGAACACGATCTGGTTCGGAAAGATCTTAAAAGGACTCAAGAAAACACTGTCCAAGCGTAGCGTCGTTGAGGATCGAATTTGTCGCAATCTATGATCATTCCTACGCGGTTTTACTTTTTTTTTTTTTTTTTTTTTCTTGTTCCTGTGTAAAGTCGATGGATATATGAAGTTGAGGAAACAAAAAGAGAGGTAAATAGAAGAGGGGTTTAGAGTAGTGTGGATTTGTGATCTTTGTGGCTTAATTGCTGTATACGGATACGAAAACTGCGTTTTCTTTCTAGTAAAATTCCTGATGTAGTTGTTGTGCATTTTTCTTTGGTGATCTCTCTCTCTCAGAGAAAAAGTTAGGCTAAGTATTTAATGTTTGTGTGTTGCTTTTTAATCTAATAATTAGTTTGATCAGGAGTGACATGAGACGTAAATTTTCATTTTGTCTCGAAAACTTGCTATTATTTATAAAAATAAACTTTTTTTTTTTTTTTTTTTTTAGATTGTATCTGAAAAAAAATAAAAGAATATATTTGTATATATTTTTAATCTAATTCTGTTATGTTTACGAGTATTAAAATATTAAATCTATACTTTGGGGTACATTCTGGGAAACCCATAGATTTTCATTCTCATCGTTGGCAACGCCCGACACTCACTCTCCATATCCAAAACCCCTCTATCGACCCCCTCCTCCCAAATTTACGACCCCAACCCCAGACCAAAACCCTAATTCTCTTCCTCTCCTCGCTCGATTTCTTCGCTTCCCCCTCTCCAATGGCCTCCAATGGAGCTGCCGCGGTAGGTTTTCGCCATCTTAATCACTTCGCATTCAGATCGAATCCGTGCCTTTGTTGTGGTTTTACCAAAAAATATGGTGGTTTTAGAGAGTCGGAGATGCGGAGAGTAGCTTGGAGAAGATAAAGCGACAACTCACGTCGTCCTCAGGGAGGTTTCTGCTGCAGGGCCCGCTTCTTAAGCGATCTGAAATGGTGAGGCACCCGATCCATTCGCGTTTTGTGGTAATTGGATTCATCAGGTCCCTTTTGTGGGAATTTTAAGATAACATTTTGATTTTTTTGTTATTTGGGTTCTAAGATCCGTAATCTTTCTCTTTTCTTCGCTTCTGGGGATGTGTTTGATGCTATTGATGCCTCCCGGGTATTAAAATTATGTTGTAGTGGAGTATCAGAGTTGTTGGTTATGAAAATGGTTGTTCTTTGATCTCTATGAATCATTAAGTATTCAAGTGACACTGAGCTCAAACAAAATTTATTCTGTGAAATTGAGCCCTTTTGGGGTTCTTCTTTGTGTGAAATCAATGAATTATGCTCATAATTTGACATTGCAGGAGAAAAAAGATGAAATAGTTAGCAAAAATATCAATTTTAACAGAAGTAAATGGACTAATAAGTGCATCAGCAGCAGTATGTACCAACAAGAATGTACATTGGAGGAGGAAAAAAACTTTCAAAAACTGCTGGATAATTGGAATTAGAATTAATCTCACAGCAATTGTTCATTATTTTCTGTTTAATATCTGAAATCTAGAAGGGGAGTCTAAAAGTTTCTCCATCGCTATTACGTGTGCGAATTGTAGAAACACACTTATAATGTGAGTTTAATTTTACATATATATGACCCTCATTGTATCCTCAGTAGTTGCAGTCTCATGAACAAGTTTTTTCTTTTTTTAATTCTATTCAATACTGTATCCCATTTCATCTAACTTTGAAATGGGTCTTATTAATTTCTCCCTTTGAATGCTTAATATAACTATCATTGGCGCTCGCTGTTACAATTCCGATTTTTAGTTGCTAATTTTTATCTTTCTCTTTTAATAGCTGAGGAAGTGGAATGAGCGCTGGGTGATCTTAGACCCCACTAGTGGGAAGATGGAATACAAGTATGGCATTCTGCGCGCATTTTTTTTGGGAAAGTTCTTAACTTGAAACTTGGTGAATATTTTATTTTATTTATGTCGTAGGACTGGGAGAAATGCAGCAGTTATTAAGGGAAATATCATAGTTGACTCAACGAGCACAATCACGTTGTCCCCTATGAACCTCCAGTATGTAGTTGCTTCTTTGCTCATCATATTAGAATTCATTATTGCTATCTAGCAGATGTCATAATGGCCTTCTGAAACATTCTTGTTTAACTTTTGCAGAGGATCACCGAAATATGATGGCTGCTGTTTCTGTATCCATATGCTTTACCTTCTAAATGACTGGACTTGGTCTCTACTTTAAATTGTTTGTATTTATGTAACATTCTTACGTTAGACTAATTTTTTGTAAGATTGCCTTTCTGTTATCTCTTAGCTAAATTGCTAGATATTGGAACTCCACAGAAAAAAGATTATTTCCTTTGCGCTGAAACTCCCGGTGCTGCAAGAGCTTGGGTATCCACTTTACAGTAAGCTTGTGTATCAGTGGTGACTTTGCTACTTACTGTTATTACAATGCACTGTATTGTAGTTTTTGTGGTTTGCAAGCTTGTTATGGGCCATATTTTCTTTGCCAATATATGTTGTTGCTGATAATCAATTATCTTTTTCTAGTTTCTGAGATTCTTGCTTGTCAAACAGTGCGACTCAGTTGGTACTACGGGCTCATAAAGAGGCAGTGAATTCATTATCCGGGAGTGGTTCTTCCAAATTCGGAACAGTTACTACTGTGATTGCTGCTGCTAATGCAACTGCAAGGGAAGCATCGAAGGAAATAGAAGCAGCAATGAAGATTTCTATGAGAGCAGCTGTAAGCTTTGTGACAAATAAGACACGTGAAGGTCATTTAGACGATCTGACGATCATGAAGGTGTGCCTTTTCTTTTAACGTTGTTTAGATTAGTTATTACGGAAACATCTTGCACTCAAATTCAATTTTCTTTATTTCTTGAATAGTTAGAGTATTGGATCATCGTTTCATTGGCCTCTATGTGATAATAGTGCCTGTCGGGTTTGGTTTCCGGTACATCTTTCATACTTTTGAAAGCAGGTGATTGGCTGATAACTTGGCTGTAGTTTGTGTCGTGATAGGAAGCTAGCTTTAGCTTTTTAGGCCCAGAAGAAAAAGCTCCAATTTGAAGCTTTTGCTTTTGTTGCATCAAGAAGTGGCCTCTATGTGATAAGGTTTTTTTGGAAGAAGTATTATTGCTTCTTTGAAGAGCTGTACTCAAACAACAATTTTGCAGAAGCTCGACTCAACCCAAACAAGCCTTAAGTGGATAGAAAGTAGTTAAATGAACATTATGAGGATTGGAACATCTTGCTTGTTTTTGAAGGCTCCTAAAGAGTAAACAGATGTTGAAAGTGTGAAGAAAGGTGGATTTTTTTAGTTTGTGGAAACAATTTTCTTGGTATACGCTTTATCAAATTTATATTCATTCGGCACTCCATGTTGTTCATTAGCTTCAAATTTTCCTTGGGGGGAGAAACTGGAAGCTAACAACCGAGCTAGTTTTACTATTAGTTAGCTTTTGGTAAGCAGCTGACATCATGAAGTGATAGGCTTGATAAAAAATGAGTCCTTTAAAATTTGTGAATTTTGGTACCCTATATTTGTTTTCTACAGGAGACCGTTAGAGTGAAAGATGAGGAGTTGCAACAGTTATCTAAGGATATCTGTGCTCGAGATTCCACCATTAGAGATATAGCTGATAAACTAATGGAGACTGCTGAGGCCGCTGAAGCAGCTGCTTCTGCAGCTCATTCAATGGATGAAGAGAGAAAACTTGTGTGTGCACAACTTGAGCACCTGAAAAAGGATTTGCATCAACAAGTAGAGTCATCTTCAATTAAGGTGACATACAACTCAGTCCTAATGGAAGAGGCTTTAGTTGCATTTTTCTACTTTTTGTTAAAGCAAAATAACTTGTGATAATCTCTTGCGTTTGTACTTGAAAGAGAATGAATCTTCTTACGCTAATCAATTTGCAATTCTTTTTTCAGATAAGAGAGTCTGAAGAAAAATCTAGTGTCCTTAGTAAAGGGAAAGAGCTTTTGCTGAAAGAAAGAGATTCGGCTGTTCGAGAAGCACAACAGTGGCGCTCCGAGCTCGCAAAAGCTAGAGAACGTGCGGTGATTTTGGAAGCAGCTGTTATTAGAGCTGAAGAAAAAGCTAGGGTTGCACAAGCAGATGCCGAAACTCGTATTAAGGAAGCTGCAGAAAAACTACAGTCTGCAGCAAAAGAAAAGGAAGAACTCCTTGCCCTAGTGAAAGTTTTGCAATCACGAGTCAAGAGGTTTGCTTTCTGATTTCATGTGCTCTATCGGATTTCTTTTTCTTTTATGTATAAATTCAAACCGGCTCTAAGTTCCAATGTTGTCTGTATAGTTTGCATGGAGAGAATAACAAATATTCCTTCTTTGAAGTTAATCTGAACTAGAATACATATTTCTCGACAGACAACAAAGTAATTCGAGACAGTTCTGTGAAGAGAGATCCGAATCATGCTCCTACACCGATATTTCTCCTTCGTCAACAAAATGTGCGGACTCTTCAGAGGATGATGTGGATAAAGCTTGCGTAAGTGATTCGAGATCGGTTTCAGTTTCCGAGGAGGAGAGCGCAGCCCAGCTTGCCGCTGAAGGAGTTGAAATACGCACAGTCGGCGATGCCGAGTGGGATCATCTTCAATCATCATCAAATGCGAGAATTGCTGATGTGAGGGAAATATCCCCCGACGCCGAGGGAAGCAGCTTGGATATTCCTGTTGTAACCCAACCAGTTACTGATATTCCTCATGGTGGTAACTCTTTGTAATAGTTATGACATCTTGTAATGGTAAAACAAGGGGAGAACTCTTTCTGGTTCGATCTTCGTCGTCGACCGAAAAAAGAATTAGGAAAGCGAAATCCAAGGGGCGCAGCTCGGATACCCTAGACTGCAGGCAGATCAGTTCATGGCTTCTGAGAACAGAGGGGTTCTCTCTAACCTTGATGCCCTTGTGGCCTACTTATTGCAACAAATCTCATTTTGCCTACTATTGGGAATTGCTGAATAAAGGTTTTTGTTACTGTATGAGTTTCTGAAAATAATAAAAGTTTCTGTTGTGAGATGATTTTAAGAAACTAATTCGAAGATCTCTCTTTAAACATCATATACTTTTAATTGTAAAATTGTAAAATTGTAAAATGTGTTCTCCAATGCTGCTACATTTAGAAAGCGGCAATCCAAGCCCTTGCGCCACCGACTTATGATATATCACCGAGTCGCAATCTTCCGATCACCGACTTTCCCTCAAATACACGCGTAGGCTTAGTTTCCAGTAGAATGTCGCCACGTGTGCAGTTGTAGTAATTTTGTACGATTGGTGTTGCAGGAGAATTCGCTGCCGTGGTCTGCACAAGGACGTTCCAACATATCTGATCTTCGTACGTCCGTTCGATCCGAGATCAACGGCCAAAATGTCTTCCGCAATTCCCCCCATTTCCTTTTCTTGGAGCCGAAGCCGAAGCCAAAGCCAAAGTCCACAACGATCCCTACTATTAAATATTAAAAACCCCACTTTTTCCCCTCCTCCTGCACAACACCTCTCTCTCTCTCTCTCTCTCTCGGAGTTTAAGGTATTCGATCTCCCTCTTTTCGAAATTTCGATTAGCTTTTGATCACATTATGTTGAATTAAGAGCTATTACACGAAGTTTGTAGCATCGAAATTGTGATTTTTGTAAGCTTTTTCTTCAAGTTTGAGTGTATATGCAAGCTATTTTTCTCTTTTTATGCGTTTTTATTGCTCTAATTTGCGTTCTTTGTTTGCAGCTACTAAGATTTCACGGATTGGTGTGAGTGGATTGAGCTCAATTCATGGTAAGATGCTTCAATTCTGAGTCTTTTAAATGGTGCATTTTGTGTTTCGTTGCAATGCCCACTAACTGTTTGATACGGGTTCATAGTGTCTAATTCGATTGCTTTAGTCCAATGTGTTATTCTTTGGTGATTGTCGTATGATTTAACTGTTGATAATTCGTGGCGTAGCTTTGATGAAAACCATACCATGATTTAAGTTTTTGATTAATGTTTTATGGTGTGCTTGGCATTTTATGGGCTTTCGTAGTTGTTCACTTGTAGTAATTTCCCTGCTAATTGCATGTATCTGCTTTGTAGAATCATCTTTTTGACGTTGTTTAGCGATAGTTTTGATGTTGGGCTAATACTTGTATCGAATGCTCAAGTTTTGAACACCTTTAGATTGTTCTTCTTGTTGTTTATCATCTAATGTGTCATGTCATTTTTGCTTTCTTTATTTTATTTTATTTTTTTTGAGAAAAGGTAGTATGCTACTGCTTCGTTTTATTCATTTAGATGGTGAACTAAGCTACAGTGTGAGGCAACCGGGCCTTGAACAAACAAAACAAATCAAAACAAAACAAACCAAACCAAAACACAGTACGAGTCCGAAAGGTTTCCAAGCATACAAGTATTTGCTATCAAATGTCTTATGGTGCGCTTATTTTTTTCGAAAATTCTTCTATTCCGCTCAAGCCAAATAACCCATCATGTAGTGGCATTAGTCGCTAGGTCCTACCCTGCTAAGGTGCCTCCTTTGAGTCTACATACTTCCCACAGCCTATCAACAGAGATGCAATTACGTATACATAACTTATTTGGTAACAAACCCTCCAACAGAAGTCTTGAAGTTTTGCAACCCATGAAAAGGTGGTCAACTGTCTCGGCCTCCTCCATGCAGAGAACACAGCCTTCCTCTCTGCTCCAACCCCTTATCAAAAAGTTATCCACTGTTAATACCTTTCGCTTCAGTACTAGCCACACAAAAATTTCAACTTTCAAGAAGGTTCTGATCTTCCATATCTGAACAAAGCGCCTGCCTTTGACAACAGTCTTGCAGGAAATTGTACATTGATTTAACCAAAACTTTTCTGTCTGTGCCCATTTCCACCTTACTTCTTCCCCTCTATATGTCAATGTTATGTCAGAGAGAGACTCTTTTAGCTTCAGGATCAACTCTCTATCTTGTTGTGAGCTTAGGGCAAAGCCTAACAAGATTTTTCGCCATTTCCACCTGTTACCTCCGAACACAGCCTTCCTTTCTTTATTTCAAAGTAAACAAGTAGAGAATTAGAGATTAAGTGAGGGGTAGCTCAATTCCAAAGTTTTCATGAATTAGTAGTTTCTGGACTATCCTAGAAGAAGTAAAATGTGACATGTTATTGTGTCTTTCTATGCTATTTCCTCTATCTATCTTATGATGCATTCAGTTTTGTGTTTGCGAATGTGCTTGCATCATTGGATTGCTAGATGACTTAAAATGCACTTTTTAGTTGGAAGAAAATCTGTCATGTGCGGACGCACATATGCCAGGCGCGGACCGGCTGAGCGCGAGGAGCACGTTGGGCAGGCGCTGCATGGGTTAGCCTCTAGTGGCTAAAGATAGAAACTTAGATTAGGTAAGTTGTTTGGAAATTCCTTAGATTAGGTAAGTTGTTAAGTTGTTTGGAAATTCCTTAGATTAGGCAAGTTGTTAAGTTGTTTGGAAATTCCTTAGATTAGATAAGTTGTTTTGGGAATTCCTAGAATCAAGGAGAGCCTTCTCCATTTAGGTTGGGCCAGTGGCTATATATGCTTGTGATCACGGGACAATAAAGCAATAAGAATTATATCCCTAATCTCTCTCTCTCTCTCTGTTAAAGCCTGCGGTTGAGGGGAATAACCTCACCGAAGAAGACGGCCGGCGGTTACGAACTACGTAGCCGCGGCCCAGCCAGTCGGGGATTCGACGCCCTTGACAACCTGGTATCGGAGCTCGCCCGCTCCACCCAAGCCGCCGCCCACCACCCTAGCCCTCCACCACCGCCGCAGCCCTCCGCCACTGCCGCCCCGCAGCCAACAGCCATGGGCGATCCCACCGTCGCCGATGTGATAGAGATGTTGAAATCCATCACCACGGAGATGACAACCATGAAGGCCGACATGGCGGCTATGAAGGAGAAGTCGGCCTCGTCGTCGGACAACGGCGCCGGCGGCCGCCCGGAGGGGCCGCGCGATCTTGATCGCCCCCCAAAATTCCACAAATTGGAATTTCCCCGCTACGACGGCAAGACCGATCCGATGCTCTTCATCAACAAGTGCGCATCCTATTTTCGCCAACAGCGCACCATGGCGGAGGAGCGCGTGTGGATGGCCTCGTACAATTTGGAGGACGTCGCGCAACTCTGGTACATCCAACTCCAGGAGGACGAGGGCACGCCGTCGTGGGGGCGATTCAAGGAGCTCCTGACCTTGCGGTTTGGGCCTCCCCTCCGCTCGGCTCCGCTGTTCGAGCTCGCCGAGTGCCGGCGTACAGGGACCGTGGAGGAGTACTCCAATCGCTTCCAGGCACTCCTGCCTCGCGCGGGCCGCCTTGATGAGGCTCAGCGCGTCCAGCTCTTCACTGGCGGACTCCTGCCGCCGCTCAGCCACGCCGTCCGCATCCACAACCCGGAGACACTCGCAGCCGCCATGAGCCTGGCGCGACAAGTAGAGTTGATGGCGAGCGACCGGCCGGTGCAGCCTTCTCCTCGGGCGCCCCAGCGTGGCCTCCTTCCCGCCCCCGCGCCACGGCCAGCGCTTCCGGGCCACAGCAGCTGCTGGCGCTCCCTGCTCCTCCGGTGGCCGCCCAGCAGGGTCGCGACGAGGGCAATCAGAGGCGCCTCACCCCGGACGAAATGGCGGAACGGCGCCGTCTGGGTCTCTGTTTTAATTGCAATGAAAAGTATACCCGTGGCCATAACAGATTTTGCCGGCGCATCTTCTTCCTTGAAGGCGTGGAGATCGAGGACGCCACGGACGCCGCGGGCGACGCGGAGCACGACGCCGAGGCGCCCTGTTTTTCCCTGCAGGCCGTGGCTGGGGTTCCCATGGCGGGCACCATGCAGATCGCCGTGGCACTCGGCTCCGCGTCCCTCGTCGCCCTCCTCGACTCCGGCAGCACGCACAACTTCATCTCGGAGGAGGCGGCGCGGCGCTCCGGTCTGCCCCTCCGCCAACACCCCCGCCTCACAGCCTTGGTCGCTAATGGCGAGCGGGTCACCTGCGCCGGCGTCATCCGCGACGCGCCCCTGCTCATCGACGGCAATTCATTCCCGGCCGACCTCTACGTCATGCCACTGGCCGGGTACGACGTCGTCCTCGGCACCCGGTGGCTCGGCGAGTTGGGGCCCATTGTTTGGGACCTCGGCCGCCGGCGCATGTCCTTCCAGCGCCGGGGGCGTTCCGTCTCCTGGACCGGCATGGCCAGCCCCGCCGTGCCGACCCTGGGCGCAACAACAGAGGCCGGTTCCCTCCTGGAGGCGCTGCTGCTCTCGTTTGGGGGGCTCTTCGCGGACCCCGTCGGTCTGCCCCCCAAGCGTGCGCACGACCACCGCATTGTTCTCAAGCCCGACGCCCAGCCGGTCGCCGTCCGCCCTTACCGGTACCCCGCGGCGCACAAGGACGAGTTGGAGCGCCAGTGTGCCGCAATGATTGCTCAAGGGATCGTCCGCCGCAGCGACTCACCGTTCTCGTCGCCCGTCCTCCTCGTCAAGAAGGCCGACGGCTCGTGGCGCTTCTGCGTCGACTACCGGGCGCTGAACGCGCTCACCGTCAAGGATGCCTTCCCGATCCCGGTGGTCGACGAGCTCCTCGACGAGCTCCATGGCGCCAAGTTCTTCACCAAGCTGGACCTCCGGTCCGGGTACCACCAGGTGCGCATGCGCCCGGAGGACGTGCACAAGACGGCGTTCCGCACCCACGACGGCCTGTACGAGTTCTTGGTGATGGCGTTCGGGCTGTGCAACGCCCCGGCGACATTCCAGGCCTTGATGAACGACGTGCTACGCCCGTTCCTGCGCCGCTTCGTCCTGGTATTTTTTGATGATATTCTAATTTACAGCAAGACGTGGGCTGATCATCTTCGCCACCTCCGGGCCGTCCTCGACGAACTACGACGCCACCAACTCTTCGTCAAGCGCTCCAAGTGCTCGTTTGGTGCCTCCTCCGTCGCCTACCTCGGCCATGTCATATCCGCAGCGGGTGTGGCCATGGATCCGGCCAAAGTGCAGGCGATCCATGATTGGCCGGCTCCACGTTCGCCCCGGACTGTGCGCGGTTTCCTCGGCCTCGCCGGGTACTACCGCAAGTTCATCCACAACTACGGGGCGATCGCTGCACCACTGACGGCCCTACTCAAGAAGGAGGGCTTCTCCTGGGACGACGCGGCGGCCGCGGCATTCACAGCGCTCAAGGCCGCCGTCACGGCCGCCCCCGTACTCGCCATGCCCGACTTCGCCAAGCTGTTCACCGTCGAGTGCGACGCGTCCACGCTCGGCTTCGGCGCGGTCCTAATCCAGGAGGGCCATCCGGTCGCTTTCTTCAGCAGGCCTGTGGCACCTCGCCACCGCTCGCTTGCCGCCTACGAGCGCGAGCTCATCGGCCTCGTCCAGGCGGTACGGCATTGGCGCCCGTATCTCTGGGGGCGGCGCTTCATCGTCAAGACCGACCACTACAGCCTGAAGTACCTCCTCGATCAGCGCCTCGCCACGATCCCTCAGCACCACTGGGTCGGCAAGCTCCTGGGATTCGATTTCTCGGTGGAGTACCGGTCGGGCGCCACAAACGTCGTCGCCGACGCCCTCTCCCGTCGCGACAGTGACGGCGAGGAGGTGATGGCTATTTCGGCACCCCGCTTTGACTTCATCGAGCGCCTCCGCCACGCCCAGGCCACTGATCCGGCCCTGGTCACCATCCACGATGAGGTCCGGGCTGCCACCCGCACCGCTCCGTGGGCGCTGGTGGACGGCATGGTCGCCTTCGCCGGCCGCCTATACATTCCCCCGGCGTCGCCGCTGCTGCAGGAGATCCTAGCCGCGGTCCACAACGACGGCCATGAGGGCATCCACCGCACCCTCCACAGGCTCCGGCGGGATTTTCATTTTCCCAACATGCGTCGCCGGGTGCAGGATTTCGTGACGGCATGCGTCACCTGTCAACAGTACAAGTCCGACCACCTCAGGCCGGCCGGTCTGCTGCAGCCACTGCCGGTTCCGACTGCTGTGTGGGCTGACATCGGCATCGACTTCATCGAGGCGCTGCCCAAGGTGCAAGGCAAGACGGTCATTCTATCCGTAGTGGATCGCTTCAGCAAGTACTGCCATTTCATCCCCCTGGCGCACCCCTACACCGCCGAGTCCGTCGCTCACGCCTTCTTCGCCGACATCGTTCGCCTCCATGGCGTTCCGCAGTCCATCATCTCGGACCGCGATCCAGTATTCACCTCGACGTTCTGGCAGGAGCTCATGCGGCTCACAGGGACGAAGCTCTACATGTCGTCCGCCTTTCACCCGCAGACGGACGGCCAGACCGAGGCCGCCAACCGGGTCATCGTCATGTACTTGCGCTGTTTCACCGGCGACCGTCCCCGGCAATGGCTCAGGTGGCTGCCATGGGCAGAGTACACCTACAACACCGCCTATCAGTCATCGCTCCGCGAAACTCCGTTTCGTGTGGTCTATGGCCGGGAACCCCCGACCATCCGCTCCTATGAGCCCGGCGAGGCCCGCGTCGCAGCGGTCGCCCAGGAGATGGAGGAGCGCGCTGCCTTCCTCGCCGACATCCGCTATCGCCTTGAACAGGCGCAGGCGGTCCAGAAGCGCGTCTACGACCAGCACCACAGGCCGGTGTCCTTCCAGGTCGGCGATTGGGCTCTTCTTCGCCTTCGGCAGCGGGCAGCAGCATCCCTCCCACGCACGGCAACAGGGAAGCTCAAACCGCGATACGTCGGGCCGTACCAGGTGGCGGAGCTCATCAACGAGGTGGCTGTGCGGCTACAGCTTCCTCCCGACGCTCGCATTCATGATGTGTTCCATGTCGGCGTCCTCAAGAAGTTTGTCGGTAACCCGCCGGCCGTTCCACCGCTGCTGCCTCCACTCCTGCACGGTGCTGTGGTGCCTGCACCTGCCCGGGTGACTCGGGCACGGCTGGCCCGGGGAGTGCGCCAGGTGCTCGTTGAATGGCAAGGACAAACGCCTGCGTCGGCTACATGGGAGGATCTGGACGACCTCCATGCTCGGTTCCCTTCCTTTCAGCTCGAGGACGAGCTGGCCTTCGAGGCGGGGAGAGATGTCATGTGCGGACGCACATATGCCAGGCGCGGACCGGCTGAGCGCGAGGAGCACGTTGGGCAGGCGCTGCATGGGTTAGCCTCTAGTGGCTAAAGATAGAAACTTAGATTAGGTAAGTTGTTTGGAAATTCCTTAGATTAGGTAAGTTGTTAAGTTGTTTGGAAATTCCTTAGATTAGGCAAGTTGTTAAGTTGTTTGGAAATTCCTTAGATTAGGTAAGTTGTTTTGGGAATTCCTAGAATCAAGGAGAGCCTTCTCCATTTAGGTTGGGCCAGTGGCTATATATGCTTGTGATCACGGGACAATAAAGCAATAAGAATTATATCCCTAATCTCTCTCTCTCTCTCTGTTAAAGCCTGCGGTTGAGGGGAATAACCTCACCGAAGAAGACGGCCGGCGGTTACGAACTACGTAGCCGCGGCCCAGCCAGTCGGGGATTCGACGCCCTTGACAAAATCCGGAACCATTAATACATCCTTGCGTAATGCACCCTCTGACCAAAAGCGAAAAAATTCTTCTTGTAGAACATCCTTTTCTTACCTTGAATTTTTCCACTGTTGCTATCATCCTGCATTTTTTTTAGTGAACACTTTCTTTAGTAATAATCTATCATTGTTTGGAATCAGTATTTCTTTTTGCGAAGTAAACTTACTAATTTCTTTTCTTTTCTTTCCTTTTCCGCCTTTGCCAATTCAGACGACTCCTTTGGTTGCTGGTTTTACTGTAGCAGCAGCTGCTTTGGGAGGCAGATGCATGATTCAGGCATGGCAAGCATTTAGAACTCGTGCAGTGGTTCCTCAGGTACGGAGGTTTTACCCTGGTGGGTTTGAGCGGCAAATGACTAGAAGAGAAGCGGCATTGATCCTTGGCATTAGGTATATGTCCCTCCAAAGCTTACGTCAAGTATATTGATTTAATTTATATATATAACGATCCGATCCGCTAACAATAATAACTCGTTGAACCCAAACCACCGGCTCAAAATATTTAAGTCCAGTTATTATTGCTAGGACGGGTGTCCTCTTATATTTCCAATCAAAATCTCTTTTCTATCCGATGTGGGACTATTAGGGCGTTACGACCTCCCCCTCCTTTAGACCGTTTTTTATATTTTCAATCAGAATTTCTTTTCCCTTCGATGTGGGACTATTGGGGCGTTACAATATAACTTTTGATTCCTTCAGAATGTACCTTAAGGCAAGGTTCTGTCTGGGGACAAATTTAGGTCCAGATAACTTGTATATCTCTGGTTTATCCTGATTATCCTGGAATAATCGATTACCAAAATAGTTTTATGTTTGCTTTAACATTAGTGGGTTAATTGTAATGATTCTGAATAAATGGAACAAAGTGAGGGAGTTCAGAATAACACCGATGGACCGGAATTTCTATTTCATCTCAAAGCGTTTGTAGCCTTCGACGGAAAATGGGATAACTTGGGTAATCCTTTTGCTGTTGTCCCCCAAACAAATGCAACCTAAGCTAATAATATGTTATGATGAATGTAATTAGAACCGAGTTTTGTTCTGTCGTTTCAGGGAACATGCTGCAATGGAGAAGATCAAAGAGGCTCACAGGAGAGTGATGATCGCTAACCATCCTGACGCCGGAGGAAGCCATTACCTCGCCTCGAAGATTAACGAGGCAAAGGACATGTTGGCTGGAAAAGTGAAGGGCGGCGCCTCTGTCTTTTAGCCGCAACAAGGTGACATCAAGATTAAACACACTTATCTCTTAGCATGACATTCTTTTTATGGCTCCTGATTAGTTGTCCTGTAATCAGGAATCACCATTAATGATTATAATGATTATTATCATCATCATCTGTAATTTAGCGCAGTTATTCATTCTAGTAGAGTATGAAGCCAAATAGTAACCATGGCACAAAAATAACAATTTATAGCCTTAACTACACTTAACTACAATGCTTGAGCTATTTGAGAAAAATGATTGTTTTATATGGCATCGTAATATGATGAATCATTTAATTTAAAAAATTCGTGTTTCACATGGGTTCATATCATTGATTCTAGGCTCTTGGCCTTTATATGTAAGAGGAAATATTGAGTATAAATAACTTATAAATTATAAGCCTGATTTTTAGTAGTCTAAGTTCATTCTACAGAGAAATGAGAAAAATTTAATATGGGCCTGGAAATTTGGGGACTATAATTTCATATGTAGACCCTGACTGGTCCTTAAAGACATAGAAGTCCCCCCAAAACTTTTAATATTAAAAGCATCACTTTAATTTTAAAAAACTGTCAATAATATTCACATTGCTAACATTCTGTTTAAAAATCAACATCATTTTTATTGCATTTGTTATTAATTATTAATGTCTTTTTTAATTAATTCAATGATCTTTTGTCTTTAATCTTAATCTTGGTGGCAAACTTCATTTTTAGTTTGATCCAGTCATACCTGCACCTATTATCAGCCCTTGTTTTTCTTTCTTTTGTCTCCCCCCCCCTCTTTTTTTGTTTCTGAGAGAAACATTGTGCAAGTTTGCATATTCCAGGTAGGAATAAGAGATTATGGTTCTGACTATTCCAAGTAGGAATAAGAGATTATGGTTCAGACCAAGTGTCATGGACACACGTCACATCGGACACGACTCGAACATGGCGACTCGACGACAACTTTCAAAATATTAAGACACGAATACGACATGAAGACAAATAATAAAATATAATATTATTAATATAATAATATATATTTATTATATATACGCTATAAATTTTGATAAATTATTGTTATATTTCTCATACGAACGAAAGTCTATAAAATTTTTTTATTGATAGTTCATATATTTTGTTTTAAAAAAAATTCACCATATATAATTTATTTATATTATTTAAAAAAAATTAAGATATTTATCATCTTACATTATATATGTATAAAATAAAATAAAATAAAAAATTATATATATATTTTTTAATTGTATGCGTTATGAATCGGTATTGAACGCGTATTCAAAAAGTGTCCACATTATGAACATGCGAGCTTTATAGAAGTGTCCGTGATACATAGAGTTCAGAACTTCAGAGGCACTAAATTTCTACTATGTTATCTGCACTAAGAAAGAAAAAAAGAGAAAAATCCTGATAGTGCAATGTAGGGGTTGTTGTAGAACATGAAGTCCAAGCAATAGGAAATTTGGCAAATAATAGAGTGAAAATGTTACTAATGTATTATGTAACTAAGTGTAGTTAAGCCCAATTTGAATTAGAATCAATTACAGTTGCACCACTAAACTCTGCAGGCCACTAAATTATTCTGGTAAAATCACACAATTATGCCAGAACTTATAATGAATTTCTGAAAGGCTCTGTAGGTAAATAAACCCTTACATGTTGCAATCATAGAGTTTCCTTATAGTCAAGTTGAACCTAAAAAAAGAAAAAGAACAAGGTTATTTAATGGAGTCTTTCAATCTAATTGTGATTTATTCTACAATCACTATTATTATTATTATTATTATTATTATAATTATTTTATTATTATTATTTTGGTCCCTAGCTCCAGATTCTCCCACTGGATTCAAAGACAAGTTGTAATTTTACAAAATTTCTGTAACTGCTGAAGATTTTCGTGACTTGACTTTAACCTGCAATTAAAGATGTACATTTGAAAATTTGTTTGGATGATGGCACAATCTTGATCTTCCAGGAAACGGTTATCTTTTGTTTTCATCGATTTGAATAAGTTTATTATAAATGTTTAAATTCCTACATGAAAAAGTACTTGTCAAGTGTATTATTACTCTTCTAATTATTATATATAAAAAAGCCAAATGAATGGTCCTCATCTTGGACTCAAGTGTGGCTAAACCCAAACATGGTCTAATAGGATGGCTATGAGATACCAAAAAAAAAAGAAAAAGCATAAAATCAATCCTAAAGAATAAAAAATCTACATGAAGGAAGAATTAGTGTAAGCAATAATATATATATGTGTTTTTTTTTTTTTTTTTTTTGGTTCAATAAAGTCATTAGTCATAAGCTCACATAAGAAATTAATATAGCCGGGGTTTTTGACTGTTCAAAATGAATAAACATTACTTAATTTTCTTTGATTAATTGCTTTAGCTCCATCCATCACTTTTGAAAAGGATAAATATCTACAAACAAACTCTCTAAATTTCTTCAGTTTGATCAGTGTTGGAAAAATCGGTACTCGCCCCGGTACCAGATACTGTAAATTCGCAATCCGCTTCGATACCGTAATCCACTCCGGTACCGTCTTGGGATTCTGCAGCGAAAACGTCAAATTAAATTTTTTTATCAAAAATTCGTCCTCACAATATAACTGGAACAAGCACAGAAGAAAACTAAAACAGAAAATATGCGGGTCAAAATAAAATTCATTAACTAAGAAAAAAATTACACCGACTCTTATTTTTTTCTGCAATAGAGTAGCTTCAATCCGAGCCCTCCTCCTGAATCTCTCTCACCCTTCTCTTGTCTTCTATAAATCTAGAAGATTTATCTCTTTTCTCTCTTTTTATATTGTATAATCATCCTCAAAAGTATACGTGTGTGTGTGTATATATATATATATACTCTCTACATTGAAAATATATATAAATTCCGCCCAAAATAAACTCAAATCTATTTAAATTAGGATTATACTCTAATTAATATTTAAATCTAAATTAATTTATCTCTAACAGATTTAAATATTAATCCTAATCCAATTAAGATTTAATTACAAATCTAATCAAATCCTAAGAATTGTCACATTTGTTTGATTTGTAATCTTTAACTGCTAAGTTGGGTTCACTACGCAAGCTCCACCTTGAGCTTGTCTCCGTCGCGCGATGTTGCCGCATCCTCCGCTCCATCTTGAGCGATTGCGCCTCCGCGAACTTTTGGAATCCGAATTGCTTTTGTTTCGGTTCTGATTGTGCTCCCGTTCAGAGCATACAAGTTCTCTCGCTTGTTCGCCACACACACGACTCGATCTCGTTTTTGCACCCTCGTAGTTCTACCTGAAGCTGAAATTTTGCAACCTTTCGAGTCCAACTCACCTAACGAGATCAAATTTTGCTTCAAATCAGGGACATGTCTTACACCTGTCAGCGTCCTCACGACCCCATCGTGCATTCGGATCTTCACCATGCCGACTCCTAAAACTTTGCATACCGTCCCGTTCCCCATAAGAGCTTTTTCATCTTTTATCGCCTTATAGGTAGCAAAGGACTCTTTTTCCGGGCAGACATGAAAGGAACATGCCGAATCGAGCACCCATACATCATTCGAAATTTTAGTATCACCGGTCGCCGCATATAGCACGTCAGAATTGATCATCTCCGATTTTGCTGCCTGCGCCATTGCTGACGTCTGATTGTCATGATCAGCGACCGTTTTTCTCTTCTGCCGCTTTAACTCATACAAGTCATCCTTAAGCTT
>CM054937.1:25626218-25748718 GCA_029168755.2 Tillandsia fasciculata | reverse complement strand
TAGCAAAAATTATATATATATATATATATATATATATATATATATATATATATATATATATTATCACTATAATAAAATTAGGTTATAGACACATGTTTGTGACACTTTTGTATAAGTGTCCTATCTATATTCCATCTATATCCAAAATTAGATTATAGAGACACATTTTTGGAACACATTACAAAAATGTGTCGCTATACACCCTATCGACGGCAGATATAGTAACACTTACAATAAGTGTTGGTATTTTTGCCAGTGACATTTTTTTTAGATTTTAGAAACACTTAAAAGTGTCGTTATAGCATAATTTTGTTTAGTGTATTGAGAAGGGTTATTATATTTTTGTGAGTATAAATTTATTTCTAGTCATAAGTTATTTTCGATGATAGAGCTTTCAAATTCACGATTCATATCGTTAAATATTATCTAGAATACTTTAAATTATTTAAAAATAAATTTAATAATTTTTTAAAATTATAATAAAATTTTTCAAGTGAATATAAAATAAATTGTCAAAATCTAACGAATTCCTAAAAATCGACGATCATTTCTTTTAATTTAAAATCAGAGTTGTAGATTCTTATCGAGATAGTGAATAATTTTTTTTTATAAGAAATTCAATCCATTCAGATTTTTTTACACCAGTCGTTAAGATTTATTAATTTTTAAAATTTTTGATCGTAAGATAAATGATGTCAAAAAATTATAAAATTTTATTTTTAAAAATTTTAAATACTCTAAAATTATATTTAACGATATGAAACTTCGATTAGAAAATTTTATCATCGAAAATAACTTATGAATACTAAATCGATCGCACTCATAAGAATATAATATTCAAACTCATATTTTATTTATTGTAAGTATGTGAAAATTATACTGCATAAATTATACTGATTCAAGATATACTTTTAATAATTTATTAAAAAATTTAATGTTTTGAAAATCGAATATAACCAGAATCGGAAAATGTTATTGGATCGAACAGCAACGAATTAAATTTTTTTTTTTTTCTAGTGGGCTAAAATATAAAATATAAAATAAATATATAAAAATAAGAAAAATTAATATGCATGTATAATTATTAAAAAATATTACATCATTTTCAATAATAAATATTTTCCACGTTACTATATTTTAAAAATGACGTGTGATGATATCATTATATTAATACTTTTCCACTCAAATCACTATTAATTTGGAAAAAAGTATAAAATATTTTTTTATATTTTAGCAGGTACACGTGAGAGTAAAGGCGGCATTTAGTCATTTATTAAAATAAATTAATTAAAGAATTTATTATAAAATAGATTTTATTTTTAAAAATATAAAAATTTTATTAGAAAAAAAAAATAGTCCCAGTTTAACTAACGTACATCTGTCGCTGGGATTCAAGGTCACTGGTTCGACGGATGGTTCATTCGGTAATATCATACGGCGTCATTAATATTTAATTATTTTTTAAAATTTATTATATAAAAATATATATTTTTTATTATTTTAATATTATATTTAATTATAAAATTTTTAAGTTCTATTTTTTATAATAAAACATAAAATATGTAAAAAACAATCAATAAATAAAATTAAAAATTACACTAATAAAAATAATAAAAATTTAAAAGTTAAAAATATAAATTTTAGCTAATTTATTTAGAAACAGATTGATTCATCAGTTTACTTGTTGAGCCGTCCATCGCAAATTTTTAGCTTGTATAATTTAAAAAATTGAATCAAACCGATTTAATTATTAACTCGCTCACGATTAAATCGTCTAAACGGATGATTCGATCGAAACCCTAGTTAGCATTAAAATTTCTGATCGAAACCGGTCCTAGTTAGCATTTTAATTATTATTTTTTTCTTTTTTTCTTTTTTTCTTTATGTGATAAAGGAAATAGCCCTTTATTGTAATAGATATATAGATCGAACGGCTATTATTCGCTACGGCTTAGGTCAAACATCTTGACCCGTCCACATTCACGTTGCACTCATGCAACTGCCCGATTTTCAAAGCATCCCCATCACGTGACTTGTGCATGGCCACATCGTGCATTTACATACATATAAAACTATTATTGTTTATAAATATCCCCTTCCCCACAAGCTCACAAAGCTCGTTTTATTGTGCACTAGCTCCTTTGTTCACACGAGAGAGAGAGAGAGAGAGAGAGAGAGAGAGAGAGAGATGGATAAGAGTAGTGGGAGTGGAGAACAAGAAGAGGAACTGGAAGCAGTAGAAGATGAGGAGGAAGTGGAGCTTCCTGGGTTTCGGTTTCACCCCACAGATGAAGAACTCGTGGGGTTCTATCTACGTAGAAAGGTGGAGAAGAAGCAGCTGAAAATAGAGATCATAAAGGAGGTGGATATATACAAGTACGATCCCTGGGATCTCCAAAGTAAGTATATAGTGTAAAATTATATAAAACAATAGTTTATATTCAATACTTTCTTTCATATCTAAACTCGAAATTTTTTAACTTAACTCGGATGGCATGTAAAATTATATAAAACTTAAGCGGTTAAAAAATGGTATTTACATATTTTATATTCAATGTATAATTAATTATACCAATGAATTAATCTTATCTATTCTATTGTAGTACAGTACTTGATATGTGATATGTTCTTGGTTTCAATCCATACCATATATAACCAAGTTTTTCATGATTAATTAGTAGTATATATATGCTCTTCATAAAATGATCTAAAGAGAACACTCAAAAAGTATTTAATTAGTAAAGAGTGTTGCAGAAGATTAAACTGATAGAAAATAGCGCACGAATGTATAGTTAATTAGATATCTTTCGCAATCTGATTAATTTATGTGGACCGTGGAGATTAAATGAACAAGGCATGCAGGGAATTAATGCGGTCTTAGGATATAATTAAGCTCTACTATTCTAGTTAGCTGCAAAGTATTAGAAAAATACTCTGTCCACTCCCGTTTACTCAAGAGCAAATAAAATAATACGTTGAATCGTACAAACCCTGATCCTAATTACACCAATTGCGACAGTTTCTTTCTATTTACTCTAAGGCAGTGTTTGGCTGGGGGATAAAGGGGGAATAACCCCCTTTATCCCCTATTCTTGCCAAACATCATTGAAAAAAGACAGGGGATAAAAAAAAATTTTATCCCCTTCTTAACGGGTTATCCTAGGATAACCCGTTAAGATTAATTCCATGGGATGCTTGGAATAGTGGAATAGGGATGGGGATGGAAATTTTGCATTTACTAAAATATACTATTTAAAATTTATAACTATCTAAAATAAATTTTGCATTTACTATTTAAAATTTGACTATCTAAAATTTGAAGGGGATAACTATTTTTCAATCTATAACTATCTAAAATTTGAACTATTTTTTAATCTATAACTATCTAAAATTTGAATTTTGCATTTACTAAAATATACTATAAAAATAATTATTATTTTTTAATGTAAGATATAATTTGTTACTTATAATTAAATTGCTTCAAATTAAATATAATTTTTTAAAATTAATTTTTCTATACAAAAAGACAAGGGCAAAGTTGGCATTTTGAAAAAATATATACCTTCTTTTTTCACTATCCTCCACTATTCCATAATTTTAACCAAACACAATTTTAGCTATTCCAGAGAATACCAACTTTTCAACCAAACGCAATTTAACTTTTATACTTCTTTATCCCGGAATAGCAAGCTATCCCAGGTATAAAAAAATTTATACCTCAGAAATTTATCCTCGAACCAAACATTGCCTAAGAGTAAACGAAAGTGAGGATGCATGGTATTTATAGAGATATATATCGAGTTTTCATCCGTTAAATGTTCGATCGAGTCTTAACTAATCAAGAGTTAGAACTAATTACATATGTAATTTTCTTTTTTTGCTTTCTAAAAGTTAGCTCAGTGGGAGGGGAGAAAGAATGGTACTTCTTCTGCCTAAGGGGAAGGAAGTACAGGAACAGCATCAGGCCTAATAGGGTTACTGGGTCCGGATTTTGGAAGGCGACGGGTATCGATCGGCAGATATATTCTTCGACCAAATCTGGCGAGTGCATCGGGCTCAAGAAGTCGTTAGTTTACTACCGAGGAAGCGCCGGAAAGGGCACGAAAACTGATTGGATGATGCATGAGTTCCGCCTTCCCCCGCCCGGCAGCAGGAATGGCGACGACAGTAACCCTTCCATGCAAGAAGCTGTGAGATTTCTTGTAACTTAAATTCTAATTATATGACCTCTTTTGAATGCATCGTGCATGGAAAGTTCGTCAAGTGCGTGCTCGTGTTTGGCTTGACTTCTGAAACAGCTATTCCGTGTGCGCTTCTATTTAAGTAGTACTTATTCAAATGACTGTACTTAAACGACACTTCTGAAGATATATATATATACCGTATACATTTACTAACGACTTGTGTACATTGGAGCTCAGGAAATTTGGACGATATGCCGGATATTCAAGCGAAACATTACGTATAAGAAGTACCCACAAGATTGGAGAGAAGCGACGAGCAAGAAGATCCCGAGCGATGCGAGCTCAAAGTCGAACAGCTTCGAGTCCGAATCGGGAGACGAATTGATCAGGTGCTTTGATGTAGCCCCTGAGTTTATGCCACAACAACAACCTGATCATCAGCTTAAGATGGTCTACAATAACTTTGAAGAGAAAAACCAATACATGTTCCAAGGACAATGGAACACAGTAACACCCCAAACTCCATTAATGGCATTTCATGCAAATAGTAACACATATATTAATCCTCCCATGAATGAGTTAATTGTGAAAGACAATTGTTGGGATGAGCTTGGGAGAATAATGGAGGTTGTGACAGATCCATGGGCAATTTATGGGTGTAGATATACTTAATTAGAGGAGCTTATTATTATTGTGTCTCCTCTCATTTTCAATTTCATATGTAATTAATTACTTATGAGGTCAATGAGGGGATAGACAAAGCTTTTACACTGCTACACGCATCAATTATGGGTTAGTTCATACAAAGTTGAGAGTAACCTTGTAATAATAGCTAAGAAATAATTTTTTTTCTCTTCTAATGTATGGATACATAATAAAGAGAAAATATGAGTGACTTTCATAATATTAATTTCTTTTCTCGCCTTTTTTCCTTGCATTTTTGTTGAGAAAAAAAATTCATTAAAATAAAAATTAAGTTAGTTTCTTTCTCTTCTGTGTGTTTATCTTTTACTTTCCACTAAAGTACATAACATCTCAGGATTTAGAGTAATTATATATATATATATATAATATAAATGAGATAAATTTTTTAACCCGATTATAATATTTTGAACGGTGAGTAGGCGACTAGCTAGGTCCAATAGGTTAAGAAAATTTAATTAGCGTGATAAGATTGAAATAGCTCTAGATTGGATTTATACGAGTACAACTTTTCAACTAATAATCGGTATCAGGGTAGTATGGTTTTCACTACAACAAAATTAGGTTATAGAGACACATGCTCGTGACATTTTTGTATAAGTGTTCTATACATATTCCATCTATATCAAAAATTAGGTTATAGGGATATATTTTTGAGGCACATTACAAAAATATATCGCTATACACCCTAGTGACGGCACATATAACAACACTAATAATAAATTTTGAATAGTTATTAGGCTTAAAAAGTTAAGAAATTAAGAAGATTAAGTATGTTAGAATTGAAATAGTTATAGAATAAGTAACTCTTTTGTAAAGTGGAAGTAATATAATACGGGTCATTTAAAACTTTTAATCTTAAATTTATGAATTTTAGCTCATTTATGTTATTAAAAAAATTCAGCAAAAATAACTACCAACCCTAACCCTACGATATTAGTCGTATGTTCTATAAGCAGACATAATTACCTACAAGTACATTTTCTTTTTTTTTTCCTAATAATAAATTGACACGTAATTTTTTTTTTCTCTAATAATAGATTGACACGTAATGAGACATAAAGGATATTTTGGTGAAAAAAAAAAAGAGTTTGAAAAAATCGATACTCAAAAAAACTATCGTAACAATCAATCCACGTGCTTTACTTAAGAAAGTGATGTTAACATATTCATTCCTTATGAGACAAATTAATTTAATAAATTTATCGGTCAATATCAAAATCGATTCAAAGATTCAATTCGACATGCCAAAACTCGCTGTCACTTGTCAAAAAAAAAAAGATAAAATTAAAAAACAAAACTATCTAAGCATAGATTAATTCTCTTGTGCACACATTCAAACATTACAATAAATAATTTGAATATTCAAACAGTGGACAAGTACACACACATGACTCTAGTGATCTAGTCTCATTTCTCAGTACTGTGTTGAAGAAAATTCATATATAAGACAAAATCAGTGGCATTCAAATAATCCTACAAATAATGTGAAAGAGTGTAAAAGTGGATATGTATACTAGAACTAATAATTAAATTTAAATATATGTTATATGCGAAGGACAACTATTGATGATATGTGAATAAATTCATAGTCGGAAGTATGAGATGAGTATGAGAAACTTAATAATTGGTATATGAGAGTAGATTCATCAATCAAAAGTACGAGATTGATACGAAGAATTTACATATGAAATATGAAAACGAATTATAAGTGCTAACATTGGTTTGAGTACAACAAGTTATTAGTATTTTTACAAAACCAATCAAATGATCAAACATAACATTTGCTTCATTTAAATTTATTCTACGATGAATGTGAAATTATGCACTAAATTATAAATATCAGACAAAATATGGTTGAGATTGCTATGTTTTCAACCAGGAAAAGCTATATATGAAATCAAGTCTTAATTTAGTTGTGTAATTTTACAGCATTTTCATTTCGCATGAGTTTAATGCAGATTGGCCCACGCAGACAAATCTCATCTACCCTAGATCAACCTTGTACGAATCTAAGTTTTAAATCTTGCAGTTTGAAATGTACAATCCAGTCCAAAATGCACCAACCAACTTTGGAAGTCAAGAGATTTCACCCGTGGGGTTTTTGAATTCCATACGATTACAGCTATTCAGTTCTGACTGAATGGGAATAGTCTTAGTCCAGACTCCAGTATGCATACAAAACAAAAGGAGGATCAAGAAAAAGAAAAGTAGAAGCCCCACAGAATTCATAGATGCAATACAACCTCTAAATTAAGCAGTTAAAACCAACATAGGTGAAACAGAAACCAGAATGAGGGTTAAGCGAAAATGAACTGAACTAGTAATGCATACCAAAAAACTATTTGGCATCGGAAGGATTGATGACTTAATTAAGTTTCTTTTTGTACAAGAACAAGCAGCAAAAAGCAGTACCTCATTTCTTATGCTGCTGGTTGCCAATGGAAGAAGTAAACTGGAATGTGCAACAGAAACCATCAAATGGAAAAAAACCAACTATTGCGACATTGCCTTAATGATACATCAAGAACTCAAAGAGCTACGATCACAGACTAGGAACAACAGAGCAAGAAATATGACTAGAAGTTTCAGGATGCTGCTGTATCACTTTCCTCACCTTCGTCCCTGAACTCAACTGACTTCCCATCAGAATGTTTCCTAGAAAGAAAGAACAAACCAAGTAAATTAAGTTAAACAAACGGCGGAGAAGAGCACTTTTCGAGATTTAGTTATTTTTTTGGATAGAACAAGAACACTTCGGCATTTGGCAATAACGCTTCTAAGAAGTAGTTCTTATACTTTTGAACTTAATTAGTGCTGCTTATGGTTGTCAGCATGAAGAGCAGCAAAGTATCCACTTAACAATCTTTTTTCGCCCAATCACCTATCTGGTTTTGTGAAATCCAACAAAAGAAATGCAAAGAGTTCTTTTTGCTGACAAATTCATGTATACTCATGCAAATATATAAGCGCAAGGGAGTTGATTGCTGTGGCACATTGCGAAAGGATAGGTTGGATCAACTTTTGAATAAGTAAGCTCAGAAGTCTGATCCCTGAGAGCTAAACTGAGACGAAAAAAATTCAGTGGTAGAAAAAGAAAAAGTAGTAAATAAATTACAGTGAGATTGAAATCGAATATGTAATTTACGGTACGATAAAATTGTTGTTAAAACCTTTGGGAGAGTAGTTTCTCTTCTGATAAAGCCTTCTCTAGCCTCTCCTCAAACGAAGTTGCATGCCAGCTTACTTTCTGATCCTGCTCTTATAATGCAAGATTTACTTAGACATAACTCGGATTAATATTCATAGCACCGCAAAGGCTAAAAGATGGGAATGAACATCCTACCTCTTTATACTTGTTCGTCGAGTTGGGGATGCCATTTCCGTCCCACCACTTTGGAGGAACAGGATCTGATTCTTCCTCATTCCAATGTGCAGCAACCATTCCGATAATAGGCCTGTCCCCATCAGAACTCATTCCAGATTGAGACCTGGACTTTGGAGATATCTCGTACCTCCCTCCACTATTAGCCATTGGGGGTTTCAACCATTGAGATAAACTGGTAACAGCAAGTTCTGGATCATCCTGGTTTAATGGTACCTTTGCTCTATTGGCCAAAGGTGTCGCTGCATTTCTTTGACTCTCCCTAAATGCATGGTTTCCACAGAATTCTGAATCAGTATGTTCTGATGCTTGAGATGGCTTGTGTACAGGATTTAAAACTGGATACATGTATTGTGTACAGATTCTAGTGTTTTTTCTGGTTTTGAGCGCCTCTTGGTCAGCTGGATAAGTAGTTGCTGGAGTTTGCACTTCCTCAGTCAGTTTTAGCGGCGTTGGAAAGGGTTCACATTTAGAACCAAAGGATGGAGCATGGCTTTCTTTGCTTTCTTGCCGTGATGTCTTCGAAGTTACACTGCCAATCAGACAGTCGAGACCAGAGTCATGTTTTATCGAACTCTCGTGCTGCACTGAGGTTTGATGTCCCTTGCTAATAGAGCTACAATGAAGCCAAAACAGTTCATGCTGAATATTTTCCTGTTCAAGTATTTACTTAAACTAATAGGAGAGGCAAGCAGACAGCTGTACCTTCCATTTTCTGAAACTTCAGCATCTTGTTGTCCTTCGGTAAAAAGTGTTTTACCAGATAAACCGGGGAGCCATGAGCAAACAGGAGGCACACCACCCTGATTAAGAGTTTCAGCATTTCCACTTTCAGATGCTGTTCGAATTTCTGCTGGCGTTTCTAGTAAAGTGCCAAGAGATTTAAGAAACTTGGCCTGTCAAAACTTCTTAATTCAGCATATGAATGTCCAAGAGTTAACGATTTGTAGAAAGAGTAGTAATTTATATCTGAAAAGGTGCCAATCCATCCATCAGCCCCGAGAAGTAAAGATACATAAAACAGTTTTCAAAGGCATTTCGATCTTGCATTCTCGCTATTAGAGACAGGTAATAACACTTTAGGACCTTAGCCTTAAATTTCAGATGCATGTACATGCAGTCAAATTGTCAGCGAAATAAAATAGTGAATTACTACATGCTAACCTGTTGCAATCAGATTTGATATAACAATCTGTGAAACAGTAAAATGACTTTGATACATTTACAAACCAGTCTTAATTATAATCAGTGTGTGCAATCTCTTCTAATAAGAGAGACATGATTGCTGGCGATATTAAACTACTTTATACTAGCAAAATACATTTTCTATCTAATGAGTGAACTACCACCAGCAACAAATGTGTGGGGTGCTTACCAGATCAACGGAAGCATTTTAGTTTTGTATAGAGGGGCGTGATGATCTGATGACAAAGAAGAAAAGCCAACCATGTATCATCGAGCGCAAACTCGAGTAGATGGTACATGGACTATCTTATAGATACTCTTAAACAGGCCATACACTGCTATTACTCAATGATCGATTTCCAAGCGGACCAATTAGTACGAAATGGATGATTCTAATCTTATAGATCAGCTCAAAATATATTGATTGTCTATACAATAACGATAACAAATCATAGTTGGTAAAACACCAGAGGGATAAATTTGCAAACTAGCGTTTGCATTTGCACTAAAACAAGCACCGATCAATGTTAAACTCTTCTGCAAAAGATGAACCATTTGACCAACATAAACCATCAAATTAACATTATACATAATAATTGCATTAAAATACAAAAAAACAAGCACGACAAGAAACTTGCTTGAATGGAAAATTGAGTTGTGCAAACGCATACCTCATCCTTGAGTTCTCTATCTAACCTATCTTTATCACGCCTCTCTTGCGAATTTTGATACAAGCTTTTTTCACAGGGAGAATCTTTATCTTCACATGCAAAAATTGAACCAAAATAAAAATTTAGCTACTAAAAAGCAAATTTATAACTAATTACAACAAAAAATCACACCAATTACTCAAAATTAGGAACGCAAGCATGATCATTACCTTCGCGTAAGAAAATAGCTGCTAATTGATTCTTCGACACCAATTTCTCCCCATTAATCTATCGAAGCCACAACAAAATAACGAAAAGTATACAATAAAACCTTAAAACAACATAAAAATCAGCCACAAACCTTGTTCGCGGAAGCAATCGAGCTGGAGATGAATTGATCCCCTCGATCATCATCTTTGATCCGGAAGCAGCCAAACAAGCATCCCATTCTCAGCGGAGATCGAAGCCCTAGAAGCTCCGCGATCGAGCTAGGGTTTCACCGAGCCCCTTCGGATCGTGAGCGAGCTTCGAAGAGCTCGTAGTGATCGAGAGAGTGAGGAGGTGTATTTTCGAATTTGGTTTTTATAATACGAGTGCGTTTTAATTGAGAAAATTTTGAAATTGAAATTGGGTGCCCACGAGTGAGAGAGCGAAAATGATTTGAAAAAATTAAAAAAATAAAAAAAATTAATTGGGGAAAAATTTTGACCGTTTCATGTCCTAATTGGTGTGGGTGGGACCCGTTGTCTTTTCAATGAGTGGATATCCAAAATTATTTGACCCGCTCCGGTACCAAAAATACCTACTCATATATAGTACCAAAAATGGCAATGATACTTTGTTTCTTGAGAATAATAATATTATTACGTTACATTAATGATTTTTTAAACAATGTGGTATGTACATATATATATATATATATATATATATATATATATATATATATATATATATATATATATAATCTTTGGATTAAGAAATACGCTGTTAGGATGATAATGGTCTCTTAGAATTTAGTGAATAATTAGTTGAATAATAAAAATTTTAGAAAAATAATATAATTTCAACTGTATATTCTTTCATTCAAGAACTGAAAATTTGATAGCAATAATTACTTGCTGCTATCGATAGTATTGTGGCCGAACTATATATATATATATATATATATATATATATATATATATATATATATATATATATATATATAAAAGTAGAGCTTATATATTTTTAAAAATACAAACTCAGCTATATTGGTGAATTTTTTACCATTGAATTTGCATTAAGATTTGTATTATTGTAAAGTCAACTAAAAAGAGAGAGAAAAAAAAATAGCACAAATCTTAATGCAAATCTAATGATAAAAAATTTACAAACATATTTGGACTTGTGCCTTTAAAAGTATATATATATATATTCCGGCTACTATCCTATTAATAGTATCAAGTTATTGGTACTATCAAGTTTCTACCCTTAGATCAATCCCTTTGATTATTTTCACCCGTTAGATTTTACTATTTTCCTAATCACTTATTAAACCCAAGAGACCCACTATCATCCCAACCACACATCTTTTAATTTAAGGGTTAAAAATTTAATAGCACCAATAACTTAATACTATATATATCACACTTCTTAATTTAAAAATTAATATTATTTAAAATTTTAAATTAAAAGGTGTTATATATGCTAACAAGCAGCAGCTGGCCCTCTATGTTTCAAATGTATATATTAGTTAGTATTAGGAGAGAATTCTTTTAATGCTTAAGAAAAAGTAATAATGTATTGGATTTATCTTAACTATCATTCTGACTGTTAAATTTTTATATTTTTGAAATAAAAATAATTAATTTTTCATATGTTTATGTAAAAAGTATAAAATTAAAATCAAACAACAAAGCCAGCAAACAAACTGGTGTGTATCATGAACGATTGCATATGCCAGGCCAGCATAGAATTTGCTTCAAACTTCCAACATAAACCCAATAAAATCAAACACAATAGTGACCTCTAACTCTCCTACTATTTTTCAGATCATTCACACTAATTATTAACTTCAAAAACTCAAATTATTAAAAATATATAATTAATTTATTTATAACATTCAGATATAGCACCAACGAATTTTGATCGTGACTTGATCCAACCAATCTTTCACTATTTCAAACATGATTCGGCTCAACCCAAACTACCGCCACAAATTTATTTAAGCTAGAGATGTCGACGGGTCGAATTCGGAACGAATTTTCAAAAATTCAAATTCGAACCTGACTACCAAACTCGAAACCCGAATATGACTTATTTAAAAAATTCATATCCAAATTTGAATCCGGCCAAAAATATAAAATCCAATACGACCCGAAAACTTAAACCGAAACAATTATTTCTCCTTTTCTCTTTACAATATTTAAAAATATATTAAATTAAATCTAAATTTTTAAAATATAAATTTAAATATAATATTAAATATTTATATACACATATATTATATAATATAAAATTAATTCGGATTCGAATCGAATTCGAATTTAAATTGAATAGAGTCAAAATTCATATCCGAATTCAAATCTATCGAATTTTCATTGTTTATATCAGTATTCAAATTTATATCCGTTTAACATCGAATAAATTCATTTCGTTCGGATTCGAATACAATTTCGAATATCCATATTTATTGACATCCCTAATTTAAACCAACAAAAAAAAGTGGGTAAAAAACATCTTACCAAAAAAGGAAAAAAAATATTTGTACAATAAATAAGAAATTTCATTTGATTTTTTCGGATTATTTAGTTACCTTAACATTTTGCAAGAATCACTTCAAGGGAATTAAAAAAAAAGAAGCAACAATCAATTCAACTGCGATTCTTCATCAACCTGTTGCGGTACATAATACATCTATGAACAAGTAACTTGGTTCCAACTTACTTTCCAAAAATGTTACACTTCTTAATACGAAATTTAAGAGGATAAAAAGCAAATTGCTAAATTACTTCTCGGATAACTATCCTCTTAACACAATCGCTGTATTGTGAATCGACAAACTACCGTGGGCAAGAGAGAAAGCTTAATTTAGGTGAAACTGATTTCTCCATTTCGCCCGCTTCGTTCGAGGAGCGAGAACTCTACCTTATTCATTGAGACTTTACATTCCCTGGTTTCCACCCTCTTTGTCGAGCCCTTAACTCCCACAATGCGGTGAGCTTCTTCTGTTCGAGCAATGCGGCCTCGGCCCTCTCTCGTGCCTCCTCGCAGGTGTCCATTCCTGAACTGCACTTGTCGGCTTCCTTTTGATACTGTGATGCCAACTTCTTTGCCTCGAGTAATGTCACGTCAGTACGCTGCTGTGCTTCCGTTGCCTCCTCTTCTCTCAACTTCAATTCTTCTGTGAGGAGGTCTGTGAAATTCTTGTCCATTTCTTCGCTAACCTCTGGGTCACGTTTCGCACAATCTGCGGAAAAGAGTTGAGTACTAACATTGCTGGGAAAACAAATATTATCATAAGAGGATTTAGTTCACTGGAGATTCATTTAAACCATTATGAACAAAGCAGGAAATGGCAGAAAAATCCATCATTGTTAGCACTAATTCCTAGAGGAACAAGAACACAAAGCACTAATTTATTTCAGGCCTTTATGACGACGAGCACTCACGCAACTTTCGCTGGAAATAGTAGTCCAGAAAATAGAGAAGTTCCACAATGCTCACTGTCATTGATGGCCCTCAAACTGCTCTGAGATGGTATTTTCATTATGGCCAGTGAACTGAGTCTTCATCCCGACTCATATTAGGTGGGCTATTAAAGTTCTCTTTCCCCATTTCGTTCTGATTAGTACAGTTCTTCACTAAACCAAGTGAAATCACATTTTTATTACCATTTTGAGTGAGGTTTAACAGTTCTACAAGCAATTAACAGGACTGAGAGAGCGCAAATTGGTGCAGAGGTGTGGGGCTCGATATGAAGTAATGTGCTCGACGGCCTTCATTAACATCCGACATGCAAGGTTTCTATCAAACACAAGGAAATTTGGCGTACGCGTACCAATACAATACGGAGGAGTTATCTATCTATCTGTTGATCATTGAAGTAAATAAGCGACCATCAAAATTGGAATTGCCTAACGCACGTGACATGAAGTTAACAGGTGTCTGAAGAAGCAGTGTGCTTCAAGGCATTTGTTACCATTCAACAGCAGCAGTTTCTGGTGAATAAAAGTAAACCCACCTGTGAGTGTTATTCACGATCTGAAATTACCGTAATCTGTAGGAAGGCTCAGATATAGAAATATTCTTGAGGTAGCTCCTATCAAGATCAGATGAAAAATCTTTTTCTCCATCTTCAAAGCGATTGGCACACTTATTAACCTACTTATCTTTAGAATTTAAGCAGATCAATGGTGAAAATAACTGGGATAAGAGAACTCGTGTTCTACGTGACTCAATTTTACCATCTGTGTAATTTTACTGATAAAAAAATCCATGAAATTAACAAAAAGGAAAGTCAAATTGAACTAACCAAATCATGAGAACAGCATATAACCAGCAAATTTGCACTAATGACACAAATTCAACACATAAATAAGACATTTGCAATTGCTTTTAGTCCACTTCAAACTTTTTGAATAATTAACCTCAACAACAACTTGATACCTCCAAAAGAAACTGGAAATTGAAATGATACTAACCTGCGATCGAGACGTTGCTCAACTCTGCAATCAGAAACAGGAAATCAGCATCAGTATACTCGATATAACAAAAAAATCCAAGTAAAATTAGAAATAAAAAAAAAAAAAAAAAGAAGCCTCCCCCTCGGATCTCGCGGATGCGCCACTGATCTCTTCGAATCCGAGGCAAAAGAGGCTCAGATCTCACATCCACGAAGAGGTAAAAGGATCGGCACCTTCGGGGAGGGAGAGGAGGGGTTGGGAGGAGCAATCGCAGGAGCAGGGGGGGCACGAGGAGGAGCCGCCGAGGGCTTCGGCGATGTGCCAGTAGAGCGGGGGCCCGACGATGTACGCCGCTAACCCTAGCCCCATCGCCACGAGTATCGCCTTCAACAGGTTAGGGTTTAGGGCCCCCGCCATTGTCGTCCACCTCCGAGCTCGTCGATCGAGAGTGAGAGAGAGATGAGTGGGGAGTAGTGAGCGGATTCGGAGGAGTTAATGGAAACCGCGTCGGTCGAGGTAACTTAAAATATGTTAGTCGGTTTGGACCAGATTCTGTAAGTGGGTCGGGCTTGAATTGTGGTCGGACTCGTTAGTGGATTCAGACCGGATTCCGATTTTTTTTAAAAAAAATTAACACCAAAAATAGAAATTAGGATTAGGAATATCGGTACGAATATTCAAAATTTTATCCGAATTTAAATCTGAATATAATAAATTTATTCGATATTAAACGAATATGAATTCGAATACGGATATAAAAAATAAAAATCAAATGAATTTGAATTATATATTTTGACGATTCGAATCTGAATCCGAATTAATTTTATATTATATAATATATGTGTATATAAATATTTAATATTATATTTAAATTTATATTTTAAAATTTAAGATTTAATATAATATATTTTAAAATATTGTAAAGAAAAAATGAAAACTAATTGTTTCAAATTTAAATTTTTAATTCGGATTTGGATTCGAATTTTAGATTTTTTATCAAATTTGGATTTAAATATGAATTTTTTAAATTTACCAAATTAGATTCAAATTTTAGATTTGATAGTCGAATTCAAATTTAAATTTTTAAAAATTCACGCCTTATCCGACCGTTGACATCTAATCAGGATAGATGTTTATGAGAGAGCCTACTGGGTGTAGCATAGATTGCTTTGTAATCTTTTAAATATTATTATATAACATATAAAATAAATCAAATATGCAGATAAGTAAATCGGTTATTCAATACTTAAAATTTTAATTTTATTATTTATTAAAAAATTAAATAATAAAATTAAAAATTTTAAAATTAAATAGTTTATCCAAAATGATTCATAATTTAGAAAATAAAAATTAATATTGATCTGTCAAACAATTTAAAAGTAAAGCGGTGTATCAAGAGTCCACTAATTTGGTTCACGTGATGACGTGGTAGACCTGGTCGAAGATATTTGTGAAAGGACAAGATACGACTCCGACGTGGACCATTGACCCAAATCCCCGGTTAATTCTCGTCCCAAAGACAAGCCCGGTCCGGTTCAGCGAACCCTCAAAAAAACTCCCACAAAACCTCCATTCTCAACCCGTCAACGAAGCTCTCAAACACACGCGCGTACACACACATGTAATAGAGCCCATAGAAGAAGAGGGAGAAAGAGAGAGAGAGAGAGAGAGAGAGAGAGAGGAACGAAGGCGACGAGGACGACGACGACGAGCGCTGCGCCATGGCGTCGCCCTCGACCTCGACTTCATCCTACCCAGGACTTTTTCGTCGTCCCGCGAGCTCGGCGCGGGCGCAGTCGGGTCCATCGGAGGCCGCAGGGGCCATCCGGGCCGACGTCGATCCGCCGCCGCGGCCGAAGCCCATCATGCAGAAGCTCGCCATCGGGGCCATCGTCTTCATGGGCTGCGTCCAGTTCTTCCTCCCCGCCTCCCACTTCCGTGACCCCTCCGACCCCCTCCGCACCTGGATCCCCTACGAACCCAGTCGCTCCTCCCCCATCGTAACCTCTTTTTTCGATCTCGTTGCGTTTGTGTTTTGGTGCTTAAATCCCTTTCGAGGTGGAGTTTTGGAGTGTTAATTTTAGGATTCGGGGAGGGGAATTCACGTTATTTCATCAAATGATGATCTAAAATTTGGTAAATTGCGCCATTACTCTCGGAAAAGGAGACCTTTTTTTTTAATCTTGTTGCATTAGTGTTTTGATGCTTAAATCCTTTTGACGTGGATTTTGGAGTGACATTTTAAAAAAGATGGATTTTGGAGTGTAAATTTTAGGATTTGGGCGCGAAATTCACGTTATTTTCTTCTAATGATGATCTAAAATTTGGTAAATTGCACCATTACTTTCGGGAAAAAAAGAGTTTTTTTCTCAAATATCATTGGCTGAACTTGGTTCATCTTTTGTGTTCGTGCCCTGCAAATCTATCTGTTTTTAAATATAGAAAAAGTTGCAACTCAATAGATGATAACGTTGCGCGGTGCATGAATGTAGAGATGCACCACGTATAGTCAATCGTTCTTCCTCCTATAGTGATTGGTGAAATGGTTTTAAGAATTTAGAGTGTTAAACGTTGAACTTTAAAGTTTGAGAATTAAAGTGAAACTGCGAGAAAGAGTTTTTTTAAACCCTTTTAAATACTTTGGTTTATACTTTTTCACAAACAAAAACTTCATAGAAAATTAATATGTGGTCATCTGATGCTTAGATTTGTAGTTATGAAGAAGTAAATTTAATTCTGCTTCAAATTTCATCATTTTCATGTGTTTTTAGTTTCTGCTGCAAGCTTGCCCAGTGGTTTCTTGCTATTAAATGTGGTGGATTGCAAGATGATTTTTCAAGTCACTTTGTTTGAATGCTCGTACAGATAATGCTCATATGAAACTTAAAAAATGTGTAAAACGAAACTACATGGTTGTTAGATAATCCCTATGCCTTTGTTTTGTCTCTTTCGTCATTATCTTTTCGGCAGAAGAAGTCCTGCCATTGTTTTTATTCATGTCAAGTAGGGTGTTTTTATTCATGCCCTAAAAGATATGTATGGCTGGTATAAGAATGCTCACGAAAGTTGGCCTAGAAAGCTTATACTAGAGAGCATTTGTTCCTAATGGGCCAAGATAGGAATTATTTGTAAATCATGAGGAGCATTGAATTAGATTTGTTCAGGGATTCTTGGACTTACTTTTGGTTTCTTTATCTGATTAAAATTATGAATTGCATAAAACACTAAGAAACTGGTCAATAACAAGGTTCAAAACCCGTGGTTTCTTAGTGCAACAGACTATTAGGCATGAAGCTTCTTGATATCTTTTAGGGCGTGTTTGGTTGTCGGAATAAGTAATGTGATGATAACTATTGGATGTGAAGAATTTCTTGTGTAATTGGAAGGTAAGAGTTTAATTTTTGCTCGTTGAAAGGACTTTGCATCCATGATGTGGTAGGATGGTATATTTCACTTGTGAGGTGATTTATCTTATTTCGAAAAAATGTTTTGAATGCCGAATGTGCTATTCCTTTCTAGACATTTGGCCACGCTTTTAACTTCCAACCACAATAAGAAACCTCATACTGAATATGATATTACTGGATAATTTATTCAAACATCCAAATAGGACCTTACTGTTCCACAATAGAAATTTATGTATGTTAGTTCTACTTGTTACCTCATTACTCTTAAATTTCTGCTCATACAACATATCAGAGTTCAGCTCGTCATAATCGTAACTTAATTTTTTCCTTCTATAGTGGAGAGAAATACTACTACCATGTTGAAATTCCAGATGTCTAGTGTTAATTAAGTAATAAATTGTTCAAATGCATAAGGTTGTTGTTGTTGCGTAAAAATTACTCTTCTTCAATTTGATGCAACTTTTGTTATTTCTAGTCCACAAATAAAAGAAGTTTCGAGGAGGAGCAACTTGATGTGCAAGTAAAGCAAGAGGCAGAAGTCCCAGGGATACATATCTTCTCTTGGACAGACTGTTTGGATTTGCGAACGCTTGCCGTCCTTGCCAACTCAACTTTGTCCAGCTCAAGGTCCTATTTTTCATATCTAATGATTGAATGTATGATGCACCACATGCTTTTGAATGTTGCATAATATTTTAGTGAATTGGAGACTGGAGTTGCTCTTATGTGGCATGTATTTTCAGAAAGGCATCATTATAAACTTATGCATGCCTTATTGTTTCCGTTTTGTGTCTCAGATATCCGGAGGATGTATTTTTCCATTTCTTCATACCTGAACATGAAGACGAGAAACTGTCCTTCTATAAGCTAAAAGTAGTCCTGCCTTCCTCAAACCTTGGTGTAATTGGGTAAGCACAGAGTTATTTGAACTGCTTTTCTGTTAAAACTTTGTTTTGTACTCACGCTTGATGTTTCTGCAGTCAAAAGGACGTGAAGGAGAAATTAAACATTGCCACTCCAGAAGAGGAATTTTTTTGGAAATATTGTCATGAATTGGCACCATTTTTCATTCCAACGCAGCATTTACCTTTGAACAAATATGTGTATGTCTTACCAGACACCATCATTAAGGTAGTTGATCATGAGTTTACCATCTTCGTAGTTTGATTTGTTGGTGAGTTGACTATTATGAATTCTTAAAGAAAACTATCATCATTGAAAAGTATTTTTTTCACATTTGATTGCAATCTTGATAATCATGCTGAAAACTGTCCATGCTTCTCATAAGAATACCCAGATTGTTTAATTATCACTACACGTGGCAATCACTCGGCAAACTTTCACAAGTATGCGTTTTATGGCATAGGAGAGACTGTATAGTGTAGCGTACAAGTGTGCATATGCTACTTTTATGTTCATGTTGAACCATTCATGAGCTCTGTTCACACTCTTATCTATACCTTTTTATGCTTGCAAATGCTTATGTTGTTGCTTAATCACAGTAAATTAATTGCATTCCATATGTTATTCTGTAATATTTTGCTCTGCAGCTGAGATAAATGATTAGTAGTGAGCTTTCTAAAATGGCATCCAAAAAAAATCATCCTATTTAAACCGTAAGTCTTAACAAAATTCCTCTTCTGAAGTTGGCTAGATTTACAAAACCTCTTTAAATCTTTAAACCTCTTCAAAATGTGCTTTGAAGAGCATAGATTTGTTATACAAATTATAACCCAACTACGAGATTTGAAATAAGATTGGGTTTCCGTTTCAGTTGTGAAATTTGAGAAGGATAGTCCTGGGCATACCTTCCCTTTCTTTCTGTCATGTTGACAGTTTCATTATTTTCTCTACACATACTACAATGGTAATATTCAGGACTCAAATCTTCTTTTTTTTTCTGTGCAGGGAAATATTGAAGATCTCTTTAGTTTTGATTTGGCCCCTTATGCTATTGGAGCTGCCGAAGACTGCAGCAAGAGGTTGGGTGATTACGTCAATATTGAGATTTTAAATGCTATACAGAGAACTGCTGCCAAAAGTTGGATATCCGGCAAACCTTATGATAAAAATGCTTGCTTACCTGATTTCAATGTGCTCTTAGTGGAACCTCATAAGTTAGAGAACACTCTACTCGAGTCCGTTGTGTGGTGGAACAAAGTTCTTGATACAGGAAGTGAAAGGTGTGTCATATTTTTACCATATAACATTTTTCTATATACATAGATGGTTGCTTTTTGATATTAATAAACATAGATAATTACTTTCATTAGAAAAGTGGATGAAGATCTGAAGCAACTAGGCTTCGAACTCGGGTCACGGGTATCAACCACCAAGCCCTTTGCCACTTGTACTAGAGACGGTTGATGCTGGAAATGTGATGCTTGATTTAAAAAGAAAATTCCATCAGAATTTAGCAATCTTTGTAACATTTTTGACAGAATGTTTTTTTACTTCATGGATTATTGCGTTTTTTTGGGAAACTGTCAGTTTACCTGCTGGAACTTCTCTTAAATCAAACAACAAAATAGTTTGGGATGTTCAAATTGCTGATGATCTGTTTCCAGAAAAATCCTTTAGTTGGGGGTGTCAGTACACAATTTTACCTACATCAAACAGTAATCTACAAACTAAACTAATATTCACTATGTAATTGCAGGGGCAACCATAAAAAGCTAGCAATTGCTCTTGCTTTCTATGACAAATATTTCAAGCTTCCCTCCATTTGGAAGATTGGCTCTTCATTGGAAGTTAATGAAACTAATGAAATCAAAGCGCTCCGTTTTGATGGGCCGACAAGAGTTTGCTCCGAAGATGACCGCCAGGATCAAGAATCAAATCACGGTGATATTTGGCGGCAGTATCTTTCGTCAAAATCAGCCGCCATACTAAGCCATTGAACACACAATATGTGCACCAGCAGCATCAAATCCCTTCCTATTCAACTGCTTCATCTTTTTAAAGAGATTATATACCAATTACAACTGGTAATGGACCTTGCCAATGAATGAATGAAGTGGTGCTTAAATTCCTGCTCTCAAGTTTTTTTTTAAAAAAAAAATTTGCTGGAAAGTGAGAAAAACTGCGTGCACTTTGGGGATGTGCCACACAGGCCAAATGAAACAGTGTAGGCCAAATTATCAACCATTTGTTGATGTTTAACATCAAATGAGCCTTTTGTTGTTGTTGTTGTAAGTTTGTAACAACATATGATTCGGTGGTTGCGTGTTCATATGTTTGTAGTCAGTTTTCTGTTCGATTTGCTTATCTTAAAAGTATGTATGCAGTTTGTTATCATGTCAGGTTTTCTGAGAAACTCAGTACAGACTTCTTCAGTTAGTCCCATGGAGTGATTTGCAGATAAAGCTAATGATGAAGAAATTTTCTACAAACTGTAGGGCTTTCTGCAGCCAATCAATGACAAATATTTTGCCATTTTTTATTGTACTAGAACAGCTGAGGGCCCACCCCACATCCACAGATATTCCCAAGAAAATCTAATCAACCTCCTTCTGGCCACAAGCACCCACCCCATCCAACCAATCCCCACTCTCCAACTCCCCATCTCTTCCTCCACCTTATCCCTCCCCTTTTCCCCCACCTTATCCTCTCCTCCTCCTTAGAAGAAGAAGAAGAAGAAGAGAGAGAGAGAGAGAGAGAGGGAGAGAGAGAAGAACAATGGCCACTCTCAGCTCCATGCCCACACTATCCAAATCCCTCCTCCCCTCCAATTCCCCCACCACCACCACCACCACCAAACGATTCTTCCTCATCTCCTGCTCCTCCTCTTCCTCACAGGAACAAAACCAAAACCAAAACCAAGCGAATTCCTCAATCTCAAGCAGCATCAAGAACTTCTCAGCCGCCGTGGCGCTGTCATCGATCCTGCTCTCACCGGCGGCCTTCTCGCCTGCCCCCGCCGCCGCCGACATCGCCGGGCTCACCCCCTGCAAGGAATCGAAAGCGTTCGCGAAGCGCGAGAAGCAGTCCCTGAAGAAGCTGGAGGCCTCGCTAAAGAAGTACGACCCCGACTCGGCCCCGGCGCTCGCCATCAAGGCCACCATGGAGAAGACGAAGCGCCGGTTCGAGAACTACGGCAAGTTCGGCCTGCTCTGCGGCTCCGACGGCCTGCCCCACCTCATCGTCAACGGCGACCAGCGGCACTGGGGCGAGTTCATCACCCCCGGCCTCCTCTTCCTCTACATCGCCGGCTGGATCGGCTGGGTCGGCCGGAGCTACCTCATCGCCATCCGCGACGAGAAGAAGCCCACCCAGAAGGAGATCATCATCGACGTCCCCCTCGCCACCCGCCTCCTCTGGCGCGGCTTCATCTGGCCCGTCGCCGCCTACCGCGAGTACATCAACGGCGACCTCGTCGTCGACGACGCCGACGTCGCCACCTACTGACTTTTTATCTTCTGCTACATGCCTACATGTGTGTGCATGGAGAGAGAATAGCTCTTTTCTCTTCTCTTCTCTTCTCTTGTATTTAAGAACTCTTATCTCTATTTCTACTTCATCAACCCAATCCAATCGAAGCACATTTTCAATGTAATTTCTGCTTTATATCTCTATCTTGTCAGAGAATGTTAGCCTGAAATTGCACTTCTTCTAGAATATCTTCTTCTTCTTTTTTGTACAACTATTTTTACTTGATTTGATGCTGAAGTTTCCTGTATGTTATCTTTGATTATTACAATTACCATTCTATTCTATCAGCACGAATTACATTTGTTTTGTTCATGATCCATCATCTCTAATATGTTGGATTTGGATCATCTTTCTAGCAGAAGAAGAAGCTCCCGCTAAACCAAACAAACCATAAGAATGCTTTTCTGCTTATCTTAAAACTGCCACTGATCCAAATTTGAGTTTAAACGATAATCATACTGTATTCGCTAAAAATTATGAAATTGAATGGAGGGATATCATTGATGGTGTGATCAGTCCGTAAACTAATATAGAAACAACAATGGATGATTAGGCCAGTTTCTTTCTTCATGAGTTTCTGGTAAATAAGAAGACATTGGAACATTTTGCTATTTGATGAAACTTAGAAGTGTCCGTTCCCTTTATACCACCACTCATTAACTTCAGAACTCGACCGTTGAGGAACAGTGGCACGCTCTGTTATTTTCTACAACTCCGGGGCTAAAAATCCCCTCCAAATTCGACCGTTCCAAAATTCGACCGTTAACACCATTCCATTCCTCTTCTTTATTCTCTCTCTCTCTCTCTCTCTCTCTCTCTCTCTCTCTCTCTCTCTCTCTCTCTCTATAACACCTCTTCTCCTCCCCCCTCCCTCTCTCTCTCTCTCTCTCTCTCTCTCTCTCTCTCTCTCTCTCTCTAGAGCAAGATGATGAGCGAGCCATTGATGGAATCGAAGGCGCCGCCGATGCAGCCGCACCCGCTGCGCCAAATTGCGGAGAGCGCAACCCACAAGCTACTTCTAAAGCAGTGGCTCAAGGAGGAGGAGCTCCTCCTACGCCGCGTCGCCCTCAAAGAAACCCGCCTCGACGCCGCGCGTAGGGAGACCACCGGGCTCTTCTGCGCCTTCTTCGTGTTCCACTCCGTCGCCCTCCTCCTCCTCTTCTTCTCCTCCTCCGATGCCTCCGCCTCCTCCCGCGCGTGCCGCCGATCGTGGATCCCCTGCCTCCTCTCCCTCCTCTCATCGCTGGGCCTCATCTGGGCCGTGCGGTACAAGAGCGACACCGAGAAGGTGCTCGAGAGAATGCTCGAGAGAGAAAAGGAGGACGCTTTGCTGCTCGGGAAGTGCGTGGGGGAGCTCAGGAAGAAGGGCACGGAGTTCGACCTGCTGAAGGAGGTCGACGCCCTGCGGCGGGCCAAGAGCCTGCAGGTGGAGGCGAAGGCGGCGACCGCGGTGAGGAGGTGGTCAGGGAAGGATTTGGGGATCATGGCGCTCTTCGCGGTCGCGTGCGGGGCGGTGGGTCTCACAAGGTTCGTGCTTTGTAGCTAGGGTTTCTCTTTTTGGGTATAAAGGAAGGATCTTGATTCCGAAATGAATTTCGGATTTTTTTTTTTTTTTTTTTTTTCTTGGAGTTGTTTTGATGGGAGAATTGCAGAATGTTCTGTTCTGCAATTTTCTTTGGTGTTTTAGTTTTTTTTTTTTTTTTTTTTTTTTTTTTTGGGATCATTTTAATGGAAATCTCGTAATAAGATTGGTTATAATTATTTCTCTCATTGACTCATTTTTTTCCTTTTTATGTTTGAGAAAAAGTTTTCTTCACTAATTATAGTCCGTTGAACTTATATTTTTCGATCAATCTTACTCGGTTATGCGATATGCGATACGATGAAGGTCTAATCAAGAACAAGATGATAACTTATGGTAGAATGGTACCCAATGAAACATTTAAAAGAAAATCTCATGTTTTATGATGGAAATGTTTGATCAAATGTTAGTATTCTTATACGAAACATCTGTCACAAATCTTAAAAAATTAGAGTGAACTTGAATTTGAAACTACACTGATGATTTGTTTCTTACAGAGGACGACAACTTGGTACCACATTTCTCAAATGTTATAATTCTAAATCTCGAGGGGGGCTGTTTAATTTGAAATCTTCTCGGCTCCGAGAAGCAAATTGCTGCATTGAAAAGTTAAAATTAGCCTTCAGTTACTGATTTGATTTGAATAACTCAATTCAGAAAAGCACTTTTCAGAAACTCAAGAACAAATAAAGATGCCCAGAAAGAGAACATTATGTGCAATCATTCTTGGATTGCAAGTGAAGGAAACATCCATTGCCAAGTTATGTGAGCAATTATAAGAAAACATTGAATCAACGACACTAAAAGCAATTGAACTTTGGTGCGAACAACAAAACCATTTTATTCTCAATATAAGAACAAATAAATAACAAACAATTTAGTTTACATGATCACCCCCCAACAGCACCAAATAGGAAGTACAATTGTATCTACACAAAGAACTGAAGCTTCCCTTCCTAGTTCACATGGCTCATCGGCGGCGGTGGCGACGAGACTAGCACACCTGGCGGGGGCACGGGAGCGCCGTAAACCTGCGAGGCCAACCCGGCGCGCGCCTCCGCCCTCCCCTTCGCCCGACCAAGGAAGTAACACCCAAAACCGAGCAAGATCGCGAAGAGGATCAGAGGGAGGGAGATGACTATAACCAGACCCATAGCTCTCCACTCTTTATGCCCAAATAGTTTAGTCTAATTGAGGAATGAAGAAGATGGTTTTATAGTGAGAAAAAAGAAGAAAAGAATAGAAAGTAAAGAGGATTCTGAGAAACAGAAGGAATTAATGGCAGATAGGAATCAGAAACTTAGATTACAAGATAAGTAGCTGCTTCTTCTTCTTTCTTTTTATTTCTTCTAGACTTAGTTGGGAGAGGAGTGCAGATTAAATAAAAGCATTTTAGGATTTTGAGTATAAAGTGGTGAACATTTCTTTCAATTTCCAGAAGAATCTTTTGTGTAATACAGGTTTATATAGTATAGTGTAGTAAAAGATTGAGAAAAAGGACAAGAAAAGAAGCTTAGACACACTCTCCCTAGCTGTGGACCAAGCAATGTGACCGTTGCGTAACGTTCGAATTTGTAAAAACAAAAGAAAAAAAAAGAAAGAAAGAAACTTTGCATCTTGCCAATCTCTTAAAAAGAAATTGTATTAGTTTTAATCTGCGCTTTACTTCCCTCTTAAATAGATTCAAAAAATTAGAATAACCATTAAATTCGAGTATAAAATTTATAGGTGGATGATCATGGTGGTTATGTAAAAGATAGAGACCTCTTTTATTTAGTTTTAGATAATGTTTAGATAAACAACTTATGTGTTAGGCCTAACTACTTAAATTTTACATCTGAACTTAGAAAGTTCACATACTTGTTTGTCCTCCATCTGCACCTGGAGCATATGCATAAATCGTGTATCACAATGACAATTGTCCTCTATCTCATCTCATTGATGCATGTTTCCGATTTCGCTTGTAGATATCTACTCATTCTCATGTTTTCATAGAGATTTTTTTTAAAAAAAAACACCTCCAGGGCTTTTCTTGTTTTCTGTTTTTATTATCTAAAGAGTAATCCAAAGGATTCTGCAATTATAAGATGGTGAATTGCTCATAATTTTTAAGTTGACAATACTCTTGCTCTAAATTTTCAAAAATATAGCTGATGGTTCAGAAATGCAAAAGTTTAGCTTTTGAAATTCAGACAAGTTACCTTACAAAATATTAACTTAAAATCGAAATCAATCACAGCAAACATATCAAGTTCGTCGCACGGTATCACAAATGGTTATTATGCAATTCAAGGGGGGGGATTTTATCCACCTATATCTATGAATCTTTTGCGAAGCTTACCAGTTATAATACAAACTTTGTAGTAATGACTCTCTCTTTTAACATTTACTCCTGCACCCTTTTCATGTCATCATGATCCTATAGCAAGAAAACTTCTCACATGGCAAAAAAAAAAATTTACTAGAGAGGTCCACTAAAGCACTGAGTTCAAAAAAAAAAAGAAAAAAAAGATCAGATATGAATCAAATTGCAATAGCTTTATACTCGGCCTCGGCTAATATGAGATCATCTGCATACACATCATGAGATGGGCGGTTCACTAGAAGCCTTTGTCCTCGAAGAAGCTAAATCAACTGCGATCCAGTCGCTCACAAAGGTGCGCCAAAACCCTTACCTGCCATTATTTGGAGCAGGAGGTTGAGAAATTATATAGCAGCAAACCCTGGAAGAGTAACAGGGGTTGATGAGAATCAGGAAATAATATCACAATGGTAATCAGCTAAAAGGATGTAATAAAATTAAAAAAATTATTTGTCCTCGAGAGTTTCACATTTGACAACACAAAATTCAATCTAACATGGCACTTATAATCACCATTAACCCTTCTAATCACCCATTTCGTAGAGGTAAAATAGTTTAGGTCTCAAGCAAAGTATCCAATGAGCAGCGTATTTACCACAAATTTTGTTACTTCAAGTCAACCATATTCCGAGTACGAGAACTCTGCAAAATACTGGTGTAGTACCGGGTGAACGAGGCATTTGAAACACTTTTCTCCAACTGTAGAGGAAGGGATCACAAAAAGAGAAAAGGGAATGTTAGTTAGTATTCTGAGACAATAGGAATAAAGTAAAAAAAGAAAAATGATAAAGACCTGTAGAAAACTCTCTACAGATTGTTGATCATTTGGAGAGAAAGAGACTTCGTCTCGCTTTCTCTGAATAAAATCTCTGTTCTGCTCAACCTGCGGACAAGGAATAAGAATTCGAGAAAAGAAATTGGATTTAAAAAATAACATTTTTTCAATTTTGAAATTTTTGACCTGCTTTTCTTTTTCTTTTTTGTTTTTTTTGCAATTTTCGGACCAAACTACATTCTCATGGATCCACATACCGCTGACTGATATATCTAATGCATGTTATTCATCGAAAGGATTTCCTAAGCTATTTCCGTCAACAAAGGAATATCTCAGTGCAATTAGGAGAAAAGACGATAAAAGTTGCAAACTCAGACAAAAAGGAGATTCTTATTATTTTTCTCAAAGCAAACTTTCTAAATTCTAATTTCTATGTGTGACAAAATCACTTGTAACTAATGGAAGGAAAGTTACCTGGTCTATTAACCGTTTAATGGGACGACGGAGACCTTCGATGCTTGTTTTTGCATAGAATCTTTTTAGGATAATGAGTGGAATAGTAGCAAGTTCAGGAAAAGAAATATGATAACTCCACTGGCCAAAATGTGCAGATAGAAGTTCAACTACTGAAAGAATGCACTCCGTTTGGAATTTTCGAGATTTTAACAACTGCTTTGGCACCTGTGTGCATAATATAAAATTAAGATATCATTCCAAAAAATCTAAAAATTGACCCAATTGATCACCAAACAGATACATAGGAAAATGGTCTACCTAATGATCAACGGTACGAGAAAGTAAACAGAAATAAGGCGAAATTGAAAGAAAATAAAATGATGAAGACATGAATGAATATCGAGGAGTACAATAGATGTCCGCTAACCTTCAACAAAGATGGAAAGTTCATCCTTATTCCAATTGCTTCATTCGTACTGCTGAGTTCTCGATAATCTAGGGAGTTGAACAGCAACGAAGCAATAGGAATGAAAACTCCACAAGAAAGAGAGAGCTCATTGAGCATTTGCACGCATTTAAGTCTCAAAGGTAAGTAACGTGGGCCATGAAATAAGTGAGCCACTCCAGTTATGACTTGGATAAGAGAGAATATTAATTGCTGGAAATCATTTTCCCTGAAGTTGCAAGTGATAAACTTAACCCACAGTTTGAGGCAGTTAATGTACTGCCAATTGTGTATCTTCTTGAGTTCTTCCTGCATCAAAAAATATTAGGTCACAATGTACATCAATTTAAACTTGTACCTACTTCACTGACATTCCAATTCAAAGCAAATGCATTGACAACAAACATAGGCCATAGGCCGGTCGATCAGGAGCCATTAAAAATAAACCCAAATCTTATCAGCTCCTATGCAGGTGAATGTAATTCTGTTTAAGAATTATTATTGATTAATCATTACAAGAAAGATATGAAACCAGCCACATAAACACAAGGCCAAAGAGAAATATTTTAACATATTGGAATATAATATTTTTGGGATAATGAAGTTGCCATTTAAAGAAAACATAGTTGTAACAATCAATATTCGCGATGCAATCATTGTTGGATTAGGTCCAAGACAAAGATTCTTTCTTGACCAAACTACAAGTATGGAACTCCATGATATGGAAAGACAGAATATAGAACCTAAAAGGATAATTGAGGCGACTCGTCTTCGAATCGACTTTGGACCCGAAAAAGAGAACAAAAATAAAGTCAATTTAAATTGCAAATTTCAATTAAATAATTAAATAAAGTCAAAGTTTTTGTTTTTCGATAGATCCTTTCGATGGATCGTGGAACGCTTTTTTTCTTCTTATTCGATATATTATGGATGCTACACAATTCCTTTTTTCTTTTTTTGTTCCTTATCTATGGATACCTTATGTTATGCTATTCAATAGATCAATAGAAAACCCTCAAATTTATTATAAGGTTTCCCTTATTGGCTTCATAATATTTAACTCAACAGACAAGGTAAAGCCTGCTACAACGTTTTACAAAGAGACAGCAGTAAAGCAAAAGGGAGTTAAAGGAGTAAACTACAAAATAAGAATTACCAACTAATCCCTCAAATTTCTACTAGGAAGTCAATCAACAGGAGTATCTTTAATCGCTGTCGGCATTACGTGAAAAATCATCTCACAAGCAGACACGACACAAGTAAACCTAAGTTGTCGATTAGGCATATTACAGATAATTATGCAGTTCTTATTATTCAACATTTATAGCAGTCAAGATTTGCAAGAAAATTAGATATAAAGCAACTACTTGGTGCTGCAAGAATTAAAAATAAAAAGTTGAAATACTTACCTTTTTCTTCATTTTGTAAGCCTGTCTCAATATACTAGCGAGCTGCTGCAAAGAAGTAAGCGCCCTTTCATATGATTTCTCAATGTCCAGGGAATACAGTTCAATTAGCGAGTTCACAAGAAAATCTATGTGCTTCAAGTTTGAATCATCTACAAACTTGGAAGAAGAAATAAAAGATTTGTATGTTCTTGTCAAGCAAATATCAACATAGTCAGAGGGTAACTGGGAGGCAATATCATGTAAGATAAGAAAAGAGGAAGAAGAGAGACTCTGATCGCCAGTGGCCCACAGATGAACTGAGATCTGCACTAAGACGTGACATTAGATTAGAAACCAGAAACATATTATACTAAAAAGAATATGCTTCTTATAATACAGTGAATGATGATTGATACAACATGTTCTTATTACTTATAGGTCAGTAGACACCATACTCTCTTCCAAGATGCGAGCAGATTGAAGTACACTGTTGTAAACTAAAAGAGAAATACATCGAGAATGGTGTTTTGATTCAATGGTTTTTGTTTTCAACAATTTGAAATTTCACTAGAACATAACTGCACATGAAATTATGCAGAAGTACAAGAAGAGCTATTGATCGTGACAGAGTATGACGTTATTTCTTTTTCTTTTGATTCCGAAAGAGTACCATATTAGAAAAAATGTAATGTAAATTGTAATATAATGCCGTTGGCCGTACTCTAATATTGTCAGAAGTAACCACATTTAAAATTGTAGTTAGTGACTTTATTAGGAACAACTTGACAGGAACACCAAAATTGATGAAAATATGCACAACAAATGAAAAATAGTTTCTACAATTACCAAAAAGATGATCTTAAGTGAATTTGGCAACCTGATGAATGATTCCCTCAGTGTCAAAATTGAAAAGCAAGTAAGCAACTGATTTCAAGATGAAGTATAGGATCTTTAACAAAATATGAAGATAATATTTATAGCACCTTGATGAGCCTCCTTGCTAATGATGGGAAAGCAGAAAAGAACACAACCGAAGCCCTCAGTTGAGATAAGACAAAAATAAGTATCTGGTTGTCAGTTACTTGATTTAGAAGATACAGTGAACTTCTCAAGTAAGACTTCATTAGCGGATTTACAGTCTTCCACTCCGGTTTATTATTCAATTTTAGAAGATTTACTTTGCTCTCGGAATCTGAAATTCCCAACATTCTGCGGAAAATGCCATCTGCCTCACAAAGTAGAAACATCAGTATCTTAGAGAACACTTCTCTACTTTGAATTCTTCCAGCCATAACTTCACCAGAGTCGCTGCCATAACGACATGCAAATTGAAACCCGCTAAGTAGATTACGAAGTGCTGGCCCATTTGGCTCTTCCTTAACTAACCAACACCAAACATCTATGGTAGAGCTTGTAAGGACCTTATTATCAGTGTCTCCTACTCCATCTGGAAAACTTGTATCATCTTCTTCATCTGAACACTATAAAGCAAAGATTATTCTGAGAGATGGCAAATATAGTAATAATATCAAGGAAAAGCAAAATAACGAACAAAAAAAACATAGAGAAAAACACAGCTTAACTTACTCAACCAAGGCATGAGATGTGTATTGTGACTCAATGAAGAATAATAGTAGAAATTTAACCAAAACGTGAAACAAGAAAACATGATATACTTTCCTTTATTAATAAGCTTGTTGTTTCCTTTTGTTTGTAGGAATAACTTCCAGTTTCATTTTTCAATCTACTAATTGTTGTAATGAGTCTAGTCCCACAAAGCAGGTCCACACAAAGAGCACGTCTAGGGTTCAGTTCAAAGCCTGACTCAACTTAAATAAAGCCCAGCCAATGCTTGGTCCAATACTAATACTAAATTTCCCAGCAAAGATCAAGTTGCCATTCATATCTTCACAGAACCCTTGCACAGCGAAATAGTGGAGCTTTACTATTTCAAGCTATGATTTGCAAAGCAAAGGCTAAATCCCAGAAATTCTGGCCATGCCAGTAAAGCACTTCAGCACCCTACAAACTCAAGACTAGGAAGTACAAACTACTCCTTTATATTGGAGCCAATCATGCACCAGTACAGAACTGGAACAGGTCAGCTATACCGGGCTAAAATCTCTAGCTAACATATTGAATGAACAATAAATAACAAGGGTATACTTTCGAGAGGTGGGGTTCTATGTATTTTCATTGGTTATTTACTTTCAGCTAATATTCTTTCTTTCCTTCTCAAAGAAAGGGACAAAACAAACAATGAACTCATTTTATAGGGTTTTTTTTTTCAAACTACAGAAAAAGGTTGTTCCTCCCATTAAATTGAGAAATATAGTGTATGTGCTTTTTACCGTTACTAAATGTTAAGAAATGATTCTTACAAGTTCCTCTCTCTGGGAAATTTCCCTGTCATGTCGGCATTTTTCCAAAAAGCTTGAGAACTCCAGGTCCTATAAAATGGCAAAAGAGTGAAAAAGCAACAAATTGTCAAAAGATCTCATTGAAATTTATTCTTAACTCATGGAACAGATTACAAGTAATCTAGCCTATGACAAACAATTCTTCTTTCCCATACAAAGTTGTCACCTTTTCTAGCAAACTGTCCAACTCTTTCTTTTGTTCCGCAAGCTCCAAGCCAATTTCCTTGTTTTTTCTCGTTAAATCTTTCTGAACACTCTCCTCTGTGCACGTTTTATTAAGTAATATCAGTCAAAAGTAAAATAGTTCCCTGAATGTAAGCAGGCAAAAGTATGTGCTTACCGGAAGAATCATTCTCTCTCTCGCTCTCGGAGATATAAGGGCAGTCAGGATCCTGCATATTAGCTGAAAGATTAACAACTAAGAAAGAATAAACAGACTTCATCATATGTATCACTGGCAGATGCCCTTCTGAAGAGATTAGCATATTTTTACATGTTGGTGATAGCTCAGAAGTCAGTTTTAATGCATCAATTCTCAATGTAGAACATCTCATGTTAGAACTTTTTTATGGATATCATTTGATTTTAACCATTTAGATATATGGCTAGATAACACATGTCACGTGTGACACAAAAAAATTAGAAGTTGGTGATGACAACCAACTCTACCTGTGCTTTGAATTACAGTCAACGATGTTAGAAATTCACAAGGATAATAATAGCAAAATGCAAGAGCCTAGATAATCAGGATTACTTGTTTCACTCTAAAGAGCATTACAAATCATGATAGTCAATTTCCCAGGTTCAGGAAGATTTTGATTCGTGATATTCACAAATTTGCATCTAAAAATACATGAAAGACAATTGGCAACTTTAACACAGCATCAATGATAGAATAAAAACTATGGAAAGAGAATATGGAGAAGTTTGTTTCAGCAAATTGTACAACAAAGTTTCTGAAACAAATAGGTGCAACGAGATTTGGATGATATATTTATCGGATGGTAAAAGGGGGCAAGCAAAAGATCACCTCTGATAGATAGCCATCACTTTCCGAGATATATTCATCCAAATCTTCATCGTCTCCAGCAAACAAGTTCTCAAGATAGTCAACAGATGCAGATCCACCTAAAGATACAGCTTCAGCATTACTACAGAAGACAAAATTGAAGTTTAGTCAGGCTAAGGAAGAAGAAACAAACTATTTATTCCCATACTATGATATAATATCCAAACAAATGGAAAATAGGTAAATGCAAATTAATTAAGCTTGGAGAAGGTACAATCAGTAACAAAAACAACTCCTGAGTTTGACGATACACAAGTTAATCTCATACTTGAGGGCATGAAAAGGGTTTTTATTGCAATATGTAAAAATGATGTCTCGTAGGATATTTTCACGGCTCTCTATAGATTGAGGCACAGCAAGAAAAATAAATACAACAAATAAAGTGAATTTTCCAAATGAAAGGAAAAATTGCAATGTGTGAAAAGATCCCTTGTACGCTCGTAAGACGTTGGGGACAAACTTGCCGCATTTGGCATGAATATAATAGAAGTACAAGTAACAAGGCTAGTATAATCTATCTAGAGTAATCAAATTGTTGCTAGCAAATTACGCCCCACTAAAAAATTAGTAGGTAAAGAATGGCAAAATCCATTACAACAACAACAAAATAACTGAGAAAAAATTTCTCACTCTTCTACGTTCTGTTCCGCTTTCATCTTCTCATCTTCCTGAGAACCATTCCCCTTATCCACTGCAACAAAAAACAAAAATCACATGTTGCTTCACTAATACTAATATTTAATAGCAAAAATTGCTAATTAACCTCCCTCCACTGTCGAACAACAACATGATCACATATAATAAGCAAAAAAAAAACAACGAAAAACAACTGTATAGATCAATTTCTACAATAATTGTTTCCTCTAAACATGAAATTTAGGTCACGATTGAATTCAACGACATTAGAGCAAACTTGATCAAGCGAAAGCGTTAAAATATGAGATTGAGACCTCTACGAGGAGGAGCTCTCCTCTTGAACGTGGATTTGAGCTTGCGCCTCCGCTTGAGCACGGATTGGAGGTTCTTCTTCGCGAACTTCCTCGCCTTCTTCCCCAGCTTCTTCGCCATGGAGCTGTGGAGCTATCTACAGAGCGAAGGAGACGAAGATGGAGTAGAGAGGAGTCTAGGGTTTATGGGAACGGACGATGGAGGAAGAAGGGTTTAGAGCGACAGGGGCGGAGGAGGAGCCGTATATACCGTTCGATCATCATCCTAAGATCCGTAGAAAAATGCTGTTCGGGCCGGGTCAGGCCTTTATTTTTTAGGCCCGGCCCATTATGGTGAACCGGCCCGGTTCGAATCCCCAGAAATTTGTGAAAAAAATTAACTGCACCGGGTGTATGAACACATCTTGTACTCCACTCTAAAATCCTGTATAAAAGGAATCTGAAAATTAGAAATTAAAATCATAAATTATAATTTTTTTTGTATTGTACTGTTGATTTTTTTTCCCCTGGTTTTCTATATACAGGTTTCTACTATATTATAAACTATATTTTTCAAGTTAAATTTTGATTTTAAATAACTTTTCATTAAATATTCAATCTTGTACTTATAACATTGGAAATTTAAATTGTCTTTTAAAGAATTTTGATTAGCTTAATTTTACAAGTAACATGCGTACAAAGCGTACCTAATAATTTTTGACTGGGACATATAGTCCATTAAATTAAATCCAACACAATAAGATAACATATCAAATGGACAATCAACCGTTTCTAATGCAAGTGGCAAAGGGTTTAGTGGTTGATACCCGAGACTCGAGTTCGAAGCCTAGTTGCTTCACATTTCCAGCTAAGTTTATTTAAAAAATAAACGAAGCGGGTAGCATGATACCTTTTTCTCAAAAAAAAACATATCAAATGGACATAATCAGTGCATAAATTTCTGATTCGAATTTCAGCTATTGCAGATAATAAAATGAATGCAAAAATATGTAAATTTATATGTATAAAATTGAACTAAGATATCACACACAATTTAGATATATAAGAAAAATATTATTAAAAAATTATTTGACAAAATTAAAATGACGGGCTAGTAAAAAAAAAAAAAAAAAAAAAAAAGACGTTAAGTATTAATAATAATATTTTTTTAAAAAAATAACTGCATATTATTTTTATTTTAGAAGTTAAGTATAAAATAAAAATAAAAATTATCATGATAAGATCAAGGGAAATATAAATATATTGTGTACTTTATAATGTAGACATCAGGAAGATGACAGAGACTTCTTTCATATTCATTGTTTTCCCCCGACAAAGAGCAAACTTTGGACGAGTCTCATCACCAGCCGTCCAATCTGAAGATCACACACCACCGTCCGATCGAGAAACCATCACCTGCACCTAGTCCACCCCTATTCTCTGTGAACCAGTGGAGCACTTCTTTATAATAATTTAAACTATTAAAATACAAAATGCTTAGTACCAAAATCTCAAAGCGCAAAATTAGTTAGAATACATGCTATATAGCTTTTTAAAAATAATTAACAAATATAACATCAAATATATCGAATGTATACATTTAATTTTTACAATCTACGATAATATAATAAATAATTTTAAGATGCAACCAAATTTGGTTTTCAAAAAATTATTTACCATCTATTCTATCTCATTTGAAAATAAGCTTAATAATAATTAATGAAGACTTCAAATTAGTTTGAAATTGAGTATCCTAATATTAGGCCTGTGTATAGTTTATTGTTATTTTTTGTAACATAATAAATGCTATATTTTAAACAAAACAATTTGATATGAAAGTATATTATAACTTTCAAAAAATAAGAGGACAGTAAAAAAAAATTCAATAAAAAATTTTTGGATAATGCCTTATTAAAAAATCACTTGTTACGAGGTCAGCTTTATTGTTTATTTATTTTTAAGTTAAAATAAATTTAACTTCTTATTCCGTGAAAATAGGTCTAAGAGACTAATAAGTTGAGTTGGGTAAGTCAAATAAGTTGAGTGGGGTTGCGGTATGCCCTCGGTATCTGAACTCAAGCATTAACCAAGCATACTCTTCCTCGAGTTCCAAACGAACAACCTCGCGAAACTTGAACAACCCTGCCCGCGAGGTCGGCTAGGATTGGTCACCTAGTCGAGTATATTTCGCCCGGACAAACTCTCCAGTGCTATTTAGCCGAATGCTCCCTTGCCTTCAAAGCTAGCATCAATAACACTACAAGTTTAGTCAACTTAGTCATTTTGAATGGGCCGAGTGAGCTGCATTTGCGCGTTCCGCTCGTTTACTTAACCGAGCGACCTGCCCCACACATCTCTCCCGTCCACTAGCTGATTGCCTTCCCGCGTCCCTCAATTTTCACTACGGAATTCATAATCGAGTCATATCCCGTTCCGTTGTGACGGACAAAAAAAATATAAAAATATAATTATTATAATAATTTTTTTACTAAAATATACGAAAAATACTATATACACTTAAAAATAAAAAAGGTAAAATTATATAGATGAATATAAAATGTATATTATAGTAATAATACCCATACCAGAATGAAGTGGGATGTAGGATGTACACCCCTAATGGGGTGTACACCTAGTATCCCTTTTTTGAAATGTATAATTATTATTTTGTAAAATGAATATGTAATAATATAAGTACGGTTCACGAATGACGTGGTGGACCATTCATTTAACAATTTCTCTCACATAATTGGGGAGTTTATCTAAAAATTTCCCACCACGGAAACAGGGAATCTGCTTTTTCTGGTACACATTTATTAATGGCCAAATCCATTTTACTCTCCACTTCTTTTATTCCTCTCTCTCTCTTTCTCCTTTTTCGTTTAGTATTGGTGTGTGAGTTCTCTATTGCAACCACTTCTACATCTCTCGTGATCGCGTAGATCCCCGGGTGCTCCCGATCTACTAATCCGCATGGCTTTTCTCCGATCATATGTAAGTTTTTCGACGCAGATTGAAGCGGTTTAGGGCTTGATCGAGTATCTCTCGTTTGATTTGGCTTTTTTGCTCATTTTCCTGCTCGCAAATGGATTTCCTTGGTTTTTTGTCGGTTTTCGGGTATTTTTAGGATTTTTTTTTTTTTTTTTTTTTTCTGATTGCGATCTCATCTCGGGCCGATTCCGAAGTATAGCTACTATTTCTCTGATTTTCTGCGTTTGTGTTAATTATTACGGATCTTAATTGGAGTGTTTTTGAGATGTTAAGTGAATTTGTGTAAATTGTTCAGGTTTTTGGGTTATTTATGTGTAGGAACAAGTGTTTGGTAGTATCGCTCAATTGCATTGGCTATTTGGCTGTTTGATTGTAAGCATGTATTTTCTTTAATTTAGAAATCATTTTGCAGAAGAAATAATAATTTTCCCAATTAATTTGTGATCTGATCTTCATTATTGGGTGCATGTTCTTCAAATTACTGCAATATACCTATATATCTTATTTAGATATTTTGTATCATGTACATTTAGATGGTGTAACTTAATCCTGATGTTGCAGGATCTGCAAGTTTACCCTGTATTTTAGGATTTCAATGCAATTTTAGGCCGCTATTCATCGAAGACACTGATTTGCTGTTATTGATCTTCCTCACCTCTTGTGTCTATAGCATGGTACTGCGTATGTGTAGTAGTTGATGTGCTTCTTGTATGTACAGTTAAACAAATTGATTTGATCGGGGAATCGAAATTACTTTGCTTCCCTGTGTATGGCTTTATTAAACTTTAACATTCAAGAATGGAATGGAGTGTTGGTACCATTATTTATTCATTTTTAACAGTAATCTCTCAAGCTTGCTTATTGTCGTGAGTTTCTAGATGCTTATTATGTGGTGGACATCAGCCTGAGTCTTTACTGAATCATGCCTTGCAGAAACACAAAACCACCAGCCTTACGATTCTAAGCAGCGTCTCTTTTTCGTGAAATGCCTCATATTCCTAAGAGCTTCTTTAGGACACCTTTGTTTGTTTGTTTTCTTTAAAATCTGCACTTGTTTCAGTCAACTGCATCCTCTGGCATGGGTGTTGCCGAGGACTGCAAGGAGACATTCCTTGAGCTTCAGAGGAAGAAGACGCACCGCTATGTAATATTCAAAATCGAGGAGAAGCGAAAGGAGGTTATTGTGGAGAAGACTGGAGGTGTAGCTGAAAGCTTCGATGATTTTATGGCCTCTCTTCCTGAGAATGATTGCCGATATGCCATCTACGATTTTGACTTTGTTACTGAGGAGAACCTTCAGAAAAGCAAGATCTTTTTCATTGCCTGGTGAGCTTCGTCTTTTCGAATCTTTCTGTTTTATTTAGTCTTTGCATTCATCTCTGTAGATTTAATTCAATTAAAAGTAAGTTGGTTTTGCTTTATCATTTTACTACAGCATCTACAACTGTATAATTTCTGCAAGATATGTTGTGGTGAATGGTTTATTAATCTTCCAAAGTGAGCTAGAGTTGATGTATGAGTGTGAATTATGTGTTTCGATGACAAAATTTACTAGGCAAGTATTCTATTTTTCATTTTTCCTTTTGAAAAAGAATCGGTTTCTTGAATTCCTACTCGGTCTTTTCCACTTTTCTTCAGGAAAGAATTTTCTGCTCCTTTTGGAACATGAAATATGGGTATTTTTGAATATCGGCATACTTATTGAATTTGTGCCTTACAGCCATCCTAGTGGGAATTATAATCTGAATAAGTTGTATAGCTGTCTGCTATATATAGCAAATGAGTGCACTTTTTCTAATTTAGAAAATCTTAACAATGTCCCTTTTCTTTTGCGCAAAACCCTTCATTCTATTCTCTCTTGCCGCGTGAATGTCCTCCTCTTTGGCAAAATCAAGATGCATTTGGTAGGATCTGAACAGTAAATTTTTCACATGCCTGTGACTGTGATCTTCAGTAGACTAGCTGTCCCAGGCAAGATATATTGTCATTAAATTCATGGCTGAACACCTGAAGAAGGCCTAATCGGTCGAAAATACTTGTTTATGAAGAGTCAGATGAACAAATGTCCCATTTATAGCATTGCGCCTTAGAGGAAGTTCTAAGCACAAATGATCTACCGAGTAAATTAATTGAGTTGACAAATAATTTACTATCATATCTACACAGTTCTTATAATCTCATTGGCACTTACATGCACGAGTATTTTGTGATTTGCTCTTTTTCTTCCTCTGTTTGCTTGCTTATGTAGTGTTGAGGATGATCACTAAGGTTGGTGAGCTTCATTTCATTTTGAAACAATATACCTCATGCCATAACCTTCCACTTTGATGCGTGGTGGCCTACGGGAATGGAGCAGTAATGCTCAGCCAGTATGAGAAACTTTCTTTTGAATCCTTAAGCAAATATTGTCGAGTAAAGCGAACATGCTTTTGTTACTTGCAGTGTGTCAGGATGAGCTTCTTGCTGGGCATTCTCTTTTCACCATTCATTAAGATAAAAAGTTCCTGCTTGTTTAAAATTATTTTACGTCACCACTCTCCATTAATTTCCAGTGACCCCTTGAAATAATCGAAATTATGCTTACATTGTATCATGCCTCAACTGTGACTTTTATCCTCTCTTTACTTCTTTACTTTTAACTGTGTATGCTATTCGCTATTTGCATTAGGTCCCCTTCTGTGTCCCGAATCCGAGCTAAGATGCTGTACGCCACGTCCAAGGACCGGTTCAAGCGCGAGATTGATGGGTTCCACTATGAGATTCAAGCCACCGACCCCTCAGAGCTGGACATCGAGGTTCTTCGAGACCGCGCACATTGAACTGAATTATTCAATAGGAGATGGATTTAAATAGCCATGTTCCCTGGAAAATATCATTTATGAGCAAAAATTATTTAGATTCTATTAAACTATGTTACAACTTGGTTATGATGAGATATATCTATCAATGAGATGTGAGCTTGTAAAACTGATACAACAGCTTTAACTGGTGGAATATTGCATTATTATTATGTGATGATATGGTGATATTGTGATAAATAGCTATCAAAACAGGGCATGATGCTCCAAAATTACCAGATAAAGGAGTTTTCACTTTATTCCTATCTAGTTCATTCACATTTTTTTTCTTTTCTAAGACCAGTTTTGGAAAGAATATGTTCTTCAAATCCCTCATTCTCTGAGCCTCACAATTCAGCAGTAGAATCTTCTTTGGTTTGCTGATCTTCTGCAACTGACGTAATATTGAATAATGTGCTAGAAATTTAATGAGCCACTTAAATTAATACTCCTTTCCTTAAAAAAAAAAATCGTTCTCACATTCCTTTTTAATATTTACCTTAAAAAAGGCCAAAACATCCTACTCGTCCACTTTTCCCTACCTAACCATCCAAATACATCTACACCGTCCATTCGCCGCACTACCCGACAAACTCTATCTTAGCGTGGGCCCCACCCGTCCCTTTATCTGAGCAATAAAAGGTAAAAATTGTATACGAAACCCTCACCTATTGCACGCTTCTGAAATAGCCCCCTCAAACTATTGTTCTTTGACAAATATATATCTGAAAATAAAGTGTAAATTTTATATTTAAAAAATATTGACTATTGACGATAAATGTATAAGATATATATCTACTTTTTTTAAGTATATATATAAATAAATAGCACTGTACTAATAAATTATTTTTATAAATTTTATAAAATTTAAAAAATATTTTGAAATTTAACTGCGTTGAATATATTTTTATATTATAATATTGAAGTGTTTTTTTAATTATTTATAACTAATAACTAATTTAGCCATTAATTTAATAATTTTATAGTTTACTATAAAAATTAAGTTTAAATTTAAAATATTAAATTTTGTGTAGAAATGTAAATAGGAAAACCAAAATTATAGCTGTTTCAAATAGGATAATGAATAATAATTAAAATTAATTCATAGTAAATTCGTCCCAATCCATCCGAAGTTGCGAACAGAAATAAAGAGGGATGTTTTTTTTTTGATGAAACAGGGATGTACCCTGTTTTAGAGCTTACAAGTAGGTTAAGTCCCAAACAGCAGGGAGCACCCAACCCACAAACAACAGCACCAACAACAAACACTACATGGAGCGCCCAAACCCAATACAACAACGAAAACCAAATACTGCTCCCCCACCTCCCGAAGGATGATCGGATACCAATGCGCCTACTGCCTAGTAGCAGACCAAAAAAGAAGCCCTCCCCTCCACCACACCTACACCCCTCACCCGAATCCCAAATCTCTACCTGTGTAGCCACCCAGAGTCTTGATCCAAAATGCAATTGTGTTTCCAATTTTCCTCCCGCATTCGTTGGTCGAGCTAATCCGGTTCTCGAAGATCCTCTGGTTTCGCTCCAACCACAATTCCCAGCAAGTGGCTGCGATGTAGATGTCGCCGAATTCCAGTGCGCGCCCGGCAGAAGACCTTTTGAACCGAGTCCATCTAGTGGCCAGATCCCCCGTCCGGTTAAGCAATGCGTTGAATGATGCTTGTCTTCGTTGAGCGAGCAGTCTCCAGATTGATCTGGCGTAGGGACATCGGAAAAGGAGGTGTTCCAGACATTCCTCGTTGTCACCGCAAAGTGAGCAGATAGACGGCCCTTGCCATCCCCGTTTGATCAACAAATCCATCGTCGCGAGCCTATTGCGTGCAGCCAGCCACAAGAAAAGTTTTATTCGGAGAGGTACCTTGATGACCCACCTTGTAGATTCGATTTCAAAATATTTAATAGTTGAAGGGTCACCTTGTATGTTTAACCATTCTATATAAAATCTGATCCCGTCCCCGTTTGGATCTCTACTCGGGCGCGTCTCTCCCCTCGTCGCGTCCCCCCCTCTTCCCACACAACCGCTCCCTCCTCCTCCTCCTCCTCCTCCTCCCCGTAGGAAAGCCCTTAGTAAACCCTAGAGCATCCTCCGCCATGAACGGCTCCTTCTTCGAGCACGAGGACGGGTTCCCCGCCCCGCGCCTCTTCTCCCAGGGCGTCTCCTACACCTACGACGACGTGATCGTCCTCCCGGGCTACATTGACTTCCCCGCCGACGCCGTAGACCTCTCCACCCGCCTCTCCCGCCGCGTCCCCCTCTCCATCCCCTGCGTCGCCTCCCCCATGGACACCGTCTCCGAGTCCGCCATGGCCGTCGCCATGGCCGCCCTCGGCGGCGCCGCCGTCGTCCACTCCAACGCCTCCCCCTCCAGCCAGGCCGCCGCCGTCCGTGCCGCCAAGTCCCGCCGCCTCCCCTTCGTCTCCCAAACCCCCTTCTTCGCCCCCTCCGACCCCATCCCCGACTTCGGCGACGCCGCCCCCTACGCCCTCGTCACCGAGTCGGGAACCTCCACGTCCAAGCTCGTCGGCGTCGTCGCCGTTTCCGATTGGGAGCGGGTCTCCGACAAGAAGGGCACCCCTGTCTCCGACTACATGCGCCCAGCCCCGCAGTCGTCCGCGTCTGCGTCCTTCGACTTCGAGCAGGCCGCCGCGTTCTTGGCCGACGAGGGCTTGGACTTCGCACCGTTGGTGGCGGACGACGGGGAGGTTTTGGATCTGATCACCGCCATGGACATTGAAACGATCCGCTCTTACCCTAAGCTCGGAAAACCCTCGCTGGGCTCAGATGGAAAGTTCGTAGTTGGGGCCTCCATTGGGACGAGGGAGGAGGACAAAGAGAGGCTCGAGCAGTTGGTGAAGGCCGGGGCGAACGCCGTCGTGGTGGATAGCTCGCAGGGCAACTCGATTTATCAGCTCGACATGATCAAGTACGTGAAGGGCAAGTATTCGGATCTCGATGTGATTGGGGGGAATGTGGTCACGATCGCGCAGGCGCAGAATCTGGTCAAGGCCGGAGTTGATGGGTTGAGGGTGGGGATGGGTTCAGGCTCCATCTGTACAACCCAGGAGGTTTGTGCTGTCGGTCGAGGACAGGTAAGGATCAGAATTTCTTTACCTTCTGCTTTATTCTACTGAATTTTCTGTCTAAGTAGTATACTGAGACTGTTAAATTATCTATTGGTTATTCGTGATAAGTACCGAATAATTAGTTTATGATGATAAGAAAAATTACTCACATTCATGAATTTATTCGAGCTTGTGTGGCTGTTATGTTTGATTCTGTTAGGCTTTGTTAGCAATCATGTTTATATTATGTAGTGGTTATGCAACATATGGCCAACCTAAGTTTCTTGTTTACACTCCTTTTTCAGTGCAACTAGCGCTTTCCACTTGCAACTTGATTCTAACCACATCACAAATAGTGCTTTCCTCTTGCAGCTTGATCCTACGTACTCTTTGTGCTTCTATTTGCGCAGGCAACTGCAGTGTACAAGGTTGCTTCTTTCGCCAAGGACCACGATGTGCCAGTGATAGCTGATGGTGGGATTTCAAATTCAGGACATATTGTTAAAGCTTTGGTGCTGGGGGCATCTACTGTTATGATGGGCAGTTTCCTAGCCGGCAGTCATGAGGCTCCTGGGGTCTACGAGTATAAGGTATGCACTTCAACATAGAAAAAAAAAGAAGAGGAAAGGCACATGGATGAAAAGAATTAGTTAGAGTTGTCAACTTCGGTGTGCTTTTTCAATATAACATGAGACTGGCATTAGTTTTTTATTCTTATTACACCTTGTATATGATTCATATTGTTTTCTGACTATACTGATTAATAGGTATTATGTATCTATAACTGGTCATCTTTGCCTAGATTGTATTTATAAGATATATACTACAATAATCTAGCTAGTTTTTTTTTTTTTTCAGAATTCCTTATTTCCAGTGCTTATGTTACAGTTGTTTGACCTCCTCCTCCCTTCCTGACACCAAGCTTTAGTTCTCAGTCATGGTTATTTAGCTTCATTGTCTAGAATTATCTGATCTTACATGCAGTCTCTATAGTAGTAATTATAGCCTTCGTTCTGGTATGGTGTGGCAGTTGCTGCTTTGCTATTCATTTAACAGTGACTATGGTGTTTTCAATAATTAAGATTGTAGTTCTGAGTTCCCTGATTGATGGTTGGGTGTTTTTAATGTATTGAGATATTGTATTAACCGAAGCCAATATGCAGTTGTTGCTCTTGTTTCTCTGCTAGTCAACTTCCATGTTGCAATATGGTTTCTTAGAATGATAAAACACCTTCAATATTTAATTAATAAATTTTAAATGAAAGACAAACATGTTATTAGAAATTGATGATGCCCTTTCTTTTAAATTTCAAAGGACTTTAAAAACAGCTATCTGCCTTTTATTATATCCACTCTTTCACACATTTTTTTTGACATTATCTTCCAATATATTGCTGCTCAATTGCACAAGCTCGCTTTTTTTTGTTATGGTGTACAGTGCATCATTATGCTTATCGTTTACTCTTGTTACAAGAATTATTGGTAACCCTCATTGTGCCCTTTGGTTTCACAATTTACTCTTGTAGGATGGCCGGCGGGTCAAAAAGTACAGAGGCATGGGTTCTCTTGAAGCTATGACAAAGGGGAGTGATGTGCGGTACTTAGGGGACACTCTCAAGCTGAAAGTTGCCCAAGGAGTTGTCGGAGCGGTAGCGGACAAAGGGTCTGTATTGAAGTTTATACCTTATACAATGCAAGCTGTCAAGCAGGGATTTCAAGATCTTGGTGCATCCTCTGTGCAGTCAGCTCATGATCTTTTACGGTCGGAGGTGTTAAGATTAGAGGTACTAACTAAAACCTATCTCTTAAAGTTTGAGCTTTCTGCATTTTTTTGTCAAGATAACTTCATAATAGTAATTTACATGGGCTGAACACATGTACAACCGTTCTTGGTATTCTTTTCATTTGCTATACGGTAAGAAGTATATTATGCTAATCAAGAAGAAAGTGTCTGTCCTAATATACAGACCTTGTTCTCTGCACAAAACATGCCTTCACATACAAATTTTGTTCTCTGTGTAAATTATGCCTGGTACATTACCAACGTCTATTACAATCCCAATTTAATTGTGGAAGATGTTTTTGTAACTCCTAACATGTATCGATTATGCTTATTAGATATCCTAGTCAGTATTTCTGAACCTCCTGTTATCCATGAAATATAATCGTTTATTTGGATTTTGATGTAACTTTGTTAAAAAAAGGTAAGGAATTGAAAAAACTTGCCTTGTGACAATTAAAAACATGCCCAAGTAATTTCTCTAGTTTTTTTTTTCTTTTTTCCTTACAACTATACAAAAATGATGGCAGCTTACAATATATACAAATGACAGCCATGGTTGCCATCCATTTTCCTACCTTTCAACATTTTAGCCTAACCTGAAATTTGTGATTTATCCAACCATTCTTTTTATCATTTTTGGCGTGGAAGTGAGTCGCTTGTGCTAAAAAATCTCCTTTTCTTTGTAGTTTTCTTTTGTAGTTTGCCTTTCATTCGAACTGTTTGTGCACCTTTTGCTTGCTAGTGTCTTGTTAGTAGCCAATCCTTTCGTCATCAACTTAGCTTGCCATATCCCAAATTTAGTAACAATAACAGCATGTACTAGGCTCAGCCAGGAATCTTGCGGTTTTTATGGCCACTTGCTCTATGGAATCCTTGGATAATCTGCTTAATTTTCGTAGGATTCATTTCATTTCAATTACTTCTCCATTCGTGAATCCTCTTGATTACCTCAAGCCCCAAGATGAGATCTCAAATAATGTATTATACATATTTTTTTTATCAACCATCCTTTTTTTTTTTTTACACCAGGTCCGAACAGGAGCTGCCCAAGTCGAGGGAGCGATCCACGGATTAGTCTCATACGAGAAGAAGGCCTTTTGAGGATGCTGCCCAAAATCGTCGCCTCCAGTATAATTGACAACTGCAACTGTGAAAGGTATGAGCTATTAATGGATCACATTCTTATCCGAAGCTCTCTATAGTCTAAACACTTCATGAGGCTCCTCATGTACAATCTGCAATTTCCTTTAAATTATGGTACTATGTGAACGCTAGTTGGTATTATCACTATTTGTTTCTCTTCCTTTTCCTTGAGAAAAGGATATGCACTCTGTATTCTGTTTGGCACCGGCTAATGGAATCTTTTAATCTTTTGCTCTTTAATGGGGCCTAAGCTGGCAATTCTAGTGGGTGTGCTAAGTGACTGGAACGGTTCACCATTGCTTGCACTTTTTTCTCTTTTTGTTTAGGACCAATCAAAAATGTTACAAACAGTTCCATGTGCTGTAGCTCTCGCCAAATGTTACTTTCTGTGGTCTCAGGTGCCAACATTTTGCTATTCCGTATTCGATGTTCCGATTCTTGTTTGCCAGATAAAGTGAGCACATGAAGAGCACTGTTCTCATTGAAACTAAATTGCTCTGCAATTCGAGTTGTCCATTTAAAAGTGCAATTTGATTGCATATGAAGTAAGACAAACAGTGAAGAACCAATTTTCTTTTTTTCCTTCTTTTTTTTTAAAAAAAAAAGAAAATCTGCTTTCCTTCTCTCGAGTTCAGTTTCACTACTCTGAACTTAAATTTTGGCCTTGGGACAAAGTAAATTATGGCACATAAAATTGTGATTAGTAGAACTCTGTGATGCAAACATGTCAGCTCATCTTCTACTATTACTATATTTTTGCATGTACAATGGGCAAAACAAATGGTTGTCTCTATCTAGTTTGGGGGGGCAAAAAAAAAAAAAAAAAAAAGAAGGTTTGAGAAGATTCTGTTGTTTCTCAAGGAATGTTTTTATTATTATGCATCACCCTATCAATTGTATTAATTGGAGGGACAAATGAGTACGTAATTAAAGTTGAACAGCAGGCATGAGAAGTTATCTTGGAGTAGAAATGCAGCATGCGCATCGTAAGCAGCAGTAAATTGAGAAAGGCAAAGGCGTCACTCATTGAAGAATAATGTTTCCTTAAAGTAGATGATCTTAAAATTCAGATCAATATTCTTGGTTCTTTTAGATGAAAAATACTCTCTTTCTGAAAGTGGATCTTATTAGTTTTCGTTATTATTAAAATAGAAAAACCTTCCAGGTGGAGGATTTACGAAATTCCAAGCTCAGGAAGTTCCTTTTTCAATTCCAAATAAGTTTCTTGTGTTTATATTAGATTCAATAGGATTTTGATCTCCAATACGATTACTTTATTTTAATACACATCATCGAACTATCTATATTAATCAAAACAATAATAATTTAAAAACACGGTCGCATAATAATCCGTAAGCACAGCTGTTACTCGGGTGACGGCCAATCAGAAAGCTCCATGGTGTCCGCACGATTCTCAGCCGTCCGATCCACGATCAACCGTCGTAAGACTCCACCATCCGTCAACTCCAGCGAAGCATCCCATGCTTACGCTCACCACTCTGTATTAGGCAAATTTACAAATAGCCCCCTAATTTTATTTATCCTGTCATAATAACTGATCCCGAATCCCCCCGATATAGAGATCTAAAATAATAATTGAATACAATAATAATATTAAAAAAAATTGATAACGTTTTATAGTTGAGGGAACGTTTGTAAATTTCCCCATTTAAAAACCCAAAAGAGAGAGACCGAGTCGCTCCGGTTCGTTAGCCTCTCTAATTATAAATCGGGGGTGAGCGACAATCCCGGTGACCACAACCACTCTTGGCCCTCCGTATAAACCCTCTCCTCCCCCTCCCCCGATCGTCCCCTTCCTCGTCTCCTCATCCTCATCCTCATCCTCATCCTCGTCTCGTCCTCGTCCTCGTCTCCTACGCGATCTCGATCCATTAAAGATGAGGGAGATCCTGCATATCCAGGGGGGGCAATGCGGGAACCAGATCGGGGCCAAGTTCTGGGAGGTGATCTGCGACGAGCACGGGATCGACCACACGGGTAAGTACAGTGGCGACGCCGAGCTCCAATTGGAGCGCATCAATGTCTACTACAACGAGGCGACCGGGGGCCGCTACGTCCCCCGCGCTGTGCTCATGGATCTCGAGCCCGGCACCATGGACTCCGTGCGATCTGGGCCCTTCGGCCAGATCTTCCGCCCCGACAACTTCGTTTTCGGGCAATCCGGGGCCGGGAACAACTGGGCCAAGGGGCACTACACCGAGGGCGCCGAGCTCATCGACTCCGTGCTCGACGTCGTGCGCAAGGAGGCCGAGAACTGCGACTGTTTGCAAGGTATTACATCTTTAGGGTTTCAGCCATCTTTTTTAATTGAAATTTCTGATTTTTTTCGGCGAAATTTATTCTTTTTTAACGTATTATTGATTTTTTAATTTGTTTTTCTAAATTTAATTAGTGATTCGTGAAATTTGATGGTTTTGCTAACGGAATCCGTATTTAAATTTGGACTAAGCACTATTAAACTTAACAAAATCCCCAATTTAAATGGGGGGGGTGTAATATTTTGGTTTTTCTTTTAGCACATGTTGTTACATAGTATGTTGGACCATGAAATGTTTTGTCGTGGGAGATCTATGCGCATGAATGCCTTTCTAGTTGAAAGTTAAGGTTTTGTTGTGTATTTATTTTTTATATATAAACTCTAATGTTGCTATTCCCTTATCAATCGTTTGTACTGTTTACAAGTTTAAATTTTGTAATCCAACTAATCTGATTTACGGTGTTGATTTCTTTCTTTTTTATTTAATTTGGATTTTTTTGAGTATGTTTTAATATACAATAATATGTTGAATTTTGAAATCTCTGCTTGCTGGAGATCTATGTGTGAATAATGAATTTCTCTTGTTAAGTCATTAGATGGCCTTCTGAGATTACAAGAAATACCCTGCATTGTTGCTATTTCCCTATCAATCATCTGCACTTTTCCCATTTTATCTCTGAAACCCTCAAACTATAGAAACTGAACTGGGAGTAATAGAGCTGGGAAGTTGCCAAACTACCCTGAAACAGCTGAGGGCATTGGAAGTTGAGGGAACTAAATGGACGACTGGTGGGTGAATTGATTTAGATGTAACTTGGTTGCAATTTGATCTAGATGTGTTTTCTTTGGTACGAACTGAAATACAGAATCATTGCAGTGGTAAAAAAAGATCAACATTTTCCAAAATTTCGTCAACTTAGTGTTGGTTTAACATGTTGGTCCAAAATGTGAATCATCATCTGATTATAGGTTCTGTATGGGCGTGCGCATTATCTTGTAAAGCTTATAGTTCATTGCTGCTTTGAAAGGATTGACTTGAAATGTTTTGTTGTTAACTAGATTGTCAAAGTTCGATATTTTCATATGTGTCTATCTCTCCTCCAGTCATGATAAGGCAAATTAGTGTTACAAAAGAGACTTTTTTAACTACCAACCTTCTGAGTATATTTCTATTTTTTCATCCATCCGGAACTGTTTTCTGTTTTGAAGATGATTAATGAGTACTTAGATTGGCATTTGATTCCATCATATTTCATTGATCGTACAGGATTCCAAGTTTGTCATTCTCTGGGAGGAGGCACAGGGTCGGGCATGGGCACCCTTCTCATTTCTAAGATCAGAGAGGAGTACCCGGATCGCATGATGTTGACCTTCTCTGTTTTCCCCTCACCCAAGGTCTCGGATACAGTTGTGGAGCCATACAATGCTACACTATCTGTTCATCAGCTCGTTGAGAATGCTGATGAGTGTATGGTTCTTGACAATGAAGCTCTTTACGATATATGCTTCCGCACTCTCAAGCTTGCCACACCTACTTGTAAGTGTTTTTCTCCTGTCACCTATTTCTTACTTCAACACTTTTACTAATGCAAGATTCTTTTTGTTCGTGTCAATATAGGTCTAAGGGCATTATTGTATTAAGTTTGTTACTTTCTTGGATTATACCGTGTTTTGTTAGATTGCAAGACTTAACTACTTGGCATTTAGGGGTTTTTTAGCCCAGTTGGTGCTTCCTTTTTCATTAACCACCGCCTCTACACAAGCACTCCGAAGGGGAGCTTCTGCTTTTGGGGCTAGTAGCTCATTTTAGCTTCTCACATCAAAAGCCCAAAATTGTTTTGTTTGTGTAACACTGGCTCCTTATTTATGGAGTAGAAAAGTTGTTCGAGAAGGAAGAAACCATGCAAAGCGGGCAAATAGGGACATTGGACTGATCTTGCTTCTTGTACATAGGACTTTTAACTTGCTTGTTGTTCTCTTACTACCTTACACTTATTAATCTTCTTTCACACAGTCGGCGACCTCAACCATCTCATCTCTGCCACGATGAGCGGTGTCACGTGCTGCCTCCGCTTCCCCGGCCAGCTCAACTCCGACCTCCGCAAGCTCGCTGTCAACCTCATCCCCTTCCCCCGCCTCCACTTCTTCATGGTCGGCTTCGCTCCCCTCACCTCCCGCGGGTCCCAGCAGTACCGTGCTCTCACAGTCCCCGAACTAACCCAACAGATGTGGGATGCCAAGAACATGATGTGTGCCGCCGATCCCCGCCACGGCCGCTACCTCACCGCCTCCGCCATGTTCCGTGGTAAGATGAGCACCAAAGAAGTTGACGAGCAGATGATCAACATCCAAAACAAGAACTCTTCTTACTTCGTGGAGTGGATCCCGCACAATGTTAAGTCCAGCGTGTGCGATATTCCACCTAAGGGGCTGAAGATGGCATCGACATTCGTCGGGAACTCAACTTCGATCCAGGAGATGTTCAGGAGGGTTAGCGAGCAGTTCACGGCGATGTTCAGGAGGAAGGCTTTCTTGCATTGGTATACCGGGGAGGGGATGGACGAGATGGAGTTCACAGAGGCGGAGAGTAACATGAACGATTTGGTTGCGGAGTATCAGCAGTACCAGGATGCTACGGCGGAAGAGGAGTACGAGGAGGAGGAGGAAGAGGAAGTGGCTGCTTAGAGGTGGTGATGTATCTTCATTACGATCCTATATTGTTTTTCTCTGCTACCAAGTTGGTTTTGAAGGGTTTGGAAAATGGTGTAATGTTGGAGTATTGTATGATTGTATGGCTCTGTATGATGTGATGAGTATGGTTTCCCAAACTAGTGCTCGTTTGTATGGTTGTTGTATTTGGCTTTTGGTTTAAATTTCTTCTTGTGAGATAATGGTGGATCTTAGGTTTCATCCTGCTTCTTTTATTAACCTCTCTCTCTCTCTCTCTCTCTCTCTCTCTCTCTCTCTCTCTCTCTCTCTCTCTCTCTCTCTCTCTCTCTCTATGAGAGTATATCTATAGTTGAAATTGGTGCTGATTCTACTGACTAGTGTCCCAGCTTTTTAAAATGTATGGATGAATTAAGAGAAGAACTAAAGAGAACAAGGAAAAAGAAAGAAATAGGAAGGAAAAAGGCTTTCCTGTGTGTTTTGGGATGTGCACAAGAGAAAAAAGAAGGGAAAATGAGCTTTTTATGGTGTTATATCTTTTTCTCTCTTGTTCACCTGTTTTCACTTTGACAATGAAAACAATGTAGATGTTATAACTTCATTTCTCTCCTTTTTTTCTCTGTTTTTCTTTCTTTTTCTTCTTGAAGTTCACTTGAAAAAAAGAAAGAAAGCAAGGAAGAAAGAAAGAAAGAACTCTTGACTCTTTAACTATGCTCTGATACCAAATGCCATACTGAGTTATGATATCTCAGCTGTGATATCTCTGCATCATTTTTGCTCTATGACTACTTTTGCAGGTATGTCCTTCTGTTTTTTTATTTTTTTATTTTAGCTCTTCTCCCTCTACATGTGAGCCTGGTATGGTATAGCTGGTTTGTGGCTGTCTCATTCTTTGCTTAATGTAGTTAGAAGAGATTCAGGATATCTGGCAGAACTGCTGCTGATTCTTCCAACAGTGCTTATGCCTTCCAGCCTGTCATTTAAAACCTCCCATGTGTCATTGGCTGTCATCTTACATGTTGTAAGCTTCCACACTTGATAGCATTTATTTTGCTCTGATCTCAAAAAAGAATTTATTTTGCTCTTTGTTATTTTGTTAGATGCCTAGGTAAGCAAATTTTTGTGAATTGTGTAGGTAGATAGTATTTGATGTAGTTTTTATGCAAATCTTTGTCCAAAACATTCAAATTTGACATCAACCGTCCCTAATGCAAGTGGCAAAAGGCTTGGTGGTTGATATTCGAGACCCGAGTTCGAAGCCTAGTTGCTTCACATTTCCAGCTAAGTTTATTTAAAAAATAAAACGAAGCGGGTAGCATACTACCTTTCTCTCAAAAAAAAAAAACATTCAAATTTGACAAGCAATGACTAAATCTTTTGAAATTCATTTGAATCCGAAACAATTATTTCTCTTTACCATATTTTAAAATATATTATATTAAAATTTAAAATTTTAAAACCTAAATTTACATATAATATTAAATATTTATATATATTATATGATGTACAATCTATTCAGGTATTGATCAGGCTTGTGTTTAGATTGGATACAGATAAAATTCATATCAAATTTGAATTCGTAATATTTTTGTTTTATATATTCGTATATAAAAGTATATTTATTTAGCAGCTGACAAATCTGCTCCATTAAAATTTGAGATGGAAAAAATTTCAGAAAACTGTAACCATTGGCATCCCTAATCTTAAACCTTTTTGTTTTTCTTGTCTGTCCCATCTTATTTCTGGGGCAGAAGTCTGATAGTGGGATTTCAGAATATAGCTCAAAAAGTGTGCAAATAAAATCCTGCAGCAGCTCTGAGACCAGGTCTGGCCCATTTGAATGATTATTACACCAATTATAATCTTTATTTCTCTTTTTCTTTTTTGACTTATTTTTTTTTTTTTTTTTTTTTTAAAAAAAAACTCTTTACCAATACTTGCTGTTAAGTTTTGCTTTATTTTGTAAATTGAGAATTACTGGCCAAAGGTACATGGCAAATATCTATGTAACGATCAGACGACTCCGCAACCGATCGATGATGCTACGAGCAGAGATCAGGTATGGCGGTGAGGATGATGATCTCCTTCCCGGACGATCCTTCACCGATCTATGACGAAATCGCTCTGAGATGGGTGTTGGTGAGGATGATGGGGTTGGAATCGATCAATGGATCGATTCCAGTGAGGATGTGGGGTATGATCTGGAACTCGATTGAGAGAATTGAGAGAATTGAGAAGATTGAGAGGATTGAGAGGATTGAGAGGATTGAGAGGAAGGGAGGAGAAGAACAGGGAGTTGGGAGAGAAGAGAGAGAAAGTGTGGGAAGGGAATAACTGTTGATTCAAAATGTTCGTTACTTGTTTCTGTTACATCCACCTATTTATATCGTTTGACTAAGTGGCTAAATTGTAACTATGTAATTGTTATGGGAGTTATTAGTAAAACTACAATTGTGCATGTGGGCTCCAATTGGGCTCAATTCGTATCTTCTGGACTCTTCGGATGGCCCCTGCCTTCACCCGATGACGCTCCTGTAGCCCGCAACTCACCCGTCTGCCGACCGACCCGTGGAAGCCTCTGGAACCGGATCCTGATCCGCGTCTTTCACCCGATCCGCCGAAGTCTCCCGAAGCACTGCCATCAGTCGCATCCCACCTACCCAGTACGAAACCCTAATCTACCATCTTTCTCAGGTTAGCTCCCATATGCATCTCTACTACTCCTTCTATCTTCATCACAGCCGAGATCTACTCTCTACTACTCCGATACCCCTCTCCACTACGGTTGTAACACTCCACCCCCCTTAAGACCATCCTTGTCCTCAAGGATCGAGATCAGGATATCGTTGTTTCATCACTTCATAGTCCTCCCAAGTAGCCTTTTCAACCCCCAGGTTGCTCCACTTAACTAGTATTTGTGTAACGGCTGTATTCCGGCGTTTCAGTAGTCTTCTGGCGAGGATCTGCTCCGGACGGGTGGCCAGCTGACCATCTTCTTCCTCGTCGAGATTTACCTCAGAACCCTGCTCAGCTTGGGGTAGTCCTCTCTTCAGCTGTGAGACATGGAAGGTGGGATGAACCTTGGCACCTTCTGGCAGCTTCAACCTGTAAGCGACCGGCCCAATTCGTTGGAGAACCTCATAAGGCCCGAAGTACCGAGAGGTAAGCTTCAAGCTCTTGCGTACAGCTACGCTGCTCTGGCGGTAAGGCTGAAGCTTAAGGTATACCTTTTCTCCCACCTTGTATTCTTTATCTATCCTCCCTCTGTTTGCGTTCTGTTTCATGCGGTTCTGGGCCACCCTGAGCTTCTCCCTCAGGACCCGTAACATCTCCTCCCTATTTCTCTGCCATTCTTTCACTGTGGGACCAAGCTCCGTTGTTGCCTGAGATGTGGTGGTTGCGGGTGGTTTATAACCATAGAGAGCTTCAAAAGGAGTCATCCCTAAGGAGGAGTGGTGGCTGGTATTGTACCACCACTCAGCCAGGGACAACCACCGTGACCACTTACTCGGCTGCTCGGAACACATGCACCTTAGGTACGTTTCAAGGCACCTATTGACCCTCTCAGTTTGACCATCAGTTTGGGGGTGATAGGCCGTGCTCATGTGCAATTTAACTCCTGAGATTTTGAATAGCCCTTGCCAGAACTCACTAGTGAATACCTTATCCCTGTCTGAGATTATTTCTTTAGGCATGCCATGCAGCTTGTAGATAGTATTAAGGAAAGCCTTAGCAACTGTATAGGCAGTGTAGGGATGAGTGAGAGGAATGAAATGTGCATATTTTGTCAACTTGTCGACCACTACCAGGATAGTGTCTCGGGTCTCAGATTTCGGTAATGATTCGATGAAGTCCAAGCTTACTACCTGCCAAGCTTGTGTAGGTATAGGTAATGGCTGTAGCAACCCAGCGTAGGGAGTTCCATCAATCTTGTTTTTAATGCACACTTCACAGGATTTAACCTTGTTTTCCACATCCGATTTTAATCCAGGCCAATAGAAGTAGGATTTGAGTCTCCTGTAGGTGTTGTCTATTCCTGAATGTCCCCCCAAAGCCGAGGAATGAAGCTGATCTACCAAGGTAGCTCTCAAAGGGCCATTATTGCCTATAAAAAGTCTGCCCTTGTACCTTAGAAGGCCTTGCTTCTGCGTATAGTTCCCTAACTGGTTAGGTTGGACCAGTGTTTCCACCAATAATTGTTGGGCCTTTGGGTCCCCCTGGTAACTCCCTTCTACTTCAACCATCCATGCAGGTATTGTAGCTGATAAGGCTTGATTATTACCCACCTCAGTAACCACTCTAGAGAGGGCATCTGCAGCCTGATTCTCCCTTCCTCTCCTGTATTTAATTGTATACTCTAAGCCCATTAGTTTAAACATTCCCCTTTGCTGAGTAGCTGTGGTAATCCTCTGCTCAAGTAGGTACTTTAGACTCTCATGGTCAGTTTGTATAACAAAGGGTCTGGGACTTAGGTAGTGTTTCCACTTACTGACTGCAAGCAAAATGGCCAAAAACTCCTTTTCGTAGGTAGAAAGCCCTCTATTCCTTGGGCTAATTGCTTTACTGATGAATGCAATTGGCCTTCCCTCTTGGGACAATACTGCTCCCATCCCAGTATCACATGCATCCACTTCAACTACAAAAGTCTTAGTGAAATCAGGCATAGCTAAAACTGGAGCAGTAGTCATAGCTAGTTTCAACTTCTCAAAAGATTTCTGTGCAGCTTCTGTCCACTTGAAATTATCCTTCTTTAAAAGATCAGTTAGGGGTCTGCTGATTTCTCCGTAGCCTTTAATAAATTTGCGGTAGTACCCCGTAAGGCCTAAAAATCCCCTCAGCCCTTTAACAGTAACTGGTTGTGGCCATTCCACCATGGCTGAGATCTTACTGGGATCAGTTGCCACACCATCCGAAGATATGATGTGTCCCAAATACTCCACAAAGTTTTGCCCAAAAGAACACTTAGTTCTCTTAGCTAATAATTGGTTATTTTCAAGCAATCCAAGTACTAGGTCCAGGTGAGTAGCATGAGCCAATAAATCCTTGCTATAGATAAGGATGTCATCAAAGAAAACAAGTACAAACTTTCTTAGATAGGGATGGAATACCTCATTCATCACTGCTTGAAATGTGGCTGGGGCATTAGTTAGGCCAAAAGGCATAACCAGAAACTCTAATGCCCAGCATGTGTTCGAAATGCAGTTTTCTCGATGTCATCTTCATGCATCCTGATTTGGTGGTAACCAGATCTCAGGTCAATTTTAGAGAACCACTTTGAACCCCCTAGCTCATCCAATAAGTCATCTATTATGGGTATTGGGTATTTATCTTTTATAGTGGCCTGATTCAGTTTTCTGTAATCCATGCACATTCGCCAACTTTGATCTTTTTTTTTTACCAACAGTACTGGGGAAGCATAGGGACTAGAACTCTTCCTGATAAATTGTGACTTCAGTAGATCTGCCACTTGCTTCTCTACTTCTCCCTTTTGCTCATAACTATGCCTGTAAGGTCTGGTATTCAGGGGCTTGGTTCCTGGTTGTAAAGGGATCCTGTGATCCTGATCTCTTTTTGGGGGAAGTCCCTGTGGTTCTAAGAAAACCCCTGCATGCTTATCCAGCACCTTCTGTATTACTTCTGGTATGGTCTCCTCACATCTTTTGGAACTATCCCTGAGTTGTGCTATGGCACAGCAGTTGCCCTGCCGACTAGCTTTAACCCATTGCTTAGCTCCTATAGTCTTAAGCTTGGCTCCTTCAGTAATCCCCTCTATAGATACTGGCTTCCCATCCTTGCCGAAAGATATTGAGTGATTTGAGTAATCAAAAGTCACTCTTCCATATCTTTTAAGCCAATCAATTCCAAGAATTATGCTTGAGCCATCAAGCCTAATGACCCTAAGATCAGTTTGATAGGGCTCCCCATGCATTACCCACTGGAATCCAGAGCATTTCAGCTTGCTTAGCACCTTATGTCCATTGGCCACTGTGACAATGAGGGGTGTAGCTGCAGTCAAGCTAGCTTTCATATCTTTTGCTACTTGATAGTCTATGAAGCTATGTGTACTTCCCGTATCAATGAGCAACACTAATGGCTTTCCCCCACATTCTCCTTGCACCTTAATGGTTTCTTGGGGTATTTCTCCACAGAGAGCATGGACAGAGATTGCTCTCTCATCTGTCTCAACTAGCTCATCTTCTTCTTCTTCCTGGAGTAGTCCTTCATCATATACTTCATCTACCTCTGCCTCCCCTTCTAGCTGGTTTAAAGGCTTAACCTGACATTGATGCCCTGAGAAGTATTTATCTCCACATTTGAAACATAACCCAGCTGCTCTCCTCTGCTCTATCAATTGTCTGTTAGAACCAGGTTGCCAAGTTGGATTTTTATGGTTAGTAACTTTACTATCCTCAGCCATTTTTGTGTTGCCTTTCGGATTGAAGGACTTGGGAGCTTGGTACCCTGGAATGGGTACACTGTTGGACCTGTACATGCTCCTGTGCCTCTTCCACATCATTGATAACGCTTGCTCATGAAGTTTAGCTTGCTCAAACACTTCCTCCAATGTAGTGGGGTTAGAGAGGTCTATAAAGGGCACTAGCTCTTCCTTGAGCCCACTGATGTAGCTCTGAATGAAGTGTTCTTCATTCAGGGTGGGATTCAAATACAGCATCCTAGCCCTCAGATCCTCAAACCTCTCTTGATAAGCCTCCACACTTGTAGTTTGCTCTAACTTGTGGAACTCTCTGACTAATTTCTTCATAGAAGGTCCCTCAAATCTTCTGCACACAGCATCCACAAACTCTCCCCAATCCAATTCAGACTTATCAATCATGTACCCTTCCTTCCATCTGTGGGCCTTCCCCACAAAATGCATAGTAGCGATGTCAACCCATTGTTCCTCTGGAATCTGGTACAACTTGTAGAATTGCTCACTCCTACTTAGCCATTCTCTTGGCTCTTCTCCACCAAATGTGGGGTAGTCCAATTTGGGGTATGGAATGTAATGCTGCTGTTTCTGATTTTGATGGGTTGCATGATTCTCTATTCCCACTTGAGGCGTAGGCAACACCCCCTTGCCCTTGTCTTCTCTGTAACTATACTTTGTACTACCTCCAGGCATTCCTGAACAACCCCCTCTACCTTCCTTAATCTGGAAGGTTGGCAATGGTTCGGTTTTAAGAGACTGGCCTTGAGTTCCCAACAACTTCATTAGTTGTTCATGTCTTTTTGCCGTTTCTAGTTGCTGAGCCTCATATCTCTGCTGGCTCACCATTTGCATTTCCTCCAACTGATGCCCTATTGTGCCAAATCTCTGATTGTACTCATTACCAAACTGCTGCAACTTGCTATCAATAAGGGTTTGACACTCAGTGGTCATAGACTGCATCCTTTCTTCAAGGCTTTTGATCTGTTCATTCATATCCCTAAGTCGGGTTCCCTCTGCCATTTCTGAGAGGTATGGTTCTCTTGTACTATATTGGAATCTATTATTCTTAGATTTCCCTATCTTGGAGTTGGATTGCTAATTATTTTCTTCCTTCTTCCACCCAGGTAGGATCGAAGCAACAATATGATGGTATGAATCAAAGCAGATTTGGGGAAAACTTGTTACCTTCCAACCAGTGGAATACTGGTTGATTAGAGTGGAAACTGATGGTGAACTGCTTGATTCTGCTACTCCTGAGCTCCCGCTTGTTTTGATCTTCAGATCTGTGATCTGTTGCTTCAACCTCTTACTTATCGCCTCGATCTGTTGCTTGTTGCCTCGGTTTGTTGCCTGATGCTTCGATTTGTTGCCTGTTGCCTCGATATGTTGCCTGATGCTTCGATTTGTTGCCTGTTGCCTCGATATGTTGCCTGATGCTTCGATTTGTTGCCTGTTGCTCACGATCCCTGGGATCGGAACAGCTCTGATACCAATTTGTAACGATCAGACGACTCCGCAACCGATCGATGATGCTACGAGCAGAGATCAGGTATGGCGGTGAGGATGATGATCTCCTTCCCGGACGATCCTTCACCGATCTATGACGAAATCGCTCTGAGATGGGTGTTGGTGAGGATGATGGGGTTGGAATCGATCAATGGATCGATTCCAGTGAGGATGTGGGGTATGATCTGGAACTCGATTGAGAGAATTGAGAGAATTGAGAAGATTGAGAGGATTGAGAGGATTGAGAGGATTGAGAGGAAGGGAGGAGAAGAACAGGGAGTTGGGAGAGAAGAGAGAGAAAGTGTGGGAAGGGAATAACTGTTGATTCAAAATGTTCGTTACTTGTTTCTGTTACATCCACCTATTTATATCGTTTGACTAAGTGGCTAAATTGTAACTATGTAATTGTTATGGGAGTTATTAGTAAAACTACAATTGTGCATGTGGGCTCCAATTGGGCTCAATTCGTATCTTCTGGACTCTTCGGATGGCCCTGCCTTCACCCGATGGCGCTCCTGTAGCCCGCAACTCACCCGTCTGCCGACCGACCCGTGGAAGCCTCTGGAACCGGATCTTGATCCGCGTCTTTCACCCGATCCGCCGAAGTCTCCCGAAGCACTGCCATCAGTCGCATCCCACCTACCCAGTACGAAACCCTAATCTACCATCTTTCTCAGGTTAGCTCCCATATGCATCTCTACTACTTCTTCTATCTTCATCACAGCCGAGATCTACTCTCTACTACTCCGATACCCCTCTCCACTACGGTTGTAACAATCTAATTATCCTTGGGGCTTCTCTCTCACATATGCTGTGTGTGAGTGGCTCACAACCCAAGCATATTGAAAATAGTAATTTATGGTTCATATTTAGCCATGCTTCTGTGTTCGGTTTTAATTAGTGTCTCATAAATAAAAAAAAAAATCTATAATTTCTGTTGTAGTGAAACAAAAAATAAATTTATTATGTGCATTAAAAGTTATGCTTTTTTGGTTTTTGAGCCATCTATAATTTTTTTTTTTTTTTTTTTTTTTTTGAGTTTCCTCACATTATATATTTTAAGTAAAAAATTAAAAAATTTCTTTATTTTGTTTCTCAATTTTTCTCGCATATAATTTGAACAAAAATTACATGAAATTCAAATAAATAAAAAAATAAGCAGATTCTAAAAAAATCAAACTATTTTAAAATAATCAAGCATCATGTACTATTTATAAAAACATATGCTCCAAAACAGTTGATAGCCCACAGATCCCCTTCCATATACTCACAGAAAAAAAAGCAACAAATAGTTAATAAAGAACCTTATATATATATTTAGCTGTCACATAAAAGTATGAGTCACTCCAGTTGTACCTGCTTTGATTACTGTGCCCTACTTAATGCACATAATAATAATATCAACCATAATAATAATAATAATAAGCTACAGAAAAAAGCTGTCATATCAGTTGAGAAGTATTAAAGGCCAACAATATTGCTACTAAACAAACTTAGCCCATAGCTTTGTCAAAAAGCTGTCAAAACATGTTACAGTAATATTTTTTTTTAAATTAGTAAATATTTAAAAATGAACTTTTTATAGCAAGAGCAGAATGTTTAGGGACTGTAATTTTTTTTTTTTTTTTTTTTCCCAATTTTCTTCTTTGCAAACGCCTGCATTTCAAAAGATGATGGCTAGAGATTTTGCCAAGACCTTCTAGTTGCATCTTTACGGATCTTGAGACTGCAGATCTGAAAATTCAATTATTTATTTTTTACTCTTAAATAATAAAATATAATATTTTTTGAACTTTCTTTTTTATATTTGATTTTAGAACGAATAGTTCCACACTAATAAGTGGAGTATGAAAGAAAATAGCATCACACCAATTTAAGCTTAAATTTACGACGGAAATATATATATATATATATATATATATATATATATATATATATATATATATATATAAAGTTATTTATGCTTATGAATTTTTTATCATTGAATGTAGGAATGTGCGGTTAGGATGATGGTGGGCTGGTGAAATAGTATGCTCTAAGGGGTAGAATTAATCAAAGGATTAGATCTAATCATAGAAAACTTACAAGTACCAATTGCTTGGTAGTTGTACAAGCACAATAGCCGAACTATATATATATATATATATATATATATATATATATATATATATATATATATAAAGTTATTTGTGCTTGTGAATTTTTTATCATTGAATGTAGGAATGTGCGGTTAGGATGATGGTGGGCTGGTGAAATAATATGCTCTAAGGGGTAGAATTAATCAAAGGATTAAATCTAATCATAGAAAACTTACAAATACCAATTGCTTGGTAGCTGTACAAGCAAAATAGCCGAACTATATATATATATATATATATATATATATATATATATATATATATATATATATATATAAAAGTTCATAAAGTATTTCTTTTTTGTTCTTATGCTTAGAAATATTTTTCTTTTAGAAATTGAGAAGACAATAATTTTATAGTAGAAGAATTAAAATTTTAGTGTTGAGTTTGGCTACTATGCTATAGATAGCATTAAGCATTTTGTGCTATTAAATTTTTCATCGTTGGATCTATTTCTTTGATCATTTTCATTCTTTATATCATACACTGAACCCTAGTGACCTATTAGCTATCGATAGTATAATGGTCTATTTTTTTAGTCTTTATATTTTTAGAAATATTTTTATATTGAAAATTGTAAAGCTAATATTTTGTGGTCAAAAAATTATCAATAATATTAAAAGAAATATGTGGATTAGAATTTATTTTTATATATTAAGAATAAAATAATAATTACTTTTAAATGCTAATAATAAAATTAAAATTAAAATTTATATGTTAGGAATAAGAATGAAAATTTATATATTTAATCATATATTTTAACTCATATCTCAATATATATTAAAAATATGAGAAAAAAGAGAATATTTTAAGGGTTTTAAGAGTTTGATAATCTACATAAAAAATTATTTTCTTTCATCTTCGATATTTTCTTTCTATTTTTTTTTTTCGATATGTAACGTTTTCTCTCTTTTCTTTCTAGCTTTTCTTTTTTTTTTTACTCAACATTAAAAAAGAAGAAGATCATTGATATGTTCTCGCTTTTTTTTTTTTTTTTCTCAACATAAAAAAAGAATCGTTTTCCTTTTTTTTTCTCAACATAAAAAAAAAAAAAAAATTGTTGATATATAACGTATAAAAAAAAAAAAAAAAAAATACCGTTGATATGTAACGTTTTCTCTCTTTTCTTTCTCGCTTTTCTTTTTTTTTCTCAACATAAAAAAAAAGAAAAGGATCAATAATAACGATAAAGGTTAGTAAAATAAATAATCTGATTCGATTTTAATTTTTAAATAAGTTTTCTCTAATTCCAACCTTAATTTTTAAATAAGTTTTCTCTAATTCCAACCGTCCATAATTCACAAGAAAGATATATTATTAAGGGATAATTTCATATGACTCTCTGTAAATATATCGAATAGCAGATATATTTCTATAAAGTTTAATTCCAAAGTTTAACTTTTATATTTATTCTTTTAAATTTGCTATTTCTACAACTTTCAAAATTCCAAAGTTTAACTTTTATATTTATTCTTTCAAAATTTCAAAATATAAATGTTCATATATGTTCTTAACGTCAATTTTCGATAAAAAAAATATAGTTAACCATAGATTCGAATTTTTTGAGGGACTGTCTTTATCTCCTGGCGTGGCTTAAAATCCACTTGGTCTTCCAGACTAGCGCCTCAAGAAACATCTCAACTCGCCTCCCCCGCCTCCCCCACTATCTCCTCTGTCGAGCGAGGACACCTCAAGAAACATCTCAACTCGCCTCCCCCGCCTCCCCCACTATCTCCTCTGTCGAGCGAGGACACCTCAAGAAACATCTCAACTCGCCTCCCCCGCCTCCCCCACTATCTTCTCTGTCGAGCGAGGACACCTCAAGAATCATCTCAACTCGCCTCCCCCGCCTCCCCCACTATCTCCTCTGTCGAGAGACGAGTCGAAGAAATTTTGGTGGACCGAGTGCAAAAACTTCCCAATGGAGCAGCGGAGGAGTTCCTCGTCAAGTGGAAGAAACGATTAAGAACTGAAGCCAGCTGGGAACAGAAAGCACCCTTCGGCATTAAGACAACAAGATCCAGGATGCCAACAAGATATAGGATGACAATCCAACCGCGCAGGAGTTACTAACTGAAGACCTCGACGAGGGCGTGGGGAGTCTGTCCGGTCTCTTTTCCAACCATCAACGAGCCTGATTTCGTCAAAAATGTATCGAGTCTGTAAATGTTGTTGGATACGTCGTCGACATAGGATTTTTACTTTTTGGGTTGGGCATTTGCTTGTAAATTGGCATCCGGTTGGTACCCGTGGGTTCGCTTGTGCTTCGCATCCAAAGGGACATAGGCATTCCGCTAACGATGGCCGCTTATGCGCCAGGTTGAGTCGGACGCTTGTCGGACATGGACCAGAGGCTTATTTTCTTATGGATGTGCGAACGGAGAAAACGTACCCCTCGGTAAGCACTTTCGTACCCCGGGTGCCAAAAGGGATGCCAATATAGGGTAGTACGGGAAGGTTTGATTGATGTGTATTAAGTGAACCGGCTCCGCTTGAAAAACGGGATGTCTTTGGTATTCATTTTGCCTCAACGGCCTGTGCCCGACCAAGTCGAGTCGTGTCCCTCTTTCGTTGTAATCCACTTTCGCTAATCAATAAAATATCGGTTGTTTGTGCTTATTTACAGGACCATTGGTTGTCTTTCTCTTGATTCTCGCTCGATACAATTTGCGGAGTTGGCTGGCTCATTCGCTAATTTGCGGAGTTGTACCTCGAAACGGTTTTGACTAACTCGTTCGTGCAGGTGACGGACGAGCGCCGCCTAACGGTAATAAATCAATATATATATATATATATATATATATATATATATATATATATATATATATATATATATATATATATATATATATATATATATATATATATATATATGAAGAAATTAGAATTTTTGAAAAGATATATATAAAAAGTTAAACTTTATATATATATATATATATATATATATATATATATATATATATATATATATAAATATTATCGATAGTACCAAGTCATTGGTGCTATCAAGTTTTTAGCTGTTTGTTACAGCTCCATAACTATACTACACCGTAGGAGGTAAGGAGTAGAGTAGAGAAGCTGGAAGAGGAGAGAGATGGGGAAGAGTAGCTCTGTGAGAAGAGTAGGTGAGAAGAGTGTAGAAGACGCAAGGGTACCACAGTGGACAGGAAGAATCCCGAAGAGGAGCGGACGCGCAACCCTAGGCGAGGGTATCCAAGGCCAAGCAACGGAAGCATGTTCAAGTCCAAACCCACCTGGTTACCTGATCCAGTCTCCCGGTCCAAGTGAAGCCAAGCTAAGAAGAAGAAGGATCCACCGCATAGGCCCATAGCACAGCTAAGCCCAATCATTGGGTAGTTATCAGTTGTTATGGAAGGCCCACGACCCAAGCCCACTACTTGGTAGTTATAACTGTTTTTAGCTTCATCTTACCTGTATACTCATAATCAGATATTAGTATAAATAGGGGAGATGTAACGAGAACATTATGAAATGAAAGCTTAATTCCTCTTCTTAATTCAAATCCCTCTAATCTCCTCTCTTCCTCTTTCTCTCTCTAAATCCCATCTCTTCCCCAATCTCCTCTCAAACCCCTTTTCCTTACCAAATCACCATTGTTGAAGCTCGATTTGCTAGAGAGTTGCACCCATCATCCTCACCGCCATCCTAGCCTCAGAGAAGTCTCATCCCCGGCTGGTTGCGGATCGTCCGGGGTGCAACAATTTGGTATCAGAGCTGTTCCGATCCCAGGGATCGTGAGCAACAATCGAAGCAACCATCAGGCACACAATCGAGGCTACTGAGTAAGCAAGCGATATTATACTAGCAACAAGGGTCAAGATCTGCTACTCTGAGAAGTAAATACACTTCAAGCATTCGAGGCCACTGAGAATTTACCCTCCTGTATCGAAGTTGCAAGGATCTGAAGATCCTGAGAGGCAACCAAACAATCGCAGCAATACCTGGTAGTATCTGATCTGGAGTAGAGTCCGGGCATTTTCTGATTCAGAGCGGCGCTGGATTGAGGTAATTGCCTAACCTACCTCATTTTTGTTACTGCAAGTAGAAGTACATACTTGAGTTTCCGAGAGAGATCAGTGTGATCTGAGGAAGCAACCAAGTTAGTATCATAATTCACAAGATAGGGAAGAAGAAGAACAGTAAATTTAGGCCATATAGTGAGTATATCTTTGAAGAAGACATGGCCGAAGGCACCAGACTCAAGGATTTAAGTGAGCATCTTAGGCTGCTAGAAGATAAGATGCAAAACTTAGCCGCAGATTGTAGTCAAGAATTGGACAGTAAATTCCAACAGTTTGAGCAAGAATATAACAAGAAATTAGGAGGAGTTGTGCAGCACCTAGAAGAAATGAAGAGAGAAGGTCAGTTAAGGCATGAGCAGCTGATGAAACTTTTAAGTACCCAAACAACAGCCGCCAGCACACCTTCTGCTCCAACTCCCCCTGCAAAGGAAAGCAAATCTGCATTTGATCAGTGGCCCATCCAGAGTTCCAGGATTAATTACAGAGATGATAAAGGCAAGGGAATCCTACCAAACCCACAGATAAATCTTGAAAATAGTCCAGCTAGTAGCACACAAAGAAATGCATACTATGTGCCTCACCCAAAGTTGGATTATCCCAATTTCGAAGGAGATGAACCCCGAGAATGGATCAGTAAAAGTGAGCAGTACTTCAAGCTCTATCAAGTTCCAGAGGAGCAGTGGGTTGAAGTAGCAACATTGCATTTCTCAGGAAGAGCCCACAGATGGAAGGAGGGTTATGTATTAAATAAGCCTGATTTGAGTTGGGAAGAGCTATCTGAAGCTCTGTGTAGAAGATTTGAAGGAGCCACTATGAAGAAACTAGTGAGAGACTTCAATAAGTTGGTTCAAACTACCACTGTGGAGAAATATCAAGAGAAGTTTGAGGAGCTCAGGGCTAGAATGTTGTATCTCAACCCAACTTTGAGTGAAGAACATTTCATTCAAAGTTATATTAGTGGCCTTAAAGAGGAGTTGGTACCATTCATTGATTTGTCCAATCCAAAAACTTTAGAAGAAGTTTATGAGCAGGCAAAATTGCATGAACAGGCACTAACAATGATGTGGAGGAAGCAGAAAATGATTCATAAACCTGGAAGCAGTCCTGTGACAGGAACCTCTTATGTTAAACCCTATGCTGCCAGAGCAAATCCTGGGCAGCTGGAAAGCAACAGAGGGTTTACCCGCAAGTCTAGTGAAGGCTTTAATGGCATTAGTAAAGAAGTTTTTGAGCAGAGGAAGTCTGCTGGGTTATGCTTTAAATGTGGAGAAAAATTTCAGCCAGGACATCAATGTCAGGCTAAATTTTTAAATCAAATGACTGGAGAAATGGATGTAGATGAGATATTTGATGAGTCTCTATTGCAAGCTGTGGATGAAGAAGAAGAAGAAGAGATAGTTAAGATGGATGATTCTGAGGAATTGGGCATCTTTGTCCATGCATTAAATGGAGAAGTAGTACAGGAGACTATCAAGGTTCAAGGGGAGGTGGGTAATAAATCAGTGGTATTATTGATTGATACAGGCAGCACCCACAGCTTTATTGACTTCCAAACTGCTAAGGAAGTCAAAGCAGAAATTACTGCTACTACTCCTCTCGTTGTCACAGTCGCCAATGGACATAGAGTCCTGAGTAAGTTGAAGTGCTCCAACTTCAAGTGGGTTATGCATGGTGAAACCTATCAAGCAGATCTAAGAGTAATTAGGCTGGAGGGATCAAGCATCATACTGGGAATAGACTGGCTTAAGAAGTGTGGGAAAGTGACCTTTGACTATGTCAATCATTCAGTCACATTCAGCAAAGGGGGCAAGACTATCACTGTCAAGGGAATTTCTGAAAAAGCCAACTTAAAAACTATTGGGGCCAAACAGTGGTATAAAGCTAGTTTACAAGGAGAATGTTGTGCTATAGCTCACTTATCAACTCACAACAGCAAAAAAGAATCGGCAATACCTACTGAGATACAGGTTATCTTGGATAAGTATGCCATGATTTTCCAAGAACCTAAGAGTCTGCCACCTCATAGAAGTCATGATCATAGCATCCCACTGCAAGCTAATGCAAAACCAGTGAATATCAGACCTTATAGACTTAATCATGAGCAAAAAGAGGAAGTGGAGAGACAAATAGCTGAAATGTTGGAAAATCACCTTATACAAAAAAGCCACAGTCCTTATGCTTCTCCCATCTTATTAGTCAAGAAAAAGGACAACACTTGGAGAATGTGTGTTGATTATAGGCAGCTAAACAAAGAAACTGTTAAAGATAAATACCCAATTCCCATCATTGATGATTTATTAGATGAGTTGGGAGGATCCAAATTATTCTCTAAAATTGATCTTCGAGCAGGCTATCATCAAATCAGGATGAAAGAAGAAGACATTTATAAAACTGCCTTTCGCACACATGCAGGACATTACGAATTCCTTGTAATGCCTTTTGGACTAACCAATGCTCCAGCCACTTTCCAATCCCTCATGAATGATCTATTCCAACCTTATTTGAGAAGGTTTGTTTTGGTTTTCTTTGATGATATACTCATCTATAGCCACAGTTTGGGTGAGCATGTGGAGCACTTAAATATAGTCTTGGGAATACTCAAAGATAACCAACTCTTAGCCAAAAGGAGCAAATGTTTTTTTGGACAGCCCTCTGTAGAGTATTTGGGACATATTATTACTCAAGAAGGAGTGGCGACAGATCCTGACAAGGTAGCAGCTATGGTAAATTGGCCTGTACCAACTGGAATTAAAAGTTTAAGAGGGTTCCTGGGGCTCACGGGGTATTATAGAAAATTTATTAAAGGTTATGGAGGGATTAGTAAGGCCCTGACTGAGTTACTCAAGAAAAATAAGTTCCAATGGACTGCAGAAGCTCAAATAGCTTTCGAGGAGCTAAAAAAGGTTATGACAACTGCACCTGTACTTGCCATGCCTGACTTCCACAAGGACTTTGTTGTGGAAGTGGATGCAAGTGGTTTAGGGATGGGTGCTGTATTGAGCCAGGATGAAAAACCAATAGCTTACATAAGTAAGGCTATAAGTCCCAGAAATTTGGGGCTATCCACCTACGAAAAAGAATTCTTAGCCATCCTGTTAGCGGTTGCTAAGTGGAAACATTATCTCAGCTTGAGACCTTTCATCATAAAAACTGATCATGAGAGTTTGAAGCATCTTTTAGAGCAGCGAATCACTACTGCAATCCAACAGAAAGGTATGATGAAACTCATGGGCTTAGAGTATACCATCAGATATAAGAAGGGTAAAGAGAATTTAGCAGCTGATGCCTTATCAAGAATGGGAAATGAAGAGGGAAGTATTAAGGCTATTTCCACTGCTGTACCTACATGGTCCACTGAAGTATCTGTCAGCTATGAGGGTGATCCAAAGGTACAGCAACTTCTGACAGCCTTAACCCTCCAACCAACTCTTCCCTCCCATTACTCCTATCAACAAGGTATCCTTAGATATAAAGGCAGGATGTATGTGGGTAGCCAAGGATCCTTGAGGCAGAAACTGATGCAACAATTGCATGATTCCTCCCTGGGAGGACATTCAGGTATTGATAATACCTATAAAAGAATAAAGCAACTGTTCTATTGGCCAAATATGAGGATTGACATTGAAAATCTGGTCAAGAACTGTGAAACTTGTATTAAGAATAAGGTAGATGGAACTCCTTACGCAGGCCTACTACAGCCTCTACCCATTCCTAAACAAGCATGGCAGACAATTAGTATGGACTTCATAGAGGCATTACCCAGACCAGAGAGGAAAGATACAATTTTGGTGGTGGTAGATAAATTTACCAAGTACGCCCATTTTTTGTCTCTGTCTCATCCTTATACAGCTACAGATGTAGCTAAACTCTTCTTTGATTCAATCTATAAGCTTCATGGGTTGCCAGAGGGAATAATCTCAGATAGGGACAAGATCTTCACCAGTCAGTTCTGGCAAGATCTCTTTAAATTAATGGGAGTACAACTGCAAATGAGCACCGCATACCATCCTCAATCTGATGGTCAAACCGAGAGGGTCAACAGGTGTTTGGAGACCTACCTTAGGTGCATGTGCTTCCATAGGCCCCGTGGATGGCATAGGTGGCTCTCCCTTGCAGCATGGTGGTACAATACTTCCCACCATTCTGCCATAGGGATGTCACCCTTTCAAGCACTATACGGATACATTCCGCCTACCCACCTGGCTATTCATCTTACTCAAAACTTACATGCATCGGTGGAGGAATGGAGAGTCGAGAGAGAACAGATGGTGCAAGTCTTACAGGACCGGCTACGAGAGGCCCAAAATCGAATGAAACAGTATGCCGATAAAAAGAGAGTGGATAAGGAGTATCAGGTGGGGGATAAGGTGTATCTCAAGTTACAACCCTACCGGCAAAGCAGTGTGGAGATGAGAAAAAACCTGAAACTTACCTCGCGCTACTTTGGTCCATACGAAATAGTGGAGAAGATAGGACCAGTAGCTTATCGGCTACTCTTACCGGAAGGATCAAAAATACATCCTGTTTTTCACGTTTCCCAGCTCAAGGGAAGGATGCAGAAGCCTGAGCAGTTATCTCTTGGAGATCCAGCCGTGGGACCAACTGGAGAGTTGAAGGTACAGCCGGAGCGGATTCTTGATCGAAGGTTGGTACAGAAGGGTGGCCGCGCTGTGAGCCAAGTCCTTGTTACTTGGAGCAATTTGGGGCCGAATGAGGCGACTTGGGAAGACTATTGGAAGCTCAGGAAGCTCTATCCCCATTTTGATCCTGATCCTTGAGGGCAAGGATCTGGTAAAGAAGGGGGGAATGTTACAGCTCCATAACTATACTACACCGTAGGAGGTAAGGAGTAGAGTAGAGAAGCTGGAAGAGGAGAGAGATGGGGAAGAGTAGCTCTGTGAGAAGAGTAGTGAGAAGAGTGTAGAAGACGCAAGGGTACCACAGTGGACAGGAAGAATCCCGAAGAGGAGCGGACGCGCAACCCTAGGCGAGGGTATCCAAGGCCAAGCAACGGAAGCATGTTCAAGTCCAAACCCACCTGGTTACCTGATCCAGTCTCCCGGTCCAAGTGAAGCCAAGCTAAGAAGAAGAAGGATCCACCGCATAGGCCCATAGCACAGCTAAGCCCAATCATTGGGTAGTTATCAGTTGTTATGGAAGGCCCACGACCCAAGCCCACTACTTGGTAGTTATAACTGTTTTTAGCTTCATCTTACCTGTATACTCATAATCAGATATTAGTATAAATAGGGGAGATGTAACGAGAACATTATGAAATGAAAGCTTAATTCCTCTTCTTAATTCAAATCCCTCTAATCTCCTCTCTTCCTCTTTCTCTCTCTAAATCCCATCTCTTCCCCAATCTCCTCTCAAACCCCTTTTCCTTACCAAATCACCATTGTTGAAGCTCGATTTGCTAGAGAGTTGCACCCATCATCCTCACCGCCATCCTAGCCTCAGAGAAGTCTCATCCCCGGCTGGTTGCGGATCGTCCGGGGTGCAACACTGTTGGATGAAAAAATATGCGGCTGGGATTATAGTGGTCTCCTAGGGTTTACTAGGTGGTTGGTTGAATAGTAAAAATCTTAGGTGACCACTATAATTCCAACCGCATATCTTTTCATCCAACGACAGAAAACTTAATAGCCGGACTCTCTCTCTCTCTCTCTCTCTCTCTCTCTCTCTATATATATATATATATATATATATATGCTATTTGATATGTTTAATATATCTTCCTATAAACGTATCAAATAGCATATATATATATATATATATATATATATATATATATATATATATATATATATATATATATATATATATATATATATATATATATATATATATAATAGTATATTCATATTTGCCTAATTTTACTTTCAAATTCAAAAATATCAATTCAATTTTATAAGTAATAATCATGACACATTTCAAGCTAAAAAATTTAAGTTTAAAAATATTAATTCAATTTTACAAGTAATTATCATGATTTCAAGCTCAAAAATTTCAATCCAATTTCATAAGTTATCGTAATGAAATTAATATGTTTTGCAAGTAAAAAAAAAAAAAAAAATTCTTTAAAATAAGCAAAGAACAAGCATAATAAACGTTTCACACCCCGAGGTCGAAACTGCGATTCGGGCTCGCCAACAGATTCGCCACCTGTCACGCCCCGGGTGTAAACCAGAACCCGGGCTCGTCTACAGATCCGCCGTATACACGGAATTTTCCGTGTATACGAAGCGCTGGTAACCTGCTCAGATATAAAAGATATAATAAAAGAGCATAAACAGAGCTAAACTAGAACTAGTACATCTCAGATAAAGCTGAAAAGTAAAGTGCAGAAATAACTCTCAATAATACATATGTCTCTCCCAGCTCACTAATCAAATACAACCAGCCGGACGCAGCCGGACCCAAAATGAAATGAAAAGTAGAGTATCTGAGAATATCCGGGGTACATCTAGTAACATAACTGGTGCCTGGGTAGACCGCTATCTAATCCGCGATCCACTCACCTCGATCCGCTGAGGAGGGTCCCGCAACTCCCGCAGACGACTCTGCAAAACAAAGGGGAAGAACAAAAGAAATGCAGTGGGGAGTGAGAACTACTATAAAACAGTAGCCTCCTCCTAGTGGGTAAACCTCAACTCAAATGTGCCCACCAGGACTATAAGAGGCGGAAGAATGAACAAAGGTGGTAAGCTGAAACAAAACTGCTGATGATGGGTAAAGCTACCACTACATGCCTCTAAAATGCCAGCTAGGAATATAGCTAAATATATGCATCAGAAGGTAAATGCCTGTCTGCCTAGACCCAATCGATACACCAGTAAACACTGGTACTGCCTGCTGTGCCTGCCCAATCGGATATGCTGGCCCCACATAACACCGAAAGGGGATGAGAGTCCCGAGGACTCGAAGCCTGTAAAACGCACACTCCGGAGTGGCACTCGAGGGGCGCGACCCACACGAGTATAATGTCTGGGTACCAAGTACCATAATAACACCTGGGTAACAAGTACCAAAACAGCAGGACTGGATCATGACTCTGATCAAAGTGGGAAAACCCATCCACTAAAAGGAGACCCGATCTCAACCCGATGCAAGACAAACCAATAGTGGGAAACCCCATCCACTAAAAGACCCGATACCCAATCTGATGCAATAACCACTGTCCGGCCAACCGCCCAAGGTCCGTGGTTGCCGCAATACCCTGCCATCAAGCCTACCTGTCCCAAAGTCCAAGATCCACAATCGGGGAGAATAATCGATATCCGGTCAACCGCCTACTGTCCGCGGTTGCCGCAATACCCACAACTGTCTGACTACACTATCCCAGCCCCTGCTCGAACCCGAGCGTACTATCCCCCAAATGTAGACAAAAGAATAGAAAAGCATGGTTTCTCCTAAGTCAATGCCATCAAGATAGTGTAGCAGAAAAAGGTGGCCTAACTAAATGTCCAATCAAGCATGCAAAGTCCTTTATTTATAAACAGGGTTTAATTATTATTATCATTCCACAAGATAAGGTATGCCACTAATTAAATTTCCATTTGCCAAGTAATCCCATGTCCATTCATCTCATCAACATAAGAGGTCCCAATGTGTATAAGCAATATCGTCCAATTCCCAATTATCCTGCCACTTATTTACTTTTACCGATTCATTTAGCAAGGTAATAAAAGCACTCAAATAGGCCTAATGGGGACATCATAAGTAGGAGGTTAAACAACGGTACCCACCTCGAGCGCTAAATCCAAGGTCCGACGGCGAAGTCCGCGCTCGATCTCCAAAAACCTCCGCGACACTGTGCCAAAGGGTCCCAAAGAATACCGACAAATTACTAATCAAGTTTAATCCAGAATTCAGTCCCCTAAAATCAGATTCACTGTTCGATAATTTTTACCTGCGAAACGTGCCCAATAAATCTCCAGAAAAATACTATCACGATCTACGCGACGATACGGTCGAAATGAGTACCTGCACGTTTTCCCACGATTTTTCTGTGCTGAGAACGAAAATCGACAAGAGGACTATCTCAACGATACTCTCATCCCAAAACAGCAGTAAAAACATCTGTAAAAAGAGATTCCTCACCCTCAGGGAAAATCCACGAAATTCCAAGAAAATTCCAGTAGACTCCTCGTGATGTGTAGATGCAAATCCCCTTTTGAATCGCCCCGTTTCGATGCTCGAGCGCAAAGTTATCGCCAAAACAAGTTGGTGCTGTCCAAAAACTCCGCGACGGAAAAAGGGTCAACAAGAAGCCTCAAAATCATCATCAAAACCTCAGAACCAGGAGAAACCCATTAGAGGATGAATTGAAGCCCTACCTGTCTAGAATCCGATGGCGCAAAAATCGTGAAAATACGATGTCGGGGAGAACCAGGGGAGCTTGAACACCGAGAAGCGACGAATCTGAAAATCGAAGAACAATCGTCGCGCCGCGCCGGAAAATTCGCAAACCTCGGGATCCGAACCTCCAAAACTCTCGGGGATGCTACAGTAGATAGGGAATTCGAAGAGGAAGAAAAGTCCCAGAGAGGAGCTCGGGCTAAATCTCAACAGGAAGAGAGAAAAACCCCTCTCAAAAACCCTAAGGATCAAATAAAGGGAGAAAACCACTTCTTAAAGGGTTTCGGGCCGAAATCCGGCCCGGATCCGCCAGCCCGGGTCGGACGCACCCCGTCCGACCGGGCGGATCCAACCAGTCGCCGACACGCGTCCCCCACAGGGGATCGGCGCGCATCCGCACAGCGGACAGCCGTGCGGGGCGCGCCGTCGCCCGACGCGTGTCCGACCAGCCGACCGCCGCGCCTGCCCGCACAGTAGCTTCAGCCCGCACAGTAGCTTCAGCCCGCACAGTTGACCGTCCAATAGCATCGCGCCACGCGTCCCGCCTCTGTCTGCTGAACCCGGTGCACGAACCTCCATGCACCGCACCAATCCAAGCCCGACACGTGGCTCCCGTCCAAATCCATGCACCGCCGCTCGACTCCCTGCACCGGGTGTTGTGAGCCAGCCAACCACCAGGCGCCACGTGTCCCCGCCTTGGTGCACGCCCGCGCGGTGGACCGGCCGCCTGCCCGCGCCCCTGCCGCGCCTGCCCGCGCCCTCAGCGGCTGCCCGCGGCCGCGCGCCGCCTGCCCGAGGGCCCTCCGCCGCCTTCCGCCGCCGCCCGCCGCCGCCGGCCGCCGCCGGCGATCGCCGGAGTTACTGTTCCGGCGGTGAACAGTAACCCGAGCCCAAAAATTGAAGTGAATACTCCATCTGAAGCGTTTTCGCGCGCTGAATCCGATTTTGACGTCCGTTTCGCCAAATTCTCACTCTAAAATTTGCCGAAAGCCCCCGGAAGGTATTCTTGGTCCAAATTTCGCGCCGAGCCCAATCTTAATATCCGATTTACGCGAGGGCACTTCTAAACATCCGAGGGGGTCCCCCGATCACCTGCGTGATCCATTATAAGCCCGAAGCCTAACACTTGTGTCCAATCATGCCCCGAACACCTCCAGCACCCCGCGTAGGCCTCCAGTAGCCACCTCAAAGCACCGCAACAGCTCTGCGGAGATCCAGGTCATCACACCACCTATGCAAAATCCCGCATAGGTGAAGCGTCTAACCTGCAAAAGATAGTACTATAGCTACGCAAATATCAGAGCGGAAATAAGATACTGTAAAATAAAATTCAATCACTGAACAACAAGAAATAAAATACAACATCCATCTCCTCAAATACAGATAATCATCATACAATATTCTCAGTACAGCATCTCTCAACTATAAAAGGGAGATAAACTAAAACTATAGTACATCAGTCTCTCCAAATACAAAAGATCACTCTCAAAGTAAACAATAAAAACCAGCTGACAGCTACAAGGAATCTCCAACCAGGGGATACAGCTACACTCCTCGGGCGGTAAGGATCTAGATCGTGACCCCCTCGCCTCGAACAACGACCGAAAGATTAGCAACTCCCGCAGAAGACTCTACAAAACAGGAGGAAGAAAAGAGAGAAACAACAATGGGAGTGAGAATCACTAGTAAACCAGTAGCCTCCCTCTGTGGGTAAAGTCTCAAACTCTGGCGTACCCACTAAGTCTACCAGAGGCAAGAAAAAGGTGAAGCGGTAAGCTAATTAAGCTGTTGAACAGGAAAACTACTACCAGTATGTCTCTAAATGCAGTGTCAAAAGGAATGACTGTATGTATGCATCAATATCTAACATTCCTGCCTGAATAAACTTAATCAATGAACCAGTAAGAACTGGTACTGCCTGCTGTGCCTTGCCGTATCGGGTATGCTGTCAGACGCATAACACCGATGAAATGAAGGAGTCTCAAGGACTCAAAGCCTGTCTGTAGTACACTCCGGAGTGGCACTCGAGGGGAGCGACCCACACGAGTAAAGTATCTCAGTAATAAGTATCATAAGTGCCATAAAACAGCAGGACTGGATCACGACTCTGATCAAAGTGGGAAAAACCATCCACTAAAGAAATCTGATACCCAATCTGATACAATAGTACTCAATAAGTGGGAAACTCCATCCACTAGCAAAAAGCCTGATCCCAATCTGATGCACAAGTACTCAATGAGTGGGAAACTCCATCCACTAGCAAAAAGCCCGATCCCCAATCTGATGCACAAGTAAACATCCGGTCAACCGCCTAATGTCTGCGGTCGCCGCAATACCCTATAAGTCCAAAGCCTGATAAAGTACTCAACAACTGGCCAACCGTCTGATGTCCGCGGTTACCACAATACCCCACAACCCATAATCGAGCCTAACCTGTCTCAGAATCAATGGCCTCAACTACACTACCTCCAAAACCCTGTTCAAACCGAGTAACATGCATCTGAATGCAAAGGAGAATAATAAAACATAGTTTCTCCTAAGTCAAGTCCCAATGAAATAGTGTAGCAATAAATAGTGGCCTATCTGCATGTCCATACAAGCATGCAAAAGTCCTCATGCAAAATAAAAGAGAGAAAATCAAATAACAGTTCCACATGTGTGTCAAATAATAAATCCACATAGATATAACCATCATGCTAAAATCGTTAGCCAACTACACATGTATATAATCCCTGATTCATAATAAATCCTAAAGTGGTACCCTCACATAGATATGTTATCATGTCCCAACAAATAATCCATTTATTCTACTTTCATAAAATCTATGTGCTAATCTGGCATGTTAATTATTATTATTAAAAATATCTCTGCAATCATGTTTCCACAACAATATTATCCCAATAATATTCCCAACATGCTATGTCCACCAAATTAATCTCAAATGATAGGCTCACATTTATATCATTTAATCATGCATGGTAATCAATCAATATGTCCAATAGAGGGCTTCTCTAATAAACTTAGTGAGCAAGTCAAAAGTTGAGGTATGCAACAACCACCCACCTCGATTCGCCGAGCACGCGAAGCACAGCCCAAATACGTCCTCACTTCGGTTAAACACGGCACACTATACGGTAATCCAAACGGCGTACAATTAATCCAAAAATGCACAATAACCCGACGTCTAATAATCAGTCCTGAAAATGGCTAAATTTCACATGCGAGATGAACTCGAAAAAATTAGGAAAAATAACCGCTGCGTTCGTCGCGTCGAGCCGATCGAAACAAGTACTCGCATGTTCCGATCCGAAACCTGTAGGTCAAGTTACAAATAAAACACCGCGGTAAGCCGCAACGCCACATAACCAAAATCCTGTGGCAAACAGTCCAGGGAAAGCTTAATTATCACCTTCGAATCATTCTCAGAAAAATCCGATAAAAATATGGTCGCTTTCCTTGCGACGAGTAGATCCAAATCGAGTGCTTATATGCCTTGATCCGATGCTCTTAGGCCAAGATATAAATCGAACAAGCCGATGCTGTCCAGAATTCATCACAGAAAAAGGAAGGTAAAAAATGCCTCAGGAACCGTGCCAAAAATGCGAAACGGGGCGAAGTGATCAACACGAAAATCGAAGCCTTATCTCTTAGAAACGCGCTGTCGTAGAAATCTCCCAAAAATTCTTCCTGGTTTGCGCACAGGAAAATCCCGACTGAAATGCGACGGAAACAGGCCGAAATGGAGAAAAGTCGAGGCGCACTGTAAAATCGAGATCGCTGCTGTCGAGCCTCCAAAAATCCTGGGAATCCACCACGAGATCAAAAACTACAAGAGAAACAACTTTCATAGAGGGCACTTCCTCCCATTCTCTCTCTAAGCTTCTGAAAAAGGAGAGAAAGAGAGGAATGTGGAGATACTTATAGGCCCAAAACAACATTTAAGAAAATTCCCTCTGTGTCCCAAGTTCCGGGCGCCCGAATAGTTTCGGGTCTGCACAGTGCGGCCTGAAAGCCAGCCCAGCCGAGCGCCTGAAACCGCCAGGGCGTGAAACGTGTCCGCATAACAGCGGATAGCGACGCCCGCCTATCGGGCGCCGCCGCGTGTCCCGCCCCGGTTCGCGCCATCGGCTGGTGCGGCGCCACGTGGTGCGGCGCCGCCCCGCCCGTCGACGCGGTCAGCGCGCCGCCCGCGCGCCTGTGCCCGCGTGCGCGTACGACCGCAGCCGCGCGCCCATGGGTGCACCGCGAGTACCTGGGCCGGCCAATCCGGGGCCGCCACGTGGCGCGCCCCGGTCCATGTGCCAGCCCCACTGCCCCGTGGACCGCGCAGCGTAGACCCGCCAATGGACTGTGGCCACGTATCCCGCCGGTCCACCGTGCACTAGCGCCTTATTCAGTGGACCAGACACTGCGCGCCGGCCTAATCACGGCCTGCCACGTGTCCTAGGCCGGTCCACGGCTCCCCCATGCACCATTTTGCACTGAAAACTTCCGGGTGTTCGTTTTTAGGCGTCCGGACTCAGAAAAATACAAGTAAATAGCCGTTTTTCATCGTTTTTCCGTGCTGAATCCAAATACGGCCTCCGTTTTGCACAAAGCTCCTTCCAAAATTCGACGGGGGTATTCGAATACACTCGGGATCCATACAATGCACTGAGTCCATTTCTTGAGTCCGATACACATCCAAACACTTCCATCTGCCAAGATAGTACTCCAGAACTGATCAAGCCATAATCCCCCAATGAAGATCCGGGTCATCACAGAGCTTGCTGTCGTGGGCCATAGCTGGGCCTTCCCCAAGTCTTGTAGCCATCACTGCCTTGTTGGATCGGTGCTACATTGACAATCCTTCCCGTTATGTGATGATATACTTACTTCCCTACTTCACTTCTATACTTCTCTGATTCTCCTCCATCTTTCCTCCGCCTTCTTCTTGCTTTCGGTTTCTCTTCTACCTCGTCTCATTACGCCTTTCACATATATTCGATTATTTATTACATTGCACCTTTCACATATATTCGATTAAAAAATAAATAATAAACTAACGGTAATAAATCAGAAAAATATATATGAAAAATTTAGGAAATTTTAAAAGGATAAATATGAAAAATTAAAAAATATATCTTCTATTCGATAGGTTTATATGAAGTTATATTAAATTAACTCTATTATTAAAACTACTAGGTTAATAGGTTGGTATATTTTTTGGGAACTAACTTGGTAAACATAGCGAGTCTACGCGATCTTTCTTTAATATAAAAGGGTCATACGGCTCCATATAAACATATCGAATAGCAGATATATCCCTACAAAGTTTAACTTTTCATATTTATCCCTTCAAAAGTCCAATGTTATTCATATATACCCCTACCGTCTATATCTGTTAGAAAAATCTAGTTAACCATAGATTAAATACTTAATCTTGGTTAGTTAGTGAGGTAAATGTACCTTTTTACCCTTTCAGATATTTCTGTATTATTTTTTCATATTTATTCCTTCAAAAGTCCAACGTTATTTATATATATACTCCTACCATCTATATCTGTTAGAAAAATCTAGTTAACCAAGGTAAATTTATCTTTTTACCCTTTTAGATATTTCTGTATTATTTTTTAGAGGGACATTTTGAAAGGGCAAAACTGTTATTTCACATATAATCTGTTACACAATAAACAGTGAACTAAGGATAATAAACTGGAGGAATATATATGAATAATGTTGGACTTTTGAAATGATGATAAATATGAAAAGTTAAACTTTATAAGAATGTTTACAAGAAACCGTATGCAATTAACCCTTAATAAAACTAACAACAGTTAGAGCTTGGAGAACAACACTAATCCTATTTAATTAAATCTTAATTATAATTAATTAAAATACCAATACAAATTATTAATTACTTACGGAGTCTAATGGCCACTGTTATATCACGGCCCAGCCGCCTAGCTGTCACCCGCTAACTCCAACGAACGGCTGAGCTGGCGCCCGAACATTCCGTTCAAGAAAGCGGGGCCCACGTATGAGAACGGGAGAGATTAGCGTAAAGTAAAATGTGCGAGCAGTCCCCGTACTATCCCGATATTACGATTTGGTTCTTATGCACTTAATCCGTTTATATATTACAATTTAGTCCATTTTAATTGTTTTTTTCAAAACAAAGAAAACAGTAAGGTGAAAATAAATATCTAAAATTTGAAAATTTTGTTTATGTAACTTTATCTTAAATTTTATTATCTAATTATAATATATTCAGCTAAATTTAGATAATAAGATTAAAGGTGCGTATATATTTTTAACTTTATCTTTTTGTAATAATATGATAATAATAATATATGTAAAAATTTAGGATCTAAAATATATCCTCTTTATATAAAAGACAAAGTTAATTAGATAGCAATATTTGAATAGTAGAAGGACTACGTTTGCATTTTTACCCTTTGCTCTTTACAAAATTATTATTATCATCACGCTCCTTCGTTCTCGCTCTCTCTCTCTCTTGTACTTCTCTCTTTCTCTCTCCTCTTCTCTCTTTCTCTCTCCTCTTCTCCGAGCGCGATTCTTCGCCGGAGAAGAAGAATCGGAGGGCGAAGGAGAGCGCCATTAGGGTTCCCAGATCGCGAGACGTGTCTCAGGTGCGCGCGATTCGGATTAGGGTTTGGTGTGCGCGGTTTTGTTTCGCTCTTTGATTGCATCGGAAGCACGGATCGCTAGATCCGTCGTCATTGTTTGTTTTGTTGGTTGATTTGACTCCGTGAATTGTTATGATATGGGATTTGGGTGTTTATTTGGGATTAGAAATTGTTTCGGTTGCGTGCAAGGGTTCTGGTCGCTTAGGATTTTGGCGGATTTTAGTTTCCGAATGTTATGCTATAATAATGTGATTTGTGTTGCTGTTTTGTTAATTTTTTGTTAATGTGGGTTGTTTTTGTGGTTCACCGAGATTTTAAGGGTTTTATGATGGTTATGTAAACGATTTATGTGCATCAGGGAGTAACTAATTTTAATTTCGTACTGTTTTTTGTGTTTGTGAGATGATTAGGGTTTTAAAGTCGAGTTTTTTTTTTCCCCCAAAAAAAGGTCCGTAGAATATGCCCAATCTCATGCTGTTTCTTTATCAATGTCGAATCGGGTGATCTCATCAACATCTCATTTTGGTGCTACCGTATATGCAATTTGGGATTGGAATTTGTTGGTTTAGTCAATGTGAACAAAGAAATTGATTTGTATTGGAATCTTATTTAAGCTTGTGATGCAATGATAAACTGCGCAGTTTCCTTGTCATCCGAGTAGTAAATTGTTGAAATTCGAACGAAAAATTCCTTCGATTTTGTTTTAAATAACCTCACTGTTTTTTGTTTGGTACCTAAATCACCTTTTGAATTGAATCTCATTGTAAGTGTTATCTTATTGGTGTTTCTCTCATCTGGGAAAAACCTTTGGGACCACACGATGCAACTCAGGGCATGTGCTATTGTCTAGGGGGCGCTAGATTCTATAAATCCTGCTGTTCACGGTATATTTGCTCATCGCTGATGTGATAGCAATCCAACGGTTCTCTAAAATTGTGGGAGTTCATCTTGTAATATAAGATGATTGATGTGCCATCAATATTTTATTTTACCCATTCCGAATCAGAAATGATATCTCACCTTTTGTAGAGCCCATGGATTGTTTCCACATGAGTGGCGATTGTTCACAGTTTCTTTTGGTTATGGTATCTGGAGTTTAATCTCTGGTTATTTTCGGCCGCTATATGTTTGGCTGTTCAATAGTTATTATAGAGGTTTTTGCAGTGTTTAACAGTCACCTGCAATTATTATTCCATTGCTTTTGTTTGATTCTCTTCATATATGTTGGCTGCAGGAATATTGAAATATTTAATTTCCTTTTGGTCCAGTAAATCTGAAAGTTCAAAGATGGTGGCCCAGGAGTTCACTGTGGATTTGGATCAGCCTCTTGTTTTTCAGGTAGCTTGTTCTCTATACTTCTCTCCTGCTATGGCGCTCTTTCGTTTTTCAACTTTACCATGAAATATTAAATGAAATTAACATGAAATAGCCTCGTGGTGTTTTTCACCATGACTAACTACTGTTAACACCTCTTGACGGATTTTAGATGCTTGATCTCTCCCTTTTCGTAAAAGTATGGTAATCCTGTTTTCAACAGTGTTTAAAATTGGAAATTTCATTTATGCCTAGTTTCCAAAACTTTATCGATTCTGCTTTACATCAAATTCTCTTCCTTGGTCATCATTTACAACAGCTAATTGATCTATTACAACTCTTTCCATGTAACTATTAAGGTCGGCCATCTTGGAGATCAGTACCAGGAATGGGTTCACCAGCCTATTGTTAGCAAGGAAGGCCCATGTTTCTTTGCCAATAATTTTCTGGAGGTAAAAAGACCTATGCTTATTTCACCAACATAATAAACTCATCTGAAATAATGGATAAAACTTTCTAATGAAAGTATAATTATTGTTTTTATTCATCAGTTTTTAACACGCACTAAATGGTTTGCGGTGCCGCTCATATGGCTTCCGGTTGTCTGCTGGTGCTTGACAATGTCAATTCGAATGGGCCATACACTTCGTGAAGTGGGTCTCATGATCGTTGTTGGAATATTTATATGGACATTGATTGAGTATACTTTGCACCGGTTCCTTTTCCACATCAAGACTAAAAGCTATTGGTAGTCCTTTTTTATTCAATTTTTCTTTATTCTCTTAAAATTAATTGACCTTTTGTTAATTAGGAGAGTGGGTTAGATATATCTAAGAAAATTTTTCAACACTATGTTTTCAGGGCAAACACATGCCATTATCTTCTTCATGGATGCCATCATAAGCACCCAATGGACGGACTTCGTCTTGTTTTCCCTCCAGCCGCAACTGCCATTTTGTGTGTGCCGGTATAACTTCTGACCCTTAAAATCAGTGGATACAAATTCTTGATGCTGGTTTTTCAATTGATGACTATTCATGTTGACTCTAGAAATACATAGCTAAAGATGCATACTTCTTATCCTTCTTAAATCGAAAGAGAGAAGAAAATTCCTAGGAGAGATTCTTCTGATACTTAAAACCAACAAACTTAAAAAAATCAGGGCTTCTAGTAGTACTATATGCCATGCATTTCAATTTCCGGGCATAAAATATTATGCTTTTATTTCCAGGAATTCACATGACTTCTCTTTTCAAATTTTTTAGCATTTAGCTTTCTTGGCAAGCCTATTGACTCTTTTTGCCATATTCTAGTTCTGGAACCTGGTTAGGCTCATAGCAACCCCGTCCACCACTCCTGCCTTATTTGGTGGTGGCCTATTGGGTTATGTGATGTACGATTGCACTCACTACTACCTCCATCACGGGCAACCCACTTCCGACCCAGCGAAAAACCTCAAGGCGAGAAGTTGATCCTGCGCTTGTTAAATTTTTTGGGATCATTTTTGCTACTTTTCTAACAAATAATTGTTTGCAATACCCAGAAGTATCATCTGAACCACCACTTCAGAATTCAAAACAAGGGCTTTGGAATTACTTCTTCGCTTTGGGACATCGTGTTTGGGACATTGCCTCCGTTGAAGAAGGCAGGGAAGAGCAGTTGATGTCCACGTTACAAATTAAGGAGATTGTAATCTATTAAGGTTAGGCTTCTTTTTTCTCCATGCTGATTCATTCCAACTCGATTATTTTGCTAATGTTAGTTTTAGTGTAATTGCGAGTCTTAGCTACTACTGATCTTTGGGGCTTATTAATTTCCTTTGCTTCGTGTGATATACTTCCACGCAGACCCGCAGATTTTCCCTAGGATATGGCTGGTTATTTATTTAATGGATCTTGTAAATGGCTAGTTCCTGATGCTGCAATTTTCCCCCCCATTTCATCTATGAATCTTGTGTTCTTGAGCATCACCTTGCAATGGATATCAACTCTTTTAAGATTTGGCCCGTAATAGATCTCTCGGCATTTCATGGATGAATCGAACCCGCTTCGATTGCGTTTTGTTAGTTTCCTCCTTGTACAAAATTTCATGTTATAGTTTTGCTATTGGGAGCTGAATCAAATTATTTGAAGAGTCTGGATGTTTTGATGGCTTATTTTTGAATATTTTGGTTCTGTGGAACGTTCAATGAACATTTTATTTACAATTTAATCACTGCTACAATTATTTTTTTTCCCTTTCAATTCAAACAATCAACTTAGTCTATCTATCATAAACCCAAAATCCAAATGCAAAAAACGTTTGTAGAGAGTACGTTTTATTTGATGAATTGCTATTTTAAGTAGTGCTGTGGGAGAAGTTTTTAAGTTAGAAGAGCCTTTACTTTTGGTGCACAGAATTTTATTTTTCAGCTTTTTGTTGGAGCAGATGGCGATAATAAATGAGAAAATGTCACAATTATATCTTATATCCAACCACATATAAGGCTTATTACTTTTATATCCAACCACATATAAGGCTTATTACTTTTATTTCAAACTATAGCAATCCCCATGGAAGGATAGCAATCCCCATGGAAGGAGCTTCCACAAAGCCACCGTCTCTTATACATGAATACTTTATTCCACTTATTCCACACGCATACAAAACGTACGCTTACAGATATTGTAAGCGTACGTATATATCTACGAGACAATATGCGTATAGTATCTCTCTAAGGGCAAAACACAACCTGGTAATTGGTGCCTCCAGGGCAAGTGAAAATGGTGCCGTTGTAATCATCAGGATAGCTGAACGCTTGAGGGCACAGTCCCTTGAAGAACTCGGAGTACTGCGTCGGGTTGCAGGGGCTCCCAGAGGGGCAGCAGTATTCCGGCGTCCCGAAGATCGTGCACGGGTCGTCGCACCCGCCGGGCACCTGAAGCGGCCCCGGGCACTGTGCGGTGATGTTGGCGGAGCAGCTCGGCCCCGTCGTGCAGCCGTTCGACGTCGGGGTGAAACTCAGTGGCACGTTGAACCCTGTTTCAGCGGTTAATTCACATGGTAGCATCGTAAATTTTTACTATAAAATACTGTTCCATAGAGAAAAAGTACCGGCCACGTTGGAGATGTCAAAGTAGTCGAGGTTCCCAGACTGGTTGAGAGTATACTCGGCGAGAGTGTTCGGGTTCTGTCCGTAGCCGGTGCAGGCGAGGACGCCTCCGCAGTCGCCGGTCTGGCAGTGGCCGTTGCCGTTGGAGTCGAAGGAGCAACCTGTGCGAGCCCAGACGCGGCCGCCGGTGGTGCCGTCAGCGACGTTGAAGGACCAGGACTGGCCCTGGTTGAGCTGGGTGCCGCCGCCAGGGGAAGCGGCAGCCCAGACGGTGTACGAGCATTGGTTGATGACGTTGAAGGTCGAGGCGCTGGCGAGAGGAAGGAGGACGAGGAGCAGGAGAGGGAGAGTGTTTGTGTGGCCATTCTGGGAGAGATTTGATTGTGTGTTGCTCCTGGAGGTGGTGTTGTGTGCTGTGTGAGTAGGAAGGGAGGTGGGAGGGAGTGCTATTTATAGAGGATCAGGAGAGCTTGCATGGGCACGTAGTGGAAAATTCCAAAGATTAGTATGAACAATTAAGTGCCCTTGCAGGGATGCTGATTTTTCAATATATTGCGTAAAGCTTTTTGTCTCTCGAAATATATATATATATATATATATAGAGAGAGAGAGAGAGAGAGAGAGAGAGAGAGAGAATTAGGTTTCTATATTTTTAAAAGTGCAAGTAGTTGATGTTTATAGTCTTTTAGCCTTTTTATAAAAAAAATGTATGGTTAAAATGCTAGTGAGTTTTTTTGATTTAGTGAATAATTAGTATAATAGCATGATTTAAAAAATAAATTAGTCAAAGTAATAGATTTAACGGTAAAATACTTACAAACACCAATTACTTTGTACTTTTAAAAATATAGTCACTGAATTATATATATATATATATAGTCCGGCTACTATGCTTGTATAAGTATCAATTTTTACCGTTAGATCTACCCTTTTGACTAATTTTATTTCTTAGATCATTCTATTTCACCAACCACTCACTTAACCCAAGAGCTCACTATCATCCTAACCACACATCTTTTCATCTAAGGGTTAAAACTGTACAAACACTAATAACTTGGTACTTTTAAAAGCATAGGAGCTCAATTCTATATATATAGTAGAGTTTATGTACTGTTGAGATCAAAATTTTTCGCCATCTAAGGAAGTGACACGTGGCGTATACTATCAGTTAAGGGCATTAGCCGATAAGAGAATAAGTCAACAAAGAGGGACCCGCATCTTGACCAAGACCGATCTCAGTCACGTGAGAATGCGGTACGTGGTGCATGCCATCGGCTAAAGGCATCAGCCGATAGGAGAAGTGGCCAACAAGAGGTTATCATCTCATTTAGGACCGACTTCGGTCGAAGGCAAATATCAGACCGCCTCAGTCGAACGACGAAGAAGGCGAAATCAGAGTCAACACTCGGTTGCTCGAGCTGCAGAAAGAAAAGACCATAAAAGAAAAAAGTACGTGATTTGGGCGCGAATCTCGTAACAAACTCCGAAACGACAAGCGGCGCCGAGCATTGGAAAGTGCCAAAGATTACGCTTCAGCGCATCAATTATGGGATTAATCTGGACGGAAAACGACTACTATCCTATTGAGGAGAATCGACTCAAAAGAAAATAGTTGAATAATTTACGATGATTCCTCTTAGATCACGCCGATTACTTTAAACGACTACTATCCTAATGAGGAGAATCGATTCAAAAGAAAGTAGTTGAGGAATTTGCAATGATTCCCCTTAAATCACACCGATTACTAAAATCGACAGTTATACACATGATTCGTAAATGTATAAATAAGCGAACCATCGAAGAAAAAGGAATTCTGCAACCTCGTAAGCCAGGACCACCCATGCTTTTCATATCTTTTCATATCTGCATTTACTACTTTCCTAGATAGATTTGTTATATTTTCTAGGAGTAGATTACTTGTAATTTCTATCCCTTTCCCTCTGTATTCTTTTTTCTATCAATACAAAGCATTAATCGTCTCCTTAGCAGTGTCAAATTATTGTTTCTACTATCTAAGTCGAGTACTCTAGGCCAAACTCAGCCTCTCTCTATCTTCATATTCCGATTTGGCTAATCTAAGCCGGACGGTCGCGAGAGTTTACTGAGAAGAACTCGGCTGAGAAGATCACTCATCGGCCCGATCGCTTGATCCATTGGCACGCGACGCATCACATTTCAGAGGGTCAACCGAACCACAGTGCCGGTCGACAACCGACGTTTTCGGCCCCAACGTATACTTTCGAAGGTACCAGCCTAATTATATTTGTAAATTTTTTATCATAAAATTTATATTGAGATCCGTACTATTGTACTCTTTTTCTCTTTCTTTAGTTGACTTTACAATAACATAAATCTCAATACAAATCTTATGATAAAAAATTTACAAGTATAGTTGGATTTGTGCTTTTTTAAAATTTATAAGCTCTACTATATATATATATATATATATATATATATATATATATATATATATATATATATATATATATATATATATCATAATTTAATAGATAAAATTAATTAAAAAAATAAATCTAACTGTGAAAAACTAACAAACATCAAGTGATTGATACTTGTACAAACATCATAGCCGGACTCTCTCTTTCTCCCTATATAAAAGGTTAAAATGGAGATAATATATTTTACTTTCTAGATACAAAAAATATACATTTAATTTTAAAAAAAAACCATCAAAAATATTTTATCAAAAATAAATAGTGATATGATCAAATATGCCACCATACTATTATTCTTATTAAGAGAGTTACGTCCATACATCCATTTTATTTAGAAAAATGTTAGATATATCATCCATTATTTTGAAGTGATGAATAAAAAAAAATTCATCTTTAAATAAATAAGATATAAAATATACATCCAAAGATGAATGTATAGATAGCAGTGTTCTTTTATTTAAAAAATTAAGTATTGATGGCCTAAATTTTCAAAAAAATTAAATGCATATTATTTTTATTCAAAAGGTTAAAGTATAACATGTTATAATTGACTGGAATAAAATACATTTTAGTCTATATATAATCGCTTTACGCTTTCTACAAAGACTTGGTTTGCTTCCTGATTCTAGAGTTTACTTGACCCATGTAGAGCTGGAGGAAATTAGAAACCAATCCAATTGTATTTGGGTGTAATTAGAAAAAGTAATGTTGTGATCACTTTCCAAAACAGAGTACAATTTAGATGGTAAAACTATATCATTAGAGGATTGACGCAAATTATATATAGGTGGGAGATCGGCTACTATACTTATACAAGCACCAACTAATTGCTACTTATAAGTTTTCTACCGTTAGATCTATCTCTTTGACTAATTTTATCTCTTAGATCATTCTATTCCATCAACCACTCACTTAACCTAAGAGACCCACTATTATCCTAACTACATATTTTTTCATCCAAGAACTAAAACCTGTAAATACCAATAGCTTCATATTTAAAAAAAAATAGAAGCTCAATTCTATAGATAGTATATTTTGGAGTTATTGAGTTGTATAGTTGTAATTATATATATATATATATATATATATATATATATATATATATATATATATATATATATATATATATATATTCAATTTAGTGTTTAATTTGCTACAATTAAATTCAACTACTTCTATTGGAATTGCATAACTAGGCCTAACTAGAACACTTGAACTACATTTAAATTGATGGCATTTTTAGCTATAGCATTTGAAAAGTGTAACATTAAACAAACGATAAATTTGTCTTGTTTTAAACAGAATATATTTACATATATAACTAAGCTATTATGCTATTAATGTCATCAAGTCATCGGTGCTATTAGATTTTCAGTCCTTGGATGAAAAAATATGTAGTCAGGATAATAGTAGTTTCTTGGATTTAGTGGATAGTTGATAGAATAGTATGATCTAAGAGATGAAAATAGTCAAAAAGGTATATCTAAGACGAAGAACTTAATAGCACAAAATGCTTGGTGCTCTCAACACTGCATAAAGGAAAATTTGACCAAAACCTTCTCTAAAGATGCTAAAAGATGTGATAAAATATTAGAGTTTATTTATACAAATATATGCGGACCTCTTCCTCCCTCAATTACATGCCATAAATATTTCATCGTATTTATTGATGACCACTCTTGAAATTGTTATCCTTACTTGTTTAAGCAGAAATCTAAAATATTAGTTGCCTTCAAGGCATATAATACCGAAATAAAGAATAAATTTGAGAATCAATTCGAGAGAAAGATAAATATAGTCAAATTAGATAAGAGTGGTGAATATTTTGATAGACAGATAGATAAAGGCTAAGTTTCTGAGACTTTCGCTAAGTTTCTGACGCAGTGCGGAATTATTACACAATACACCATGCCAGACACGCCTGATCAGAATGGTGTCGCTGAAAGAAGAAACCGCATATTAATTGATATACTTAGGAGTATGATCAGTAATTCTATCCTTTTGATATCATTGTGAGGTGAGGCGCTCCAAGTTGCCCTATATATTCTTAATCGGGTCTCTATAAAAGCTATCACTAAGACTCCTTTTGAGCTTTAGACAAGTAAGAAATCCAATTTTTGACATTTTTATATTTAGGGTTGTCGAGCTATCACTAAGTTGTCTATCTTTATAAGAATGATCAGAATTTAGATAATTTTTTAGTTTTTCTGATACCATAAATAACGGTAATGAAACGAAACGGTACAATATCATGAAAAATGAGATTGAATTCATAAACTACAATAAGATATAGAATTTGTTGAGTTACTTATAGAAGTTAAATCCATAGAATGCAAGTGGGTTTATAAAATGAAACGGAAACTCCAATGTTAACATAAATAAAGACATTGTCCGTCTTGTGGAAAAAGAGGTTGCTCAGAAAGAAAAATATTGATTATAAAGAGATTTTCTCTCGGCTATCTAGAAAGAAATTTTTTCGTGTTATTATGTATCCGGTTGTTCATTTCAATCTTGAGTTATATCAGACAGATGTGTCTATCGGCACGAATAAATTAACCCGCGATGAGTAGTCATTTATGATACATATTGAATTTGTTTTAATGTGAAATCCGGTTTGTAGTCTCATGACTTCTAGTAGACTCAAGAATCTATTTTTACTTGCTCTACACTTTCAATGTTAAGAGACTCTCGATTAAGAGATTAGAAATAAATACGGATAGTGAGACCAAAATATAAAAATAAAATCTTATTAATATAATTATTATGTATATGACTTAAACAGGAACATATCCCCACTGTACATAAGTGCTCAGTTTTTGAACTTGGTGGTCAATCGAAATTAAGCTATGTGTCACATACGAAGGGTTCTACCCCGAGTGTCGGACGCGTCCATGCTGCGTCTGGATAATCCCATAATATATTAATATATTATGAAAAGTTTGAATTTTGAATTTGATAAAAATAGTAATTTAATTCGTTGATATGTAATTTGTTTATATATAGGAAGTTGGATTTGGTAAAAATTGTAACTTAATTAGTTGGTCCATATCATTCCACACAATATTATAATTTATTATATTATAAAACTAATTAAAAAAATATAAAAATATAAAAATTTTAATTAAAAAAACTATAGTCCTAAATTTTAATATTTTTTTTTTATCTCATCTCTCTATTAAGTTTCTCTCCAATAAAATCTCAAATTGAGTACGTGTCCGTATCCGTAACACATAGAAATTAAGTTGCTCAGTTTAACGACTTAGAAGCCAAATTAAGTTGAGTTTAATTTTAACTCAAATTGCTTAGTTTTGCGACTTGGCGATCAAATTTTTTTTTTCAAAACTTTGAATAAAAGATTTAGATAATGACTCATATGTTTTAGATATTAAAATTAAAAAGAATATATATAAAGGTTTACTCGGTTTATCTCAAAATGTCTATACGTAGGAGGTTTTGAAAAAAATTGAAATACATAATTATATGCTTACTGTTGCTCCTGTTCGAACAAAAAAAAAAAAAAAAAATTAATATTTTTTAGTATCCCAAGAATTAAATAGAAATTAAATATAAGAAAAATATATTTTATACCTATGCAATTGGTAGTCTTATATATGCACAAATGTGTACACCTTCAGATATTATTTTTATTGTTGGATTACTTGACAAATATCAAAATAATCTAGATATGAAGTATTGAAAGAATGCTAAAAAAGTTACGAGATGTAGTTAAAGTCTATTTTGTATCTTATGTTAATACACAGAAAATCAGGTCAATTAGAGCTAATCGGATACTCGAACTCTGATTTTGTTGGATACCGAGATATCTGAAAGTATACAACTAGGTATATTTTTCTACTTATTAGCGAAGTGATTCTATGGCATATCCTCTGCAGTAGATAATGTTAGAAAATTTATCTTTTATCTTTTCAAAATAATTCTTTTAAATAATTTAAATTTAATTTAAACTCAAAATACTATAAATCAAAGTTTAGATGAAGCCTGTGAATGTCGAGGCGTGCGTGAGCACTGTCCTAGAAGCGAGATTGCCCCTCCACGTGCGAGGCTCCGGCAATCACCCCTAGCGATACAACGACCACTGTCCACCCCGTCGGCAACGACTCCGGGATGGTGCGTAGCGAACTCAACGTCTTTCAAAGATCCAGCAAAATAAAAACTCAAAGAGGAAAATTGCAATGTAAATCTCAGTGTAATTCTTTGTAAATTAGAGAGGAGAAAATTATAGCTTAAGAAGAGAAAAAGTTGTCTCTGTTTTTCTTAGCTCACTAGCTTCTAATGCTCTCCTTTTAAAGAGCCCAAGACCCACAGGAGACAAGCTCCAACGGGTCCTTTCTCGGGCAGCCCACAAAGGCCCTTCCCAAGGAAGGCCTTTGGGTAGCCCGAGAAATAAATTCCCAATGTAGGCATTAAAGGCAAAAGTCAAATGGACCAAGTCAAAAATGCGCAGGCCCGGCCCAGCCCGTGTGTGTATTGGAAAAGCCTTGCTCTCACTTTCTAACCAATACATGCACAAGAGAGGGAGTAAATAAACCCACTCTACATGTGATGAATTTTCGATGTGGGACTAAACATCACATGTAGAGGGGAAAAGGGTTTGGGCTCCCAGGCAAAGCCCATTGACATTGGGCTGCCCAGAAAAGCCCAAAGGCCAAAAATACAGGTTTTAAATCACAAAAAACTAATTAAAACCCAACAATCCCCACATGATTTAAAACTTGTAAAAACGAAATACAAAATAAAGTAAAAGAAATACAAAACTAAAACAGATGCTGGATCCCTTATACCACGTATTCGGCGAAGGTACCTTTCGGGTTTGAACCTTCACTTAGTACAGGTCTATGTACATCCGAGGGCACAATGGCGGACTTCGCCTTGAACCAAGGCTGGTGAATCGGATTTTCACAAACAGTACACATGGTACAGCCGTTTAGGTTCTATGCGGGTTAGCGCTTTTATGGCCATGCGCTCATATCGATTCATGTGTGTTTTTAGGGAACCGCCCTCTTCCCACAGTCGCGGCCTCACGACTATACACATATAGTAGGTCCTGATAAGGGTGTCTGCAAGGTCACACCCTGCCTCAAGGGTCTCGGAACCATTCAGGGTGAAACCCTTACTATCCACTTGCATAAATGAGCACTGTTGCCATAGGGATGAGTATATAAAATCAGTGCTCCGCACAACTACCAATTCGACTTGTTTCTACCCATTGAACCTCCAAGAGGTTGGGTTGCCGTCGCCGGTAGTTTCTATTGTGGGCTAAGCCCCATCCCCCTCGACGATTCTAGGATCACTGTCCTAGACAATCCTTTAGTAAGCTGATCAGCTAAGTTCTTCGCAGATCTCACAAATTCCAATGCAATTACATTTTCCTTAATATTCTGCCGAATATACTTGTGTCTTACTTTCATAAATCTATTCATCTTTGTTTCCACATTTTCTTGAGCACACTTGTCAATAGCAGATTTGCAATCACAATGTATACACACTGGTGCCAAAGGTCGCTCCATTAGTGGCAAGTCATACAAAAATTCTCTAATCCACTTAGCCTCTGCTACAGTGGTATCTAAAGCTATTAATTCAGATTCCATTGTACTTCTAGCTATCAATGATTGTTTTGATGACTTCCAAGAAACAGCTGCTCCACCAAGGAGAAAAACAAATCCAACGGTTGACTTCACATCAGCTGTATCACTTATCCAGTTAGCATCACCAAATTCTTCTAATACAGCAGGGAATCCACAAAAATATAATCCATAAGATACAGTGCCTTTCAGATATCTCAAAACTCTTTCTAAAGCATTCCAATGTTCTCTATTAGGGTTATGGGTATATCTTCTCAATCTGTTCACAGCATAGGCTAAATCAGGTCTAGTGTAATTTACAAGATAACCTAGAGATCCTATAATCTGAGCATACATATTCTGTCCTATAGGATCACCTTTATTCTTCTTAAGATGTACACTAGGATCATAAGGTGTTACAACAATCTTAGAATCAAAATATCCAAATTTCTTTAACACTTGTTCACAGTAGTGAGATTGGCTCATAATAATTTCATTTAATTTTCTTATGATCTTCATATTCAGAATCACATCAGCTTGCCCAAGATCCTTCATATCAAAGTTATTATTAAGTAATTTCTTAACATCCATTATCACATCCATATTTGTTCCAAAGATCAAAATATCATCAACATACAGACATAGGATTACTATCTGTCCATTGTATTCCTTAGAGTACACACATTCATCAGACATATTCACATGAAAACCAGCTTTCACAACTAAAGAGTCAAATTTCAAATGCCATTGCTTAGGAGCTTGTTTAAGTCCATATAAAGATTTTGTCAACTTGCAAACTTTGTTTTCATGTCCAGCAACAATAAATCCCTCAGGTTGCTTCATATAAATCTCTTCCTCTAAATCACCATTTAGAAAAGCAGTCTTGACATCCATCTGATGAATAATCAAATTATGGACAGATGCTAAAGCTAGCAGAATCCTAATAGAAGTAATCCTAACTACAGGAGCATAGGCATCAAAATAATCTACACCAGGCTTCTGGGAAAAACCCTGAGCTACAAGTCTAGACTTATACTTATCTACAGACCCATCTGGTTTCAATTTCTTCTTAAAGATCCATCTACATCCTACAGGCTTACAACCTATAGGTAAATCAGATAACTCCCAAGTATGATTCTGTAGAATAGATTGCATCCCCAACTTAACAGCTTCTTTCCAAAATGATGCATCTACAGAAGTCATAGCTTGGTCAAAGGTAGAAGGGGTATCTTCTACAAGAAGGACACAGAAATCGTCACCAAAAGTCTTCTTAGTCCTAGGACGCTTACTTCTCCTAGGTTCAAACTCTTCTATAGGTTCACTAGTGCTGAGTCTACTAGATCCACCTATAGTCTCAACAGGAATAGGTCTATCTACTCTAGTTTTAAAAGGAAAGATATCCTCAAAGTATACTCATCTCTAACTTCAATAATTGTATTGTTAGAAATCTCATTAACCTCAAAATTTACCACCAAGAATCTATTAGCATTACTACCATTTGCATAGCCTAAGAAAACAGTATCCACAGTTTTAGGACCAATCTTTCTCTTCTTATTTTCAGGAATCTTTACTTTAGCCAGGCAACCCCACACTTTAAAATAATTCAGATTAGGTTTCCTATCCTTCCAAATTTCATAAGGAGATACAGAAGAACTCTTGTGGGGAATTCTATTAAGAATTACACAAGCAGTCATCAAAGTTTCACCCCACAAGTTCTCGGGTGCACCAGAACTAATAATCATCGAATTTACCATATCCATCAAAGTTCTATTTTTCCTTTCAGCTACTCCATTAGATTGAGGTGTATAAGGTGCAGTCACTTGATGTACAATTCCAAATTCTTGACAGAAAACAGTCATCTCATTTGATGTATATTCACTTCCTCGATCAGATCTTAAAATCTTAATTTTCTTATCCAATTGATTTTCAACCTCAGCTTTATAGATCTTAAATTTATTCAAAACTTCATCTTTACTCTTAATCAGATAAATATAACAATACTTCGAATGATCATCAATGAATGTTACAAAATATTTGCTTCCACCCCTACTGGGTCTACATCCATCACAAACATCACTGTGTATAAGTTCTAGCAAATCAGAGTCTCTATCTACAGATCTAAATGGTCTTCTAGGTTCCTTAGCTTGCACACATATTTCACATCTATGATCATTTGAAACAGACTTAGGAATTAAATCAAAATTCATCAATCTCTTAATAGTATTAAAATTCACATGTCCCAATCTTTCATGCCAAACATCAGATGAAACAACATTCAAAATCAAACTTTCATTAATAGTAGAAGTCATCACAGAAAGCTTAAATAAACCATCACTCAAAAATCCTTTCCCAATAAAGTTCACACATTTAGTAATTACTACTTTATTACATTCAAAAACAAACTTAAAACCTTGCTGAACTAAAAGAGAAGCACTAATCAAGTTCTTCCTAAAAGGTTGAAAATTTCTACCCTTAGGTTTCTGGTTTTCTACTAGGTTGGCTTGGGTAGAAGGCTCGCTAGGCTTCTTATCTCTAGCTCGGCTGGTTTCTTCTATCCTAAGAGATCTTAGGACAAAATTCAGGAAAAGTTCTCTTTGATTGTGGTTCAGATCATTGGCATGGCTAGACCAGAAAGGAGGCAACTTATCTATTAAAGTGGCAACTAGAAAACTCTCATCTAGATCTATACCACTAGATCTAAGCTGCTCAATAATGTACTCAAAATCCTGTAGTTGGTCAGACATTGGTTTACTATCTACCAATTTAAACTTGAGCAAATCTGAAGCTTGGTATCTCTTCTTAGTAGGATCAATCTGGCCATACTTTTGTTCTAAGGAAATCCAGAGTTCCCTAGCAGTCTGACTACTACAGTAAATGTCATAAAGCTTATCAGATAGGGTGCTAAGGATCCGGTTCAGACAATGATAATTAATTATAGTAGGATCAGTAGGAGGCACATGTAAAGGTGAAGGTGCAACACCAGGAGGAGTATGAGCACTCTGAGACTAGCTGCGAGTCTGAGGGCGATTTGCCACAGACTGAATGGAACCATCAGGTGCAGTTTCATTACCATTCTCAATAGGATCTGAGATAGTAGAAACAAGTCCCAGCGTGGTGAGCCAGAATCGCATTTGATTCTGCCACCTTCTAAAATTACGACCATCAAAGGTAAAATGTTTCGCCGAATACGAATCCTCCATTAATCCAAATCTGTTTAATCAATAATCTAAAATAATGTCACAAAATTATTCTAAATTTAAAACAGTTAATCTAAGTTAACAGGTTTAAATTTAATCAACAATAATTATACAAGATTTTAATTAACAGTGTAAAAATCAAACACTATGTAAAGATGTAATTTAATTAAAATAGTAACAGTGTAACATTTTAACTATATTTTAATTAGTGAAATAGAAATTTTCTATCAACTATATATATGCTCACAATAGTTTACATGTAACAGTTACACAAAATTATACAAATCACTATATTAACACAATAGTACAAATCTATGGTATAGCATAGCAACGTACTGTTATAACAGTGAAGAGATATTAATTAAACCAACACAATAGTACTAACAACAATATATATAAATACTAACAGAGTTCTCTTAAGCTACAGTATAGATTAATTAACAGAGCTTACTACCAGATCTCGTACTTAATAATATTTATATTAACAGAGTCAATGTTTCTAACAGTGTAGTATAACTAAATTAATTTATGAGCTATACTAACAGAGTATATAAGATTAACTATTTAATAAACTAATTAAATATTTATCTTAATCACAAGGCAACAGTATTTCACTAAAAATTTGAAAAGATAAAATGAATTTAATCTCGCTTCTAGATTGTTAGAAAATTTATCTTTTATCTTTTCAAAATAATTCTTTTAAATAATTTAAATTTAATTTAAACTCAAAATACTATAAATCAAAGTTTAGATGAAGCCTGTGAATGTCGAGGCGTGCGTGAGCACTGTCCTAGAAGCGAGATTGCCCCTCCACGTGCGAGGCTCTGGCAATCACCCCTAGCGATACAACGACCACTGTCCACCCCGTCGGTAACGACTCTGGGATGGTGCGTAGCGAACTCAACGTCTTTCAAAGATCCAGCAAAATAAAAACTCAAAAAGGAAAATTGCAATGTAAATCTCAGTGTAATTCTTTGTAAATTAGAGAGGAGAAAATAAAGCTGTCTAGCTCACTAGCTTCTAATGCTCTCCTTTTAAAGAGCCCAAGACCCACAGGAGACAAGCTCCAACGGGTCCTTTCTCGGGCAGCCCACAAAGGCCCTTCCCAAGGAAGGCCTTTGGATAGCCCGAGAAATAAATTCCCAATGTAGGCATTAAAGGCAAAAGTTAAATGGACCAAGTCAAAAACACACAGGCCCGGCCCAGCCCGTGTGTGTATTGGAAAAGCCTTACTCTCACTTTCTAACCAATACATGCACAAGAGAGGGAGTAAATAAACCCACTCTACATGTGATGAATTTTCGATGTGGGACTAAACATCACATGTAGAGGGGAAAAGGGTTTGGGCTCCCAGGCAAAGCCCATTGACATTGGGCTGCCCAGAAAAGCCCAAAGGCCAAAAATACAGGTTTTAAATCACAAAAAACTAATTAAAACCCAACAGATAATTCTCAATAATGTCCACGAAAATTCTCATTAGATAATTCCAACACCGACTCCTGTTAGTTACATCTTTTGTGGACAAGTACTTCCTCTTTACCAGAATATCACCCAGTCATCATTTATTTAATGGATCTTGTAAATGCCAAATTCACCTTGCAATGGAAATCTAACTCTTTTATGAACCGGGCCGTAATATATAGATCTCTTGGCATTTCATGGATGAATCGAACAGCTTCGATTGCATTTTGTTAGTTTCCTTCTTGTACAAAATTTCATGTTATAGTTTTGCTATTGGGAGCTAAATCAAATTATTTGAAGAGTCTGGATGTTTTGATGGCTTATTTTTGTATATTGGTTTTGTGGAACAGTCAATGAACATTTTATTTACAATTTAATCACTGCCACAATTATTTTTTTTCCATTTCAATTCAAACAATCAATTTAGTCTGTAAAGCAATTAAATTTCGAACTCGAAATCTTCAGCATCAGTCACTTTGACACTTATATTAGAAATAATTGATTTATTTGATGAATTGTTATTTTAAGTAGTGCTATGAAAGAAAGTTTTTTAGTTAGAAGAGCTTTTATTTTTGGAGCATAAAATTTTTTTCCTCAATTTTTTGTTGCAGCAGATGCCGATAATAAATGAGAAAATGACGTAATTATATTTTATATCCAACCATTTGGATCATGCTTATTACTTTTATTTCATGCTATAATAATCCCAATGGAATTAGGGGCTTTTACAAAGCCACCTTCTCTTATACAACACTTTATTCCACTTATTCCACACGCATACAATGAGTATGCGTACGTATAGTATCTCTCTAAGGGCAAAACACAACCTGGTAATTGGTGCCTCCAGGGCAAGTGAAAGTGGTGCCCTGGTAATCATCAGGATAGCTGAACGCTTGTGGGCACAATCCCTTGAAGAACTGGGAGTACTGAGTCGGGTTGCAGGGGGTCCCGGAGGGGCAGCAGTACTCCGGTGACCCGAAGATCGTGCACGGGTCATCGCACCCGCCGGGCACCTGCAGCGCCCCCGGGCACTGTGCTGTGATGTCGGCGGCGCAGCTCGGCCCCGTCGTGCAGCCGTTCGACGTCGGGATGAAACTCAGTGGCACGTTGAACCCTGTTTCGGCATAGAAGAAAACAGAGCGGTGACATAGCTAGTTTTTACTATAAAATGCTGTTCTCTGATAGCATAAGCTTATAGAGTAAAAATACCAGCCACGATCGAGATGTCAAAGTAGTCGAGGCCCCCAGACTGGTTGAGAGAATACTCGGCGAGAGTGTTCGGATTCTGTCCGTAGCCGGTGCAGGCGAGGACGCCGCCGCAATCGCCGGTCTGGCAGTGGCCGTTGCCGTTGGAGTCGAAGGAGCATCCTGTGCGAGCCCAGACGCGGCCGCCGGTGGTGCCGTCAGCGACGTTGAAGGACCAGGACTGGCCCTGGTTGAGCTGGGTGCCGCCGCCGGGGGAAGCGGCAGCCCAGACGGTGTACGAGCATTGGTTGATGACGTTGAAGGTCGAGGCGCTGGCGAGAGGAAGGAGGACGAGGAGCAGGAGAGGGAGAGTGGTCTGTGTGGCCATTCTGGGAGAGATTTGATTGCGTGTTGCTCCTGGAGGTGGTGTTGTCTGCTGTGTGAGTAGGAATTAATTAAGAGAGGGGGGAGGGAGTGCTATTTATAGAGGATTAGGAGAGCTTGCATGGGCACGTAGAGGAAAATTCAAACTGGCTAATTGGCCGTGTATGTAGGGATGCTGATGTTTCCATACATTGCGTAACGCCTTTTTCCTCTCAATATATATATATATTCTCATATATATATATATATATATATATATATATATATATATATATATATATATATATATATATAATTAGGCTATAGATAATATGGATAATATAAATAATATCGTTGCTGAACTTTATATATAAAATTAAGTTATTATACTATTACCATTAACAGTATCAAGTCATCCATATTATTATTTAAATTTTTAATTTTTGAACGAAAATATATGCAATTAGTATTAATTAAATTTTTAATTTTTAAATAAAAAAATGTGCAATTAGTCAGAAATATAGTGATTCCTAAGACTTAATGAGTCATTGGTAGAATAATATAATTTAAAAAGTGAAAATAAAAATATAAAATAATAATTTTAACAGTAAAAATTTTGAAAGTACAAAGTGTTTGATATTACTGATATCTCTCTCTCTCTCTCTCTCTCTCTCTCTCTCTATATATATATATATATATATAAATGGTTAAAACAGAAATAATATTTCTTAATTAATATGTTATATTTTACTCTCTAGATAAAAAATATACACTTAATTTTTTTTAAAAGATTAAAAATACTTTATCAGACTATAGTGTCAAAATAATAATAATAATAATAATAATAATAATAATAATAATAATAATATCAGATACAGCTCGATATTATTACTTTTTTTTTTTTTTTTTTCTGTAGTCAAGAGAGTTAAGTGCTTTAAGAGGTATAATATACTAATGATGTATTTTAAGAGTAAAGTATAATCCGTGATATGTGATATATTGAATGAGGTAAAATACATTTTAGTTTATATATAATTGCGTTATGCTTACTACACAGAATTATTGGTTGCTTCCGTGATTTTAGGGTCTTATTTTGCCCGTGTGGAGCTGGAGGAAATTCTACTATAATATTCTTTAAAAAACCTATGCTCACTTTCCGAAATACAGAGTAGAATTTAGAGGGCGAAAACTCTATTAATATTAGAGGATTGACACGAATCATGTATCGGTAGTGCAGTGCATTTAGGATTGTTTAATTGTATATAGTTATAATTACATGTATATTTACATTTAGTGTTTTATTTGATACAGTAAAACTCACCTCTGTAATTGGAACTGCATGACGAGCCCTAATTGCAGCACTTGAATTTATGTCTAAATTTACAGTTTCAACTTATAATGGGGGATGCTAGGTGTACACCCCCATGAGGGGTGTACATCCTACACCCCACCCCATTCTGGGGTGGGGCTTCTTTCACTCCATGTGACCAGTGGAATTCACCCCACCCCATTCTGGGATGGAGTGTAAGATGTACGCCCCTCATGGGGTGTACACTTATATTTACCCATATATATATATATATATATATATATATATAGAGAGAGAGAGAGAGAGAGAGAGAGAGAGAGAGAGAGAGAGAGAGAGAGAGAGAGAAGAGAGAGAGAGAGAGAGAGAGAGGAGAGAGAGAGAGCGCGCGCGCGCTAGACTTGAATGCTATTAATAACATCAAGTTGTCGGTGCTATTAAGTTTTTAATTTTTGAATTAAAAGATGTTTAGTTGAGATGATAGTGGGCTCATTGGATTTAATAGGTGATTCAAAAAATAATAAAATCTAACAGATAAAAATGATCAAAAGAATTGATTTAATGGTATTGATAGCATAGTAGCCGGACTCTCTCTCTCTCTCTCTATCTCTCTATCTCTCTCTTTCTCTCTCTATATATATATATTAGTGCTCTTATTTTTTTAAAAGTACCAACTCAATAGTGCTCGTAAGTTTTTAGCTCCTGAATAAAGAGATGTGCAATTAGGATGATAGCTAATGAACTCATTGGGTTTAGTTGGTGGTTGATGAAATAGTATGATATAAGAAATGAAATTAGCCAAAGATATAAATCTAATGATAAAAAACTTAACAACACCAATTGCTTGGTGCTTTTACAAATATAGTAGTCGGATTATATATATATATATATATATATACAGAGAGAGAGAGAGAGAGAGAGAGAAAGAGAGGGGGGGGCTGGTATACTATCGATAGCACCAAGCCATTGTACTATCAAGTTTTTAGCTTTTAGATTAAAGAATGTGTAGGTTACGATGATAGTTGTCCTCTAGGATTTTTTATGTGGTTGGATGAATAGTAAAAATCTTAGGGGATTACTATAATCTCAACCGTATATCTTTTCATCCAACGGCTGAAAACTTGATAGCACCAATTGCTTGGTGTTGTCGATAGTATTCTATCCGGACTATATATATATATAGTAGAAGAGTATAAATCTCTTTATACTCATAACTTTTTTACCCTTGGATGAAAGAATGTGCGGTTAGGATGATAGTGATCCCCCTAAGGTTTACTAAGTTGTTGAAAAAATAGTATAAATTCTATGGACTACTATAATCTTAACCGCACATTCCTTAATCCAAAGGATGAAAACTTATGAGTTCAAAATGATTTTACTCATAAGAGTATAGTAGTCGAACCCTATATATATATATATAGACACACACACACACAGTCCGGTTACTATGCTTGTATAAGCACAAAGTAATTGGTGTTTGTAAGTTTTCTACCGTTAGATCTAATTCTTTGACTAATTTTATCTCTTAGATCATTCTATTTCACCAACCACTCATTTAATTCAATGGGCCCACTATTATTTTAACCACACATCTTTTCATCCAAAGGTTTAAAATCTACAAACATCAATAATTTGATATTTTTAAAGTATAGCAGCTCAATAATATATATATATATATATATATATATATATATATATATATATATATATATATATATATATATATATATATATATATGGCGACTAGTGTGTTATTAGGAGTATGGAGGTTTTCGTGATCTTGAGCTATTTTCGATAATGGAATTTTCGAATCGGCGAAAGACTCCGTTAAACTTGATCTAGCAAATTTGAAGTATCCAGAAAATAAATTTCGTAATTTTTCGTTACTATTTATCTGGTGATCGAAAAGGTTCAAAATTAATAAATTTTAATAATTGATATATATCGTTTACATATTTAATAGTGTAAAATTATTTAAATCATATAAAATTTTGATAGAAAATTTTTTATACTATCTATAGTAAGATTAATATCTCTAATCAAAAATTTTAACTTTTTGTAAGATTTTTATTTATGATCGTCAATTTTAAATCCTTTCAAACGTTAGATAAAGGATAATAAAAAATAATAATTTAATTTTTAAATAGTTTAAATATGTTAGATAAAATCTAACGAAATTAATCATCGATTTATAAGTTCAATCATTAAAACGATTAACGATTTAGGAGTAAGGAGGTCTTTGTACTCCGAATAGCACGCTACTATTTTAAAATCTACTGCAGCGGATATGCCTGAAAAATCCGGTGGTATCACATTCTCTTCTACTCCTATTTTGATAATGGAACTTCTAATGTAGCTGGAAATTCCTTAGACTTATTTTTGGTCAAATTGGGTGACGGGAAATGCCGGTTGAAGGCCACAGCGAATGGTAAATTCCCCAGAAATTTTGGATTGGTGGAAAATGTGATTGGAAATTAGGATTCTGGTACTTGTCTAATAAGATAAGAAGTTTCAAAGTTCAATTTAAAGTTTAATTACTTGACTAGGATTAGTTGGATAAACACGCGAAGTAGGGTCAATTATTGCATAATTCAAAGATTTGTGAGAAAATTTTCTCAAGAGTTTTCGATTGTACTGTTTAAATATTAATTTTGTGGAATGTTGATTTAGTATGTTCGGCAAGTGTGGAAAAATGCATGAGGACAAGTATGTAGTTCTAGAAAAAAAATAAGAAAAAAGGAAAAAAAAGAAAGGATTTAATATTTGGAGTTTACTCTCTTAAGTTGCCAAAGATCTTAAAACTACTATTTTGTTTTAATGAAAAATAATATAATTATTAAAGTTTACAATTAAATGCTTGCTCAAATGATTGACTGTTTAAGATTGAATAATTACTTGTCGCTGTTGTTATTTAAACGCTTAATTGTTCAAACAAAACCCTAGATGATTAGCAAACAAAAAGCATGAAAAGTTTGACCTAATGGGAAAGCAAATTGAGATATTATGAGTTCTTAAGAAAAAAAAAAATAATTATAAATTCTAGTTCCAAATTTCTACTTATAATTAAAAAAAATGGTGTTCCATTACGATATTTCGGTGAGGAGTTTTGTTGGTCGGTTTGTTTTTATTCAATAATTATAATGTTTTTCTCTAGGGGGTATTTACAAAAGTAACCACCCTAACATTCTATATTACAAAAATAGTCTCCTAAAAATTTTATTTATAAAAATAGGCCTCCGAAAGTCAGGGGATTCAAAAGCGGTGAACCATTTGCCGCTTTCTTGGAAAGCGGCAAATGGTTCACCGCTTTCTGAAAATTTATCGTAGTCCCGTAAAAGAGGCAAATGATTTGCCGCTTTTAAAAGCGGCAAACCATTTGCCTCTTTTAAAAGAGGCAAACCAAATGATTTGTTGGATTACGTCAAATTTGATATATTTATTTATTTTATTTTATTATTTTTTTCAACTTTTTAGTGTGTTTGGTATCCAAGTGCATCTAAATAAAAAGATAAACTATATTAGATATAATATTATTATAATATTTCAAGCGTAATATTATATATAAAAATAAATATAATATTTTTTTTGTTGTACTTTTATCTCGCATCTAAATTTTCTCAAGCAACTAAACTTTAAATTATATTATTTTATTATTTTTTATAAATGAGTAATAACTAGTTTGGTATGGAAGTTCATCTAGTACGATGAGATAAAATAGAGTTAAAAAATATATATATATAAAAATATATTTATATTTTTAAAATAAAATTAAAATAAAAACATATATCTTAATAATCTCACCGTAATATAAAATTAAATATTTTTTTATCATACTTTAACAATTCCCAAAACTCAGTTTGTTTTGCTAAATATTTACTTTCGTATCAGCGATTTATTAAATATTGATTATTAAATTTTAAATCCTATGAAAGCGGCAAACTGTTCACCTTTTAAAAGTGGTAAATCATTTGCCGCTTTTAAAAGCGACAAATGATTTACCGCTTTTAAAAACGGTGAACCATTTGCCGCTTTCATAGAATTTAGAATTTTCTGTAAGCTTATGAAAGCGGTGAATGGTTTACCGCTTTTAAAAGCGGCAAACCATTCGCCGCATAAGACTATTTTTGTAATAAAAGTTTTCATAAGTCTATTTTTATAATTATAAAAAATTTTAAGATTATTTTTTAAAAAAATTCTTTCTCTAGTGTTTGATTTATTTTTAATTTTAGTATTAAAATTATTTAATAAATTTTTTAATAGAGATAAAATTAATACACAAGTAGCGGTTCAAGAACTCTCTAAAAAAAGCATCATAGGACAGTTTTTCACTATAATATATATATATATATATATATATATATATAAGCATCATAGGACAGTTTTTTCACTATAATATATATATATATATATATATATATATATATATATATATATATATATATATATATATATATAGTAAACAATGCTTATATACTTTTAAAAGTACAAGCCGAATTATACTGTGAATTTTTTACCATTAAATTTGTATTGAAATTTGCATTATTGTAAAGTCAACTTAAAAAGAGAGAAAGAGAAAGTATATATGTCATTTTGAGTAGATTGAGGTAAAATAGCACTTTTCCTTTCCACCTCTTGAAGGGGGTTCCTTTTAAGCGGGAGGGCTTGTTAAGATTTCCGGCAGTATCGTTGAACTTTTTTTTGTGTAGCCACCATTTTATGAATCTCCTTAAAATTTGTTGGTATAAATATACAAAATAGAGGTTAGATTACAACAAAAAAAAAAAAAAAAGTCGAGAGATGGATATCCTATTCTCTTTAAAGAGATTCAAACTCTCTGTGGTAGGCATAGTTCTCGAACCGATGCAGCAGAATACCGACTTGTCCCCTTCAGGATACAACGGTTCAATCCTCATCGCGCCGCTTCACCAACTCAACACAAGTAAATGAGCCCAAAACTCCACAAAAAAAAAAAAAAAAAAAAAAAAAAAAAAAACCTTTCTTTGACCTCTCTCTATTATAATAAATGATAGATATAGAAGAAATAGTATATGAATTACTTTTGTTGTTGTTTTTTTTTTTAAGTACGAGCAAAGTCACTATTTATAGGCTTCATATGCCTATAGGTTACAACTAATTAAATTCAAAATTAAAAAGTTTGAAAACCTTTTCTGCCAAGTTCAAAAGCAAAAGTAAGTTTACAATGAATGCAAATTATAAATGTTGTAACCTCACTTGCAACTTCATTGCATAGGTTATTAAAGTTTTAATATTTTATTAAATAAAATGTTATAATATTTTCTCACTCATTTTATTAAAAATACATGAGAGTTTGATGGTCAAAGAGGGATCATTGTACATAAAGAATGTATGCTCTGCATTAAACCTTCAGTTAGTGAAACAATGATCTCTACTTCAGAGCCAGAATGATCTTAAACTGTCACTGCTCACATATAATAATCCAAATGTTGATATGAGTTTTACTAGCTAGCACATTACGATCTTGTGCTTATCCTAATTTTCATAAGCATATTTCAGAAAAAGATCATTCTCATAGGATGCGGCTCCACTTCCATACTCACATAGGTGAAATCCGTTAAGGGTTCTCCTATAATTATAACACCCTGCTCATAAGAGACACATACTTCATTAAAAGTGTAATAAGTCAACCCTCATTTTATTATAGGATGAATACACACACACCATATGGATAGGTAAATATTAGTTCATGTAAATATATATGTTGTGCATTTTTTATGACAACCATATGATTCGTTTTTTCTATTGAACCCGACTTTTAAGATCTCTGATCATCAGATTGGGTATCCTAATACGCGGTTTATGATGTAATGGGCTTTAACCCTATCCCCTCGATGTACGCCATATTCTTTCTCTTCTCAAAGCGTTGGTTAAAAGATCTGCTAGATTATTAGTAGATTTAATATAATCTACATAAATAATATCGATCATTGTTCATATATGATCTCACAGTACTGTATTTTATTCTCACGGATCTGGATTTACCGTTATAATAACGGTTTCTTACTCGACCAATAGCAGCAATGCTATCACAGTATATCAACACAGATGAAACTGATTTTTCTAAAAATGAAATCTCAGACAATAAGTTTCTCAACCAACTAGCTTCCTCACTAGCTGAAGCTAAAACAATAAGCTCGGCTTTCATGGTTGAATTAGCAATGATAGTTTACTTTTTAGATTTCCAACATATAGCACCACCTGCTAAAATAAAAATATAACTAGTGGTAGAGAGATAATCACCCGATAAGGTATTCCAATAGCATCACTACAACCCTCAATTACAGTAAGATACTTCCCATAAAACAAGTCATGGTACCAATAAGATATCTCATCACACGTTCTATGACATGCCAATACTCTGTACCTGGCTTGCTTGTAAATCTACTAAGTATCCCTACTGCATATGTAATATTAAGTATCAATTGCAAACTATAAGCTTCCAATCATACTAGCATATTTGTTTTGATTTAAAATTTTATTTTCACTTTTAATAGAAAATAAGGAAACACTTGAATTAAAAGGTGTAGTCACATACTTACAATTAAGAAAGTTGTACTTTCTTAAAATTTTCTCAATATAATGCGAGTGATTAAGAAAAATACAATCTGGTATTTTGGTAATTTTCATACCCAAAATAAAGTTAGCCTCACCAAGTTTTTTCATTTCAAAATAATGATTTAGTATAATTTTTGTCTCATTAATAATATTTAAGTTAGAGCCAAAAATTAACAAATCATCCACATAAAGGCAAACAACTACATACGACTTTTCAAAAGTTTTGTGATAGATGCACTTATCACACTCGTTAGATTTGAAGTCATTATCCATCATGCAAGAATCAAATTTTTCATGCCACTGTTTCGATACCTGTTTTAAGTTATAAAATAACTTTACCCCAAAGATTTAAGGGGCCGTTTGGAATCGGTCTAGAACCGGGAATAACGGGTTTATCCCCCTTATTCTACCAAACGCTCCTGGAACCATCTGGTATTGCTTAACCCAAAACAAGTAGAATAGCTGGTATAACAAATACCAACCTATTATTTTAATATTACAATTTTTACCATATTACCCTTCTCCCCTACTTTATCTCCTCCCAACATATTATTTTAATAAAAACTCTCTCCTCTCTCTCTCTCCTCTCCTCTCCTTTCTCTCTTCCCAATACACTCTCATCATCACAAATCGCTCTCTCTCCTCTCTCTCTTTTCCTTCATCCCACCTCCTTTCTCTCTTCCCAATACACTCTCATCATCACACATTAATATTATAAAATTTTAAATTTAAAAATTTAAATATTGAAATTTTATGTTTGAAATTTTAAATTTAATTTGAAAAAATAAAATATTAAATTAAATATTATTTTTAAATAATATAATTTAATTATGATTATAATTTTATTTCTATTTTTTTAAACCATTAATCCATTAATTAAAACGAGAAAAACGATTTTAGAAAATTTTAATCACATAATAAAGCTTGAGGGCAAAAATTTAGAAATATTTAGCAAATATATGATTTTTTCAAATTTTAAAAAAAATTTATGTTAAAAATTTATTATTTAAAATAAATATTATAAAATTTTAAATCTTAAAATTAAAATGTTGAAATTTTATATTTTAAATTTTAATTTTAATTTGAGAAAATAAAATATTAAAATAAATATTATTTTTAAATAATATAATTTAATTATGATTATAATTTTATTTCTATTTTTTTAAACCATTAATCCATTAATTAAAACGAGAAAAACGATTTTACAAAATTTTAATCACATAATAAAGCTTGAGGGCAAAAATTTATAAATATTTAGCAAATATACGATTTTTTCAAATTCTAAAAAAATTTTATGTTAAAAATTTATTATTTAAAATAAATATTATACAATTTTAAATCTTAAAATTAAAATGTTGAAATTTTATATTTTAAATTTAAATTTTAATTTGAGAAAATAAAATATTAAAATAAATATTATTTTTAAATAATATAATTTAATTATAATTATAATTTTATTTCTATTTTTTTAAACCATTAATTCATTAATTTAAAAAAACTAATTAAATTTTAACAACTTTTATCACATATTAACTCTTGAGGGCAAAAAGGTAATTTACCCCACTTATCCTCTTTATTCCTCCTATTCCTCATTATTAAACCAAACACAAAATCCCTTATCCCTGGAACCATCCCAAACGCTTTTTTGCTCTAGTTCCGTACTTTATACTTATCCCCGGTTTAGCCAATTCCACCTTAACCCGATTCCAAACGCAGCCTAAGGGTACACCAGTGTCAACTATCATAGCATTTGTTAGTTCAATAAGTATTTTATTTTTTCTCTCAGTCACTCCATTAGAGGTAGGCGAATATGGAGCTGTAGTCTCATGAATAATTTCGAAAGACTGAACAAAAGAATTGAATCCCGTAGATTTATTGCATAGGTTATTAAAATTTTAATATTTTATTTAATAAAATGTTACAACAAACAGTAATGCAACAAAATTGTATAATGTCATAAAAAATGAGATTAAATTTATGAACCACAATAAGGTACAGAATCTTGTTGAGTTAGTTACAAAAGTTAAACCAATAGAATGCAAGTAGGCTTATAAAACGAAATAGGACTCCAAAGGTATTATAGATAGAGACAGTGTCTGTCTTGTGGCAAAAGAGTTTGCTCAGAAAGAAAATATTGACTATAAAGAGACTTTCTCCGATAACTAGAAAGGAATCTTTCGTATTATTATGACTCTTGTTGCTCATTTTGATCTCGAGTTATATCAGATAGATGTTAAAATCTTTTTAAATAGGGATTTCTATGAAGAGGTGTAAATGAGTCGATCTAAAGAATTCTCGCAAAATGAAAAAAAGCACTTAGTATACAAACTAAAAAAATCAACATATGGACTAAAACATGCCTCCCGACAATGGTACTTAAAATTTAAATAAATCATTTTGATGTTTAGTTTTAAGAAAAATATTGTTGATCAATACATTTATCTAAAAATTAGTGAGAGTAAAATAATTTTTTTAATTCTTTTTGTTGATGATAATTTACTTACGGATAATAATTTTAGATTATTATATGAATTCTTTTCAATGTCCTAAGAATCAGTTAAACATTAAACAGATGTAAAATATATTCTGTCTCTACAGTTGGTAGCCTTATATATGTATGAACGTGCACCCGTTCGAATATTATTTTTATCGCTGGATTATTTGACAGGTATCATCTAGATATGAATTATTAGAAGGATGCTATAGTTAAAGTCTATTTTGGATCATATGATATATAAAAAATCAGGTTAATTAGAGCTAATCGGATACTCGAGACTCCAATTTGTTGGATACCCATATATCAAAAAGTATACAACTAGATATATTTTTCTAATTATTAGTGAAGCAATTTTATGGCATATCCTCCGCTGTAGATTTTCGGGCATATTCTCAATGTCCACGAAAATTCTCATTAGATAATTCCAACATCCACTTCTATTAGTTACATTTTTGTGGATAACTTCCTCTTGACCATGTTGGATTTTATTTAGGTTTTTAAATTGATTTCAAACTTGATTTTGGCCTATGGATTTTTCTGGATTGTCCAATATCAATAGAATTTGTCTGGGAGTCCAAAATCTTTACCCTCTACATGTGAAGTTTAATCCTACATCTGGAACTCATCACATGTAAAAAGTGTTTATATAGTTCTTTATTTTTACTTGTGTTGGTTAGGAGAAAATAAGAGTAGAGGTTTCTTCTAAACACACGCACGCGCACATGGCACAAGCACGAGCCGGTTCTATTTTTTATTTGCTTTTATTTTTTGCTTGACTTAACTTATCTTGAAAAAGGCTTCTTGAGCTTCTCAAGAGCCTTGACTTGGAAAGTGGCTGGTGGGTTGCCCAAGGAGCGTGCAATCTAGACCCGGTTCTATTTTTTATTTGCTTTTATTTTTTGCTTGATTTAACTTAACTTGGGAAAGGCCTTCTTGGGCTTCCCAAGAGCCTAATCTTGGGAAGTGGCTAGTGGACTGTCCAAGAAGCTATACGTTGGATCTTATCCCCCGAAGGGTTGGAGAGTGGGCTTTCTCTTGGCTGTGTATATGTAGAGCAAGAGGAGTTGGTTAAGCACAAGTTACAGCATATACAATTCTGATTTCCAGTATACTATACTACACTGAGATTTACTATTTTGCATTGGATTTTTCTATTTGATTTCGAGCTTTATTTTTGCTAGATCTCTTAGAAGTATTGGGTTCGCTACGCACCATGCTAGAGTCGTGGCGACGGAGTGAACAGTGGTCGTTATATCGTTAAGAGTAATTGCCGGAGTTTCGCACGTGGAGAGACAATTTTGCTTCTAGAACCGTGCTTCCGCACGCCTCGACACTCATAAATTTCATCTAATCTCTACTATTTTCTTACTAACAGTATAATAATAATTTAAAATCATTCAAATATTATTTGACTAAAAAAATTAATTTGAAAAAAAAAAATTCCAACAGACCAGAAGATCACCCGGGCATTTCATGGATGAATCTTTTGTTCTTGAGCATCACCTTGCAATGGAAATCAACTCTTTTATGAACCGGCCCATAATATATATATATAGATCTCTTGGCATTTCATGAATGAATCGAACCACTTCGATTGCGTTTTGTTAGTTTCCTTCTTGTACAAAATTTCGTGAGCTAAATCTATTTTTTTGAAGTGTCTAGATGTTTTGATGGCTTAGTTTTGAATATTGGTTTTGTGGAACATTCAATGAACATTTTATTTACAATTTAATCACTGCTACAATATTTTTTCCCATTTCAATTCAAACAATCAACTTAGTCTCTCTATCATCAACCCAAAAGCCAAATGCAAAAAACTTTTGTAGAGAGTAAGCTTTATTTGATTAATTGTTATTTTAAGTAGTGCTATGGAAGAAAGTTTTTTAAGTTAGAAGAGCTTTTTTTTTTTTTTTGGTGCACAAAATTTTTTTTCTCAATTTTTTGTTGCAGCAGATGCCGATAATAAATGAGAAAATGATGTAATTATATTTTATATCCAACCACATGGATCATGCTTATTACTTTTATTTCATGCTATAATAATCCCCATGGAATTAGGAGCTTTTACAATTAAAGCCACCTTCTCTTATACAATACTTTATTCCAATTATTCCACACGTACGCATACAATGAGTATGCGTACGTATATATCTAGGAGACGACATACGTATAGTATATCTCTAAGGGCAAAACACGACCTGGTAATTGGTGCCTCCAGGGCAAGTGAAAGTGGTGCCCTGGTAATCATCAGGATAGCTGAACGCTTGAGGGCACAATCCCTTGAAGAACTGGGAGTACTGAGTCGGGTTGCAGGGGGTCCCGGAGGGGCAGCAGTACTCCGGTGACCCGAAGATCGTGCACGGATCATCGCACCCGCCGGTCACCTGCAGCGGCCCCGGGCACTGTGCGGTTATGTCGGCGGCGCAGCTCGGCCCCGTCGTGCAGCCGTTCGACGTCGGGATGAAACTCAGTGGCACGTTGAACCCTGTTTCGGCATAGAAGAAATTAAACAGAGCGGTGACAAAGCTAGTTTTTATTATAAAATGCTGTTCTCTGATAGCTTAAGCTTATAGTGTGAAAATACCAGCCACGTTGGAGATGTCAAAGTAGTCGAGGCCCCCAGACTGGTTGAGAGAATACTCGGCGAGAGTGTTCGGGTTCTGTCCGTAGCCGGTGCAGGCGAGGACGCCGCCGCAATCGCCGGTCTGGCAGTGGCCGTTGCCGTTGGAGTCGAAGGAGCAACCTGTGCGAGCCCAGACGCGGCCGCCGGTGGTGCCGTCAGCGACGTTGAAGGACCAGGACTGGCCCTGGTTGAGCTGGGTGCCGCCGCCGGGGGAAGCGGCAGCCCAGACGGTGTACGAGCATTGGTTGATGACGTTGAAGGTCGAGGCGCTGGCGAGAGGAAGGAGGACGAGGAGCAGGAGAGGGAGAGTGGTTTGTGTGGCCATTCTGGGAGAGATTTGATTGTGTGTTGCTCCTGGAGGTGGTGTTGTGTGCTGTGTGAGTAGGAAGGGAGGTGGGAGGGAGTGCTATTTATAGAGGATCACGAGAGCTTGCATGGGCACGTAGAGGAAAATTCAAACTGGCTAATTGGCCGTGTATGTAGGGATGCTGATATTTCCATACATTTCCGTAACGCCTTTTTCCTCTCAAAATATATATATATATATAATTAGGCTATAGATAATATGAATAATATAAATAATATAGTAGCTGAACTTTATATATAAAATTAAGTTATTATACTATTAACATTACTTCAAGTCATCCATGTTATTATTTAAATTTTTAATTTTTGAACGAAAATATATACAATTAGTATTAATTAAATTTTTAATTTTTAAATAAAAAAATATGTAATTAGTCAGAAAAATAGTGATTCCTAAGAGTTAGTTAGTTGTTGGTAGAATAATATAATTTAAGAAATAAAAATAAAAATATAAAATAATAATTTTAACAATAAAAATTTTGAAAGTACAAAGTGTTTGATACTGATAGCTCTCTCTTTCTTTCTCTCTCTCTCTCTCTATATATATATATGGTTAAAACAGAGATAATATTTTTTAATGTATGTTATATTTTACTCTCTAGATAAAAAAATATACACTTAATTTTTTTTAAAAGATTAAAAATACTTTATCAGACTATAGTGTCAAAAAATAATAATAATAATAATAATAATATCAGATACAGCTCGATATTGTTACTTTTTTTTTTTTTTTTTTTTTTTTTTTTTTTTTTTTTTTTTTTTTTTTTTTTGTAGTCAAGAGAGTTAAGTGCTTTAAGAGGTAGAATATACTAATGGTCTATTTGAAGAGTAAAGTGTAATCCGTGAGATGTGATATATTGAATGAGGCAAAATACATTTTAGTTTATATATAATTGCGTTATGCTTACTACACAGAATTGGTTGCGTCCGTGATTTTAGGGTCTTACTTGGCCCATGTGGAGTTGGAGGAAATTCTATATATATATATATATATTATATATATATATATATATATATATATATAGAGAGAGAGAGAGAGAGAGAGAGAGAGAGAGTAGATTTTATATATTTTTAACAGTAGAAATTTAATTATATTTGTAAATTTTTTATCATATAATTTGTATTGAGATTCGTGTTATTATAAAGTCAACTAAAAAAAGAAAAAGAAATAATACAATAGCACGGATCTCAATGCAAAATTTATGGTAAAAAATTTACTAGCATATATAGTTGGGCTTGTATTTTTAAAAATATATAAACTTTTATATATATATATATATATATATGCTGGAATGCTATTGATAGCACCAGTCCAACTTTGCCACCCATTTTGTAGTCATTGGATTGCATTGAGATTCGTGCAAGCCCTTTAATTAAAAAGAAAAGCTTTTTACTTTTCACTTTTTTTTTTACTTTTTCTTTTCTCTATTTTTAATTAAAGGGTCTCCACGAATCTCAATGTGATCCAATGGCTACAAAATGGGTGGCAAAGTTGAACTGGTGCTATCAATAGCATTCCATCCCAACTCTATATATATATATATATATAGTCCGGCTACTATGCTTGTATAAGCACAAAATAATTGGTGTTTGTAAGTTTTCTACCGTTAGATCTATCACTTTAACTAATTTCATCCCTTAGATCATTCTATTTCACCAACCACTTACTTAATTCAAGGAACCCACTATTATTCTAACCACACATCTTTTTATCCAATGGTTTAAAACCTACAAACACTAATAATTTAGTACTTTTAAAAGTATAGTAGCTCAATTATATATATATATATATATAGGGTCCGACTATTATATACTTTTATGAGTAAAATTCTTTCGTACTCATAAGTTTTCGATTTTTGGATGAAAAAATATGCGGTTTAGATTATAGTAGACTCCTATTATTTATACTATTTCACTAACAACATAGTAAATTCTAGGGGGACCACTATCATCCTAATTGCACATCCCATCATCCAAGGATGAAAAAGTTATAAATATAAAAAGATTTATACTCATAAGAGTATAGTAGCTCTACGCTATATATATATATATATATATATATATATATATATATATATATATATATATATATATAGTCCGGTTAGAATACTATCGATAGCACCAAGCAATTGGTAGTATCAAATTTTCTGCCGTTGGATGAAAAGATATGCGGTTGGAATTATAGTAGCTTCCTAAGATTTTTACTATTCAACCAACCACCTAGTAAACCTTAGGGGATCACTATCATCTTAACCACATATTTTTTAATCCAAAGGCTAAAAACTTGATAGCACCAATGACTTGGTGCTATCGATAGTATTTTAGCCTATATATATATATATATATATATATATATATATATATATATATATATATATATATGGATTAGTGTGTTATTAGGATCGAGTACGGAGGTTTCCGTGATCCTGAGCTATTTTCGATAATGGAACTTTCGAATCGGCGAAAAACTTCGTTAAACTTGATCTAGCAAATTTGAAATATCCAGAAAATAAATTTCGTAATTTTTCGTTACTATTTATCTGGTGTTCGAAAAGGTTCAAAATTAATAAATTTTAATAGTTGATATATGTCGTTTACATATTTAATAGTGTAAAAATATTTAAATCATATAAAATTTTGATAGAAAATTTTTTATACTATCTATAGTAAGATTAATATCTCTAATCGAAAATTTTAACTTTTTGTAAGATTTTTATTTACGACTGTCAATTTTAAATCCTTTCGAACGTTAGATAAAGAATAATAAAATATAATAATTTATTTTTTAAATAGTTTAAATATGTTAGATAAAATTTAACAAAAGTAATCATCGGTTTATAAGTTCAATCATTAAAAACGATTAACAATTTAGGAGTAAGGAGGCTTTTGTACTCCGAATAGGACGCTACTATATTAAAATCTACTGCAGCGGATATGCCTGAAAAATCCGGTGGTATCACATTCTCTTCTGCTCCTATTTTGATAATGGAACTTCTAACGTAGCTGGAAATTCCTTAGACTTATTTTTGGTCAAATTGGGTGACGGAAAATGCCGGTTGAAGGCCACAGCGAATGGTAAATTTCCCAGAAATTTTGGATTGGTATGCAAGAGATGTGGTGGAAAATGTGATTGGAAATTTGGATTCTGGTACTTGTCTAATAAGATAAGAAGTTTAATTCGAAGTTCAATTTAAAGTTTAATTACTTGACTAGGATTAGTTGGATAAACACGCGAAGTAGGGTAAATTTTCTCAAGAGTTTTCGATTGTACTTTTTGAATATTAATTTTGTGGAATGTTGATTTAGTATGTTCGGCAAGTGTGGAAAAATGCATGAGGACAAGTATGTAGTTCTAGAAAAAAAAAAGAAAAAGGGAAAAAAAGAAAGGATTGAATATTTGGAGATTACTCTCTTAAGTTGCTCAAGATCTTAAAACTACTATTTTGTTTTAATGAAAAATAATATAATTATTAAAGTTTACAATTAAATGCTTGCTCAAATGATTGTGACTGTTTAAGATTGAATAATTACCTGCCGCTGTTATTATTTAAACGCTTAATTGTTCAAACAAAACCCTAGATGATTAGCAAACAAAAAGCATGAAAAGTTTGACCTAATGGGAAAGCAAATTGAGATATTATGAGTTCTTAAGAAAAAAAAAATAATTATAAATTCTAGTTCAAAATTTCTACTTATAATTAAAAAAAAAGGTGTTCCATCTACGATATTTCGGTGAGGAGTTTCGTTGGTCGGTTTGTTTTTAGTCAATAATTATAATTTTTTTCTCTAGTGTTTGATTTATTTTTAATTTTAGTATTAAAATTATTTAATAAATTTTTTAATAGAGATAAAATTAATACACAGTAGCGGTTCAAGAACTCTTTAAAAAAAAGGCATCATATATATATATATATATAGTAAGCAATACTTATATACTTTTAAAACTACAAGCCGAATTATATTTGTAAATTTTTTACCATTAAATTTGCATTGAAAATTGTATTATTGTAAAGTTAACTAAAAAGAGAGAAATAAAAAGTTAGATTGAGGTAAAATAGCACTTTTTCTTTCCACCTCTTGAAGTGGGTTCCTTTGAAGCGGGAGGGCTTGTTAAGATTTTCAGCAGAATCGTTGAACTTTTTTTGTGTAGCCTCCATTTTATGAATTTCTTTAAAATTTGTTGGTGTAAATATGCAAAATAGATGTTAGACTACAAAACAAAAAAAAAAAAAAAAAAAAAAAAAAAAAGTGTCAACGAGTTGATCAAGTCGAGAGATGGATATCCCATTCTCTTTAAATAGATTCAAACCCTCTTTGGTAGGCATAGTTCTCGAATCGATGCAGCAGAATACCGACTTGTCCCTTTCAGGATACAACGGTTCGATCCTCATCGTGCCGCTTCACCAACTCTACACAAGTAAATGAGCCTAAAGCTCCACAAAAAAAAAAAAAATCTTTCTTTGACCTCTCTCTATTATAGTAAATAATAGATATAGAAGAAATAGTATATGAATTACTTTTGTTGTTGCTTTTTTTTTTTTTTAAGTACGAACAAAGTCACTATTTATAGGCTTCATATACCTATAGGTTACAACTAATTAAATTCAAAATTAAAAAGTTAGAAAACCTTTTCTGCCAAGTTCAAAAGCAAAAGTAAGTTTACAATGAATGCAAATTATAAATGTTGTAACCTCACTTGCAACTTCATTGCATAGGTTATTACAGTTTTAATATTTTATTAAATAAAATGTTATAATATTTTCTCACTCATTTTATTAAAAATACACGAAAGTTTGATGGTCAAAGAGGAATCATTATACATAAAAATTATATGCTGTGCATTAAACCTTCAGTTAGTGAAACAATACTCTCTACTTCAGAGCCAGAATAATCTTAGACTGTCACTGCTCATATATAATAATTCAAATGTTGATATGAGTTTTACTAGCTAGCACATTACGATCTTGTGCTTATCCTAATTTTCATAAGCATATTTCAGAAAAAGCTCATTCTCATAGGAAGCGGCCCCACTTCCATACTCACATAGGTGAAATCCGTTAAGGGTTCTCCTATAATTATAACACCCTGCTCATAAGAGACACATACTTCATTAAAAGTGTAATAACTCAACCCTCATTTCATTATAGGATGAATACACTCACACCATATAGATAGGTAAATATTAGTTCATGTAAATATATATATGTTGTGCACTCTTTACGACAACCATATGATTCGTTTTTTCTATTGAACCCGACTTTTAAGATCTCTGATCATCAGATTGGGTATCCTCATACGCGGTTTATGATGTAATGGGCTTTAACCCTATCCCCCTCGATGTACGCCATATCCTTTCTCTTCTCAAATCGTTGGTTAAAAGATCTGCCAGATTATTAGTAGATTTAATATAATCTATATAAATAATACCATTGTTCATATATGATCTCATAGTACTGTATTTTCTTCTCACGAATCTGGATTTACCGTTATAATAACGGTTTCTTACTCGACCAATAGCAGCAATGCTATCACAGTATATCAACACAGATGAAACTGATTTTTCTAGAAATGAAATCTTAGACAATAAATTTCTCAACCAACTAGCTTCCTCACTAGCTAAAGCTAAAGCAATAAGCTCGGCTTCCATGGTTGAATTAGCAATGATAGTTTACTTTTTAGATTTCCAACATATAGCACCACCTGCTAAAATAAAAATATAACTAGTGGTAAAGAGAGAATCACTCGATAAGGTATTCCAATCAGCATCACTACAACCCTCGATTACAGTAAGATACTTCCCATAAAACAAGCCATGGTATCAATAAGATATCTCATCACACGTTCTATGACATGCCAATACTCTGTACCCGGCTTGCTTGTAAATCTACTAAGTATCCCTACTGCATATGCAATATTAAGTATCAATTGCAAAGTGTAAGCTTCCAATCATATTAGCATATTCGTTTTGATTTAAAATTTTATTTTCACTTTTAATAGAAAATAAGGAAACACTTAAATTAAAAGGTGTAGTCACATGCTTACAATTAAGAAAGTTGTACTTTCTTAAAATTTTCTCAATATAATGCGAGTGATTAAGAAAAATACAATCTGGTATTTTGGTAATTTTAATACCCAAAATAAAGTTAGCCTCACCAAGTTTTTTCATTTCAAAATAATGATTTAGTATAATTTTTGTCTCATTAATAATATTTAAGTTAGAACGAAAAATTAACAAATCATCCACATAAAGGCAAACAACTACATACGACTTTTCAAAAGTTTTGTGATAGATGTACTTATCACACTCGTTAGATTTAAAGTCATTATCCATCATGTAAGAATCAAATTTTTCATGCCACTTTTTCGATATCAGTTTTAAGTCATAAAATAACTTCACCCCAAAGATTTAAGGGTACACCAGTGTCAACTATCATAGCATTTATTAATTTAATAAGTGTTTTATTTTTTTTCTCAGCCACTCCATTAGAGGTATGCGAATACGGAGCTGTAGTCTCATGAATAATTTCGAAAGACTGAACAAAAGAATTGAATCCCGTAGATTTATTGCATAGGTTATTAAAATTTTAATATTTTATTTAATAAAATGTTACAACAAACAGTAATGCAACAAAATTGTATAATGTCATAAAAAATGAGATTAAATTTATGAACCACAATAAGGTACAGAATCTTGTTGAGTTAGTTACAAAAGTTAAACCAATAGATGCAAGTGGGTTTATAAAACGAAATAGGACTCCAAAGGTATTATAGATAGAGACAGTGTCTGTCTTGTGGCAAAAGGGTTTGCTCAGAAAGAAAATATTGACTATAAAGAGACTTTCTTCAATAACTAGAAGGAAATCTTTCGTATTATTATGACTCTTGTTGTTCATTTTGATCTCGAGTTATATCAGATAGATGTTAAAATTATCTTTTTAAATAGGGATTTCTATGAAGAGGTGTATACGAGTTTACCTAAAGAATTCTCGCAAAATGAAAAGAAGCACTTAGTATACAAACTAAAGAAATCAACATATGAACTAAAACATGCCTCCCGACAATGGTATTTAAAATTTAAATAAATCATTTTGATGTTTAGTTTTAAGAAAAATATTGTTGATCAATACATTTATCTAAAAATTAGTGAGAGTAAAATAATTTTTTAAATTCTTTTTGTTGATGATAATTTACTTACGGATAATAATTTTAGATTATTGTATGAATTCTTTTCAGTGTCCTAAGAATCAGTTAAACATTTAACAGCTGTAAAAGATATTCGATGTCTCTATAGTTGGTAGTCTTATATATTATGTATAAACGTGTACCCGTTAGAATATTATTTTTATCGTTGGATTATTTGACAGGTATCATCTAGATATGAATTATTGGAAGGATGCTATAGTTAAAGTCTATTTTGGATCATATGATATATAAAAAATCAGGTTAATTAATTAGAGCTAATGGGATACTCGAGACTCCAATTTGTTGGATACCCATATATCAAAAAGTATACAACTAGATAGATTTTTCTAATTATTAGTGAAGCAATTTTATGGCATATCCTCCGCTGTAGATTTTCGGGCATATTCTCAATGTCCACGAAAATTCTCATTAGATAATTCCAACATCCACTTCCATTAGTTACATTTTTGTGGATAACTTCCTCTTGACCATGTTGGATTTTATTTAGATTTTTAAATTGATTTCAAATTTGATTTTGGTCTATGGACTTTTCGGGATTGTCCAATATCAATAGAATTTGTCTGGGAGCCCAAAATCTTTACCCTCTACATGTGAAGTTTAGTCCTACATCTGAAACTCATCACATATAAAAAGTGTTTATATAGTTCTTCATTTTTACTTGTGTTGGTTAGGAGAAAATAAAAGTAGAGGTTTCTTCTAAACACACACACGCGCACACGGCACGAGCACGAGCCGATTCTATTTTTTATTTGCTTTTATTTTTTGCTTGACTTAACTTATCTTGAAAAAGGCCTTCTTGAGCTTCTCGAGAGCCTTGTCTTGGAAAGTGCTTGGTGGGCTGCCCAAGGAGCGTGCAATCTAGACCCGTTCTATTTTTTATTTGCTTTTATTTTTTGCTTGACTTAACTTGGGAAAGGTCTTCTTGGGCTTCCCAAGAGCCTAATCTTGGGAAGTGGCTGGTGGACTGTCCAAGAAGCTATACGTTGGATCTTATCCCCCGAAGGGTTGGAGAGTGGGCTTTCTCTTGGCTGTGTATATGTAGAGCAAGAGGAGTTGGTTAAGCACAAGTTACAGCATATACAATTCTGATTTCCAGTATACTATACTACACTGAGATTTACTATTTTGCATTGGATTTTTCTATTTGATTTCGAGCTTTATTTTTGCTAGATCTCTTAGAAGTATTGGGTTCGCTACGCACCATGCTAGAGTCGTGGCGACGGAGTGGACAGTGGTCGTTATATCGTTAAGAGTAATTGCCGGAGTTTCGCACGTGGAGAGACAATTTTGCTTCTAGAATCGTGCTTCCGCACGCCTCGACACTCATAAATTTCATCTAATCTCTACTATTTTCTTACTAACAGTATAATAATAATTTAAAATCATTCAAATATTATTTGACTAAAAAAATTAATTTGAAAAAAAAAAATCCCAACAGACCAGAAGATCACCCGGGCATTTCATGGATGAATCTTTTGTTCTTGAGCATCACCTTGCAATGGAAATCAACTCTTTTATGAACCGGCCCATAATATATATATATAGATCTCTTGGCATTTCATGAATGAATCGAACCACTTCGATTGCGTTTTGTTAGTTTCCTTCTTGTACAAAATTTCGTGAGCTAAATCTATTTTTTTGAAGTGTCTAGATGTTTTGATGGCTTAGTTTTGAATATTGGTTTTGTGGAACATTCAATGAACATTTTATTTACAATTTAATCACTGCTACAATTTTTTTTCCCATTTCAATTCAAACAATCAACTTAGTCTCTCTATCATCAACCCAAAAGCCAAATGCAAAAAACTTTTGTAGAGAGTAAGCTTTATTTGATGAATTGTTATTTTAAGTAGTGCTATGGAAGAAAGTTTTTTAGTTAGAAGAGCTTTTATTTTTTTGGTGCACAAAATTTTTTTTCTCAATTTTTTGTTGCAGCAGATGCCGATAATAAATGAGAAAATGATGTAATTATATTTTATATCCAACCACATGGATCATGCTTATTACTTTTATTTCATGCTATAATAATCCCCATGAAATTAGGAGCTTTTACAAAAGCCACCTTCTCTTATACAATACTTTATTCCACTTATTCCACACGTACGCATACAATGAGTATGCGTACGTATATATCTAGGAGACGACATACGTATAGTATCTCTCTAAGGGCAAAACACGACCTGGTAATTGGTGCCTCCAGGGCAAGTGAAAGTGGTGCCCTGGTAATCATCAGGATAGCTGAACGCTTGAGGGCACAATCCCTTGAAGAACTGGGAGTACTGAGTCGGGTTGCAGGGGGTCCCGGAGGGGCAGCAGTACTCCGGTGACCCGAAGATCGTGCACGGGTCATCGCACCCGCCGGCACCTGCAGCGGCCCCGGGCACTGTGCGGTGATGTCGGCGGCGCAGCTCGGCCCCGTCGTGCAGCCGTTCGACGTCGGGATGAAACTCAGTGGCACGTTGAACCCTGGTCGGCATAGAAGAAAACAGAGCGGTGACATAGTTAGTTTTTACTATAAAATGCTGTTCTCTGATAGCATAAGCTTATAGAGTGAAAATACCAGCCACGTTCGAGATGTCAAAGTAGTCGAGGCCCCCAGACTGGTTGAGAGAATACTCGGCGAGAGTGTTCGGGTTCTGTCCGTAGCCGGTGCAGGCGAGGACGCCGCCGCAATCGCCGGTCTGGCAGTGGCCGTTGCCGTTGGAGTCGAAGGAGCAACCTGTGCGAGCCCAGACGCGGCCGCCGGTGGTGCCGTCAGCGACGTTGAAGGACCAGGACTGGCCCTGGTTGAGCTGGGTGCCGCCGCCGGGGGAAGCGGCGGCCCAGACGGTGTACGAGCATTGGTTGATGACGTTGAAGGTCGAGGCGCTGGCGAGAGGAAGGAGGACGAGGAGCAGGAGAGGGAGAGTGGTTTGTGTGGCCATTCTGGGAGAGATTTGATTGTGTGTTGCTCCTGGAGGTGGGTGTGTTGTGCTGTGTGAGTAGGAATTAATAAGGGTGGGGGGGGAGTGCTATTTATAGAGGATTACGAGAGCTTGCATGGGCACGTAGAGGAAAATTCAACTGGCTAATTTGGCCGTGTATGTAGGGATGCTGATGTTTCCATACATTGCGTAACGCTTTTTTCCTCTCATATATAGATATATATATATATATAATTTAGGCTATAGAAAATACGGATAATATAAATAATATAGTAGCTGAACTTTATATATAAATTAAGTTATTAATATTATTAACATTAACAGTATCAAGTCATCCATGTTGTTAGTTAAATTTTTAATTTTTGAACGAAAATATATGCAATTAGTATTAATTAAAATTTTTAATTTTTAAATAAAAAA
>CM054937.1:25286925-25626118 GCA_029168755.2 Tillandsia fasciculata | reverse complement strand
TGAATGCAAATTATAAATGTTGTAACCTCACTTGCAACTTCATTGCATAGGTTATTACAGTTTTAATATTTTATTAAATAAAATGTTATAATATTTTCTCACTCATTTTATTAAAAATACACGAAAGTTTGATGGTCAAAGAGGAATCATTATACATAAAAATTATATGCTGTGCATTAAACCTTCAGTTAGTGAAACAATACTCTCTACTTCAGAGCCAGAATAATCTTAGACTGTCACTGCTCATATATAATAATTCAAATGTTGATATGAGTTTTACTAGCTAGCACATTACGATCTTGTGCTTATCCTAATTTTCATAAGCATATTTCAGAAAAAGCTCATTCTCATAGGAAGCGGCCCCACTTCCATACTCACATAGGTGAAATCCGTTAAGGGTTCTCCTATAATTATAACACCCTGCTCATAAGAGACACATACTTCATTAAAAGTGTAATAACTCAACCCTCATTTCATTATAGGATGAATACACTCACACCATATAGATAGGTAAATATTAGTTCATGTAAATATATATATGTTGTGCACTCTTTACGACAACCATATGATTCGTTTTTTCTATTGAACCCGACTTTTAAGATCTCTGATCATCAGATTGGGTATCCTCATACGCGGTTTATGATGTAATGGGCTTTAACCCTATCCCCCTCGATGTACGCCATATCCTTTCTCTTCTCAAATCGTGGTTAAAAGATCTGCCAGATTATTAGTAGATTTAATATAATCTATATAAATAATACCATTGTTCATATATGATCTCATAGTACTGTATTTTCTTCTCACGAATCTGGATTTACCGTTATAATAACGGTTTCTTACTCGACCATAGCAGCAATGCTATCACAGTATATCAACACAGATGAAACTGATTTTTCTAGAAATGAAATCTTAGACAATAAATTTCTCAACCAACTAGCTTCCTCACTAGCTAAAGCTAAAGCAATAAGCTCGGCTTCCATGGTTGAATTAGCAATGATAGTTTACTTTTTAGATTTCCAACATAGCACCACCTGCTAAAATAAAAATATAACTAGTGGTAAAGAGAGAATCACTCGATAAGGTATTCCAATCAGCATCACTACAACCCTCGATTACAGTAAGATACTTCCCATAAAACAAGCCATGGTATCAATAAGATATCTCATCACACGTTCTATGACATGCCAATACTCTGTACCCGGCTTGCTTGTAAATCTACTAAGTATCCCTACTGCATATGCAATATTAAGTATCAATTGCAAACTGTAAGCTTCCAATCATACTAGCATATTCGTTTTGATTTAAAATTTTATTTTCACTTTTAATAGAAAATAAGGAAACACTTGAATTAAAAGGTGTAGTCACATGCTTATAATTAAGAAAGTTGTACTTTCTTAAAATTTTCTCAATATAATGCGAGTGATTAAGAAAAATACAATCTGATATTTTGGTAATTTTCATACCCAAAATAAAGTTAGCCTCACCAAGTTTTTTCATTTCAAAATAATGATTTAGTATAATTTTTTTCTCATTAATAATATTTAAGTTAGAGCCAAAAATTAACAAATCATCCACATAAAGGTAAACAACTACATACGACTTTTCAAAAGTTTTGTGATAGATGCACTTATCACACTCGTTAGATTTAAAGTCATTATCCATCATGCAAGAATTAAATTTTTCATGCCACTGTTTCGATACCTGTTTTAAGTCATAAAATAACTTCACCCCAAAGATTTAAGGGTACACCAGTGTCAACTATCATAGCATTTGTTAGTTCAATAAGTTTTTATTTTTTCTCTCAGTCACTCCATTAGATCGAGGTAGGCGAGTATGGAGATGTAGTCTCATGAATAATTTCGAAAGACTGAACAAAAGAATTGAATCCCGTAAATTTATTGCATAGGTTATTAAAATTTTAATATTTTATTTAATAAAATGTTACAACAAACAGTAATGCAACAAAATTGTATAATGTCATAAAAAATGAGATTAAATTTCTGAACCACAATAAGGTACAGAATCTTGTTGAGTTAGTTACAAAAGTTAAACCAATAGAATGCAAGTAGGTTTATAAAACGAAATAGGACTCCAAAGGTATTATAGATAGAGACCGTGTCTGTCTTGTGGCAAAAAGGTTTGCTCAGAAAGAAAATATTGGCTATAAAGAGACTTTCTCCGATAATTAGAAGGAAAACTTTCGTATTATTATGACTCTTGTTGCTCATTTTGATCTCGAGTTATATCAGATAGATGTTAAAATCTTTTTAAATAGGGATTTCTATGAAGAAGTGTATATCAGTCGACCTAAAGAATTCTCGCAAAATGAAAAGAAGCACTTGGTATACAAACTAAAGAAATCAACATATGGACTAAAACATGCCTCCCGACAATAGTACTTAAAATTTAAATAAATCATTTTGATGTTTAGTTTTAAGAAAAATATTGTTGATCAATACATTTATCTAAAAATTAGTAAGAGTAAAATAATTTTCTTAATTCTTTTTGTTGATGATAATTTACTTACGGATAATAATTTTAGATTATTGTATGAATTTTTTTCAGTGTTCTAAGAATCAGTTAAACATTAAACAGATGTAAAATATATTTTATGTCTCTACAGTTGGTAGGCTTATATATGTATAAACGTGCACCCGTTCGAATATTATTTTTATTGTTGGATTATTTGACAGGTATCATCTAGATATGAATTATTGGAAGGATGCTATAGTTAAAGTCTATTTTGGATCATATTTTATATAAAAAATCAGGCTAATTAGAGCTAATCGGATACTCGAGACTCCAATTTGTTGGATACCCATATATCAAAAAGTATACAACTAGATATATTTTTCTAATTATTAGTGAAGCAATTTTATGGCATATCCTCCGCTGTAGATTTTCGGGCATATTCTCAATGTCCACGAAAATTCTGATTAGATAATTCCAACATCCACTTCTATTAGTTACATTTTTGTGGATAACTTCCTCTTGACCATGTTGGATTTTATTTAGGTTTTTAAATTGATTTCAAACTTGATTTTGGCCTATAGATTTTTCTGGATTGTCCAATATCAATAGAATTTGTCTGGAAGCTCAAAATCTTTACTCTCTATATGTGAAGTTTAGTCCTACATCTGGAACTCATCACATGTAAAAAGTGTTTATATAGTTCTTCATTTTTACTTGTGTTGGTTAGGAGAAAATAAAAGTAGAGATTTCTTCTAAACACACGCACGCGCACACGGCACGAGCCCGAGCCCGTTCTATTTTTTATTTGCTTTTATTTTTTGCTTGACTTAACTTATCTTGAGAAAGGCCTTCTTGAGCTTCTCGAGAGCCTTGTCTTGGAAAGTGCTTGGTGGGCTGCCCAAGGAGCGTGCAATCTAGACCCCGTTCTATTTTTTATTTGCTTTTATTTATTGCTTGACTTAACTTGGGAAAGGTCTTCTTGGGCTTCCCAAGAGCCTAATCTTGGGAAGTGGCTGGTGGACTGTCCAAGAAGCTATACGTTGGATCTTATCCCCCGAAGGGTTGGAGAGTGGGCTTTCTCTTGGCTGTGTATATGTAGAGCAAGAGGAGTTGGTTAAGCACAAGTTACAGTATATACAATTCTGATTTCCAGTATACTATACTACACTGAGATTTACTATTTTGCATTGGATTTTTCTATTTGATTTCGAGCTTTATTTTTGCTAGATCTCTTAGAAGTATTGGGTTCGCTACGCACCATGCTAGAGTCGTGGCGACGGAGTGGACAGTGGTCGTTATATCGTTAAGAGTAATTGCCGGAGTTTCGCACGTGGAGAGACAATTTTGCTTCTAGAACCGTGCTTCCGCACGCCTCGACACTCATAAATTTCATCTAATCTCTACTATTTTCTTACTAACAGTATAATAATAATTTAAAATCATTCAAATATTATTTGACTAAAAAAATTAATTTGAAAAAAAAAATTTCCAACAGACCAGAAGATCACCCGGGCATTTCATGGATGAATCTTTTGTTCTTGAGCATCACCTTGCAATGGAAATCAACTCTTTTATGAACCGGCCCATAATATATATATAGATCTCTTGGCATTTCATGAATGAATCGAACCACTTCGATTGCGTTTTGTTAGTTTCCTTCTTGTACAAAATTTCGTGAGCTAAATCTATTTTTTTGTAGTGTCTAGATGTTTTGATGGCTTAGTTTTGAATATTGGTTTTGTGGAACATTCAATGAACATTTTATATACCATTTAATCACTGCTACAATTTTTTTTTCCCATTTCAATTCAAACAATCAACTTAGTCTCTCTATCATCAACCCAAAAGCCAAATGCAAAAAACTTTTGTAGAGAGTAAGCTTTATTTGATGAATTGTTATTTTAAGTAGTGCTATGGAAGAAAGTTTTTTAGTTAGAAGAGCTTTTATTTTTGGTGCACAAAATTTTTTTTCTCAATTTTTTGTTGCAGCAGATGCCGATAATAAATGAGAAAATGATATAATTATATTTTATATTCAACCACATGGATCATGCTTATTACTTTTATTTCATGCTATAATAATCCCCATGAAATTAGGAGCTTTTACAATACAATACTTTATTCCACTTATTCCACACGTACGCATACAATGAGTATGCGTACGTATATATCTAGGAGACGACATACGTATAGTATCTCTCTAAGGGCAAAACACGACCTGGTAATTGGTACCTCCAGGGCAAGTGAAAGTGGTGCCCTGGTAATCATCAGGATAGCTGAACGCTTGAGGGCACAATCCCTTGAAGAACTGGGAGTACTGAGTCGGGTTGCAGGGGGTCCCGGAGGGGCAGCAGTACTCCGGTGACCCGAAGATCGTGCACGGGTCATCGCACCCGCCGGGCACCTGCAGCGGCCCCGGGCACTGTGAGGTGATGTCGGCGGAGCAGCTCGGCCCCGTCGTGCAGCCGTTCGACGTCGGGATGAAACTCATTGGCACGTTGAACCCTGTTTCGGCATAGAAGAAAACAGAGCGGTGACATAGCTAGTTTTTACTATAAAATGCTGTTCTCTGATAGTATAAGCTTATAGAGTGAAAATACCAGCCACGTTGGAGATGTCAAAGTAGTCAAGGTTCCCAGACTGGTTGAGAGAATACTCGGCGAGTGTGTTCGGGTTCTGTCCGTAGCCGGTGCAGGCGAGGACGCCGCCGCAATCGCCGGTCTGGCAGTGGCCGTTGCCGTTGGAGTCGAAGGAGCAACCTGTGCGAGCCCAGACGCGGCCGCCGGTGGTGCCGTCAGCGACGTTGAAGGACCAGGACTGGCCCTGGTTGAGCTGGGTGCCGCCGCCGGGGGAAGCGGCGGCCCAGACGGTGTACGAGCATTGGTTGATGACGTTGAAGGTCGAGGCGCTGGCGAGAGGAAGGAGGACGAGGAGCAGGAGAGGGAGAGTGGTTTGTGTGGCCATTCTGGGAGAGATTTGATTGTGTGTTGCTCCTGGAGGTGGTGTTGTGTGCTGTGTGAGTAGGAATTAATTAAGAGAGGTGGGAGGGAGTGCTATTTATAGAGGATTAGGAGAGCTTGCATGGGCACGTAGAGGAAAATTTAAACTGGCTAATTGGCCGTGTATGTAGGGATGCTGATGTTTCCATATATTGCGTAACGCTTTTTTTTTCTCTCAGAATATATATATATATATATATATATATATATATATATATATATATTATAAAATTTTTAGTTCTTAAATAAATAAATATAGGGTTGAAATTATAGTGGTTCCTAAAATTTTTATTATTCAACCAATCATCCACTAAATCTAGGGAATTACTATCATCCTAACCGCATATCCCTTAATCGAAGGGCTAAAAAATTAGTAGCAACAATGACTTGATGCTATCGATAGTATTCCAGCCTAATTATAGATAATATGAATAATATAGTAGTTAAAATTTATAAACAAAATTAAATTATTATATTATTAATAGTATTAAATCATTGATACTATTATTTAAATTTTTAATTTTTGAATAAAAAATATATGGTTAGAATGATAATAATTTTTAAAACTTAATGAGTCATTGATGAAATAATATAATTTAAAAAATAAAAATAATAATATAAAATAATTAGTTCTAGTAGTAGAAAATTTGATATCATCAAGTATTTAGTATTACCGATAATTTAGTAACCAAACTCTGTACCTCTCTTTCTCTCTCTATACATATATAAAGATTAAAATAGAGATAATATTTCTTAACATATTGTATGTTGTATTTTACTATCTAGATTAAAAAATATACACTTAATTCTTTCCAAAAAATTTAAAATATTTCACCAGACTATAATGTCAAAAAAAAAAAAAAAAAAAAAAAATAGTAATATGATTATATACACCTGGATACTATTATTATTATTTTTTCCTGTAGTCAAGAGAGTTAAGTGCTTTTTTTTTTTATTTAAGAGGTTGAATACTAATGGTCTATTTTAAGAGCAAAGTATAATCCGTGATATGTGATATATTGAATGAGGTAAAATACATTTTAGTTTATATATAATTGCGTTATGCTTACTACACAGAATTGGTTGCTTCCGTGATTTTAGGGTCTTACTTGGCCCATGTGGAAATTCTCTCTCTCTCTCTCTCTCTCTCTCTCTCTCTCTCTCTCTCTCTCTCTCTCTCTATATATATATATATATATATATATATATATATATATATATAGTAATTAACAGCACAAATCCAATTATATTTGTAAATTTATTATCATATAATTTGTATTGAGATTCGTGTTATTATAAAATCAACTAAAAAAAAAAAGAGAACAATAGCACGGATCTCAATGCAAAATTTATGGTAAAAAATTTACAAGCATATATAGTTGGGCTTATATTTTTAAAAGTATATAAACTCTACTATATATATATATATATATATATATATATATATATAGTATGCTTGTATAAGCACAAAGTAATTGGTGTTTGTAAGTCTTCAAGGGACCCACTATTATTCTAACCACACATCTTTTCATCCAATGGTTTAAAATCTATAAACACTAATAATTTGGTACTTTTAAAAGTGTAGTAGCTCAATTATATATATATATATATATATATATATATATATATATATATATATATATATATAGGATCCGACTATTATATTTTTATGAGTAAAATTCTTTCGTACTCATAAGTTTTCGACTCTTGGATGAAAGAATCTGCGGTTAAGATTATAGTAGTCTCCTATTGTTTATACTATTTCACCAACAATATAGTAAACCCTAGGGGGACCACTATCATCCTAATCGCGCATCCCATCATCCAAGGACGAAAAAGTTATGAGTATAAAAAGGTTTATACTCATAGGAGCATAGTAGCTCTACGCTATATATATATATATAGGGATTAGTGTGTTATTAGGAGTACGGAGGTTTTTGTGATACTGAGTTATTTTCGATAATGGAACTTTCAAATCGGCGAAAGGCTCCGTTAAACTTATCTAGCAAATTTGAAGTATCCAGAAAATAAATTTCGTAATTTTTCGTTACTATTTATCTGGTGATCGAAAAGGTTCAAAATTAATAAATTTTAATAATTGATATATGTCGTTTACATATTTAATAGTGTAAAAATATTTAAATCATATAAAATTTTGATAGAAAATTTTTTATACTATCTATAGCAAGATTAATATCTCTAATCGAAAATTTTAACTTTTTGTAAGATTTTTATTTACGATCGTCAATTTTAAATCCTTTCGAACGTTAGATAAAGAATAATAAAAAATAATAATTTATTTTTTAAATAGTTTAAATATGTTAGATAAAATCTAATAAAATTACTCATCGATTTATAAGTTCAATCATTAAAAACGATTAACAATTCAGGAGTAAGGAGATCTTTGTACTCCGAATAGCACGCTACTATATTAAAATCCACTGCAGCAGATATGCCTGAAAAATCCGGTGGTATCACGTTCTCTTCTACTCCTATTTTGATAATGGAACAATTCTAATGTAGCTGGAAATTCCTTAGACTTATTTTTGGTCAAATTGGGTGACGGGAAATGCGCCGGTTGAAGGCCACAGCGAATGGTAAATTCCCCAGAAATTTTGGATTGGTGGAAAATGTGATTGGAAATTAGGATTCTGGTACTTGTCTAATAAGATAAGAAATTTAATTCGAAGTTCAATTTAAAGTTTAATTACTTGACTAGGATTAGTTGGATAAACCCGCGAAGTAGGGTCAATTATTGCATAATTCAAAGATTTTGTGAGGAAATTTTCTCAAGAGTTTTCGATTGTACTGTTTCAATATTAATTTTGTGGAATGTTGATTTGGAAAAATGCATGAGGACAAGTATGTAGTTCTAGAAAAAAAAAAAGAAAAAAGGAAAAAAAAGAAAGGATTGAATAATTACTTTGTTTTAATGAAAACAAAGTAATTATTAAAGTTTGTTTAATAATTATTATCTTGAGCGACTCTCTTAAGTCGCTCAAGATCTTAAAACTATTATTTTGTTTTAATGAAAAATAATATAATTATTAAAGTTTACCATTAAATGCTTGCTCAAATGATTGTGACTGTTTAAGATTGAATAATTACTTGTCGCTGTTGTTATTTAAACGCTTAATTGTTCAAACAAAACCCTAGATGATTAGCAAACAAAAAGCATGAAAAGTTTGACCTAATGGGAAAGCAAATTGAGATATTCTGAGTTCTAAAAATAAAAATAATAAAAAATTAGAAATTTTAATTTGAAATTTCTACTTATAATTAAAAAAAATGGTGTTCCATCTACAATATTTCGGTGAGGAGTTTCGTTGGTCGGTTTGTTTTTATTCAATAATTATAATTTTTTTCTCTAGTGTTTGATTTATTTTTAATTTTAGTATTAAAATTATTTAATAAATTTTTTAATAGAGATAAAATTAATACACAGTAGCACTTCAAGAACTCTCTAAAAAAAAGCATCATAGGACTTTTCACTTTAATATATATATATATATATATATATATATATATATATATATATATATATATATATATATATAGTTGTGCTGGAATGCTATTGATAGCACCAGCCCAATTTTGCCACCCATTTTGTAACCATTGGATTGCATTGAGATTCGTGCAAATCCTTTAATTAAAAAGAAAAGCTTTTTACTTTTTACTTTTTCTTTTCTCTTTTTTTCATTAAAAAGCCTTCACGAATCTCAATGTGATCCAATGGCTACAAAATGGGTGGCAAAGTTGGGCTGGTGCTATCAATAGCATTCCAGCCCAACTATATATATATATATATATATATATATATATATATATATATATAGTAAGCAATGCTTATATATTTTTAAAAGTACAAGCCGAATTATACTTGTAAATTTTTTACCATTAAATTTGTATTGAAATTTGCATTATTGTAAAGTCGACTAAAAAGAGAGAAATTAAGAGAAAGTGCATATGTCATTTTGAGTAGATTGAGGTAAAATAGCACTTTTTCTTTCCACCTCTTGAAGTGGGTTCCTTTTAAGCGGGAGGGCTTGTTAAGATTTCCGACAGTATCGTTGAATTTTTTTTTGTGTAGGCTCCATTTTATGAATCTCCTTAAAATTTGTTGGTGTAAATATACAAAATAGAGGTTAGACTACAAAAAAAAAAAAAAAAAAAAAAAAAAAAAAAAAAAAAAAAAAAAAAAAAAGTGTCAACGAGTCGATCAAGTCGAGAGATTGATATCTCATTCTCTTTAAAGAGATTCAAACCCTCTGTGGTAGGCATAGTTCTCGAACCGATGCAGCAGAATACCGACTTGTCTCCTTCAGGATACAATGGTTCGATCTTCATCGTGCCGCTTCACCAACTCTACACAAGTAAATGAGTCCAAAGTTTCACAAAAAAAAAAACACCTTTCTTTGACCTCTCTTTATTATAGTAAATGATAGATATAGAAGAAATAGTATATGAATTACTTTTGTTGTTGGTTTTTTTTTAAGTACGAACAAAGTCACTATTTATAGGGTTCATATGTCTATAGGTTACAACTAATTAAATTCAAAATTAAAAAGTTTGAAAACCTTTTCTGCCAAGTTCAAAAGCAAAAGTAGGTTTACAATGAATGCAAATTATAAATGTTGTAACCTCACTTGCAACTTCATTGCATAGGTTATTAAAGTTTTAATATTTTATTAAATAAAATGTTATAATATTTTCTCACTTATTTTATTAAAGATACATGAAAGTTTGATGGTCAAAGAGAGATCATTGTAGATAAAAATTGTATGCTCTGCATTAAACCTTCAGTTAATGAAACAATGATCTCTACTTCAGAGCCAGAATGATCTTTGACTGTCACTGCTCACATATAATAATCTAAATGTTAATATGAGTTTTACTAGCTAGCACATTACGATCTTGTACTTATCCTAATTTTCATAAGCATATTTCAGAAAAAGCTCATTCTCATAAAAAGCGGCCCCACTTCCATACTCACATAGGTAAAATCCGTTAAGGGTTCTCCTATAATTATAACACCCTGCTCATAAGAGACACATACTTCATTAAAAGTGTAATAAGTCAACCCTCATTTTATTATAGGATGAATACACTCACACCATATGGATAGGTAAATATTAGTTCATATAAATATATATGTTGTGCATTTTTTATGATAACCATATAATTCGTTTTTTCTGTTGAACCCGACTTTTAAGATCTCTGATCATCAGATTGGGTATCCTAATACGCGGTTTATGATTTAATGGGCTTTAACCCTATCCCCCTCGATGTACGCCATATCCTTTCTCATCTCAAAGCGTTGGTTAAAAGATCTGCCAGATTATGAGTAGATTTAATATAATCTACATAAATAATACTATTGTTCATATAAGATCTCACAGTACTGTGTTTTCTTCTCACGGATCTGGATTTACCGTTATAATAACGGTTTCTTACTCGACCAATAGCAGCAATGCTATCACAGTATATCAACACAGATGAAATTGATTTTTCTAGAAATAAAATCTTAGACAGTAAGTTTCTCAACCAACTAGCTTCCTCACTAGCTGAAGCTAAAACAATAATCTCGGCTTTCATGGTTGAATTAGCAATGATAGTTTACTTTTTAGATTTCCAACATATAGCACCACCTGCTAAAATAAAAATATAACTAGTGGTAGAGAGATAATCACCCGATAAGGTATTCCAATCAGCATCACTACAACCCTCAATTACAGATACTTCCCATAAAACAAGCCATGGTACCAATAAGATATCTCATCACACGTTCTATGACATGCCAATACTCTGTACCCGGCTTGTTTGTAAATCTACTAAGTATCCCTACTGCATATGCAATATTAAGTATCAATTGCAAACTGTAAGCTTCCAATCATACTAGCATATTCGTTTTGATTTAAAATTTTATTTTCACTTTTAATAGAAAATAAGGAAACACTTGAATTAAAAAGTGTAGTCACATGCTTACAATTAAGAAAGTTGTACTTTCTTAAAATTTTCTCAATATAATGCGAGTGATTAAGAAAAATACAATCTGTTATTTTGTTAATTTTCATACCCAAAATAAAGTTAGCCTCACCAAGTTTTTTCATTTCAAAATAATGATTTAGTATAATTTTTATCTCATTAATAATATTTAAGTTAGAGCCAAAAATTAACAAATCATCCATATAAAGGCAAACAACTACATACGACTTTTCAAAAGTTTCGTGATAGATGCACTTATCACACTCGTTAGATTTAAAGTCATTATCCATCATGCAAGAATCAAATTTTTCATGACACTTAAAATAACTTCACCCCAAAATAATGATTTAGTATAATTTTTGTCTCCTTAATAATATTTAAGTTAGAGCCAAAAATTAACAAATCATCCACATAAAGGCAAACAACTACATACGACTTTTCAAAAGTTTTGTGATAGATGCACTTATCACACTCGTTAAATTTAAAGTCATTATCCATCATGCAAGAATCAAATTTTTCATGACACTTAAAATAACTTCACCCCAAAGATTTAGGGGTACACCAGTGTCAACTATCATAGCATTTGTTAGTTCAATAAGTGTTTTATTTTTTCTCTCAGCTACTCCATTAGAGGTAGGCGAATATGGAGCTTTAGTCTCATAAATAATTTCGAAAGACTGAACAAAAGAATTGAATCCCATAGATTTATTGTATAGGTTATTAAAATTTTAATATTTTATTTAATAAAATGTTACAACAAACAGTAATGCAACAAAATTGTATAATGTCATAAAAAATGAGATTAAATTTATGAACCACAATAAGATACAGAATCTTGTTGAGTTAGTTATAAAAGTTAAACCAATAGAATGCAAGTAGGTTTATAAAACGAAATAGGACTCCAAAGGTATTATAAATAGAGACAGTGTCTGTCTTATGGCAAAAGGGTTTGCTCAAAAAGAAAATATTGACTATAAAGAGACTTTCTCCGATAACTAGAAAGGAATCTTTCGTATTATTATGACTCTTGTTGCTCATTGTCGCTCATTTTGATCTCGAGTTATATCAGATAGATGTTAAAATTATCTTTTTAAATAGGAATTTCTATGAAGAGGTGTATATGAGTCGACCTAAAGAATTCTCGCAAAACGAAAAGAAGCACTTGGTATACAAACTAAAGAAATCAACATATGGGTTAAAACATGCCTCCCGACAATGGTACTTAAAATTTAAATAAATTATTTTGATGTTTAGTTTTAAGAAAAATATTGTTGATCAATACATTTATCTAAAAATTAGTGAGAGTAAAATAATTTTCTTAATTCTTTTTGTTGATGATAATTTACTTACGGATAATAATTTTAGATTATTGTATGAATTCTTTTCAGTGTCCTAAGAATCAGTTAAACATTGAACAGATGTAAAATATATTTTATGTCGCTGCAGTTGGTAGTCTTATATATATATATATATATATATATATATATATATATATATATATATATATATATATATATATATATATATATATATAAACGTGCACCCGTTCGAATATTATTTTTATCGTTGGATTATTTGACAGGTATCATCTAGATATGAATTATTGGAAGGATGCTATAGTTAAAGTCTATTTTGGATCATATGATATATAAAAAATCAGGTTAATTAGAGCTAATCGGATACTCGAGACTCCAATTTGTTGGATACCCATATATCAAAAAGTATACAACTAGATATATTTTTCTAATTATTAGTGAAGCAATTTTATGGCATATCCTCCGCTGTAGATTTTCGGGCATATTCTCAATGTCCACGAAAATTCTCATTAGATAATTCCAACATCCACTTCTATTAGTTACATTTTTGTGGATAACTTCCTCTTGACCATGTTGGATTTTATTTAGGTTTTTAAATTGATTTCAAATTTAATTTTGGCCTATGGACTTTTCTGGATTGTCCAATATCAATAGAATTTGTCTTGGAACCCAAAATCTTTACCATCTACATGTGAAGTTTAGTCCTACATCTGGAATTCATTACATGTAAAAAGTGTTTATATAGTTCTTCATTTTTACTTTTGTTGGTTAGGAGAAAATAAGAGTAGAGGTTTCTTCTAAACACACGCACGCGCACACGAGCCGGTTCTATTTTTTATTTGCTTTTATTTTTTGCTTGACTTAACTTATCTTGAGAAAGGCCTTCTTGAGCTTCTCGAGAGCCTTGTCTTGGAAAGTGCTTGGTGGGCTGCCAAAGGAGCGTGCAATCTAGACCCCGTTCTATTTTTTATTTGCTTTTATTTATTGCTTGACTTAACTTGGGAAAGGTCTTCTTGGGCTTCCCAAGAGCCTAATCTTGGGAAGTGGCTGGTGGGCTATCCAAGGAGCTATACGTTGGACCTTATCCCCTGAAGGGTTGGAGAGTGTGCTTTCTCTTGTGCTCTGTATATGTAGAGCATGAGGAGTTGGTTATATAAGCACAAGTTACAGCATATACAATTCTGATTTCCAGTATACTATACTGCACTGAGATTTACTATTTTGCATTGGATTTCTCTATTTGATTTCGAGCTTTATTTTTGCTGGATCTCTTAGAAGCATTGGATTCGCGTCATGTCAGAGTCGTGCCGACGGAGTGGACAGTGGTCGTTATATCGTTAAAAATAATTGCCGGAGTTTCGCACATGGAGGGACAATTTTGCTTCTAGAACCGTGCTTCCGCACGCCTCGACACTAATAGATTTCATATAATCTCTACTATTTTCTTACTAACAGTATAATAATAATTTGAAATCATTCAAATATTATTTGACTAAAAGAATTAATTTGAAAAAAAAATTCCAACAGACCAGAAGATCACCCGGGCATTTCATCGATGAATCTTTTGTTCTTGAGCATCACCTTGCAATCAACTCTTTTATGAACCGGCCCATAATACATACATAGATCTCTTGGCATTTCATGAATGAATCGAACCACTTCGATTGCGTTTTGTTAGTTTCCTTCTTGTACAAAATTTCATGAGCTAAATCTATTTTTTTGAAGTTTCTAGATGTTTTGATGGGTTAGTTTTGAATATTGGTTTTGCGGAACATTCAATGAACATTTTATTTACAATTTAATCACTGCTACAATTTTTTTTTCCCATTTCAATTCAAACAATCAACTTAGTCTCTCTATCATCAACCCAAAAGTCAAATGCAAAAATCTTTTGTAGAGAGTAAGCTTTATTTGATGAATTGTTATTTTAAGTAGTGTTATGGGAGAATGTTTTTTAGTTAGAAGAGCTTTTATATTTTTGGTGCACAAAATTTTTTTTCTCAATTTTTTGTTGCAGCGGATGCCGATAATAAATGAGAAAATGATGTAATTATATTTTATATCCAACCACATTAATCATGCTTATTACTTTTATTTCATGCTATAATAATCCCCCGTGAAATTAGGAGCTTTTACCAAGCCACCTTCTCTTATACAATACTTTATTCCACTTATTCCACACGTACGCATACAATGAGTATGCGTACGTATATATCTAGGAGACAACATACGTATAGTATCTCTCTAAGGGCAAAACACGACCTGGTAATTGGTGCCACCAGGGCAAGTGAAAGTGGTGCCCTGGTAATCATCAGGGTAGCTGAACGCTTGAGGGCACAATCCCTTGAAGAACTGGGAGTACTGAGTCGGGTTGCAGGGGGTACCGGAGGGGCAGCAGTACTCCGGTGACCCGAAGATTGTGCACGGGTCATCGCACCCGCCGGGCACCTGCAGCGGCCCCGGGCACTGTGCGGTGATGTCGGCAGCGCAGCTCGGCCCCGTCGAGCAGCCGTTCGACGTCGGGATGAAACTCAGTGGCACGTTGAACCCTGGTTCGGCATAGAAGAAAACAGAGCGGTGACATAGTTAGTTTTTACTATAAAATACTGTTCTCTGATAGCATAAGCTTATAGAGTGAAAATACCAGCCACGTTCGAGATGTCAAAGTAGTCGAGGCCCCCAGACTGGTTGAGAGAATACTCGGCGAGAGTGTTCGGGTTCTGTCCGTAGCCGGTGCAGGCGAGGACGCCGCCGCAATCGCCGGTCTGGCAGTGGCCGTTGCCGTTGGAGTCGAAGGAGCAACCTGTGCGAGCCCAGACACGGCCGCCGGTGGTGCCGTCAGCGACGTTGAAGGACCAGGACTGGCCCTGGTTGAGCTGGGTGCCGCCGCCGGGGGAAGCGGCGGCCCAGACGGTGTACGAGCATTGGTTGATGACGTTGAAGGTCGAGGCGCTGGCGAGAGGAAGGAGGACGAGGAGCAGGAGAGGGAGAGTGGTTTGTGTGGCCATTCTGGGAGAGACTTAATTGTGTGTTGCTCCTGGAGGTGGTGTTGTGTGCTGTGTGAGTCGGAAGGGAGGTGGGAGGGAGTGCTATTTATAGAGGATTAGGAGAGCTTGCATGGGCACGTAGAGGAAAATTCAAACTGGCTAATTGGCCGTGTATGTAGGGATGCTGATGTTTCCATACATTGCGTAACGCTTTTTTCCTCTCAATATATATATATATATATATATATATATATAGGCTATAGAAAATACGGATAATATAAATAATATAGTAGCTGAACTTTATATATAAAATTAAGTTATTATATTATTAACATCAACAGTATCAAGTCATCCATGTTATTATTTAAATTTTTAATTTTTGAACAAAAATATATGCAATTAGTATTAATTAAATTTTTAATTTTTAAATAAAAAAATGTGCAATTAGTCCGAAGAATAGGGATTCCTAAGACTTATTAGTGAATCCTTGGTAGAATAATATAATTTAAAAAGTAAAAATAAAAATATAAAATAATAATTTTAACATTAAAAACTTTGAAAGTACAAAGTATTTGATACTATCTCTCTCTCTCTCTCTATATATATATATAAATGGTTAAAACAGAGATAATATTTCTTAATGTATGTTATATTTTACTCTCTAGATAAAAAATATACACTTAATTTTTTCTAAAAGATTAAAAATACTTTATCAGACTATAGTGTCAAATAATAATAATAATAATAATAATAATAATAATATCAGATACAGCTCGATATTATTATTTCTTTTTTTTTTTCTGTAGTCAAGAGAGTTAAGTGCTTTAAGAGGTAGAATATACTAATGATGTATTTTAAGAGTAAAGTATAATCCGTGATATGTGATACATTGAATGAGGTAAAATACATTTTAGTTTATATATAATTGCGTTATGCTTACTACACAGAAGTGGTTGGTTCCCTGATTTTAGGGTCTTACTTGGCCCATGTAGATGTGGAGGAAATTCTACTATAATAATATTCTTTAAAAACCTATGCATTTGTATTTGGGTGTACCTAGAAAATGCAATGTTGTGCTCACTTTCCAAAATAGAGTAGAATTTAGAGGGCGAAAACTATATTATTAGAGGATTGACACGAATCATATATAAGTAGTGCACTGCATTTAGGTGTTGTTTAATTGTACATGGTTATAATTATATTGTAGTTATAATTACGTGCATATTAAAATTTAGTATTTTATTTGATATAGTTAAATTTAACTACTGCAATTAAAACTGCATAATGAGCCACAATTGTAGCACTTGAATTTATATTCAAATTCACCGTAGTTTTAACTTAGTAGTTGAAAAAAATAATATTAAACAATAAATATATATATATATATATATATATATATATATATATATATAATAAAGCTTATATACTTTTAAAAGTATAAGCTTATCATGCTTCTGAATTTTTTTATCACTTTTTTCTTCTCTTCTTAAGTAGTTTTACAATACGAATCTTAATATAAATTTTATAATAAAAAATTTACAAGTATGAATGAACTTATATTTTTAAAAATATATAAATTCTGCTCTCTCTCTAGATCTCTCTCTCTCTCTATAGAGAGAGAGAGAGAGAGAGATTAGTTTGCTATTAGGAGTACAGAGGCTTTCCTGCTTATAACTCATTTTTGATGATAAACTTCCGAATCGACGAAAAGTTCGGTTAGACTTAATCTATCATATTTAGAATATTCAAAAAATAAATTTTATAGATTTTTCGTTACTATTGATCTAGTAATCGAAAAGATTCAAAATCGATTTGAAATTAATAATTTTTAATAGTTAATATGTATCGTTTACATATTTAATAATATAAAAATATTTAAATTAGATAAAATTTTAATAAAAAAAATTTATACTATCTACATTAAGATCAATATCTTTAATTGAAAATTCTAGTGTTACATCATAACTTTTTGTAAGATTTTTATTTATAACCATCTATTTTTAATCCTTTCTGGCATTAAGTAAATAATAATAAAAAAATAATAATTTATTTTCTAGATATTCAAATATATTAAATCAAATTTATTATCGTACTATAATAAAAAAGAGTTTAGAAGCACGAAAGTCTTCTTACTACTATATATATATATATATATATATATATATAGTCGGATTATTATGCTATGCTTGTACAAGCACTCAAATAATTGATGTTTGTAAATTTTCTACCGTTAAATCTACGTATTTGATTAATTTCATCTCTTAGATTATTCTATTTCACCCACCACTAACTTAACTCAAGGGGCCCACTATCATCGTAACCACATCTATTCATCCAAGGGTTAAAAACCTACAAGCACCAATAAAAGTACTTTTAAAAGCATAGAAACTCAACCCTCTCTCTCTCTCTCTCTCTCTCTCAAAATATATATATATATATATATATATATATATATATATATATATATATATATTGAGTGAGAGTATAACTATTATATTTTTAAAAGTATAAAATAATTAGTACATGTAGATTTTCTACCATTAGATCTATCACCCATTAAATCATATTATTCCACTAACTACTCACTAAACTTAAGAAGCCCTCTATCATTCTAACCACACATTTTTTTATCTAAAGATTAAAAACCTACATGCATATTTTTTTATCCAAGGATTAAAAACCTACCAGCACCAATCACTTGTGCTTTTTTTGACCAGCTGTCACCTATTAATTTTGTCTCTATTCAAAAATTTATTAAATATTTTTAATACTAAAATTAAAAATTTATTAAATATTTTTAATACTAAAATTAAAAATAATTTAAACTCTAGAAAAAATTTATAATTACTGAATAAAAGCAAACTGACCAACGAAAGTAGAAGTGCTCCCCACTAATAATTTTTTTTTACTTTTAGAAATATCATATAAGTAGTTTTTAAATAGAAGTTTCAAATTAAAATTTATAATTTTTTATTATTTTTATTTTTAGAACTCAGAATATCTCAATTTGCTTTCCCATTAGGTCAAACTTTTCATGCTTTTTGTTTGCTAATCATCTAGGGTTTTGTTTGAACAATTAAGCGTTTAAATAACAACAGCGACAAGTAATTATTCAATCTTAAACAGTCACAATCATTTGAGCAAGCATTTAATGGTAAACTTTAATAATTATATTATTTTTCTTTTTTTTGAGAGAAGGGTAGCATGCTACCCGCTTCGTTTATTTTTTAAATAAACTTAGCTGAAAATGTGAAGCAACTAGGCTTCGAACTCGGGTCACGGATATCAACCACCAAGCCCTTTGCCACTTACACTAGGGACGGTTGATATAATTATATTATTTTTCATTAAAACAAAATAATAGTTTTAAGGTCTTGAGCGACTTAAGAGAGTAAACTCCAAATATTCAATCCTTTCTTTTTTTTTCTAGAACTACATACTTGTCCTCATGCATTTTTCCACACTTGCCGAACATACTAAATCAACATTCCACAAAATTAATATTCAAAAAGTACAATGGAAAACTCTTGAGAAACTTTTCTCACAAATCTTTGAATAATGCAATAATTGACCCTACTTGGCGTGTTTATCCAACTAATCCTAGTCAAGTAATTAAACTTTAAATTGAACTTCGAAACTTCTTCTTATCTTATTAGACAAGTACCAGAATCCTAATTTCCAATCACATTAATTTTCCACCACATCTCTTGCATAGCAATCCAAAATTTCTCAGATTTCTGGAACGTTTACTATTCGCTGTGTCGCCTTCAACCGGCATTTTCCCATCACCGAATTTGACCAAAAATGAGTCAAGGAATTTCCAGCTACGTTAGAAGTTCCATTGTCAAAATAGGAGTAGAAGAGAATGAGATACGCACCAGATTTTTCAGGCAAATCCGCTGCAGTAGATTTTAAGGCATATTCTCAATGTTGACGAAAGTTCTCATTAGATAATTCCAACACCCACTTCTGTAAGTTACATCTTCTTGACCAGAAGATCACCTGAGTCATCATATAATCTCATTAATGAAATGTTTCCATTGCGTAACTCTAATTACTTGTGCATCACAAACAACATATTTTAAGGAACAATACTAACACAAGTTACAGCACAAGATGAGTCATCTCATAAAAAAAAAACTTTCATGAAAGTGAGATAAGAGTTGAACAGGATTGTGATTCAAACTACTACGAAAACAGGAATACATTATCCAAGGGTGGAATATGCAGGAAAATTGGAAAAAACAGTTCACCATGTTTATGTATAGTACAAGTATTCTCTACCGAAACTTCATTGTCATTTCTCACTCTTTTTTTTTCTTCCTTTTGGTCCATGTCGATGTAACTCTAATGATCATTTCATACTTCAATCTAAAAGACACAAAAACCAAAGGGGAAGAAGTATAACCCTCCAACTCACACAAAATAGTTCTAAGAAAACAATGGACAAAATTTGGGGACTCACTCGGTCCTTTATGTTGGAAAAAATATACTAAACTTTAATTGTGATAAAAATAAAATTAAACTTACAAATAAATATTAAAAATTTAAAATATTTGATCGATTCGGAAGCGTGAGTAGCACTGTCCTAAGACGTATTCCCGTCCTTACGTACGAGTTTAATTGAAAACACCACCCCCAAAATACGACCGGAATTTCTCGTGCGAACACGATCGTGGCAGAGATTGAGAAAGATTCTTTCAACACCCAGTATAAAAGAAAAGTAAAATAAAAAGAAAGAAGATAATATCTTTTCTTTCAAATATCCTGCCTCCTCCCTGTAAGAACAGAGGAGAAGTATATAGGGAAGGGAGTCGAACGTTGGGAGTCACAGAGTTGAGCAACGTTCATCCCATGTCCATACCCGATAGGCGCAAGAACGGAACGAGAAAAAATAATAAATATTCAAAATTAAATAAATAATAAAATTAAATTAATACATAAGTGACTCAATTTTGAGTTTTCAGGAACACTTTATATGTGTCACCTGATGATAGCAGGAGTGTACTTTTGCCTCCTGGTTCTTTCATTACTGTTCCTACATTTCAGCTTATCGGTTACCAAAGCATACATCTTCACAGGGTATAATTCCTTGGGAAGCCCTTTTTGATCCTGTTTTTTTTTCATGCAAATGTGAGAAAACAAGGATAAAATTCACAATAAACTGACGAGGCAAAAGAATATCACAATGAATGAAAAATAAGTAAATTTTAGTAAACCTCAGTGCTGTAGATGTGAAGACCACACCGGTTGAAAAGCTCCTTGAAATACGGGTCGGATCTAGTCACACTGTGATCCTCTTTATCCAATACAAATCCTGCAAGAAACATCTTAATGAGTAAAGGCATCTTATCGGTAATCCGTGATTATATCATCAAGATGTGAGAGTATATACAAAGAGAGAACAAAGTAGGGTTCATACCTTTTCTTGCGATGTTCTCTTTAACGACGAAAAAGCCATTAGCTTTAAGCCCAACCTACATAGAAACCAATCAACCATTAATGTGGTAAATAGCCAGATGAAAAATACATATAACCACCAAAATTTTTTTTAAAAAAAAAAACAGAAATCCATTGAGGTGTATGAAAAAAATCATTTCTTTTGAAATTTTATAGCAGAAACAAACTAAAACATGGACATGGATATAGTCCTGCAATAATACGCATTTTTCACCACAAACATGCAAAAGGGGAAAATATATATATATATATATATATCCAAGCGCATATTTTCATAACTACAGAAGCAAAGAGCAGCTTAATGATGTGAAAGTACATGTTAATGAAAGTACAGTAAATTTCAGTTAAAATACCTTCGCACGCTTAAAAAATGAGACAAAATCATCATCTGGAAGTTGCCCTATGCACCACTGAATCCATATTACATCATATCTTCCAGCTTCTGGACTGAATTCCTGTAACGATATCCAGCCACACAGAATTATGAATAATTATCGAGTACAATGAAATCAACTATAGAAAGCAACTACCTGAAGAGGGACACAATAGAAATTAACAGCCTTGTGAGTGTCCCCTTCCGCATCAATAGCTGGAGCTAAACTTTCACATGCAGCCTCTAGAAAATGTGATACCGGCTCAACAAGATCAACCTGAAAAGCTCAATGCTGCAAATGAGCACCAACATACATTTCTCTACATATCTACTAAATACGTACATATTACCTAACACAAAGAAAGAAAAGATCACCAAGTTATGCAAATTATCCACTTACACAGGTAATTACAATCATTATTCCCATCACATCCAAAAAAACGGATATGCACTATGCTAGATCACTTAACCCATGATTATTCATCTGTTCTCATATCAAACACCTAAGGTGTTGGATTTCTCTATCATAATGCCGAATAGTGAGTAAAATCACCTTCCCACCACAGGAAATTCAACTAGTTTAACATGAATGCGTACTGTATGCGCAATTTGCGCATGCTTTGGTAATGAACTACCCTCATTTTACTCTCAAAAAACTCTTTGGTGATTGTGACATTACTTAAATCTCGCATAACGTAATTCGCACTATAAGAACTGATTGTTAAAACATCAGTGCAGGTGTTTCTCTACCTATCAACTTGAGCTTTTGGATTGGTCGGAGCAGTGCATCGTGAATCTGTAAATAACACATCAGAGAGAGATTAAGCAACAGTTACCTCATTGAAGTAATTTATAAGAAGATTCTTCGTCACCCGTCCGATTCCTGAACCGCAATCTATCACAATTAATGAAAACCTATAAGAACCCCAACACTACTTGTATATATATGCACATAGCAAAGCAAAATTAAGCTCTATTTCTCTCCGTAGGGATCTCTATTCCCGAACAAATGATTCAAATCAACATAAATAAACACAAAATCAAAGGTAAAAATAGAACGAGATTAGATTACCGAGAGCAACAAGATGCCGCTTTGCACTTCCGAACCGTTCCATCAATAGGGTTTTTAAAAAACCCTCGCTCCCCTTCACATCGGCGTCGTTCACGCACCCGTACCCACCCAAAACCCCATCCACAGAAGCCTCCACTCCCTACACCAAACCCAAGTAAAACCCTAAAAGGTTAGGGTTTTGACGACATTTACGGAACCAAATCGAGAGCCGAGAGCTTATTAGGGTTCGGTAATTACTCCCCAGTAGCCGATGCCCTTCCGATACCATTCGCGGCGCTTGGAGTTGGCGGAGTCGGCGTTCTCGGCCCCGTCCTCCGCGCCTCCGTCGCCGACTTCTTCTCTCCACATCTCGCTAGGGCTCGCGAACGCACGCCCCGTGGTGGAGTCCACGCCCCCGAAGTCCATGGCGAAGGGATCTGCAGAGGAGGTAGGAGGAGGAGCTCGGCGCAAACCGCGGCGTCGCGGAGAATCGCTTCGGCGGATCGCGGCGCGTCTCCGAGCTAGATCGATCGATCGACCGACCGACCCCTTTCGGTGATTAGGGCTTTGGGCCGGATCCACTCGGAGGGGATGATCCGTGATTTGGGCTCGACTATTTGGGTCTAGTGGGCTGTCGATGCATTGATTGATCCACATGATTTTCCTTAAATTGTAATATATAAATTAATAATTAGAATATATATTATTATTATTATTATTATTATGTATGCATGTACATTATTAGACCACCCTAAGAGCAGGACTTTTTTGAGAATTGATTTCCATTTAAATCAAAAGGCAACTTCCAACAGTGAAAAAAAATAAAGTGAAAAACAGAGTCCCTGCTTGCTATTAGCGCGATTGTTATCCGAAAAACAGTAGTTTAGTTTACTAACCTAATGAAGCCAGTATATTCACTGAATCTTAATTAAATTCAATTAACCTTAGTTCCAGATGCAATTTGCGTTACCACTAACACTTAATATAACCTTCCACAATGATGCTGATGTGAAAGTTGAAAGAAATATTATTAAACAAGCATGCAGGTACAACTTGGAACACAAGGACTTTCAAACAGGCAAGCAAGAATTAGATTAAAGAGTATTTACCTCAATGTTTACAAACAAGCTTTACCAACGTTAACAGCAAAAGAGTATATTTTATGCTCGGTTTTGTTTACTGCTATAGTTTGCAGAGCACGAACTGCATCCCTTGCCTATCAAAACTCGTATCAACCCCAAATTTCATCAACAACAACGAATAAGAGATTTACAAGAGACCAAACAATTACCTTTCCCGATTGGCCCTGTTATCTCCCAAGGCTACGGGAGAGGGATTAGTAGGTACAAATACAAGAATTTGGAGGTACTCGCATTATAATTTACAAAATGCTGGGATAACAAACAGTATACGACATTTTGAACTTGCTCCCTTCGTACTGTTTATTATTATTTTTTGCTTTTGTTTTCAGTCATGTAAATCCTGTGGGCCTCGAGTTGTTATCTATGTCGAGCATGAGATTGTTCTGGAGACGAAATGCTCGAGTGAGGCGAAGGCTCGAGGCTTTCGGATGCCTCCAATTGTGGGGGCAACAAGTTAAGAAAACTTCCTTTTTGGACGTGTTGGTCCGAGCCATCTGCATCTTCTGTTTGTTTAAAAAGAAAAGGAGTTAAATTAATGCGCACAGGTAATTTACATGAGACAAAAAAATGTGCATAAGATGCGGCTAATAGTTACCAAATAGTGATTTAATGGTTGGCCTCTTGGGCTTGTTGGTCTTTTTCTTTAGTTCAGCTGTAAAGAAAAAGTAGTTAACCATAGTGTCAGGAGAATAAGAACCGCAATTTACAGTTGAAGAAGAAAAAGAGATCTGAGAGAGAGAGAGAGAGAGAGAGAGAGAGAGAGAGAGAGAGAGAGAGAGGTGGAAGTTAACTAACCGATTCCTTCAACCTCGTGATCATTCACAATTTCGAAGTTTTTGTAAGTATAACCAACGAAATTCATATCTTTGGAGGAAAGCATCTGTTAAAGGAGAATGACTATCAGTGTAGCCAAATAATATATATATATATATATATATATATATATATATATATATATATATATATATATATAAGGTTCACTAAAGTTTGGTCCCTTGCATCGCTGAGATTTAGAGTCAAAATAACTATCTATGCAGCCTAAGCAATCTTAAGAAACAAACCTGTACAATGATGGTCAACCTAAACATATGACATGCATGGTTATAAGCATAATAGACATAAAATTAACAAAACATGCAACAACTGTACCTTCCTCCATGGGCCAGATTTCGATGAAGTTTGCATTGGAGGCGCAGTCTGCACCATGATAACAATGTATAGATTTCAGGGCAAGTAACTAAAAGAGTCATAACATCTCAAAAGATGCAAAGTATAATATTTTTGCCTTGTTAGAAAGAAAATTAGGCATTAAGAAGTTTAAAAACATTCCGAGAAACTTAGGAACAAATCTAAAGCATCTCTCATATTTCCTGAAGCAGTTATAAAGTGATTCCAAGCAATACCTAGCATCACTACGTCACACGGTTATTGATGGTGGTTTTAGGAACCAAAGGAGGATTTGGCTAATGACTAAAAATCATTAAACTGCAATTTTAATCATGGTTTAAACATGTGATCAGTAAGGCATGAAGAAATATAGATTGAGTGCATAAGCGTCACCTCTTCAAACTTCTCAAAGTTCTGAGTGTCCAATTCACTATTAACCTCAGGTTTGAATGCAGCTTCCATCTGATACAGTTTATCCCATTGTGTGCCTTTAAACCAGGGATGTGCCTGAAGCAAAAGCATTGGCCGATGATAAGCTATGAAACACAAATGAAAAATTAGATAAGAATGAGATAGAAATGCAAAAGTTTCCACCTTTATTTCATGGGCTCCCTTTGTTCCAAGCCGCTGCTCAACGTTGCATAGAAGCCTGCTAATGAGATCTTTAGCTTCAGGCGAAAGTTTTGCCTCCTCAGGAAATTTCAAATGATTTCTCCAATTTACAATCTGCACAATGCAAGTTAAGAAAGCTTTAAGGTAACACACAATGGACACTCAAGTCCAGCTTATTATACCCTGCCAATCCAAGATAAACTTTTACGATAAGGCAGTTTTGGATAAAAATACGAAGCTGATTAAAATATAAAGTTGTTAATTAAGATTTCTCACTAACTAACTGCCCATAAGTATATACAAAGATCAATAGAAGTTTGACAATGGACATTGTTTAACGCCAAAAGCATGCAAACAACAAAAATATTTACAATTTGTCCATTATTTATCGAATTATTCTGACCTCCTACAATTAGTGCATGAAAGCATTGCATTGATTGCAGCAAAGCTCTTAAGTTATGAAGGTTTACTGCCTTCTCTACTAAAAGTTGGTCACTAGGGAGAAGTGCCAAGTAATCCAATCCTAAACGGATTTCTGCAGTCCAGAAACGATATATGACATTGTACGACACCCTGGTGTAATATTTGATGAAGAGTCGAAGAAATAAAGTTAAAAGGCATGTGGATATATCTCGTTAAGCATCAAAAAGAAATAAAAGAGGCTCCAAAAGGGATGGTGAAGGGGGGCAAGAGGCGAAGATTAGGAGAGCGTTTCATTTCCATTTTCAGCTTTTCTAACAAACAAACTGAAGAATTCAAAGAAGAAACTGAGTTGGTAAATTTTCAATTCTTATAACAGTAACACTGTGATCAACATTATTCCAAGGTTTAGGAATTTCTGTGAGCAAAACTAAAACATAAAGAGATAAGCAGATTCCAAAATCAATTACCAATGGAAACAGAACAAAATCAATACCTTATGAACTGTTAAAAGTAAACCATTAACAGCATGACAGTTATCTAAACAGAAAATACACACCTTTCTACAAGTTGACATAGGATCTTCAGAGTAAAATGGTGGATAACCCACAAGCATCTCATACATAATTGCTCCAAGTGACCACCTAATAAAGGATGTACAGTCAGAAAACTTTAATACGATTTAAAAAGGTAAAAGGAAGATTAAAAAACTAACCAGGTAAAAGGAAGATTAAAAAACTAACCAGTCACACTCCATTCCATATCCTTTCTTTAATAATACTTCTGGAGCAATATAATCTGGAGTACCAACGGTGGAATAAGCCTGTATAAACAAAAGGCCATGTAAGTAAAAGTTCAAATTACCGCGAAGAGGCGGTAGTAGTAAACCAAACAATTTAGTTTTCATTGGTGTGGGCTTAATTGAAAGCGCTTGGTAGTACATCTTCGCAGTAGAACATGAAACATATAAGAAATTGTCTGGTTGGTGCAATAATTGCGGTTATTCATCTGGACTAGTCTCTAAGTTGATAAAACCATGGAATAGGAACAGACTAGTACTAGCATCACTTCCATGTTTAACCCATAAGTTCGAGCAATGTACACAGAAAAATGGACAAGAAATTGGCAACATTATTGTTACTGAAGGGCATTACACACGACAAAGATAAATGGAGGGCAAAAATCTTGTCTTAGTGGAGAAAGTACAAAAACAAAATGAGAAATTAAAAATCTTGTCTTGGTGGAGAAAGTACAAAAACGAAATGAGAATTTTAGTTACAGCCCTAATCCTCCACGAATGTGCTAGCAGAGTACCGAAAATTTTATATGAAAATTTAACTTTTGTAATGGAGTAAAATTCTATTAGAAGTGCACATTAGGCAACAAAAGAGCATCTAAAATTTAGCTGCACATAGATCAGTTGAATATGTGACATACCAACATCCGTCGATTTTTTTGCCAATGTAACAGTTGTTCCTGTTGTGTTCGCCTGGGTGCTGAAGAGGTACTTAACCGCTTATCACCCTCCTGTGAGGGCTTGATATTTTTTCCCGCAGAATATTCAGGCTCATTTAAATCTGGAAAGCTACTGCTGTCCAGAGGTTTGCACAAGCCAAAATCAGAAAGCTTCATATGGCCTTTACAATCTAACAATAAGTTGTCCGGCTTTATATCCCTACAAAGAAAGAAACAAGATATTTCACTTCCGAGCAGCTGAAGTTTTAAATCTTAAGCTTATTTGGCCAGGCTGGAGCATCAAGAGAAGTGTTGTTTGACCAAAGCTGTTCGAAAAAGCACTGGGAATTTTTGCATTAAAATCTCCTCAACAGTCTATTACTGCAGCAGGAGCAGAAGCTTCAGAATAGATCTTCTGCTTTTGGGGCCTAAAGATAAAAGGCTTGTTTCAGCTTCCAGCCACAGTGAAAGCTCCAAAAGTCAGCCAAATAGACAACTAGAATAAGAAAACAAACAACAGCATACCGATGAATGTAATTGTGCTTGTGAATGGATTCAATAGCAAGTACCGTCTCTGCAACATAAAATCTGGCCTCATCCTCTGTTAATGTATCCTTGCGCATGAGTAGCGTCATCATGTCACCGCCAGGAAGGTACTCCATGATGAGGTACAAAAATTCAGCGTCTTGAAAGGAGCAATAGAGCTTCACTATATAAGCACTATCAACCTCTGCGAGTAGGTTTCTTTCAGCTTTCACATGTTCAACCTAGAAAGTATTGCAGGAGTGTCAGGAAATTATAAAGTTAAAATGAAGCAAAGGGAAGGCAAAGCAATACAATGGTACCTGTCCCCTGCGGAGCATTTCAGATTTCTTAAGCTTTTTCATTGCATACACATTCCCTGTGGCCCTCTCTCTACAAAGTCTTACCTGTATGACAAAACAAAAGTTTCAGAATATGCAGCTTTGTCAGGAACAACAAATAAGCACCAAAAGTAAAGCAACCACTGCATTTTATTAAGTGCATTAACGATTGCACATCTATTTCAAGATTTATTTTCCATAATGCAAAAAACCCAAGCAGCTATCTGATAAGAAATATGAGGAGCAGAAGAAAATGTAAACATTATTTTTGTCTTTCTTATTATCATTTGTTCTTCTCGTGATGTAAGCTGCAATCTTTCTGATGCAGCTAAAAACTGTCAACATACAGATGAAGACAAGTGGATACCATAAAATTAAAAAAGCTATCAACTCAAGTGGATTTCATAAAGTTAACAAACAGATGACGACAACTATCGACTCAAAGTTAAAAAAAACTATCAACTCTATGAAGACAAGGGGACCTAACAGAATTATAGAATTAGGAAAGGTGCTAATATTTAGAGAGAAAAACTTGCTGATTCACACAGTAAAAAAGGCTAACAGGATGGAAAAGTAAATGTATCAGCTCTTGAATAGCATAACCTGCCTTCAAATATCATTCCTCGCATTAAATGCCACCTTTCGTTTAATTTTTTCAAGTTTCACCTACTTAGAAACAATATTCTGAAAACCTAAGAAATATGATGAGGTTTAGGAACTTTGACCGCCAATACCAAGCTTTTAGTTTGTAAAGATCCAACCCAATAAATAAGCAACTACCTTAAATAAATAATTATACGGCAATCTTATTTATACATGTTGATGTAGTAAGACAACATTTTAGAAGTGAATTCAGCCAAAATATTATGACATTTATGATCATGATCAGCAATTTCTTTTCAAAAGAGGGTGAAGTTGTTCAACTATTAACCAACGAAACTCTATCAGATATGACTGCCCCAAGGAAAATGCATAGTACGTAAGAGCAATCTCAAATTTTAACATTTACTGATACAAAAGAAGGGAAAAATCAGAATCAGAGTAATTTGCTTTAAACGCAACAGACAAGGAGAAGCGACAAGAAAATAGGGAGTTAAGCCGATAAACCTCTCCAAATGCTCCTCTTCCAATAATAGTCAGAAGTTCAAAATCATCCACTCCCATTTTATGCCTCTGTAGACGCATGTATTCTGTCTCCTTTTTCTCTAAATGCTTAAGGATATTGTTCTGCTCTTCCTCAGAAACTTCAGCGTCTGCAAGCTTCCTTTCCAAGATCCATCGTCTAAATTGCCGACACATCAAGAAGAAAAACTATTAAAACAGTGGATCACCTAAATGGTGAATATTTGAAGGTGTGCAATCTATAAAATAATTTGTTGAGAAAACAAAAATATAGCCTTACATATTTTTAAAGGAAAGTTATATTTAAGATAGGAATTAGAAGTTTTTTTTTTTTTTTTGAGGCTCAGAACCTGATTCTGCTTCCCACTGTAGCCGAAGCTGCAGATTTTTTTTTTCTTTTTTAACTTTCACCAAACATTCTACTAGAAGCTGCTGTTACTGAAAGCAAATCACAAGCAGGGCCAAACAAACAATTGGTAGCATATAACCATATATCCTTTTAAATAATACATATGGAATAACAAATGTACTTCAGTGGATCAACTGCAGTGATAGAATCAGAAATTGGGCCTGACAATGTTTAGGGATAAATTCATCAACATGTTACAGTAAACATTAAGCTTTTCCAATAACATGTTAAGCAAAAACAAATAATACTAAGGAAAGGGAAAAAAGGACACTAACCTTTCCTTTCGATCTTGTAGGGACTTCATCTGGGCCTTGTAATGGTTCTCAATATACTGCTTCGCGGCGGCAACCTTCTGCTTCGTAATAGTCGAAGGCGCCTCATCGATCGGGGGCTTCCCCAAATCCTTCCCATTGTTCCCTTCCTTCTTCTTGGTCGGTGACTTCGATTTATCCCCCTTAGGTTGGAGTTTATGGAACCAGCTCCGCGCAGAATCCATTACTATAGATCACAACACCATGATCACCCCCGAGAAGCCAGAAAAGTTCTCAAATTTGATCAGAAACAGAAATCTGTGCGGAGAGAAACAGCCCAATCTACATCAATTCAATGCAATAAATAACAAAATCCAATCAAAATGTACAATTCCCCCAGATTTCTCGACAATTTCAAATCTCACTACCAAAACCTACACCACAAACCAAATTCGAACATCGCAATCATCAAAAGCCAATTGGGACCAACAAAACACATCAAGATCCCAACTCTCCCTGTACCAAACGCAATCTACCCATCCAAACCCTAGAACCCGCGAAGACACCAAACATCAACCAAATCAAGCGCATTTCTCTGCAAAATTGGACAAACAATAGCGCACAAATCGACCGACAGGGCAAAGAAACCCTACCTGGTCCTCGAAACCGCGTAGAACTCGATTCGATTCCCCCTTTTTCGCCCCCGATGAGAAAAATCCCCAATTGCTCGAGCTCGGGGATCGTCGCTTTGACTCTCCGCAACTTCGCCCTCTTCGCAGAGCTCTCTCTCTCCTCCCACCTTCCGCGCACGACGCGATTAAGCTCCACTATAATAATAACCCAACTTTTTATTTTAATTTTTTAATGATATTTTCACTCCCTCACTCTTTAAGTGAACGCCTCTTTTCTTTCTCAAAAGGTGGCGTGAAATGCGCGCAGTGATTGGGAGAAGATGGGGTGAGTTTAAAAGTGTGCTGGTGAAATTACTATATTGACCTTTAACGTGAGTAAATACCAAGTTAGGAGAAATTGTTTCGTGGACCACGGTCTATAGACCACTCATTAAAGAAGCTCTAAAATTCGAATACACCTTTCGAATGTGTTATGTATACTTAAAAAATATACCATTAACTTTTTACGATTATTTAATTTAATAAACCATTTCTTTTTATTATTATTATGGAAAAAAAAAAGGAATGTAAAAAATTAAATATTGTAATTTATATATTTCCAATCTCTACATTTGAGCTCTTTTATAGAGAGCCCGGTCTATAGCTCCTTGTCCATGCAAATTTTTCATGAGATAAAAAGTGGAATTAAAAGTATGGGCGTTTTCGTAATTTCGAAGTGCGGAGGCGGGGCCGTTAAATGCTCCCGCTTGTTACTAAAGAAAGAGAAAAATGTAGAGAGACACCTCAATTATAAATAATTCTCAAAAACTCCCTCTTTAACTTTTAAGTTTTTAATTTAAATTTTTTTATTTTTCAAGTTAAAAATTATGTTAAACTTGATGGATCCATTAACTGACTAAAATCATTGTTCAATTTTAAAATGCTAAAAGTTAAAAAAAGGTGTTAATATAAAAAAGTAAAGTTGAGGAGCAATTTGAAAATAGCCTATAGCTGACGGGGGTTTTGAGACATTTTCTTCAACTAATAGAGATCGCGGATCCGGTGCTCCCGTGATCGGACGGCGAGGAACGATCGCGCTGTCCGGCGCGTGTCCCGGAGCGTGACACGTAGCCGAATCAGTGGGCGGCGGCGTACGCGAAGATACTATTCCCTGCACCGAGTGTATCTCTTCACTCTATGCAGTGTATCTATTATTATTTGACTACTTTATCTTAAAATTAAAATTTATTTAAATAGATTCAATCCATAACATATAATGATTATATATGTAAATTTGTACTTTAAAAATATATTATCCAAATATCAAATTATTTTAATAATTAATGACGAGAAAAATTTATTATGTTAGTTTTAAGAAATTGAAGCTGCATTTAAAATTTATTAGTTTTGATATGTTGACTTATAAATATCACACACTAGGAAAAATATATGTCGATTTTTAGTTACAATTTATAAAAATACGCTAGGCTGCGAAATCACAACTCTAATTGATTAAATTTTCTATGATATTTAAAAAGCTTATATATCAAAAATTATAAATTTTAAATCTTGACTTTTGAGAAATCAAATAATTATTTGTCCTCTTTTATTGATTTTGAAACTACTTAAATAATGCTTATGTAAATATTTTTAAAAGCACATGAAATTTTATATATTTTTTAAAAAAATGGTACAAATTATATCAATCGAATTATATATTTATTTTAAAATATTGGTAGACAAATATTAGATGCAGTGTATAAAATATACAGATCTATCGAGAGTGCGAGCCATAGTTTCACTTTTGAGTATACTTAATTGAGATAGTCTATTATACTTTCGAAAGTATGGAAGCCTCTATATTTGTAAGTTGTTTTTAGTAATGAAATATCCGATTCGACGATCAGTTCTGCTAGACATAATCAATAATATTAGAATTATATAAAAATTAAATTTTATAATTTTTTATTTTCGTTTGCCTAATAAGTAAGTAGTCTCAAAATAAATGGTTAAAAATAAAAATTGTATAAAAAAAATAGTAGTAAAAGGCTTAAATTTTAAATTAAAATCTTTGATCTTACTTTTGATGGCATATAGAATTTTTTATTAAAAGTTAGCATAATTCGTTAACATGATCATTTTTTAAAATATTTAATCACTTTGTAAATGATGTCGAAAAAATTATAAAATTTGATTTCTAAATAATTTTAATAACGTAAATCATATCTAATAGAGCCCATTATTAAAAATAATTTACAAATACAAAAATCTCTGTACTTTCAAAAGTAAATAAGACAGACTCTACTAAATTAGTTAAATTTTAATTTTCAAACTTATAACAAGCAATTTGGGATCATTTAGCTATATATAATTATAAATACAGTATAGTTAACTATGCATGCACTTGAAAATACATGCATCATATTGTAATAGCAAATATTGTAATTGCAAATAATTTATTTTGTTGCGTGCAATTAAAAAGCATATTTTTCAAATTTTGTTACTTTATATGCGTGATAGTAAGATTACCTTATATAGAAAAGAAAATTATTTTTTATTTAAAAAATTATAAGAAAAGTAAGCTCATATGCTTCCTAACTAGTTGCAGTACAACAAAATTATACTATAACGATATTTTTAAAAAAATATTGTGGACAAAAATACCAGTACTTTTTATAAGTATCGCTATATGTGCCGTTGTTATAATGTATAATGACACATTATTATAAAGTATTATAAAAATATATCCCTTGGATATAGATTAGACACTTGTATAAAAATGTTCCAAAAAAAAATAGACTATAATAATAATAAAAAATCATAAAATAACAAATAAATTTCATGTTAGAAGCTATATTTAAAGAGAATTAATAACTAAACATCACATAAGGCATAATATCAAATACATAATTTTCAAGTCTAACATCAAACAATGGCATTACCACTAGTTAAATATAAACAAAAAAACATATTGTCGAATACCAGTATATTATCTATATGTGCAGTCGAAATCTAACGACATACACATAAAGTAATATCATACAAAAGTAGACACTTGCTTATTTCGAGAGAGGGAGAGTAGTGGAATACCGGGGCGTTTGGATCGGGTTATGAGATTAGAGTATTTAAACATATCCCGACATTTTGCTTGAACGAGATTACTAGATGCTGCATTAATACGTTTGGGGTAATGAGACAGGTTTATAGATTATTGGCCGCAACCTTTAAAACTCAGTAATCCTGATAGATGATATCATTTTCCAAAATTACCCTTTTGATATTTTACACCACCAAAACTTAAATTGGGCAAAAAATTAATTTCTACCGTGGGGATAATAATAATAATAATAATAATAATGGAATGATCATAAAATAACAAATAAATTTTATGTTAGATATTTAAAGAAAATTAATAACTAAATATTACATAAGGCATAATATCAAATACTTGTTTCATTTTACATTAACTACAACATTACCCGCTTCCAATAATGCAACATACACCTCTCTCCCCAATAATATTTTGGGATTAATCCTGTACCTTTCGAAATCTTATATTACCGAACAGATTACAGGCAGAATTCTTCAAACACAGTAACCCTGTCAGGATTATCCGTAATCCTGCCAAGATAATCCGATCCAAACGCGCAGTTTCAACAACTGCAGTTAGGATTCCTCATGCAGTTCAACAGCAACAGTTGGATTCAAAAATATAAAACAACAGATTTTGAATGTGGGTGTAGTTTCAATTACAGTGGAGTTTCAACTACACATAACCAAACATTCCCATGCGGCGTACGAAATAAAAGTGTACACCGGGTGCAGGGACTAAATTACTGTAGTCGTGGGGACACGATCGGGGAGGTTCGTGGTCCTTTCACTTTAGTCAATAGCCCCCTCAAAAAACGCGTTTTCGAATTAAAGGGACTATTTAATTTGGCCGACACCATACCTACCCAGTGGACGACCGTGATGGTGCCACGTAAGAGAAAATAAAATCCTAAAATCCACGGAATTTTGTGACGGTGCATCTACGTAGTGAGGCATCGAGTGGAAATGGATGGGAGCGGGTGGTGCGAGATCCAGTTAGGATGTGATAGTTGTTAAATACAATCGAATAATATCCACTAAGCATTCCGTGACAACGGAAGGTCGAAATACGTCGAGTCTCATATATTCGAAAGTATAAAAAAGTGATTAAATTGAATTATAATCGAAACTCATAGATATTATATTTGTACGTTGTTTTAAAAAAATTGATAGTTTATTTTTGATCGTTCAAATTTTTAAAATTAATAACTAATATCAACGATTCGACATAAATCGAATAGTTTGTTATTTTTTAAAAAAAGTCTTTGACTAGAACGTTAAAATTTATTTCTTATTAGTATCTGTACCGCGCTATTCATATATATATATATATACTATATATTATATAATATATATATAGCATATATATATATATATGTAAATTTTCTACCGTTAGATCTAATTCTTTGATTAATTCTATTTCTTAGATCATACTATTCCACCAACTACCCACTAAACCTAAGGGACTCACCATCATTCTAACCGCACATTCCTATATCTAAGAATAAAAACTCACAAGCACAAATAACTTAGTACTTTTACAAATATAGAAATTTAATTATATATACATAAATATCCTAATTTTGAGCAGAGTTTCTGTAATTCGCTACTTTTGTGAATTATTGTTGGCTATTAATAGACATATTCTTAGGAAGCTGCTCATCCAAAATGTATAATTATAACAATCAACTTGTATAAGTCAGATCGTTCAAGCTGCCAATGTAATCATAAACCATGTCAAATTATTCACAGAAAAATATTGCGCAAAAAATAGTTTTTTTTTTTTTTTGTCATCTCTGTTGGAATTAGACACAGTAAAAATTTAGAAACTGAATAGCTAACGTATTATAAAATTAAAATCGAATCAGATTATTTATTTTACTAATCTTCTTGAATCGTTCATATCTTTATGATTCTCGATCTTTCACAAATCTTATTTTTTTTTCATGCATTACAAATTGATGTTACGGATGGTGTTTGCGTGTTTTATTAGTCTTCTTGGATCGTCTTATGTATCTTCAACGTAATCTGGCCTTTAGTCATAATCTCTCAATCTCTCGCTAAAAAAAAATAAAATAAAAAATCAATGAGTGGCAACAGGATGGGCCCTTGAAGGCCCAATACGGCCCAACAAAACTAGGCCCGCAAGTAGTTAACCAACTACGAGAGGATTTAAAACGCTAAAATGCGCGGCTCTTCTTCGCCTGTGCTGCAATGCGCCGGAGAACCCTTCTGCTTTTCTACAAACACCTCCGCTCCCACTTCACTAACCCCCGAAGAAGCTCCTCCTCCTCCTCCTCCTCCTCCTCCTCCTCTCTCTACCCCGCAAACCCTAACCAATCCTACCCGATACCCTCTCCCCCCTCCAATGGCGACGACCCTTCACTACCTCGCTTTTTGCCTCTTCTGAGATCGTGCACCGACCCCTGGGATCTCCCCAAGGGGCGCCAAATCCACGCCCAAATCGTTGTGAATGGAATCGACTCCGATTTCTTGTATACTAGGCTTCTGGGTATGTACGTGCTCTGCAGAAGCTTTTCGGATGCTAAAGCTCTCTTTTTTCGCGTCGAAAAGGCGTCTCCTTTGCCGTGGAATTGGATGATTCGAGGGTTTGCTACGATGGGTTCGTTTGAATCCGCTTTGTTGCTCTATTTTAAGATGTGGCTCTTCGGCGCAGCGCCGGATAAGTACACTTATCCGTATGTGATCAAAGCTTGTTCTGGGGTTTCTGCCATTGGGTTGGGTAGGTTGATTCATGGAACGATTTGTTCGTTGGGTTTGGAGACCGATCTCTTTGTGGGTAGTTCGTTGATCAAAATGTATGCTGAGAATAGTTCGATCGACGAGGCGAGAGAGGTGTTCGATCAAATGCCGGAGAGAGATTGTGTTCTGTGGAATGTTATGATCGATGGGTATGTGAGGAGTGGGGATGTGGGGAATGCTATTGGGCTTTTTAGTGATATGAGGAAGATGGATTGTGAGCCAAATTTTGTTACATTCACGTGCTTGTTATCCGTTTGTGCTGCGGAAGCGATGTTGAAGTATGGGATTCAGATTCATGGATTGGCTATTAAATTTGGTTTGGACTTTGAGATATCAGTGGCTAACACATTGTTGGTCTTGTACTCAAAAAACTGTTGTTTGGCCGGTGTGCAAAAACTGTTTGATTTAATGCCTCAGAAAGATTTAGTAGGTTGGAATGGAATCATTTCTGGGTATGTCCAAAATGGACTGATGGATGAGGCCGTAGAACTATTTTATCAGATGCAAAGTAGTGGCGTCAAACCCGATTCGATTACCCTTGCCAGTCTCCTCCCCGCTTTCTCCAACTTGAGAAACCTGAAACAGGGTAAGGAGGTTCATGCCCATATAATAAAGAACGGTGTGCGCATGGATGCTTTCTTGAAAAGTGCTTTAATTGATGTTTATTTTAAATGTAAGGATGTCGAAATGGCGAAGAAGGTTTTTGATGCTTCTAGTACAAGAGATGTTGTTATTTGTAGTGCAATGATCTCTGGTTACGTGCTTAACGGGATGAGCCATCATGCGCTTAGAATGTTTCATTTGTTATTGAAGGATCGGCTGAAGCCTAATTCCGTGACTCTGGCAAGTGTTTTGCCAGCTTGTTCGTGCCTTACCGCGTTAATACTGGGGAAGGAGCTACATGGCTACATTCTTAAGAAGGCATATGAAGGAATTTGTTATGTTGGAAGTGCTTTGATGGACATGTATGCTAAATGTGGTAGGCTCGACCTAAGCCATTATATTTTTTCGAATATGTGTGTTAAAGATGCGGTTGCATGGAACTCGATGATTACAAGCTTTTCGCAGAATGGGCAGCCTGAAGAAGCCCTAAGTCTTTTCCGACAAATGGGGACGGAAGGGATGATGTATGACTGTGTCTCCGTATCATCTGCTCTATCAGCATGTGCTAACATACCCATGTTAAATTACGGGAAAGAGATCCATGGTTTTATGATGAAGAGATCTTTGAGGTCAGATTTGTTTGCTGAGAGTGCCTTAATAGATATGTATGCAAAATGTGGAAATTTGAAGTTGGCACAACGGGTGTCTGACTTAATGCCTGAGAAGAATGAAGTATCATGGAATAGTATCATCTCTGCTTATGGGTCTCACGGGCTTGTAAAGGAATCGGTCACTTTATATAATCAGATGCAGGAGGAAGGATTTGAAGCAGATCATATAACCTTCCTTGCCCTAATATCGGCATGTGCCCATGCTGGGGAAGTCGACGAGGGCTTTCGACTTTTCCAATGCATGACTGAGGAATTTCGTATTCCAGCTAGAATGGAGCATTTTGCCTGCATTGTCGATTTATACAGCCGTTCTGGGCAATTAGATAAGGCCTTGCAAGTAATTGCGGAAATGCCATTCAAACCTGATGCTGGCATTTGGGGTACTATTCTTGGGGCTTGCCGTGTTCATCGAAATGTCGAGCTCGCAGAGCTTGCGTCAAAGGAGCTTCTCAAGTTGGATTGTCAAAACTCAGGATATTATGTACTCATGTCAAATATTAATGCAGTGGCTGGTCGGTGGGATGGGGTTTCGAAGGTGAGAAGCCTGATGAAGGAAAAGAATGTACAGAAGGTGCCTGGTTATAGCTGGATTGATGTTAGCAACATGAGTCATATGTTTGTTGCGGCGGACAAAAGCCACCCAGAATCTGAAGATATTTATTTTTTCCTAGAAGGCCTTCTTCTTGGGCTAAGAGACGAAGGCTATGTTCCCCAACCGGATCTATTTTACCCACTGCTCAGGGATTCAGATCGTCAGGTACTCTTCCAGAGTTTTACATGGCTTCTTGCATGATAAAAGCTCTTCCTTTTCTGTTGATTTTATGTATGTACTTGTACAATTTTAATAACCATGGTAGCTTGAAACAGTTTTAAATTGACTCATGCTAACTCGAGATAGTTTATTTATTTATATTTTTTCTTCTTGAAGGTAACTGTGGTTTGATCCTGATGGCTCCTGACAACAGCAAGGCGATTTTTATCTGAAGATTGCGAGAAATTATTATAGGTGAGTTAGATCGTTGGCCTCTTGTCAGTTATGTCAATGATATTACATATTAATTTAAACTTTGATATTTGAAACCATCACAAGGCATAATCTGTAAGAAGTCTTCTATGAACAATGAAATGTACTTTCTCGCGTTTTCTGGGAAGTTTCTTACTATCAAATGTTTCTTGATAGTGTGGCATGATTTCTGAACATCTTAATCTTTTGATCGATTAAATAATTTTGTTAGTATGCTTGCTCGTGGCGCCTTTAAACCTTTGCGAAGAAAAAGCACAAGTTTGCTGTTCAACACCTTAAGCCTAAAAACCATTGTTTTTCACTAACATTCCAATACTTCTCAAATTGTTCAGCATGTAAGCTGCCATATCCCAGGGAATCCAACACGAAGCACTGCAATTTCGCGAACAAGTTTCCATGCAAAGGATGCGATGAAGGACTTGGACTATTAGAATGATATTTGAAGGTATACCTCAACGTCAAATTCATATATTCAGCAAAATTGTTCGAAAAGTATGACGCATAAATTTCTTGGAAAATCTGACTAGATTTTCTCACTGCAACTTGAAGAAAGAGAAGTCTCGTGGTCGATCACTCTTTATTTCATCCATCTTTCCATTTTATTTGAAATAATAATCATTATTAATTTGCCTTGAGAGGCAATTCGGGGAAATCTCTTCTCATTTAACATATTCCTCTTTCTTATAGTGGTCTGAATGCTGTTTTTTTGAGCCCTTCCTACTTTTTACTGATACTAACAAGCTAACTCCAAATCTTGTTTCTGTATACTTGCTCATCTGTATTTATCGTTATTTCGTGAATCAAATCGAATCAATTGTTGTTTATATTTCTTTCGACTAAACTATCCGCGTCAAATCCATGCCAGGTGGTGAAATTTTGACTCCACATCGGTGTATATATCTCAACAGATCCAACAAATCAAGAAATTTGGTCGCGGATTTATGCTGAGCCAGTAAGGAGGAGCTCATGATCAAATTGTTATGTACATCTTGATGCTTACAAATCAATTCAATTAGACCCTCTCACACATTGAAGCACTATGATGTTAACCGAACCATCGACCGAGCTACACTACATCATCTCCAGTTATCGATCTTCAGTAGCTTTCGATCAGTATGTCATTCCTGAGACTGTCGGAATCTCGACAACAACTTATTTGTCGATCACGAGAAGGCAATCTAAAGATGGTCCTCTTTTGTGTCACCGAGGCGAACTCCTGGCAAGTTTTCGCAAAATGCTGCTCTCCTGGGCTGTTGATTAGCAGTGTTGCATCTTCGTGGGCTTCACGAATGCGGTGTCGGCCTGCGATGTATCCGGGCGGGCTTGTGCTCTATACTTCCACTTTCCTTTTGGGCTGGGCTTGATGATACTACTTTTGCATTCTTTTCCCAATAATTTTTTTTTTTTCCTTTTTGTTTTCTATCACTCAAGAGCTGGGGCTCATTTGTTGTAATTTATGCTAAGATTTCTTTAAAATAAATTAGAAAATTGTGTTATCTACTTGGTTATTTTTATATATATATATATATATGGTTTAAAAAATTAATAAGGGCGATATTAAAAATTTCTACTTTTTCTATTTTATTTGTTAGTAAATTTTTTTAAGTAAAAAATAGGTAAAATAATAAAATGATAAAGTAAAAATTATTAGTTTATTCTGGAGTAAACGACAAATGTGACACTTGCTGACGCGGCCGGTGTTTCACAGCAACTGGTTTACTGCTGACGTGGAGGACTCGGTTCACGAAACTGTCCCTACAGTAAAGATCCAAACTCCGCGAATTCCAATAACACTCCAGCCAATGACGTAAGCGGATCCAAAGGCCCAGTGGGCCCAACCGATTGACGTTCCACAGCAACCACTCGTACGGTCATCCTGTGAATTCCCAAAAATACCCTTCTCCTCCTCACAAAGTCGTAAGCGAAGAGACGGAGGGGTATTAATGTAATTAGAGGAGCGAAACAGGGGTATTTACGGAACTTTGCATGGGGACAGATGGTCTACAGCGCACGTGTGTGATCTGAAAGATCACATCAACGTCAAATCTAACGGCTATTAAATGGTGGCCGGCACGAATTTAAAAGCTACCCATATTTCTCTTTTTCATTCAAACAGGAAGGAGTTAAAGCATCCCCTTGATGGGACTTTTCACCAGAGAAATATTATTTATTTTACTTTATTATTTTAATTTATTTTTTCTCTTAATAGATTTATTTTTTATCTTATTGTAGTAATTTTACTAGGGTAAAAATAAATGGAATGGACTATGAACTATGACATTTAGATCCCGCTATTTATTTATTTTTATTTTTTTATATCGATATTTTAATTTTAAAATTTTAATAAATTTATACTTATAAAAATTATATAAAATATGCTAACTGAATATGTAATGATAAATAATGTATTTAAATTTTAAAATTAAATTTTATTAATTTATCAAATTAATAAATTAAAAAATTAGATAATAAAATTAAAAATTTGAAATGCTTGATAGTCAAATCTAAATAATTCATAATTTAAGTTATATATATTTTTACTATTTTACTGTATAATTAAAAATAGTATTTATATGCCTAAAGGAATGTTTGGATATTTATTAATTAGGGTATCAAAAAAAATAATAATAATATTTTTTAAATTAATATTAATTTATTTTAAAAGTAAAAAAAAAAAAAGTTAAAATTGTTATGAGTATAGTGTTTATATATTTTCAAAAGTACAAGCCTAATTATATTTATAAATTTTTTACTATTGAATTTGCTTTGAGATTTATACTATTGAAAAATCAACTAAAGAAAGAGAAAAAGCACAAATCTTTTTAGTTGGCTTTTCAATAGCACAAATCTCAATATAAATTTAATGATAAAAAATTCATAAATATAATTGAACATGTATTTTTGAAAGTATATAAACTTTACTCAATTATTATTGTAATGCTAAAAATTACCAAATATATATCATAGTATATATATAGTTACGCTATAATAAAGTTACAAGATATTCAAATGGTAAAGTATAAAGTTTAAATTACAATACATTTACATTTTATACTTTATACTTTATACTTTAAGGCATTTTTGGTTCGGATATAAGTAAAAACTACGTTTTCCTGATATAGGTATAACTCTAGGAATAAACAGAAACAAGATCAATTTACGTTTGGATGAAAGTTTAATTATTTTTTGAAAATAAAAAAAATAGCATTTGAATAATTAAATTGGAATAGTGAGAATAAAAATAATATTATTTTTAAAATAATATTATTTTATTTAATTAATTAACATAAAAATATTAATTAAATAATAATTTAACTTATTTAATTAGGACAATCCTAAATATTAATTAATAAAATAATTAACAATAAGTATTGTTAATTAATAATTTAATTAACCATAAATATTTTAATAAATTAATAAATTAAATAGTTAGTTATTTAATAGTTAGATAATTAGTTAATAAAATAATTAGATTAGTCAAAATATTAATTAATTAAAAATTAATATAATAATAAAAATTATATTTATTTTAATTAAGTTTACACTCTAGTGGAAACAAACTTATTCCAAAAAAAATAGGTGGAACAATAATTCCAACCTTATACTAATTTATTATAGAAAAACAAGAATAATTATTTTTATTCTTTCTTTTTTTTTGTTTGTGAAATAAGGATCGATGAGGATAACCTCGTATGTCAGATTTTATTTTCCAACTAAATAAGACCTAAATTACAAGATATTCTTTGAATCAATTAAATTACAATTAATAAATTAATTTGGCAACTAAATAAATTTATATTTTGCATTTTAAATATTTACTCACAATAAAAAAAAAAAAACTATTAAATTCTCCCTTTGGTATCACGTGGTGCCATTAATTTCGAAGTAAATGGTCTGATCATCTCTATTTCGAAATTTCAATTCATTGAAACGTGACAAAAATATTTAGTTCTAGATGCAGCATGTTTATATGAAAACTAACGTTATTTATAATTTATCATCATTTATTACTAGTGTCCTTTTGTTCGCTTTTTCCATGTAGAAAATTAAGTATCTTTTGTGCTGGTACATGTGCATGAGACATTGAAGGTTCTATACATTCAAAAAGAAAGCACAAATTTTATATCTTTTTATTCTAGCATTAGAAAAAAATTGTAGATTTTTAGGATGTATTTGATTGACCATAAAATACACTGATTTTTTTAAAAAAATTATATATTTTTTACATGTTTATTTAGTCGTAGAAAAAAATTTGAAACATTATTTTAGAATTTGAAGAAAATAGAGTATTTTTGGTTTTCACCAATTTTTGACGAAAAATAAAAATTCAAACTATATAAAAAAAATTATTTAATTTTTTTGCTGAACTAAATAAATATAATTTTTTTTTCAACCAAATAAATATTGATAAAAAATTAGATTTTTTTTTTTTTTATAAACCAAGCCGTGTAATATTTTTTTTCCACTAAAAGTTTTTTCACAAAAAAATATGAATGCTTCAAACCACTGCCAAAATGTCAAAACTCGATTATTATAATTAGGATTCATGGTCTATTATATTGGGGTGTTATAGATTCCTCCCGTTTAGGTCTAATATTTTCGCCAGCCCAATCATATATATAGTTCAAAATTATCTGACAATATAAAATCTAACGCACATTTTTGGTTTGTGAGCTAACTCTGATACCTAATATAATGATCCGATCCGTTAGAAAGAATAACTCGATAATATATGAATATTTGAATCGGATAGTGTGTGTGTGTATATATATATATATATATATATATATATATTAAAGTTTATATATTTTTAAAATGGCAATCTCAACTATATTTGTAAATTTTTTATCATTAAATTTGTATTGAGATTTGTGCTATTGTAAAGTCAACTAAAGAGAAAAAGATAAAGCATAATAGTATAAATCTCAATACAAATTCAATTATAAAAAATTAATAAAAATAATTGAGCTTATACTTTCGAAAGTATATAAACTCTACGATATATATATATATATATATATATATATATATATATATATATATATATAGAGAGAGAGAGAGAGAGAGAGAGAGAGAGAGAGAGAGAGAGAGAGAGAGAGAGAACTAGGCTACTATGCCATTAATAGCACCAAGTTATTTGTGCTATTAAGTTTTTAGCCTTTGGATTAAGAGATGTGTGGTTAGGATGATAGTGAGCCTCTAGGATTTAATGGGTGGTTTGAAAAATAGTATGATCTAAGGGATAAAAATGATCAAAGAGATAAATCCAACGGTGAAAAACTTGATAGCACCAAATATTTGGTGCTATCGATAGCATAATAACCGAATTATATATATATATATATATATATATATATATATATATATATATATATATAATGCTATCTGTACACTCTATTTGAGGTGTACATCATATATCCTACCGATCCAATGGGTGGGGTGGGGTGTGGTGAGGGGTCACTTCACAAATTGTGAAGTAACTTCCCCACCCTTAGATGGGTGGGTGTAGGATGTACACCCCCTTTAGCTACCGTTTGGTTCGGGGATAAGGAAAATTTTGTTATACCGGGGATAGGTATAAAATAGTGTAAATTTATGTTTGATTGGGTTTAAGAGTTATACCGGGTTTAAAGAAAATTGTGTTTGGTAAATTATATAGGAATAAGAAGAATAAGATGAATAAGAAAAAATTGTGTTTGGTTGAGTATAGAGGAATAAGAAGAATTAAGAAGTGATAAATATGTGTATTGACTATTTTGCCCTTTATGATATAATTTATAAATAAAATAATTTATGATATTAATCAACCTAATAATAAATTTAAATTAATATTAAAAAATTTAAAATATATTTAAAAATAAATAATAAATATTTAAAAGTACTTAAAAATGATAGAAAATTTTAAAATAAAATATTTAAAATTTTTGATTCATTATAATTTTCAAACCATTAACCAATAGATAAGCAAATTTTAAATATTTTTTTTTAAAATTTTCTATCGTTCTTAAATACTTTTAAATATTTTTTTAATTTTTTAATATTAATCTAAATTTATTATAAGGTTGATTAATACCATATTTTTTTTTATTTTTCAAATGCTACATAAAGGGTAAAATAGTCAATAAAAAAACTTAATAAAATTTCGGCACTAATTATAAACAAGTCAATATACCAATAAAAAACTATCTGGATATTAAATAAAATTAAAACAGAATGTCATGACACAATATTGTTAATTTGAATATAATTTATACTATTAAAATTAAAATTTGAATATAACTTCAATTAAAAATTTAACTTGAATATTGGAGGCGAGCCCAATTCCCGTGCTATAAAACAAATTTAATTTTATTTTTGAAGTTAAACTTATTTTTTATACAATAATTACCTAATCAATAGGTTATCGACCAAAATTAATCGTTAAAATAATATTGAAAAATATATAATATCATATTAATAAATTTAATAACACCCATCAAATTTTTGTTTAGTTATTTAATTTAATTATTTATCAAATTAGATAATAACTAATTTGATAAGTAGCAAATTTTTATAAATATGAATTTAAAATTTAACTTCAATTAAAACTTTATATTTATAATAGTATAAATTATATTCAAATTAAAATTCAAATTAAAATTTAACTTCAATTAAAATTTTAATTTCTCGATTCCCGTGCCATATTGGAGGCGAGCCCAATTCTAGGTGGGGGTGGGAATCGGTATTCCCACCCCCATCCTTTCTATTCCAGGTTTGTAGGAATTTCAATTCCTACAAACCTTATTCCCGTTTGGGAATGGTATCGGGATAAGAGGGTTATTCCCTTTTTATTCCGTTACCAAACGGTACCTTAGGATGTACATATAGCATTGCTCATATATATATATATATATAAAGCACACGTCCAATTATATTTATAAATTATTTATTATTAAATTTATTTTGAAATTTGTGCTATTATATTTTTTTTTATTTAATTTTACAATAATATAAATTTTAATACAAATTTAATAATATATATATATATATAAATATATATATATATATATTGAATGTACATATAACATTGCTTATTCTTTGATGTGGCCCTCATCATCACCCACCCATGATAGTCTCTCTCTCTCTCTCTCTCTCTCTCTCTCTCTCTCTCCTTCTTTAAACCTACCTCACATAGGAAAGCAACAATTGGGTGATCTAACATCCACCAAACCCTTAATTGTTGGTGGTTTGTTGTGTTGTGTTACTTTGCCTCTCTTTGGACCACCACTAAGGCATAAGGCCATGTGTGGTAAATGCTCACTTTGTTAAATCCTTTTTTATTTATCTTTTTTATGTTTTGAGTGTGTGTACATGTGTGTGTTTTTGAAAGGATTTGCAGTTAATTAGTTTGCTATTTTTGGTTGAGCAAATAAATTTTTTTTTTTTCAATGACTCAAATCAGGTCCTCTAAATCTTAAACATGTTCGGCAGAAAAAAAATATTCAATATCGATCATTTCATTATTTTAATTAAAGTTTATCCATTTCTGCAAAGTTAAAATATTTTAATTTTTGTTTCAGTTTCATTCCATCAAATTTTAAATTGCTGCTTCTTCATTTTAAGAGTATAAAAATTTTGATCGGCTAATTTCACGCTATCCGAAATATAGGTAAGAACTTGAATTAAATTTTTATTTATCAAATATCTGATAATTTTATTTTGCGTTAGTAGTCATCAAAATGGATATTTCAAAAGCCAGGCAAAAAAAAAATTACTATTGAAATACAAATCTAGCTTCAAAAGTACATTAGAAGTAAAAAAAAAGTACCAAAAAAAAACAAAAGTTGGGCTAAAACTTTATTTATGAAACCTCCTAAATCAGCGGCGAATTAGGGGGTCATGCCCTTCAATTTTTAAAATATTCATTTTAGATTCTTTATATTATTATTAACTTAAAAAATAAATAATTATAGCTAAATAAATATTATAATAATGGTCTATATTAAAAAAAATTTAGTGTGTATTACTAGAATTTTTTTTAAAAAAATTATATTCACCTGAAATTTCATACATTATACTCTATGACAATCATAATGCTTGCATATTAAATATATATAAAAAATTATAAATTTAAATATATATTATTTAAGTATCTAATAGTCTTAAAAAAAAATATTATATACTATAAAAAATAGATATCTAATAATTATAATTGTTGATATACATATATTTTGAATGGCATCATGTATGCTTAACAAATTTAATTTTAATTTTAAGTTTTTGTAATTGTATAGCTTTTGGCCCCTGAATTTAAATTCTGGCTTCGTCTCTGTCGTAAATATTTAATGAGTCATAGATATATATTGTAGATATGCACACAAGCTATCGATACGTGCTTAAGGAGCAAAAAAAAAATAAAAAATAAATAAAAATAAATAAATAAAGAATCATGCAGTTTTTTAATTCCATCAATGAGTTAGGTGATATATTAAAGCTATCTAGTACTTGTGAATTAAATGATATTGGATCTTGTGTTAGAAAATGTAGATGCAAATTAATTAAGCATAAATAAATCGCGTGAACATGTTTCAATTTCAATTTGGATATATAGTAATTAAATTTCCATGAAATTATAGGAGAGGAATTAATTTCTCCTGAAAATAATGTGCTAGATCCATCTGAAATTACAATATTAATTGTTTGAGGTCATTGAGCCCACTCTAAAAACACTGCAAAGAAGTTCGAGTAATCTGTTTTTGTTTCATTTATTTTGGAAACTTTGATGGAGATCTCAAATTAATTGATGTAGAGTTTACGATATTTTTGCCATTTCTTTGTGGAGTTTTTAAATTTGAATCATTCCTTTTCTTGTCCATATATAATTTAAAAAATAAATTCAGTTAAAAATAAAAAATAATTAAATTTTAAATTTGAAAGTTTGAATATCATTCATTAAATCTTTAGGTCGAATTGTTTTAGTTATTAATTAATCTTAGTTTAATGAGAATTAATTCTTATTTATATTAAATTTTCGAAGTAGAGGTATTAATATTATATATATATATATATATATATATATATATATATATATATATATATATATATATATATATATGATCGACACAATATTATTCTAAACAATTAATTAAGCTTGCGCAAAAAATGTGAAATTGAATGAGTATAAAAGTAATATTATATTCCATTAAAGAAGTCACACATAGATACCTTCTAGAACAACCTACACACAAATTAACCGCTAAATAAACGACTCATTAAACCCTAAACACCACCACCTCTCATCCACTTTGCATCCTCACAAGACCACACTAGTCCGGTCGCCAGCATATTAACATCCTTTTGATAAACTCCCATCTCAAATGGCGTTACCGTCGTCACCGTCAATATATTTGAATTATTATCGGTATCTTTCGTGGTAGTATTTGTGCTCTTCTTTTTCTTTTTCGACGGGGACGACGATTTATTCAAAGTATCATGAGTATCTTCGATATTAACGTTTGTCTTCTTCTTATTTTTTTTCTTGTAGGCAATGCCGCGGGCCTTGGCCTGCAATTCGCGGACCTCACGGAGGTAGAGACGGACGGCACGGGCGCCGAAGGGGTTGGCGTCGGGCTGCGCGGAGCTCATGTTATTGTTCTCCTCTTCGAAGGCTGCCCGTAGGCGCCCGATGAGGGCGTCGAGGCTGCCCCACGCCTGACGGAGCGGGCACGGGCACGGTGACGGCGTGCAGGGCTGCCCGAAGAACGGGCAGGTAGGGGTGTGCACCTATTGGGACGAATGAACGTTAGAAATAATATGAATACAAAACACAAAAATTCAAACTCAAGTTTTCAATTTTGTTTGTAACTAATGTGTTAGTAATTAAAATCTTTTAACATTTTTAACATCTAATCATCAAAACATCCAATCATGCATGCACAAACTACTAAGTAGATATATGGTTATATATATATATATATTTATTAAGTAGAGTAGTGGTTGGCGAAAACAAATAAATAATCTAAAGCTTTTGCTGTAACGAAACTCTTTAATATATTTAATAAAGTTTATTCTCTAATAAGATTACTTAAATTCCTACGTACGTACGCACTCCTACATGCATGATAACAATAATAATAATAAAAAAAGAAAGTAAATCTAAATCATTAATTGATGTTGATGTGAATTAATTATAATAACGGGATGATCGATCACCTTGGTCTTTCCGAACTGGTCGAGGTGGCGGAGGAACTCGAGGATGTGGGCGCTGCTGCACCCGGAGAGCGCGAGCGGCGGGTGGTGCGCCTTCAAGTACTGTAAGAACGCCAGCCAGTCCCGCCGCTTCTGCGACTCGTACCTGCTCAACTGCGGGCGCTGCAGGCGTTCTGCAGCGCCCTCGGTTGAGCCTGCAGTCATTGTAGTTAAAGATCTGTGGCCGCGGGTGAGGAGGGGGGCGAGCTTGGTGGGCGCCCAGTACGTTTCTATTCTGTTCTATTGTGTTGTGTTGTGTGGTGTGTTCAAAGAGTGTAGTAGGGAGAACCAACTTTTTTCTTAAAAATAATAATAATAATAATAATAATAATAATAATAATTTTAAGTGCAGTGGTTTGGAGAGCTGTAGAGGAGCTACGGTTACTATATATAGCAAAGATGAAAAGCAGAGAAATAATGGTGATGGACAAATTAAAAAGAAAAGAAAAGAAAAGAAAAGAAAATAAATTATATGTGAAGCTTCTTTACTCAAAGTACAGTTTAATATACTGTTTATTACTGTTTTAAAATTTATATATGTTTTATATAATAAATGTTGGATTAGAACGCCTATCTATATGTCGGATTCTCACAAATTTTTTTTTGTCTGGTTTTTCGGGATGATCTACCACTTCATCATTGAACAGAGAACGTAGTCAAATATCGTACAAGCATTAATTAATGTCGTAAGTGGTGACTCAACATCTCATCAATGCAGCAAGAGAAATGTTACCTGCATATTTTTATTTTTGGGCTTTGCTACCCATACATCCAAAATTGGGTGTATATTTTACACCCCACCCATTCAAGAGTGGGGTTTTCTCACCCATCACTTCGAAGTGATGGGTGAAATTCACCCCACCCTAGGATGGGTGGGGTGTAAGATATACATCCAAAATTGGGTGTACACTTATATATACCCTTTATTTTTATAGCGCGTGAATCTTACACTCTTATTATTAAAATAATATTTTTTTAAAAAAAAATTATGATCTTAATTTTTTTAAAAAAATAAATAAATTAAAATAGGATAATTACATATGATCACCAAACTTTTAAAACAGCTAGCATTAATTATCAATTTGACCGCCTAACAATACTTAAAAATAGGTACGCCAAATTAAATAGCTGAATTTAACAATTAAAATTAATCTTAAATTATATTGCGCAGAGTTTAACATGCATATCTTTTTTCAAATTGTTATTATCATATGAAAAAACTTATTTTTAATTAATTTTATATTTTTAAACTATTTTAACTTATATATTAATTATTAATTTTATATAGTATAATTTTGTATTGAGGGGTATATATATTGAGATAGACTCGAAAATCAGAATATTCTGTTGAATCAGTGGTGTAGTATGAATGATTATTTTTATCTATTGTATTCTCCATATATTTTATCATATATGAGCTTAATATTTATGAACTTAATTAATTATTAGATTTGAAGACAGGTCTCTCTATTTTCTTATTCGAATTTCGCTAAAACAAAATTAGATTATAGCGATATATTTCGTGACACTTTTTTTACAATAGTTCTATTTATACTCCATCTATATTCAAAATTAGATTATATAAACATATTTTTGAGACACATTACAGTAATGTGCCGCTATACACCCTAACGACTGCACATATAGCTACACTAATAACAAGTGTCGGTATTTTTTTTCAACAGCATTTTTTTTTTAAAATTTAGAGATATTTAAAAGTGTCAATAATTTTATTATAGTATTGGGAGATAGTTATTCTTTTTATTATTATTATTTTTATCAAGTTTTAAAAACATTTATGTTAGTTCTTTCCTTCTTTGCATAGAAATATGCTTATTTTAATTAATCTTCAAAACAAGCTATATTTCTTTAATAAAATACCTAAGAGCTTTACTCCTAAACAAAATAAAAAATATATATATAATATATTATGTTAGATATGTCTTCAATTCAATTTTAGAATAGTAAGACTTTGTAATCTTATTCTGTTTTGATTATTTCATTAAATTTATATTATGTTTAAATTCAACAAATTTGTAATACTTATTATATTAGAATTTAATTATTATTATAAATATACTCTTTATTCTATTAATAAATAATTATATATTATAAAAAAAATTTCATACGTCTTCATAATATATATATATATTTATGCTTTTTAATTTTTTCTGTTCTCATTTCAATTTTTTTTTATATATATTTTTACATCCAACGAATTAATATTTTTTGTTATTTTATCATGGTAAATTAAACTGGTATTGATTCCTATAAACAGGTAGGGACAAGTGATTATTAGGTTCAATGAATCAAAACGCGCTCATGCAACAAAACAAAGGCAAAGGGGATATGAATATGATCACATTACAAGGCATGCACTATACATACGGAGCTCAACCTGGCATGACTTATTAACTTATTGCGTGCAGCATAAGTTTAGCGCTGATGAAGGACGGTCAGGCGTGGTCCTTCACTTTGCTCGCTAGCTGCTCCAGCAAAGACCAGCCCGGCGGCGCCGCCCTATTTGACCCGAATTTTTTTGCAGTCCAGTTCGTAGAAAATATATCTTAAATTCAATAAAACTCTGCCGTGCAAAATCAAATTTAAAGTAAATATGTGTAATGAGTAATTTCATTACGGCAGCGAATTCTCAGGGCCCGTTTGGTAACGAAATAAGACAGAACTAACTATTTCAGAAATAAGTATAAAGTACGGAACTAGTATAGAAAAACGTTTGGATGATTCCAGAGATAAAAGATTTTATATTTGGTATTAGTTATTTTAAAGGCTAAATTACAGAAAATCCTCCTGTCATATCCCGCTTTTTCACTTTACCCCCTGTTATTTAAAAGTCGACAATCTGCCCCCTCGTAATTACCGAATTGTCTTTAGGGGGCAACGACGTTAACGAAAATGGTAAATTGACGAAAATGCCCTTTTTTTTTTAAGGGATATTTTTCAAGAGTATTTTGGGCATATGAAATTATATTTTCAAAAAAACTGACGGCGGAGGGTTATTGCACAATTCGGTAATTACGAGGGGGCAGATTGTCGACTTTTAAATGACAGTGGGTAAAGTGGAAAAGCGGGATATGACAGGAAAGTTTTTTGTAATTTAGCCTATTTTAAATGATCTTTTTGCTCTCAAATTTTATTATGTAATAATGAGGTGAAAGATTGTGCCTCGGGAGACGTAAAAAAATATTTAAGGAAAAAGTAAGAGGGTGGTTGGAAAGAGTGAGATCAGTAATTCTCACTTATTCTAGTTGTATTGGAACAAAATATTTCTATAGTTCCTGATGTATTTGGGAGATAAGAAAATATCCCCTTATCTCCAAAATAATTTCAATACCAAACGGGCCTTAGAAATTGCATTTTACCGATATTTCAACCCGTATCTTTACAATGTCTCGATGCATGCACCGACATTGTTTTCTATGAATACTAAGTTTTTGCGGACGGACACGGACATATGATACGAGACAAAACACGAATCAAAACACGATATCTTGACAGGTTCTAAAAAATTATGATACGAATATGATATGAGCAATCAAATAAAATATAATATTTTTAATATAATAATATAAATCTATTATATATAAATATTTAATTTATAAGAATATTACTATATTTTTTTATAATAATGAAAGTTAATACAATTTTTATTGCTCGTTTATATATTTAAAAATAAAAATTTTCTTTTATGCATAAGTTATTTTTATTGTCTACAAAAAAATATATGTTTTCATAAAAAAAATAAAATATTTATTATCTTGCATATATATAGAGAGAGAGAGAGAGACAGAAAGAGAGAGAGATGAGCTGGAATACTATGAGTAGCAAATCGGCTCGATTGTCATTCATTTCTTTTCGATGATGGAGCTTTCAAATCGACGATCAGTACCGTTGAACACGATCTGAACCACTGAAAGTATTTAGAAATTAAATTTTAATTTTTTTCGATATCATTGATCTAATGATCAAAAAATTGTAAAATTTATAATTTTAATAATAAATATAAACCTTTAATTTGTTCGTTTAACGGTATAAAAAAATTTAAATTAATTTAAGTGTTATGGACCGGCGCCGAACGTACGCTTATGTCGTGTCTGCGTCAGATAGGAGTTTGACGTGTGTGTCTGACAAGAACACATGAGACTTATAAAAATGTCCGTGTCCGTGATACGTGGCTCTTATAGTGAGAGAGAGAGAGAGAGAGAGAGAGAGAGAGAGAGAATCAATAAGTATCATGTATATGTATTTTATTAGCTGTCGGCGATTTCTTGGAAATATGTTTGTAGAGGCAGCAACACTTTTGGCTGTTTGTTTGGTTGTATATAATTATAATTATACAATAATTATAACTGTATATAAATTTAAATTTGTCATTTGATTTTATATTTTTAAATTCGACTATTGTACTTAGAACTGCACAAGAAGACTCAAATATAATAGTCAAATTTATGTTCAAATTAATTGCAATTTTTACTGTAGCAAATAATGAAAGTAACATTAAACAAAAATAAACTTGTCTCCTCACTAATCTTGCAAACAAAAGTAATTTTTACATCATAAAATAAGACCAGGGACGAAACTATAGTAGGGCCCAAGGTGGTCATGGCCCCCCTCAACATTTTAATATTACTCAATAATTCTTGATACTAATTTATCTCTTTCTCTCTCTTTTAGATAATAATGGCCCCCTTAACTTTTTATTATTTATTTTTATGCTAATATAATTTTTTTTATTTTTTATTCGTATACATTTTAAATAGATGAAAATATATTAGGAGTCTCGTACTTACAAACTATTTGAAATACATATCTTAACTCCAATTTTTTTTATTTCATATTTTTTTAATTTCTAACTATTTTTGGTAACTAAATAAAATATTATACTAAATTTAATAGATCTTTTAGTTAAAGTCATTGATCTAATTGAATTACGGTTATATTTAATAAAATTTTTAGTTATTTGAATAAAATAATATAAATAAAATAATTAAAAATTAAATATTTTTAAATTAAAAAATTAAATATTTTTATATTAATTACTTAATTAATAAATTTTTTTAAAAAATATTGATGATGTATTAAAATTTTTATTTGAATATATTTTGGCCCCCCTCATAGTTAAATTCTGGCTTCGTCCCTGAATAAGACTTATATAACTACTAATGTAGATATCTGTATGTTGTAGCGAGTAGATATTATTGTATTAATCAACTATGATAAAAATGATCAAAAATTGATAAAATAAGAATTCAATCATAAATTTTAAACATCATAAAATAACAAATTCCTTCTAAATCATCTAAATACATAATAAAGATCACAACTTATCTTTAGCAAACACTGCGATTATGTCAAAAATCTTATTGAATGGAGAATTTATATATAAAAATATAAAAATCGAAAGTATAGAAAGAGATCAAGGTGATTGCAGGAGAAATCACTAGGGGACGTAGAACTCGACGACGACAAAGGAATGATTGGAGACGGTGTCTGTAAAGTCGGGGGAATCAAGTGTGAACATTGAAGCGGGTTTCGCCTCCTCTGCCGCCGCTAGGGTTATATTCGTCAATTAATATAATAATAAAATGATTGAGAGAGGGAATAAGAAATAAACAATAGAGGGAGTGGAAGATGTAAAGAAAAAAATCATGTTAAATAAAAAATAATATTTTTACATCATTTCAGTTTTTTGAATTCATAACTTACGCATTCTAAATTTTCTATTCCGTCGCTTCAATTTTTTAATTATAATTAATAAAATATTTAAATAATTTGTTGTTAGATGAAAAAATATTATAGGAAAGAAGAATGGTGGAAATGAGGAAAGGTACAATAAAAAAGAAGAGGGAGGAGATGCGTGGACACAAAAAAAAAAAAAAAAAAAAAAAAAAAAACCAAGAGTTTCAAACTTATACATTATGAATTAATAAATATTTAATATATGACTATTATATTTTTAACTCTGTGTCTCTTAAATTATTTTGCATTTACATTTAGGGTATATATAAGTGTACACCCAATTTTGGGTGTACATCTTACACCCCACCCATCCTAGGGTGGGGTGAATTCCACCCATCACTTCGAAGTGATGGGTGGAGAAAACCCCATCCTTGGATGGGTGGGGTGTAAGATATACACCCAATTTTGGGTGTATGGGTAGCAAAGCCCTATATTTGTATAAGTATCAAGTAATTAATACTTGTAAACTTTCTATCGTTAGATCTATTCGATCTTTTGATCAATTTCATTTCTTAGATTATTATATTTCATCAACCATTCATTTAACTCAAAAAGTCCATTATCATCCTAACCACAAATCTTTTTATTCAAGGACTAAAAACTTATAAGCACCCATCAATAACTTGGTACTTTTAAAAATATATGAACTCAATTATATATATATATATATATATATATATATTTAAAAATATAATTTTAATTATATTTATAAATTCTTTATTATTAAATTTGTATTGAGATTTATGTTATTGTGGTCTCTCTTTAGTTCACTGCACAAATTTTAATACAAACTTAATAGTAAAAAAATATAATTAAATTTCTGCTTTTAGAAGTATATAAGTTCTAGTCTCTCTTTCTCTTTTATATATATATATATATATATATATATAAAAGAGAGAGAGAGAGAGAGAGAGAGAGAATTGAGTTTCTATATTTGTAAAAGCTCCAAATTATTTGCGTTTGTAAGTTTTTTATTTTTTGATATAATAATGTGCAGTTAGGATAATAGTGGGTTTCTTGGGTTTAGTGGATGGTTGATAGAATAGTATGATCTAAGAGGTATAATTAATTAAAATATTAGATTTAACGGTAGAAAACTTACAAATATTAATTATTTGGTGCTTGTACGAGCACAGTAATCAAACTATATATATATATATATATATATATATATATATATTTATTTATTTATTTATTTATTTATTTATTGTCAGCTTTTATTTTTGGTACGAAGAGCATTCACGTGTGAGATTCCAGAAGGGGGACTATTTTGCTCTAGTAGGTTCCCTTGAGAGCAATGAACACGAGGGGACCATGTATATTATTGCATTATTGGGCCCGTTGGTTCCACCAAAGTAAAGTGCAGAATATTGTAAATTTTGCAGTAAAATAAATTTCAAATAAAAATTATTTTACTTTTGATGTTTGTCAATATAGCATTAGAATTGAAGTTTTTCAGATTTTGCTATTTGTTTTCACAGAAAGTAAACAGTATAAAAATTAAAGTATATATATATATATATATATATGTATATATATATATATATATATATATATATATATATTTTGAGAGAGAGAGAGATTACTATGCTTTTATGAATATGATGGGCTTCATGCTCATAAATTATTTTCGATGATAAATTTTTCGATTCGACGATTCATATCGTTAAATATAATTTAGCGTATTTAAAACTTAAGTTTCGACAATAGTTATGGTTACAGTAAACCAAATAACAAAAATAAATATTTAAGACCTAAATAACTTCACACTATTTTACTTTCGGTAAAGCAAACAAATCCTTAATAATTAGCTATAATATGTAAAATAAAGAGTTACTAGTGTAGTTACCCGCGCGATGTGGCGAGTAAATTTTACTTAAGTATTTATTATTATTATTATTATTATTATTATTATTATTATTATTATTATTGATTATAAATGATAGTCTAAAAAAATAAGGTTAAAATATAAAGTTCATTAAATATTTAGAAGCAATGCTATAACTATCAAATAAAAAACATCAGTAAAATAATTTGCAATAGTTGGTAAAAAAATTCTTGAAGAAGTTTTTTTTATTTTTGTTAACTCAACATTCCATATGATTAAACTCAATAATTAAGTGAAAAAAGTAAGAAGCTTAAGAAAAAAATATATATAAACCTGAAAAGATTTTTAAAATTAAACAATAATAAAAGATAAAAACTACAATTGAAATACAAACTAAATCTGCAAGAAAAGATTAATACACACCTACAAAAAAGGATAAAGATTAAAACTGAAATTTTCACACCTTTGTCCTATATATGAGTTCACTGTTCAAAATTCTTCAACAATTCAATATTATAACAATTCTACAGAAAAAAGTAATAATTGAGAGACTACAAACTCTCGGAACAGTAAAAATAAAAGAGAAAGAGAAGAAGAATTTGATAATAGCTATAATTAATTAAATCAAAGAAGAGAAGAAAAAGATAATTTATCTCAGATTCAACCTTGCATATATAGACAAAGATGGAGAGAGAAAGTGTAGGGAGAGGCATAGGTAAAAGGATTCGCGTATGTACAATACTCATGCCGAAAGTCACGGGAAAAGCGAGAGATGAAGAACAAAAAATCACAACAGAAAGACGGAAAAAAGGAAAAGAGAGAGGAGTAGAAATAAGGAATATCAAAAGATATCATAGTTATATTTAAAAATAAATAGTTTTGGTTAAAGATGAAAGTCGTGGGAGAATGGAAAAGAGAGATGAAAAGCCAAAAATTATGGAAAGACAAAAAAAAGAGAGAGGTGTAGGAATGAAAAATGTCAAAAAATGTTATAATTATATATAAAAATAAATAATTTTGATTGAAGATAGATCCTATTTAGCACCGCCAAAAAAAAAAAAAAAAAAAAAAATTCACATCACTACTAGAATATTAGCTTTTATATAATAAATAGGAAAAGGTAGAATTGGACTTAATTGAATATATCATTCATGAGGGTTTTCACCCTATCATTCATGAGGATTTACACCCTTTATATAATACAAGAATAAGACTTACATGGTATATCAATCAACCCCAAAAGGAAAAGAATGAATGATAAATATGGTACATAATTAAGAAGAATATGGAAGGTGAATGAATGCACATATGGCAGTAAGCATGTGGAAATTATTTCCTTTAACACCCCCCCTCAAACTGAAGATGGTTTGTTGAAAATCAGCTGAAGTTTGGATACCAGAGTCCGAAAACGCTCCAAGGAATGTGTCTTGGTAAAAAAGGTCAGCAGCTTGGTAGCGGGGGGTTTGGGGGGAGGTTGGTTATGCAATCTCAATTCCAGATGCTTTCAGAACAGGGGAAGCAGACGAGGGCGGCGAAGACGCCGGAGGAGACGAGGGCGGCGAAAACCCTCCGCCCCCGTGGGAAGGCGCGGCCGGACTCCCCGGCGCATTCGGCTCTCCCGGTGCATTCCGCGCTGGCGACGGAGAATTCGAAGTCGCCGCGGGGACTGGTGACGGTGCCAGCCGAGCAGGAGACGGTGCCAGCGGAGCCGACGAAGGTGCCAGTGGAGCAGGAGACGGTGCCAGCGAAGCCGACGAAGGTGCCAGCGGAGCAGGAGACGGTGCCAGCGGAGCAGGAGACGGTTCCAGCGGAGCCGGCGACGGTGCCAGCGGAGCAGGAGACGGTGCCAGCGGAAACGACGAAGGTGCCAGCGGAGCAGGAGACGGTGCTAGCGGAGCCGGCGACGGTGCCAGCGGAGCAGGAGACGGAGCTAAAGCAGGGGAGGGCGAGGTTGCAGGGGGAGTTATGGGAGACGATGCTGGCCATTCTCTGTTGCTTCAGTAGTTGCATTGTACTTGTGACAAGTCATGCGATGGACGTGAGGCTGGTGCAGTAGGGCTGGATCGCATGTCATGATGTACATCGGAAAAAGGCTTATAACGAGGGGAAGCAGAAGTGGCAAGAACAGTAGAACTATCGGAATCCGTCGTGATTATTGCTGCACAACCAGTAATAGCAACGTCGACTACAGTGATAATGACGATCAGGCAGACGGGCTCTCAGTACGGTGGTGACAACGTCGACGACAACGCGCAATGCTGGATGGAATCGATGATATCGACCGGGATAGATAACCTATCGTCTAAAAAATAGAGTAATTGGAGTAACCTGTCTCTGATACCATAATAACTAGGAAAAGGTAGAATTGGACTTAATTGAATATATCATTCATGAGGGTTTTCACCCTATCATTCATGAGGGTTTTGTCACGCCCCGAGTTTAAAAATCAGGTCTGAAATTTTTTTTTTTTTCCCTTTTTATTTAATTACAAAAATTCAAGTTCCTACATTCTAATCTGTCACGCCTCGAGTTTAAAAATCAGGTCTGAAATTTTTTTTTTTTCCTTTTTATTTAATTACAAAAATTCAAGTTCCTACATCTCTCCCACCAAAAAGGAAGTTTCGTCCCTGAAACTTAATTAAACCAGGTTGCAATAGTGACAATCAGTCACAGGTTTACACCCTTTATATAATACAAGAATAAGACTTACATGGTATATCAATCAACCCCAAAAGGAAAAGAATGAATGATAAATATGGTACATAATTAAGAAGAATATGGAAGGTGAATGAATGCACATATGGCAGTAAGCATGTGGAGATTATTTCCTTTAACATTATATATAAAGAGGTATAATAACATATTTTAGTTAAACCAATTGAAGTTCTCTGCAATACATTTCTCGTGATGCATTTGCTGACATAAGGCATCAAAATAAATATTTTATTTCTAAAAAACCTAACATTCTATCTGTTTTATTTATTTTTATTCGAATTTGAAATCTCAGGAACTAATAAACGGTAGGAGGTAGGACCCCAAAACTTTTGATTTTGCTTGGATTAGATTAAAAGAAAAAAAATTATTGGACATTGTTTTATGAAGTTAAATAGAACTTTGGTTTATTTCAGAAAAATAAAAAAATAGAAATTTGGTTGGGCTGGGCCCATAATTACTCAATCCAATTGGGCTGGACCCATAAATTTATTGGGCTTATTATTTAATTATTCCATTAAATCCTAATTGGTCCTAGGCCCAAAACCAAACCAGGCCTCAAAGGGCCCAATTCCAGCCCAATTTTCAACACCCATTGATCCAACATTATTGAAGAGATATATTATTCTGTACAAATTAAATAAAACTAAATATCATCTTGTGTTAATTTAATATAAGGTTAATTGCATACGGCTCTCTATAAACATATCGAATAGCAGATATATCCTACAAAGTTAAATTTTTCATATTTATTCTTTCAAAGTTCAATGTTATTCATATATATTCCTTTCGTTTATTATCGTTAGTTCACTGTTTATTTTTTAACATATTATATGTGAAATAACAGTTTTGTTTTTTCAAAAATGTTCCTCTAAAAAATAATACATAAATATTTGAAAGATAAAATTAACTCACTACTAACTAAGATTAAGTATTTAATCTATGATTAACTAGATTTTTCTGACAGAGATAGACGGTATGGGTATATATGAATAACGTTGGACTTTTGAAGGATAAATATGAAAAATTAAACTTTGTAGGAATATATATGTTATTCGATATATTTACAAAAAACCGTATATAATTAACCCTTAATATAATTGTGTAATTAATCTCGTTCAAAGTATGATGTGTAATCAATGAATACTTAGTCACAAAATGTCAAAATCAAGCAAACTCAGTTCACTACAATAAAATTAGGTTATAGCGACACTTTTAAGTGTTTCTAAAATCTAAAAAAAGTATCGCTGATAAAAATACCGACACTTATTGCAAGTGTTGCTATATGTGCCGTCGCTAGGATGTATAGCGACACATTTTTATAATATGTCCCAAAAATATATGCCTATAATCTAATTTTGGATATAGATGGAATATAGAGAGGACACTTATACAAAAGTGTCACAAACATGTGTCCCTATAACCTAATTTTGCTGTAGTAATTACGCTGTGCAATATTAAATAAACATACAACGAAATGCTATATCAAATAAAAATATTGTGGAGTATTAATCCTAATACGACTCGAATCAGCTCCAAATCTGACTGAATTGGTCAGATTTTCAAATCGGGTAGAATTATCCGATCAAATTTAGTCAGTAAATAATAAATTCAATAAATGCATACATGTGTTATTAATATTGAAATTTTACTAAAAATGAATGGTTTTATATCATGATGGGCTACTCACATGAATTTAGAGGAGTAGTGTCTCTGTCTCACAACAACACAATATTGCATTTGCATATATATATATATATATATATAGTTCGGCTGCTATACTATTAATAGTATAAAGTTATTGATATTATCAAGTTTTCTACCCTTAGATCAACCTCTTTAATCATTTTCATCCGTTAGATTTTACTATTTTCCAATCACTTATTAAACCAAGAGGCCTACTATCATCTCAACCACATATTTTTTAATTCAAGGGTTAAAAATTTAATAGCACTAATAACTTTATACTATTAATAGTATGCCAACCTAGCTCTCTCTCTCTCTCTCTCTCTCTCTCTCTCTCTCTCTCTCTCTTTATATATATGTATAGCTTATATACTTTCAAAAACACAAGCAAAAATATGTTTGTGAATTTTTTATTATTAAATTTGCATTGAGATTTGTGTAATTGTACTTTTTCTTTCTCCCACTTTAGTTGACTTTACAATTGCACAAATCTCAATACAAATTCAATGGTAAAAAATTCACAAACATGGTTTAACTTGTGCTTTTAAAAGCATATAAGTTCTACTAAGTGTATATATATATATAGAGAGAGAGAGAGAGAGAGAGAGAGAGAGAGAGAGTCCGGCTACTATATTATTGATAGTACCAATCATTTGGTGCTAATAAGTTTTCTACCCTTAGATCAACCCCTTTAATTATTTTCACCCATTAGATTTTATTATTTTCCCAACCACCTATTAAACCCAAGGGGCCGACCATCATCTTAACAATACATTTTTTACGACCATCATCTTAACAATACATTTTTTAATTTAACGGTTAAAAACTTAATAACACCAATAACTTGGTACTATTAATGGTATTCCAGTCTAGCTCATATATATATATATATATATATATATATATATATATATATATATATATATATATATATATATATATATATATATAGTCCGGCTAGAATACTATCGATAGCACCAAACAATTGGTGCTATCAAGTTTTTAGCCGTTAGATGAAAAGATATGCGGTTGGGATTATAGCGGTCCGCTAAGATCTTTACAATTCAACCAATTACCTAGTAAACCCTAGGGGACCACTATAATCTCAACCGCATTTTTTTTCATCTAACGGCTAAAAACTTGATAGCACCAATGGTTTGGTGCTATCGATAGTATTCTAGCCTAATTATATATATATATATATATATATATATATATATATATATATATATATATATATATATATATATATATATATATATATATATATATATTCGATGAAAGGGTGTACGGTATGATTATTTTAACGGCCGATGTGATACGATGAAAGGGTGTACGGTATGACTATTTTAACGGCCGATGTGATACGTTTGTAAGTTCAACGGTGTAGAACAATCCAAATTATATAAAACTAATAAAAAATTATACTTAACATCAAGAATAAGATCAATACTTTCGATTTAAAATTAAATCTTTTATCACTATTTTTTATGAGATTTTTATTTTCAGCCGTTCATTTTAGGGCTATTCATTCACTAGGTAAACGAAGTAAAAAAATTATGAAATTTGGTTTCTAGATAGTTTCATCATTGTAAATCAAATCTAAGAGAACCGATCGTCGAATCGAATGATCCTTCATTGAAAATAACTTATAAGCACAGAGACTTCCGTACTTGTTAAAATATTGGAGCCTAGCTCTCTCTATACTATTAATAGCACAAAGTTATCGGTGCTATTAAGTTGTTAACTCTTGAATGAAGGGATGTACGGTTAGGATGATAGCGGGCTCCTAGAATTTAGTGGGTGGTTGAAAAAATAATATGATGTAAGAAATGGAAATGATCAAAAAGGGTATCTAACGACGAAAAATTTAGTAGCACCCTGTGCTTGATGCTATCGATAGTATAGTAGTCGGACTCATATATATATATATGACTAGGCTGGAATATTATCGGTAGCAAACGAACTCTATTGTCATCTATATGTTTTTGATGATGGAACTTCCAAATTGCCGATCAACATCTTTAAATATGATTTTAGATCATTTAAACTATTTGAAAATTAAATTTTATATATTTTCGATATTTTTTTATTGTCTATCAAGTGGACAAAATAATAAACAATTGAAATTGAATATTCTTCGAAAAGTGATAATAGGAGTCTTATAATAAAGATCAAGAGTATAGATTTTATTTTAAATAGTTTAAAAAATGTTCTAATCAAAATTTATTTAACTTATATTTTTTTTACACCATTAAACTGACAAAAATTTCATATTTATTATTAAAATTATAATTTTTATAATTATTTGATCATTAGTAATATCAAAAATATTTAAAATTTAATTTCTATATATTTTTAGTGGTCTAAATTATATTTATTAATGTCGATTATCAATTTAGAAGTTTCATCATTAAAAATAAATAAATGACAATGATATCTACTCGCTACTAATAACATTCTAGCTCATCTCTCTCTCTCTCTGTAAAATATTAGAAGCTCCAAAAGAAATAAAATTAAAAATATTAAAAATATAAATATCAAAATTTTCCTATTCCCACTATAACATAAATATCAAAATTTCCGCAATCCCAGTTTCCCACCAACTAGAGTACTGCTTTGAAGGAAAAAGAAAAAGAAAAAAAAAATAAAAAAAAATAATATGTTTTCTTATTTTGTCAAAGTCGTTAAAGGAACCATCCGTGCACGCGTTATTTTCGTGGAAAATGTAGTTTCCTCGGATAGGGGTGTGGGATAATGATACGATACCGTTTCCTAACTTTTTTTTTTTTTTTTTTTATCATTTTTTTTTAAAATTATTATTTTTGACCAAATCTGTTTGCGTGAAGTCATAATAAAAATTCGTAAGCACTATGTCAAGAACTTAACTTTCTTTTGCATTTTTTTTTTTTTTTTTTCGAATCTCAAGATGTCGGACACGGAAGCCGAAAAGTTATGAGCTTTCTTAATTTTTTTTAAAAAATAATAAATTTAGAACTCATGGAAGCTCATAGCCTTTTCTTTTGACTTGCATTTTTGTGCCACTTGGTATTTTTTTTATTAGACTTATGGGCGGCGAGTGATCTATATAAGATTGTGACCTCCCCCCATAAAATAAGTAAGAATCAATTGTACTAGAATTCTTCTTCTTCCAATTTTTTTTTGTACTTCAACTTAGGGCGAGTAGGTTCAAGTTCGCAAGAGAAAGTGTAGACTTGCTCACTTCGTGAAGAAAGACGAGCACCGTACGGACTTTTTAAGTAATTTCGCTTCAGTCCGTGAGAGCTAGTTGTATTTTACGCGTTGAGTAAAAACAATGATCATAACGCCAAGAAAAATTGAGTTGCAGAAAGTGAAATTTTTTTTTATTTATCTGACCTGTCTGATTTCTTTAAAACTCTGCCAATTTTTTTTTTCAATTCGAACTTGTTTGAATCTGTTTGGACCAAATCTAATACATACAATATTTAGTGAATTATAGCTTGGTACTAAAACTTAAGGATTTTTTTCCAAATAGATACAACAAATTTTCACATGTACATGTCTTGTTATAAAGAATCTAACATGGAATATTATTCTTTCATTATAATAATAATAATAATAACAAATAGAATCATACATAATACAAAAGTTCCAAGGGTAAATAATAAATCTCTCCCATTGTCCACATGCTTAATATTTTTATCATGAATATATAAATATCTCCAATATCTTTTAGATAAAAAAGTTTATTATTTATTTCAAAATAATCTTTCATAAATGCTAAAAAAAAAAAAAACTTAATTTTAAGCATATTTATTAAATAATTTTTCACCTATCAAAATTGTGAATAAATTATATAATTTTGGAGTAGTATATTATTTTAGTTTTAAGAATAATGTGTTTTTTTTTAACTGATTTATGCAATTGTAATAATTTTTTATTATAATTTAACTAGTATGGTTCAAGTGTAGCATCATGAAATTGGTTTGGGCAAAACCTTATAATATAATTATAAATCATCCACTAATTACCACATGATTATTTAAAATTAGCAAACTAAACCCAAAAGAACACACAGAATGATAATAAAAATAATAATAATAATAATAATAGGGATAATTGCCTGTGTACCCCTGTAATATGATGAAATATCTGATTTACCCTTCTTATTTTTTCTTTCTAAATAAAACCCTAATACCTTCCATATTTTTTCTGATATACTCCTATTTTGAGGGTATATCAGAAAGAATTTGGATTTTTAGAAGGGTATATTAGAGAGCAAATTTTTTAAGGAGTAGATATGAAAGTTGGGAACTTAATAGGGGTATATAGGCAATTGCCCCATAATAATAATATAAAGTGTAAACAACGCCCCCTCCCCTTACCCACCTTTTATGCGGACGCACGGAAAAAAAGTTTCAAAAAAAAAGGAAAAAAAAAAAGTGCGAATATTAAAGCACCGAAACTCTTTTCTCCTACCAAAATTCCACCTTTTTTTTTCCTTTTTTTTTTTCCTCCTAATTTTTTTGGCCTCCGATTTTTTTTTATTTTATTTTATTTTTTTTTTTATAGAATTTCTCTCGTCTTTTTAATTGGTCTCAGATCTCAGTTTTGAGAAACCCTAACACTAGAATCGGAGAGATCGTAGGAGAAAACCCCTTAGATCTCTAGAATCGCCGGGAATTGGTGTCTCGTTTAGGGTTTGGAGTGCTAGGGTTTTAGTAGTTGGTATCGATGAGAGGAGTCGAGGGAGAGGGTGCTGGGGTTGCGGAGAAGCCGGGGCCCGTTCGCGATCTCGGAGAATCGGGCGATGCTGCTGCTGGTAACCTCTCTTATTTCTCTAATTTTGCTCGATTTTTGTACTAATTTGATGAGCTTGGTGTTGGATTGAGCTGGGTTTTAGTCGATTCTTAGATTTGAGATGTGTTCCTTAGAACCTGTGTGGTATCTCGAATTAGGGTTTTATTTGAAGGTTTGGTTGTTGTTGTATGAGTAGGAGGTGAAACTTTATGCAGTAGTAAACGATCACAAAGTTCCAAGTAGGCAATCGTGCAATTATATTTTAGATTGCTGTTGTTGGTTTATTAGTGCTGTAGTGTGGTTTCGCACAGGCAATGATTGTATGCGTTCTATGTTTTTACAAATGGATTACGAATGTTTATCCCTGTATCTTTCTGCTTGATGAATGCAGTCCCATGTATTGTTTGTTTATTAATTGAGACCTAAAACTTGTTGCTGTGTTGGTTCAAAATTGTTGCTTCTCGAACTTCATTGTTCAACTGTGTTCATTATGCTTCATTTAGTAGCTAAATTGCTTGCTTTTAGTTGCATTAGCATGTATATGCTAACTGTTTTTGCATTTATCCTCTTTCCTGTTTATGTCCTGAGAACTGCAGCTTATGAATGAATATGTGTACTCTTACAACAGTTTCTGCACATTTCACATTTGCTTTGCTGTCGACTTTTTCATTTTCTCTTTTGTTGATGCAACTTCAACCTATTTCTTAGCAGAAAATGCCCATTTTAATGCTTCACGATATGCGTTCTTCGGTAAGGGGATCGTGGAAGAGGTTGAACTAGGTGGGCTAGAAGATGAGATCGATAATGATACAGGATCTGGTGGGCCTGCTGATGAAGAATATCATTTTTCTTCATTTGGAAATAGAGAAGAGGTTCGATCCTTTATTTTACACAATGTGGATTAAGTGCCTTTTCTGAAGTCTAGTTCCTTCTGTCGTTCTTTGGCTATTACTTATCCAATTTCAGCTTTGTTTCTTTCTGCTCTCTGCAATTTCTGCTTTTGTTCCTTGCCTTGAGATTCTGGTACTATTGTTGAAATGCTATGTTATTTGTATATATTTTGTTTCTATCTACTTAATATTGCAAATTAAATCTCATACAGTTTTTCATTGAAAATCTTGGAGCTTTTTCTTATTAATTCATCTATCTCAAGGTTTGAATTTTCCATAGTTCAGTGGGATATGTAAATGGTACTTCTTTCACTAGGTTATATTCCCAATGTCTTTTTAATCTGCTTTATGAAAAGCTACCGGTGGATCTTAATCTTTCAATTAAGTGGTTTAAGTGAAGGAGTTTTTTCCTTATAGATAAGCTAATCAATTGAGAACACGGACGATCTGGAATATATTTGTGCATTTACATCACCGAAGAATAGGTGTTAAATTTAAAGAGATAAATGTATGGTTAGTTCTCTGAATTTTATCTTATTGCCATCTGATCCTTGAATGGCTCACCTATCAGATTAGCATTGGTTCGTACTGAAACTTTTGCTATGCCATCACCGGCTTTCTTTATAGTCTAATATTCTTAACATCTATCACATCAAGTGTTGCTTGTAGGGTAACTTCGAAGCTGGTAATCACATCAAGACAAAAAAGAGATCTCGTTAGGCTTGGCTGTTTAGGAGACCTATATGTAGGTTTTAAAGCTGGTGAGAAATTTAGAAACCACGAAATTGAAACAATTTTAATGAGAGCAGTAATTTTCCCCCTAATGCATATACTAATGCCACAGGCTGATGGAGCTATTGATTACTCATGTGCCTCTACCTTTACTAGGGAAACACTTTCCCGTTCCTTCATATCTTTTTCCTTCTTTCATATTTTGGATGGGGATCTCTTTACTTTCATATTGAGTTGAGAAGACAAGAAACTACTCGATCATCAACATGATTTTTGGCCAATGGGATATTGAGATGTTAGCTAACATCCCGAGTAATGCAACTTGCAATCTTATGGATCCTAGAACCATGGCGTTGCAGCAGTTTCAGAGAAGACAACCATAAGGGGCCCTTTTGTGGCCCAATTCTTTCATGTTATGAGTTATTTTTCCTTTTCAGTTGTTGATTCACCTACCGTAGAACTGCCATGCTGACTATTGCTTTCTCTGTATCATCATCAGGGGGGAGGAACCCTCCCATTTGTTCCCTACTTAAATTTGGTCGTGCTAGATTTTTTTCCATTTGTTTTATTTCTATGGAAAATTTAAGTAGCGAGGCTCATCTTGTGTGTTGCAGCTAGATATTTCTTCTTTATTGCGGTACCATATCTTTATTGTTGTTGGAATGCTTTATAGTCTTCGTATTATAATTTTTTGGCCTACTGTTGGTTTTATATTTTGGTGCATGATAGCTTCATTGCTGTAAAATCTGCACTGAATTTCTTAAACAGAATTTTATGTTTCATATGCAGGTTGAAGGATTAGGTTCTTTATCTGATATTGATGATCTTACAAGCACATTTGCAAAGGTAGGTGTCCGGTTATGATTTTTTATCCTATGTTTGACTGATGATAAATCTTATATAGTTTGTCTTTTTTTATTTTATAATAGTTTTGGGCGGTATATCTATATCTTTTTCTATCTTGATTTAATTTAAGTATTGATAGTGTTCAAAAGATATATCTTTTAAATGTTGATGTTTATTTAATTCATACACTTTAGGATACTTCCTATTAGATTTCCACCTTTTCAGATTTTATCGTGTGCTTGGTGCTTATATTTGATAGTATGAGAAAGATTCAGTTTTATGTTGGAAATGGCTGCTTAGTGTCATTGTAGTGAATATGTTAAAACCATTTCCTTAGTGTCATTGTAGAGTATACATTAATATGTCTTTTTTGGTATCAGCTGAACAGAGTTGTTAATGAACCAAGGCATGCTGGAGTTATCGGAGATAGAGGATCTTTTTCTAGAGAAAGTGAGTCTCTCTCTCTCTCTCTCTCACTCTCCTCTTGATACAGAATAAGTGTTTTTCTACTCTAGCATAAGAACATAATAGGAGGTGCAAGAACTGCCCTTATCTCCTGCCCTACTGCACTGTTGCTAAAATTGTGCTCTTATTTCTTCAGGTTCTTCGACTGCTGACTGGACACAGGAGGCAGAGTACCCAAGTTGGACAGAACAGCAGTTTTTAGATGCTGAAAGTGCCCAAGAAGCCAAAAGATGGTGGTCGCATCCTGACCGTTCATTGTTGTGGCTTGCAGATTCCAAACCACTGTACAGAACATCCTCATACCCTCAGCAGCAACCACAACATCACCTGAGCGAACAAATCCTTGCCCCCAAATCATCTTTCCCCTCCTATCCTTCGCCGGGTGGTGGCAGCGGATCCTACCCTTCGCTAAATCTGACTCGCCACTCAAGCATCCCTACTCTCACTACTGGCCTCCATTTGCCGCCTCCTAGTGCTTCTCCTTTTTCGGGTCTCTCAGGACTACCTCACGGCCGCCACTACAGTGGGAGTTTGCCTTTTAATCCGTCAAATCTGTCAATTAGTGGCCAGCCCCAAAAACACTGGTCAATCCAATTCAACCAGTTTGCAACAGAGCATCAGAATCTATTACCCGGCTTGTTGCAGCAACAGTTTCCACATCTGGATGGTTTAATTCCATCACCTCGGATCTTGTCTCAGGCGCAGCAGCAACAGCAGCTCCAGCTATCTCTTCCTTACCCACACTTGCAGTCTAACCACTTCAATCGCCATCCACAACCGATCAGAGACCAGCGGTCTAAACCATCGCAGAGGGGAAGACACAATGCCACACGCCTTTCCCAACAGTCGTCCGACGCGAGTAGCCAGAAGAGTGACACAGGGTGGCTGCAGTTCAGATCCAAATACATGTCCGCCGAAGAGATTGAGAGCATTCTGAGGATGCAGCATGCCGCAACGCACAGCAATGATCCTTATATAGATGACTACTACCACCAGGCTTGTCTCGCAAAGAAGTCCTCTAATTCCCAGTTTAAGCACCATTTCTGCCCAACCTCTATAAAGGATCCGCCATCAAGAACACGCTCAAATAGTGAACAGCATGCGTACCTCCATGTTGATGCACTCGGGAGGGTTTCTTTCTCCTCCATCCGACGGCCGCGCCCTCTCCTCGAAGTGGACCCTCCATTATCCACATCAGGCAATGGGTTCCATGAACAGAAGTCTTCTATAAAGCCCTTAGAGCAGGAACCTATGCTGGCCGCAAGAATCACCGTTGAGGATGGGCTTTGCCTTCTGCTTGACGTAGATGACATTGATCGGCTTCTACAGTTCAGCCAGTCACAGGATGGCGGCTTCCATCTGAAGCGGCGGAGGGAAGTGCTTTTGGAAGGGCTTGCAGCTTCGCTTCAGCTCGTGGACCCCCTTGGGCCGGGCAAGCCCGGCCACTCAGCGGGGCTCGCTCCACAGGACGACCTCGTCTTCCTCCGCATTGTGTCACTCCCTAAAGGCCGGAAGCTCTTATTGCGCTACCTTCAGCTTCTTTTACCTGGGAGCGAGCTTGCTCGCATAGTCTGCATGGCCATTTTCCGCCACCTTAGGTTTCTATTCGGTGGTTTGTCCTCGGACCTTAGTGCGGCAGAAACAACCACCAACCTTGCAAAAACTGTTTCTTCTTGCATGCGCAGTATGGAACTTAGTGCTCTAAGTGCTTGTCTTGCTGCCGTCGTCTGCTCCTCCGAACAGCCGCCGCTTCGCCCTCTTGGTAGTTCGGCTGGCGACGGGGCTTCTGTAATCATAAAAGTGCTTCTAGACCGCGCAACAGAGCTTCTCACTGATTCCCATGCCTCGACCAACTATAATGTGTCTAATCGAGCTCTTTGGCAGGCGTCTTTTGATGCTTTCTTCGGGCTGCTTACGAATTATTGTCTCGGTAAATATGAGAGCATAATGCAAATGCTGCTCATTCAAGCGCCGCCAAGTGCGGCTATTATTGGATCTGGGGCAACCAGAGCTATAAGCAGGGAGATGCCAATTGAGCTTCTCCGTGCGAGCCTCCCTCACACGAATGAGCAGCAAAGGGGAAAGCTGCTCAATTTTGCTCAGAGATCGATGCCCGTCACTGGTTTTAGTACTCACGGTGGTGAAAGCGGACCCATTACTTCTGAATCTGTCCCTGGCTAACGTACCATCGAGAGATAAATTAAGCGGCTTAATTAAACCACGTCGTCTGTGAATTATTTGAAACGCTCTGCGAAGCACACACACACACACGGTTGGCTTATATAGAACATAACCCACAGAAGGGGAGGATGATAATGTTTAAGGTTCGGATTAAACTCGACACTTTCTTTTTCGTCTTTCAATTGCTTCTTTGGCATCTGAGCACATCAATCGATGCATAAGTATAGTGCTTTAGAATGGGATTCTTCTGCTGGGATTCTTCTGAAGGTTGAAAAGTTGGTGTTGAGAAGCTGTACAGGGTCTCTGTTACTGTAACCTTCTTCGAATGTTCTTTAGAAGGCGATTGAAGGTGTCGCAAGCTCAGGTTCTTCTTTACGTTACTTTTGGTTGGTGAAGAATTAAAGCTTTTCGGCAGCTTCTGTACTGTCGGGAGCTGTGGCCTATGATCAAGTTCTGCACAGTTTGTTCTTCTCTTTCTTTCCTCAGCTTTATTTTTCAATTTGCTCAATTTCAGTTGCGCCATGTAGTCTTCGAATCATCTTGGATGAATTGTTGAATGCTCTGCGAATGAACTTGTTACTACTTAACAGAAGGTGTAATATTTCCTGTTTATTTTTTATTTTGTCGGTCGATGGATATGGTCGGATCGATGGTGCTGTCGAATTCAATAATCAGAAAATCAGGTACATTTTTTGGATTAGCTCTCTCCAGTTAGCTGGTCATCTGTCATATGTTGCTTCTATGGAGTTGGAATGCAAACAATCATTATCCGCAGGATCTATAATGAGATTTAGGTGGCAACTAACATTTCCCAAAATGGAGGAGCTTTTACTCAAATCTGCAGCAATTGTTTTAAAGTTTCTCTTGTAAGAATTTGAAGCCCTGGGCATGTGAATTTACTCCTACTAAACGCGATTTAGTGAAAAAGTTGTTGTGTGTTTTCATTTGTGGCTTTGTTGAAGGGTTATACATGTTCTACCAGTTGTCATATTGTTTGAGTAAATAATGATAATAAATGAGACTATAATTTGAATAGTGCAGTTAAAAAAAATCAATTACTTTAATTTATATATTATATTTTGTGCTTCTCTATTTAATCTCTTCAATTAAGCTAGAATACTTTTTGCAGCATCAGGTCCTTGAGTTGTTGACTTTGCTAAAGATGATTTACAGTATTTAAACTTTTTAAAACTTAAATTTTATAAATAAAATTTTCATATTATTTATTTAATGATTATGTAATTTTAAATAAGTTGTATATTTGTCGTAAAAAAAGTGTTAACTTTAGCATCACTTAAAGAAGAAACAAATAATGTTAAAATGCTATAAAATTTAATTTTTAAAAAGATCACAATTCGTGAATTATGATTAACAATATCGACTGTCGACGGGATGTTCTATCAACGTAAATAACGCAAAAGTCTAAATTTTTAATATTGATTTTTTTTTTTTTTAAAAAAAATCTTAACTCTTAAATAGGTAGGTGTGAAATTTGTAGTCTAAAATATAGATTTTTTTTAATATAAATATCTATTTTTTCCCTTCATCTTTATATTTTTTAAAAAAATTCTATTTTTGCCTCCTCAAAATTTAAAATTATATCACTTAACCTTATAGTATAACCGGATAATTACTAATATACTAATTATAAATGACAAAAAAAATAATAATTAGTAAATAATAGGAGTTTTTTTATTTTTTTCGTAAAGTTATTTAATTTAAGAGAAAATATAAGATACTCATATATATATATATATATATATATATATATATATATATATATATATATATATATATATATATATATATATAGTCGGGCTATTATACTATTAATAGTACTAAGTTATTTGTGCTATTAAGTTCTCTATCCTTAGATCAACTTCTTTAATTAATTTTTTTGAAAATAACTCTCTAAAAATTTGTATTTTTAAAAATGGCCCTACAAAATTTATATTTACAAAAATGACTCTATACCTGCCAACAGAGCGCCACGTGTGCGTGCCACGTCAGCCGGGGGAGTGAGCTGAAACGAGTTGAACACTTAGACTGAGTTAGCGTGTCTAAAGACGCAAGCTGAGCCTGCGTGTTTAGACACACACGCAGGACAAACTAAGATGAAAAATAAAAGATGGAATCTAAGGAGGAATATGCGGAGGGGATATTAGATTCGACGGCGACCAATCTCGTTGAGGTCTCCGGTGGTTATGACATTAGTGGTTGGTGTTTTTTATAAAAGTTTTTTTTTTTTTTTTTTTTTTTCTTTTTTTGCTTATATACTCGCTATTCAAATTTTTTAAATTTATTTTTTATATTTAAAATATTTTTAAATTTTTAAATTTATTAATAAACTCTAAAATGTTTGAACAAAAAAAAAAATCAATAAAAATAATATTTTGATCAATGAGAAATATATTAAATATTATATATCTTTAATTTAATTTTAAAAAAGAGACAAAATATACTCAAATAAAAATTTTAGCACATAAATAAGATGTTACCTAATTAAAATTTTAACAAAAAAATGTTTTAGTTAAATAATTAATGTAAAAATATCTTAAAAATTTTACTAAATTAATAGTACTTGGGTTAAAATTTTACTAAATTAATAGTACTTCAGTACAGGGCATATTCCTTCTTAGATTCCATTTTTTATTTTTCATTCTAAACACACCGGCTCAGTTTAGAATGAAAAACTCCTCCCAGCTCACTCCCCCGGCTGACGTGGCACGCACACGTAGCGCCCAGTTGGCAGGTATAGAATCATTTTTACAAATAAAAATTTTATAGGGTTATTTTTAAAAATACAAATTTTTAGAGGATCATTTTCAAAAAAAAACCTTATATATATATAGTCCGGCTATTATACTATTAATAATACTAAGTCATTGGTGCTATTAAGTTTTCTACCCTTAGATCAACTCCTTTAATTATTTTTACCCTTTAAATTTTACTATTTTCCAACCATCTATTAAACCTAAGGGGCCCACTATCATCTTGTAACGCCTATGGGACACCTGTGAAGAGAAAAGGGGAAAACCCCAGGTTAGAAGTAATGAAGTGAGAAAGGGTAGGAGTAGGAGGTTAAAGGAGGTAGGGTACTTAGCTTTTCTGGTGCCGGAATGCTCCTCTTCAGGGTGATAGCGACGGTCGGAGGGTAGTAACCACTGAGGAGGCGACTACAGGAGCCGCAGGTTGCGTGGGAGTAGAGAGCGAACCAGGGAGGAAGAAAGGTGCAAGCCAGCTGTGGAATGGAGAAGCCTGGAAGGGTGTAGAAGAGAGTAGCGGGTCGGGTTAGGGGAGGATCCGATCCGCTACGCCTTGACAAGGCGGCCCAAGCCCAAGCGACCCGGAGGAAGCGGTTTCAGCCAGACAAGGTGGAGCCCACGCGAGAACCGGCCCAGGAGGGGCCCATATAGGATTACAGTTACACCATAATAGTTGTCGTTCTTACTGTCACGCCCCGAGTCCGCCAATTTGTACGGTTCGGGCACGCCAACAGACCCGCCAATCGGGTAAAACCTTTTTCTACCCGAAAGGAACGGTAACATCCATAATAACACAACAAGTGTATGCGGAAGCTCAATATCAGAGTACTAAAAATCACTATAAATTTAAAACTTTCATTCAATAACTAATGCGGAAATGAAAGCATACAGGAGTGAACCATAAATTAAACTTATTACACTTTACAATTCTGAACTTGCAAATAAATTATTACATTTCCTTTACATAATTCCTCACCATACAAGGTTCACTCAAGAAATATAAAAATGGTACCTCTGCTAGACCCTCTAGGTCTCTATGCTGCTGGGCTCTTGCCCCTGTCGTATGCCTCGCTGTCGTCTGCATCTGATCTGTCTCGACCGCTGCATCCATTCCCGAACCTGTGGGGGGTCACCCAAGGGGTGTGAGAACTTACGAGCGAGTTCCCAGTGGGTTCAACCACCGAGAGAGAGTGTCCTACACCACTTGGTCCAATGGAAGCAATAATAATAGTGTGCTAGGAAACTAAAATCCTCAACATCAATATGCAGCTATGCAATAATATATCACTACACTATCTGTGTACAACCATCGACCCAGCACTACTCTGTCTAGCCACACTAGGCTGCTAAGCACCAACTCGGCCACTATGCCGCTGTATACTGGGTTCAACTAACCCGGCCACCCTGGCCACTCTATTTTTCTTTATTCTTTAGATTCTGGTGCTTTAGTTCAAGTTAACCCTTGGAAATTCTTATCCAACGGGCCCGAGCCCGGTAGTCTTGCTACCATAAGATAAGATTTCTAAGGTTGCCGATAACACTCGCAAGTGTTACCCCGTCCTGCCGGGGGGACTTGTCATACGGGACACTGCCCGATAGGGTCACTGCCCAACTCTGACAAGAGTACTCTATCTACCAGTCATACGGGTCGCTGCCCGGGAGAGGGACCCTGTCCAACTCCTGACCGTTGTACGTTCGCCCCCGGAGGTACGCCCGTTTTATCTTTAATTTTCTTTCTTTTCTTTTTCTTTCTCTTTTATTTTAGTTCTTAGCCTCTTTGCTTTTGAACACTTGCTTTCCTTTCTTATTCGAGCTTATAGCTCCCTTTTTGCCACTGGCAATTCACTTTCTCTTTTCTTCGAGCATTTAGCTCCTTGCTTTCACTTTTAGCCCTTCGAAAGTACCTCGTCCGACGGGTCACTGCCCAGGGAGTCCTGCTCCACTTGACGAGTCTCAAATTCGAAGGCGTCATTAATATCCTCTTTTATTCTCTTTATCTTAAGCAATTTGCTTGTCTTGCTTATTAACCAATTTTAGCTCTATCTTGAACAATTTGATTGTCTTGCTTATTAATCACTTTTTCATCTCTTACCCAGGTCTTGCCATACGGGTAACTAGAGAGTCTCATGGACTCTTAAACATTTCTCTTTTATTTCTTTAACTCAAATTGAAGTTAAAGTTATTATCCATTTGCCCAGACACCCTATGACCTTCTAGGGTTATATTTTGATCAGCTTTTAACCTTGGGATCTTATCCCACTTTCCTGATTCCTCATTGAATCCTAGAGTTAACTTAACTCTATTTTCCTGTTCCACTATTAACTTAGAGTTACACTGACTCTAATTCCATGTTCCACTGTTATTTTAGAATTACATTGACTCTGCTTTTCTGTTTTCCCTTTCATATCTCCACACTTGATCCACCCTTTCCATCCTCCTGATTCCTTACTGAATCCTAGAGTCAACTTGACTCTATTTTTCCTGTCTGTGAGTTTAAACTCTTCTAGCTCAACTTAGGTTCCCTTTACCTAAGTCCCATGTCATACCTGTCCTAGAGTTCCATGACTCTATGCTGACCTCTAGTTCACCTTAGGTTTCCTTTACCTAAGTTCCATGTCATACTCATCCTAGAGTTCCTTGACTCTATGTTGAACACTAGTTCTCCTTAGGTTCTCTTTACCTAAGTTCCATGTCATATACACCCTAGAGTTTTCTGACTCTATGTTGATCACTCTATCCAGTGTCCTTAGGTTATCACCTAAGACCATGCCACTCATCCTTCCTAGGATAACTCCTAAGTTGATGTCACTCGTCAAACCCCTAAACTAGGTTTTCTCCTAGTCTTACTACCAACAAGTTCTGTTCCCTTATATCACATGATTCCTAGGGTTGTACCCTAACATGATCACAGTCATCAAGTAATTACTCATTTCTACGCATGCAATTATTTTCATATCCATCATAAAAATAATATTTATCCTCTAAGTCCTTTTTGCACATGAAAATGAATTATCTCCTTTTGGCAACTGACAGTTGCATTTATCATCTGTGTCCATCTACACATACAAATTTATCCCCTATTGTGGATAAATCATAAATATCACTTTTCCTCTAAATCTCTCTACACATGCACATATATCATCTGTTATTGACAACCAACAGTTGCACTTTTCATCTGTGTTCCTCTAAACATGCAATCTTATTCATAATTACCTAACGCCTCTAACAGGCTACTATCATGCTTCGAATCGAAAAGCAAAGGAGCAAGGGGAGAGGTCACCCAATTTCGGCAGAATTCCCCACCTTGTAGTGTTCCCAATTGCTTGTAGACACTTGCAATTGGTCTCCGCGCGATTCCACTTGTCTCCTCGAGCTTGCACGCAAAACGGCGCACTTCCCTCGGGTCCGCACGCAAAACGGTGCACGTCCACCAAACCTGCACGCAAAACGGTATGCGTCAGAAAAACCCACACGCAAAACGATGCGCGCCACTTCAATCGGCACGCAAAACAATGCGCGTCAACTCAACCTGCACGCAATACGGTGCACGTACCTCAAATCTGCACGCAAAACGGTGCACGTTCGACTATAGGATTGAACGCAAAACGGTGCACATTTTCTAGTCCTGCATGAAAAATAATGTGTAATATTAGAGACTGCACGCAAAACGATGCGCGACAAAACGATCTGCACGCAAAACGATGCACGTTTAACTGTAAAGTTGCACACAAAATGGTGCACATTTTTCTACCCCTGTACGAAAAACGATGTATAATTTTAGAGACTGCACGTAAAACGATGCGCGATAAAATGATCTGCACGTAAAACGGTGCACGTTTAACTGTAAAGTTGCGCACAAAATGGTGCACATTTTTCTACCCCTGCACGAAAAATGATGTATAATTTTAGAGACTGCACGCAAAACGGTGCGCGATAAAACGATCTGCACGCAAAACGGTGCACGTTTAACTGTAAGATTGCACGCAAAACGGTGCATAGTTTTTTCTAGCCCTGCACGAAAAATGATGTGTAATATTACAAACTGCACGCAAAACGGTGCACGACAACTAAATCTGCGCGTAAAACGGAGCACGTACCTCGAGTTGGCACGTAAAACGGTGCATTTTTTTTGACAACTTGCACGCAAAACGAGGCACGCCAAAAATGCCCGTGACAGTTCGGGCAGCAAAACGGCACAGTAGAACTCGGTCCCAACACGCAAAACGGCACGGGGTCAAATTTAATGTCCAAAAAGAAACCCTGCAAATTGTGCCTAAAAATACCGAAAAATAACATTACCTCGTAAGCCGCGCCGCCCACGAGATCCACAGCGCGACGCACCCCACGAAATCCCCACTTTTTTTCTCTTTTCTTCTCTCTCTATCTCTCTCTCTCTCTCCCTCTCTCGAAGCTCGGTTGGAGAGAAAAAGAAACGGGGAGGAAGAAGAAGAAGAAAAGGAGGGAGAGAGAAAAGATGGTCCACGGGCATGGGTCCATGGTGCACCCGCCGGTCCACCGCACCCATGCGGGTGCACCCGGTCCAGGCAGGGAACAAGCGGCCACGTGGCCGCCTCCCCTGCGCGCCCCTGCGGGCGCGCGTCCTCGCGCCCGTACGGGCCCAATGGGGGCCTGCCATGTGGCGGCCCCCCATTGACCCGCGCACTTGATGCGCGCCAGCTGTACGCGTTGAGCAGCGCGCCGCGCGCTTTGGAAATCCGTTTTTATTTCGTTTTCTGTCCATTTTTCGTCCGTTTTCGTCCAAATTTGACAGGCGACTTCGTTTCAGCTTAATTTACCACAGAAAATTTTAAATTTTCAGTTTGGGCCATTTCTGGGCCACCAAAAGCCTCGCTGTATCTAGAATCATTGGCGGACCCCGTTCTCACAATCCGGGTATCCTATCAACCCGAAATTTTTACTGTGACCTTAAAACATAATTACGAAGCTCCCCAAATTTTCTCAGAATTTTTTGACACTGTTGGCGGAGCCCGTTCTCACTATCCGGCCTCCGATCAACGCGAAACTTTTTCTGTGGTCTTAAAACATATTTACGGGGCTCCCGTAATTTTTTCGAAATTTTCTGACACTGTGAATTTTTCACTAAAAATCTGGGCCCCCTTTCTCCAATAAATTTTTAGATCTCTCCATTTTAACCCGAATTGGGCCCAACTCGCGTCCAAATGTTCCTTACTTCCCCAACTTTCATAACACTATTATTTCATACAACTTTATTTACATTTTTTATGTGCCGAAAATTTGGTACATTACACTTACAGTTAGTCCTAGGCTTAGTCTATAAATAAAAGGTTGTAACAGAAACAGTTATGACAATTAAGAATACAGTTCTTCTTCTTCTTCTTCTTCTTCTTCTTCTTCTTCTTCTTCCACGACTCCCTCGCTTCCTCTGAAGCCTCGGAAGTCTACGGATTGGATCCCCAGTCTCGAATCATCATCGTCGCCAAGGCCTCAAGCGATCATCATCGACCTCGGGGACTTCGATCCGAGCTCGAATTGCCGCCGATCATCATCGTCGCCTTCCTCCTCCAAGAACCCCCCACTGGAGCGGTTGCGACTCGGACCGAGCGTTACAAGTGGTATCAGAGCTGTTCTGCTCCCAGGGACTGTGAGAATCGTCGAGGATTCCACCAGGTAACCTTCGCCCTCCTCCCAAGCATTACTTACCTGTACAAGTAGATCTACAAACAGTATAGAGTAGTGGAAGATTAGCCACCCGAGTTTCGATTAGCACACAAGATTGGGAGGAAGAATCATAATCAATTTCGGTTCAATTCCAAACCCCACCCAATGGCTGAGGGCACTAGATTGAGAGACTTAAATGAGCACATCTCGGCGTTGGAATTGAAGATGCACAAGTTATCCACTAATTATCAAGATCGAGTAGCGGAGTTAACTTCCCAGATCCAGGAGGTAAGTGAGACAGAGAGAAAGCATTATGAATCCCTACAAGTGGAAGCAGTGAGGAGACATGAATCAATGCTCAAGGACAATGCAGAAAGACATGCGGAATTACTGATGCTGTTATCAGCCCAGATACAACCCTCTGTTCCTGAAGGGAAGCCACAACAAGGTCAGTACATGCACAAAGATCAGCCTTACAGTATGAGGAGTAATTTTGTGAAGCTCGAGGTCCCAGAGAGTAAGGGGAAGGGAATATTACCTATGCCTGTGATGGAAAAAGATTCCAGGAATGAGGAGAAAAAGGGAGCTGTGCAGGACAGGAACCCGAACAGTCCACATACCCCGTACCCAAGGTTAGAATTTCCCACCTTTTCTGGAGATGAACCACGGGTTTGGGTAGAGAATTATGAACATTACTTTGAAGTGTATCAAATCCCTCAATCACAATGGTTGAGCATTGCAACTATGCATATGAATGGGAGAGCGAGAACGTGGAAGCAAAGCTACTTTGTACACCAACAGTTTGTTAGTTGGGAAGAGTTTGTTGATGCTCTTTATCGAAGATTTGCGCAAACAGGGGAGAGGTATTTGATTAGGGAATTCAGTAGCCTCAAGCAACTAGGCACAGTGGAGAGGTATCAAGAGAGGTTTGAGGATCTTAAGACCCAATTATTGTTCTACAATCCCAACTTGACCGAGGAGTATTTCATATCTTGCTACATAATGGTCTGAGGGAGGATCTAGTTCCCTTCTTGGATATTGCGCACCCAAACAGCATAGAGGAGGCATACGAGCAAGCAAAACTTCATGAGAAGGCCCTGGCAGTTATTAGTAGAAGATACAAGCCTACTACCAGGCCCTTGGGGAGCACTTACCCAAGCAGTAACTACTACAAAACCCAACCCTCACCAGCAGGATCCAGGTTCAGATCTAATAACCCCCAAGGAGAAACTGGTAATCAGGTTCCTTATAACAAGACCCTCATAGACCAAAGAAGAGCCGCCGGGCAATGCTTCAGGTGTGGCGAGAAGTATCATCCTGGGCACATGTGTGCCAACAAGTCACTTAACCACATACAAGGGATGGAGGAATTCTTAGAAGTGTATGATGAGGGTTGTATACCAGAAGAAACCCATGAGGCTGAGACAGAAATGGCCAGTCAAGATGAAGAGCTTATAAGCAATCATGAGACAGGGATATCAGTGCATGCCCTGAGTGGAGAGCAGCCTCAAGATACAATTAAGGTACAAGGGGAAGCTAAAGGCCAACCCTTAACGATATTAATCGACACAGGGAGCACTCACAGCTTCATGGACTTACATATAGCTTCCAGTATTAAGGCTCCTATGGAGGCTGCCAGCCCATTGGTAGTAACTGTGGCCAATGGACAGAAGGTCCTCAGTAAATTGCAGTGTTCTGGGTTTAATTGGACTATGCAAGGTCACCCGTTCCAAGCAAATCTCAGAATCATTAGATTGGAAGGTTCGAGTATGATATTGGGCATTGATTGGTTGAGATCTTACGGCAAGGTCACTTTTGATTTCCAGCAGAATTCCATTACTATATTGAGGGGTGGGCAGCCCCTAGTTTTGCAAGGTATGGCTGAAGGAGCCCACCTGAGACTAATTTCAGCGAAACAGTGATATCAGGAACTTCCCTTGGGGCAGTGTTGCGTCATCAAGCAATGCATCATTACTGATCATGAAGATGAGCAACAGGTAGATTTCAGGTTACTCCCAGTGTTGGGGCAATATGCTGATGTGTTTGAGGAACCTAAGGGGTTACCCCCACAAAGGTTAGAGGATCATAAGATACCCCTACAGCCGGGTACCACGCCGGTTAACCTCAGGCCTTACAGGCATTCCTATGAGCAGAAGGGAGAAGTGGAGAGGCAAGTTAAGGAAATGTTGGAAGCATCCATAATCCAAACTAGCAACAGTCCCTTTGCTTCCCCTGTTCTGCTGGTAAAGAAAAAGGATGGCAGCTGGAGAATGTGCATGATTACAGGCAACTAAACAAAGCGACCGTTAAGGATAAGTTTCCGATACCCATTATTGACGACCTATTGGACGAATTGGGAGGAGCTATTCTGTACTCCAAGCTCGACTTACGGTCGGGGTATCATCAAATTCGAGTTCATACGGAAGATATTCCGAAGACTGCATTTCGCACCCATCAAGGGCACTATGAATTCAAGGTTATGCCCTTCGGATTAACAAACGCACCGGCCACCTTTCAATCGCTAATGAATACTGTTTTTAGTTCATATCTGCGGAAATTTGTTCTAGTATTCTTTGATGACATACTAGTATACAGCAAGTCATGGGAAGACCACTTGGAACATTTAATTATGGTATTGGAGCTGATGAGAAAGAACCAGCTATATGCAAAAAGGAGTAAATGTGCGTTTGGAAGGAGGCAGGTTGAGTATTTGGGGCATATTATATCGGGGGAAGGGGTGGCTACAGACCCTGCCAAGGTTGAAGCTATGACTAGGTGGCCTGTACCAAATTCAGTAAAAGAGTTGTGTGGATTCTTGGGTTTAACAGGGTACTACAGGAAGTTTGTGAGGAACTACGGTGTGACGCCCCACTTCCCAGGGGGTCACCCATCCTAGAACTACTCTAGCTCTAGCACGCTTAACTCTCATGTTCCCTTGGATCTTGCTACCATCCAAAATGCTATAGCCGGGTTAGAGATTTTAGTCCTATTATATCATTTATATAGAGGACTAATCCAAATTCTGGGGGTGTTACATTCTTCCCCCCTTTAAGCCCTGACGTCCACGTCAGGCTCAAGCACACTCACAAGCACCAGGCGATGTGAGACTCGTCTCGCTAGCCTTAGCCGACCTTGTGAGGAGCTGCACTCCACTCACAACGGTCATTAGCCGGGGAGCCTCGCTCTACCCGCTATATAACCCTAGCTCAGCCGAGACTCATCTCACATTTCCGGCTGGTGAATGGCTCTGATACCAACTTAATCTGTCACGCCCCGGGGGTAACCAGAACCCGGGCCCGCCAACAGATCCGCCGTGCACACAGAATTTTCCATGTACACGAAGCGTTGGTAACCTGCTCAGATAGATAATATACAGTAGAAGAGCACAAACAGAGCTGAACTAATAGAACTAACAGTAATCTCAGACTGAAATAAACAGTAAACTGTAATATAAGTACAATATACTCCCAGCTCACGATAAATAATACAACCAGCTGGCCACAGCCAGACCCAAAAGTAAACTACTATGTCTGAGATACAAAAGGGGAGTACAGTAATAGTCTAGCTAAACTCTCGCTCGGGGTAGACGATCTAGCTAGTCGGCGATCCTCTTACCTCGATCTGCTGCCGAAGGCCCAGCAGCTCCCACAGTCGACTCTGCAAAACAAAGGGGAAGAAAGAACAAGAAACAACAATGGGGGTGAGAACTACTAGATAAACCAGTAGCCTCCCCTAGTGGGTAAAACCTCTGATGCTGACGCACCCACTAGGAATAAAGAGGCAAAAAGGAAAGAACAGTGGTATGCAATAAATACTGCTGAAAAGAAACTACCACTACTATGCCTCTAAATGCCGTGCCAAAAGATGACTGTATAGATGCAACTATAAAGTTGACTGCCCAAAGAACACCCAATCAGAGGGCCAGGAAATACTGGCACTGCCTGCTCTGTCATCACTCACAACTCACCAACCGACCGGCACCCATCACGGTCTAAAAGCCTACTCCGGAGTGGCACTCGAGGGGAGCGACCCACACGAGTAAAGTATCTCTGAATCAATCATCTCTGTAACCGCTGTCTCACAATAGCAGGACTGGATCATGACCATGATCAAAGTGGGAATACTCCATCCACTAATGCAACCCTGATCCCCAATCTGGTGTGATAATAACATCTGGTCAACCGCCTAACATCCGCGGTTGCCACTATGCCCCATAATCCCCTAAGACATGCCCAAACTGTCCCTAGCAATACTATCTCCAAAATCCCGATCAGACTCGAGCATCATGCATCGATAGAGAAGAATAACAATAACAGATGTTTTCTCCTAAGTCAAATCCCATAATATCGTGCTGCAATAAAATAGTGGCTTAACTAGTTGTCCAATAAGCATGCAAGTGTTCTCTTTTAAAAACATTTAGAAAGGACTAAGTTTCATGTGAAGAATACTTTTGGAATTATTTTAATAATATTGTTGGGTTACTAAATTGCATGCGGTTCACGATATAGCAAATGTCCAATTTCCTTGTCCCAGATTTATCACATAGAAGCTACTAAATTTATTTAGGGGCCAAATGCAATAGGTCCATATACTACAAGTTATCTATCACATGCATAATTGGGGACTCTTTTATTCCTAGTGTGCAAATCAACAAGAGGGATACGCAACCACCCACCTCGAAAAGCGTGTACAATGTATCCAGAAAATACCCGCTGTCCTCTAAACACACTGTCAGCTGCCACAATGTCCTACAACATCACATAAGTGTACACGGTGTAAATATAACAGTTTCTAAACACACATTTGCTGTTTCAAAATCAGCACGCAAAACGAGGAATTTTCACCTCTGTCCCGAGCTCCTAAAATCTCAGAAAATTCACGGTTGCGTTCCTCGCGAAAAATCACCCAAAATCGACTCTTGAATCACCCCGATCCGATATTCCTACGCGGAGAAATAATTCGTCGAAGTTGCCGCTGTCCAAAGATCCAACCAGCAAAATGGGGTGTCAAATCACCTCGGGAATCGTGCCAAAGAATCGGAATCTGGAGAAACCATCAACACGAAAAACGAAGCCCTACCTCTTAGGAACACACTGGCGAAGAAATCGTCGGAATCGGACTTCTGTGCTGCGCAGGGGACTCCTCGGACTGAAATGCGACGATAACGGGCCGAAATGGGGGAAAACCGAGGCACGCTGTAAAATCCGGAACGCCGCTGTCGATCTTCCCGAAAATCTGGGAACGCACCACGAGGTAGAAAAAAGTGAGAGGAAAAACTTCTCTATAGACCTCTCCCTCTCAATCCCTCTCAAACTCTCGGAAAAAGCCCAACAAAGGAGGGGAGGGGGCCTATATATAGGCCCAGCCAAACAAATGGGAAAATGACCCCTGTGTCCCCACTTTCGGGCGCAGGGGTCATTTTCGGGCTGCTACAGTGCAGCCCAGCCCACGGATTCGGGCGGCTACAGTGCGGCCCAGCCCACGGCCATCCCACACGGGATCCGGGTCGGACCGAATTTTGGTCCGACCCGCTAGGGCGTCCAACACGTGTCCCCCGCACAGGGGCAGCGCGCCCGGCGAACCGGGCGCGGCCACGTGCCCCCCTGCGGGGCGGCGGGGTGGGTGGCGCCACCCAATGGCGTGGCGCCACGTGGCGGGCGTTCCCCGCCCGTCACGCCCGCCGGCCGCCGCTGCCGCGCCGCCTGCGCGCCTGCGCCCGCGCCGTGCGTACGGCCGCAGGCGCGCGCCTGCGGGTGCACCGCGCGCACCTGCGCCGACAACCCGGGGCCGCCACGTGGCGCGCCCGGTGCACCGTGCACCGCGCCCAACCCCGCGCCTGCCCGGCCTGCCCGCGCTGCCCGCGCACCCCCCGTGCGCCGCGCGCCCTGGACCGGACCAACGGGCGCCGCCACGTGGCCCGCCGGTGCACCGTGCACCGGCGGCCCGCTCCGTGGACCGAGAGCCGTGCGCCGGCCCAATACACAGGCGCCACGTGTCCCGGCCGGTCCACAGATCCCCCCATGCACCATTTTGCACAGAAAACTTCCGGGGGTCCGTTTTTGGGCATCCGGACTCCAAATTAAATAAGTAAATAGCCGTTTTCAAGCGTTTTTCCGCGCTGAATCCAAATACGGCCTCCGTTTAGCCTGATTCCATTCCTAAAATTCGGCAGAGTCAGCCGAAGGTCAGGCTCGCTTCCAAATCCACTCTAAGCCCAAACAACACATCCCTTTGACATGTTGGGGCCCAACACACCAACACAAGGTGTTCCACACCCCAAACAGGGGAAAACACAGGGGAAAAACTGGGACACTACATACGGGGCTATCAGCAAGCCACTTACTGACTTGCTTAAGAAGGAGCAATTTCAATGGTCCCCCAAAGCTCAACAGTCTTTTGAAGCTTTGAAGGTAGCTATGTCCACTGCCCCAGTGCTGCGTATGCCTGACTTTGAGAAGACTTTTGTTTTGGAGGTAGATGCGAGCGGGGAAGGTATTGGGGCTGTACTATCACAGGAGGGAAGGCCTATCGCCTTTCTCAGTAACGCTATTAAAGGGAAGAATATGAGTTTATCGACTTACGAAAAGGAGTTCCTAGCAATTCTAATGGCCACTCAGCGGTGGCGACACTATCTGATGACGGGCCGCTTCCTTATTCAAACCGACCATGAAAGCCTCAAGTACTTATTGGAGCAGAAGATCATCACCCCGATGCAGCAAAAGGGAATGATGAAATTGATGGGGTTCGACTACTCTATTGTGTATAGGAAAGGGAAAGAGAACAAGGCGGCGGACGCCCTGTCAAGACAAGGATGGGCCTCGGGCCAACATATGGCTGTTACTGCCATTGCACCAGCCTGGACCCATGAGTTAGAAGAAAGCTACTGTCATGATCCCTACTACGAAGACATAATCAAAAAGATAGCCTTGCATCCTGAGGAATGTGAGCATTACACCTATACTCAAGGTGTCTTAAGATATAAAGGGCGGGTCTGTGTAGGAGGATCAGGGGAATTGCGAGAAAAGTTGATTAGGCATTTTCATCACTCTGCAGTTGGGGGTCACTCAGGGTATTGCACACTTACCAGCGAATTAAGGGACACTTCTACTGGAATGGTATGAAAAAGCAGATAGAAAAACAGGTGCGGGAATGTGCCGTTTGTGCTCAAAACAAGGTAGATACTCAAGCTTATCAAGGACTGCTACAACCCCTACCCATACCAACCCAAATCTGGGAGGACATTAGCATGGATTTTATTGAGGCTTTACCGAAATCTGAGGGTAAGGACACCATTCTGGTAGTAGTGGATAAGCTGACTAAGTATGCTCACTTTATAGCCTTGAAGCACCCATTCTCTGCTAGGGATGTAGCAAGGGCATTTCTCGACACAATATACAAGTTACATGGGTGTCCCAAAAGCATAATCACGGATAGAGACAAAATCTTCACTAGTGCATTTTGGAAAGAAATGTTTCAGCTGATGGGCACTCAGTTAAAAATGAGCACCTCTTACCACCCCGAAACCGACGGCCAGACCGAGAGAGTGAACAAGTGCCTAGAAACATACCTCAGGTGTATGTGTTCTCAACACCCACGACAGTGGGGAAGATATCTGTCTCTAGCGGAATGGTGGTATAATACAAACCACCATTCTTCTTTGGGCACTACACCTTACCGGGCCTTGTATGGGGTGGAGCCTTCTCCCACCTTGGTGGCCGCCGCCGGTGCGGCTACCCAACCAGAGGTGAGGGATTGGGCTACAGAGAGGGAGAGGCTGACTAGGGAATTAAGAGATCGGTTACAAGTGGCGCAGAACCGTATGAAACAACAAGCCGATAAGCACCGGAGGGAGAAAGAGTATGAAGTGGGGAGCTGGGTGTACCTGCAATTACAACCTTACCGGCAGGTTTCGCTTGCGGCCAGGAAGAACCCAAAACTTGCAGTTCGATATTATGGGCCTTTTGAAGTCAGCGCAAGAATAGGAAAAGTGGCGTATCGCCTGGATCTACCGGCGGGGTCTCAAATCCACCCCGTGTTCCACGTCTCCCAGTTGAAGCCAGGGTATCCTCCGGGCAGCCAAGTCACTCCTACGGCGCCTCTCGTCGGTAGTGAGGGACAACCCCTAGCGGGGCCAGAAAGAATATTAGATAGCCGAACTCGGAAGAAGGGTCGAAGAGAGATCAGGGAGGTGCTAGTTAAATGGGCTAACTTGCCTGATGATGCCGCTACTTGGGAAGACCTTCGAGTCCTGCGTACGAGGTTTCCCGAATACACTCCCTGGGGACAGGTCGCTGCTTAAGGGGGGTGGATTGTAACGCCTGTGGGACACCTGTGAAGAGAAAAGGGGAAAACCCCAGGTTAGAAGTAATGAAGTGAGAAAGGGTAGGAGTAGGAGGTTAAAGGAGGTAGGGTACTTAGCTTTTCTTGTGCCGGAATGCTCCTCTTCAGGGTGATAGCGACGGTCGGAGGGTAGTAACCACTGAGGAGGCGACTACAGGAGCCGCAGGTTGCGTGGGAGTAGAGAGCGAACCAGGGAGGAAGAAAGGTGCAGGCCAGCTGTGGAATGGAGAAGCCTGGAAGGGTGTAGAAGAGAGTAGCGGGTCGGGTTAGGGGAGGATCCGATCCGCTACGCCTTGACAAGGCGGCCCAAGCCCAAGCGACCCGGAGGAAGCGGTTTCAGCCAGATAAGGTGGAGCCCACGCGAGAACCGGCCCAGGAGGGGCCCATATAGGATTACAGTTGCACCATAATAGTTGTCGTTCTTACAGTTAGTCCTAGGCTTAGTCTATAAATAAAAGGTTGTAACAGAAACAGTTATGACAATTAAGAATACAGTTCTTCTTCTTCTTCTTCTTCTTCTTCTTCTTCTTCTTCTTCCACGACTCCCTCGCTTCCTCTGAAGCCTCGGAAGTCTACGGATTGGATCCCCAGTCTCGAATCATCATCGTCGCCAAGGCCTCAAGCGATCATCATCGACCTCGGGGACTCCGATCCGAGCTCGAATTGCCGCCGATCGTCATCGTCGCCTTCCTCCTCCAAGAACCCCCCACTGGAGCGGTTGCGACTCGGACCGAGCGTTACACATCTCAACTACACATCTTTTAATTTAAGGGTTAAAAACTTAATAATACCAATAATTTGCTACTATAAATAGTATTCCAACCTAGCTCTTTATATATATATATATATATATATATATATATATTTCCCACCATTTTTAAAGTTATATTAAATATCTTAATAAAGTGCTCAACTATACTTCACAATTAATACACAAAATAATAACAAAATTATAAAACAGTACTAAATTAAGTATTACAAGTTTACATTTTTAAGAAAGCAAAATAAAAATTTCTATAAAAGACAAAAAAATAAATATTTACATAAAAAGTTTCTATTTATTGGCCAAATATCATTGTAAAATTTGTTTGTATGTGGTTGTTGGTGTTCTTGGGTCAGTCACATTGCCCCCATCACATCAAGTTCTGGAAGAAAACAGTTCTATGATGGAATCGAACTGGCTCCTTACAATGACTAGCAGCAGCAAAGACAGACTGTTAAACACTTAATTTCAGCCACCAACTTCTAATAAATCTTGATTTGAATGCCACATAATTATGGCTTCTTAATAATAATTATTTCATACCTATCTGTTTGTTTGAATGCCTAAACATCTTATTCCATATATATTTTTTATTTATTATTAAAAAATATATATTAAGAATAAATATTATATTTAATTTTTTAAGTTGATCAGTTTTTAAAAATAAAATAAATTATTCTGTCTGTGACATATTCTGTTTGTTTTCAATCACGCAAGAAAATTATTTAATATATATATATATATATATATATATATATATATATATATATATATATTCAGAATAAATTTTACTAATATATTATCATAAATGATCGAGATTGGATAGAAAATAATTTATTTCTTAGACACTAAAATAATAATAATAATAATAAAAGGGCATTCCAAATACATTTTTTTAAAAAATTCTTTTTTTGAATCACTAACTTTTTATTATAATTTTGAAATTTGCATAATGCTTGACAACTACTAGGCAATCATGCATGGTACTACTCAATTGTTTCCACACAAGGGTCTCAATTATTGGAATTTGCCATGCTACATGTACATTTCATTTTGGATGTACATCCTACACCTAAATCCACCCTAGGATGGATATTTATTTACTTGTCACTTGAAGTGACGAGTGAAATTCACTCCATCCTAAAATGGGTGGGGTATAAGATGTACACTTCAAATGAGATGTGCACTTATATATGCCGTTGATTAAATTTTGGCATCATGCTCATAAAAAATAATAATGACATAAGAAACCCACATTTTTAGGCACTAAACTTTGTCATGTGGTAGCTAAGCATGTTGTTAGGGTTTTGATATTTTTAAAAAATATTTTCACATGGCTTAGTCCACATTGATTGCTGTGGACTAAGTCAAATCAGCATGGCAATGTCAATAATTCAATGGTTTGCTGCAGGAGTGTTTTAGTTGTACCTAAAATTATATAAAATAAAATGTTTTATAAAAAAATTATTAGTAATTTTTTTTTATTATTTTTTTATGTATTTGTAGTGTTTGATTTGTAGAAAAAAAATAATTTTTTTGTTAATATTTATTTGGTTGAAAGAAAAAAAGAACACTATATTTGTTCTGTTCGGTAGAAAAAATATGAAGCTTGAGATTTTATTTTTCGCCTATTTAAATAATTTTTTTTAAATATATAAAAATATATTTTTAAATTGTTTTTTAATTTTCAAGACGAAAAGTAATTTTCCAGATACAAATTTTTCATAAAATTATTTTTAGGTTATTTTTCAGATTTTATATATAAAAAAAAATCAAAATAAAATGAAAAAAAAATAGTTTTTCACAAAATGTATTTTTTTTTAAAAAAAACAAAATTAAAATTCTTTTTAATCAAACAGACGAAAAAAAAAAAAAAAAAAAAAAAATCTAAATTTTTTTTTCTTCTCTCAATTTTGTTTTCATATATTTTTTTTGAGAAACCAAACAGCTCAACAAGAATAAGTAATACCTTTCCTCTTGACTTAAATTGATTAATTAGGTGGGGTTATGTGGCCCACTTAAATTGATTAGCTACTTAAATTGATTAATTAGGTGGGGGTATTATGGACCATTTGATTAGCCATTTTGGAAGGTGGTGCATCTGTGTCAAATTAAACTCCTTTGATGCTGCCAGTTGCCAGTTGCCATGCATATGTTTGTCCCTCTGTTACCTAAAATACAAAAAATCTAAAAGCCTTATTTTGTATTATTGATATTCAAAACTTGTAATAAAGACCACTCTTACGCAACTACGAATATGACTCGATCCAATTCTGCCTCACGTCATTTCGAACATAATTCGATTCAATTTCGACTCTCTCCGCTACGATAACTTGACAAAAAAAATTACTTTCATGATATTTTTTTTATTTATTTATTTATTGTTTTTTTTTTTTGAGTTGTTGGCAAATAACTATTTTGAATGTTCAAATTGTAAACAACCAACTGCAGATTCCTAACTGTTTTTTATGTATAATTTTATTTAGAAAAAATAAGAAAAAATAAAATATCTAAGAATTTTATGTACCTAATATTCCTATAACAAAAAAAAAAAAAAAAAAAGGAGCTTTTTTGTACAATAAGGTACATTAATATTTGATAAAGTATTATTTAGATACTGCTTTTTGAAGAAGTACTACTATATTACAATGAGACCTTCAACATTGGCCTTTTCAGTACCATAAATTACTTAGATTTTTTATATCAAATATAATTCCTGTTTACTTATTTTTTTCTTTAAAATTTTAGTGTTTTGAATCAAAATATTCCTACAATGTTTTCTCTTTATTGGAGATTAATAATTAATAATAATTTTCGGCGATGAAACTTTCCGAACGACGATCAGCACCGTTAAATATTATCTAGATAATTTAAACTATATAAAAAATAAATTGTATATTTTTTTGATATTTTTTTTTTATTCATCAAGTGGACACAAAAATGAACGACTGAAAATAAATATTCTTTAAAAAATAATGATAAGAGTCTTGTAGTTAAGATCAAGAATATAGATTTTATTTTAAATAGTTTAAAAAAATTTCTAATCAAAATTTAATTAATTTAGAATTCTTTCACCGTTAAACTAGCAAAAGATTCATATATACTGTTAAAATTTATGCTCATTAGGTCAACGATATCGAAATAATTTGAAATTTAATTTTTAGATAATTTAAATAATTTAAACTATATTCAACGATATCAATTCTCAATTTAAAAATTTTATTATTAAAAATAAATATATAGCAACAATGTCCGTTTCTATCGAAAGCATTCCAGCTCAACTCTAGCTATATAAACATACTATATTGTTAATAAAATGGACCTGTAAATTTATTGTAAGCATACAAAAAAGAAAATCCCAAATAGTTGACAAAAAAAAAATAATTTAATTTTGGATATAAATAAAATTATTAACAAGCATATGTTGTGAAGAAAAATATTTTTACTTATTAATTTAAAGGTTAATTTTATATAAATTTTTTTTTGTAAAATTTATAAAATTTAAATTAAGTTTTAAACTATTCGGTTCACTATTTATTTTTAACAAAATATATGTAAAATATTAGTTTTGTCCTTTCAAATATATTTCTATAAAAATTATAATTATTAAAATAATATAAATATCTGAAAGAATAAATAAATAAATTTATTTCACAAACTAATTAAAATTAAATATTTAACTTATGATTAATTATACTTTTTTAACGGATATTGATGATAATAATATATACGAATAACTTAAAACTTTTGAAAAAATAAATAAAAAAAATTAAATTTTATAGAAATATATTTACTTTTGATATATTTGTAAAAAAAAAAAAGGTATAAAATTAATCTTTAATTTAAGCTTTTGCATTTGTTCATGTTTTTTCTTTTTTCTTTTTTTATAACAAAATTATATAGGAAAAAAATGTGAATAGAGAAAGCAACTCAGCATATGTTTTTTTTTTTTTTTTTTTTTGGCTTTTTGTGTGTGTACACTAAGAAAAATAGTCGAGGGACTAAAGTGCAACAATGTGAGTCGCTGTAACTTTGTTAGCACTGAGCATTCTTTTTAGTTTTATATTGAAAAGGATGTGAGTAAAACATCGGAGAATATGGTGCCCACAATGGAAACGAAATGGGACAATTCCTTTTCCTTTTAAAAATGACTTTTTTTTTTTTTGGGAAAAGGTAATATGCATGCATAGTCCCTGTCCTTCCTGATATTTGTAACCCAATACCAAAACATTTGTTTCCAGGATTATTTCATAGTAAATGTAAATAGGATTGAAATTAACATATAATTTTGTATATATATGTGGACTATTAATATATATTAGTATATAAAATATAATAAATTTTGATTAATTTATGTAATAAATATCTTAAAAAAATTGTACGGAGAAAATTTTAAATTTTTTATGTAAATTAAAGTAGATCCAAAACATCGCGTCATATAAAAAGATTCGAAAGCATTTAAGTTTAGAACAGTAGAAGAACTGGTTTGCAATATCATGATAGTAGAGGGATCTAAGTCATAAATGTCACAATTTTTCTTATTTAATTCAATAATTACCTATCCTATTATTTTTATTTTTATTTTTTATTTTTTTGACAAAACGCGGAAACAGGAACTAGTCGACCCCTCTTCTCTCTCTCTCTCTCTCTCTCTCTCTCTCTCTCTCAAAGGTAACTTTCCCCTTCTGAGACCTCGAATTTTCACCGATTTTTGCGATTTTAATGGCTTTTTCGATATGGCTTTTTGGTTTTCGTAGCCAAATTTGATCTCTTTGCTCTTTGCTCTTTGACATGGGTTGGGAGTTTGGTTTCTTTTGTTCACAGACCCTCTCTCTCTCTCTCTCTTTTTCCTTTTTGGCTTTGAGGCTTCTTGTGTTGAATGCGTGTTTTTGGGCACCAAAAGGAGCGATTTTTCGCCTTTTCTGATTCAGATTTGATTTAAAAATCGAATTTTGGGGATTTTCTGATACCAAATCGGTAACTTTTTTCAATTTTAAGTTTAAATTTTAGGGCAATTCAATTTGAGCATATAGGTTGGGTGTTTTCGCCTTCTGTAAGTAAAAACTACCTATAATTTCTCTTTTCTTATTTAATGTGCACAACATTGTTCATAGTTTAAGTATAATCTTACTATATAGTTTGGTTTTTTAATTTACATGAGTTTCCTGCATTTTTTGAATTTTAGGGTTCTTTTCTTTTTTTAATATACTCATAAATTTCCAGTAATTATCTGCTTAATTTGTCTCTTTGGTTATTGCTACATTTAGGAGGAGTAATTTTTGCTGGGTCTTTGTTTACATGAGCAGGTGCAGCTGTGGAAGTTTCAGTGTTTGCTCCAGGGAGAAGAAGCTCTTTTGGTTGAAAAACACTTTTCTGCATCATAATTCTTAATTTTAGGTTAAAAGTAATTCTCTCCCATGTTGCCCACAAATCGAAACAGACCTCAGCCCAGGGCTAGCAGATCTTGGTCCTTTTCTGGTTTGGCTTAATTCCTGTTACAAATCTATTCTTTTAATTTTGCGACAGATCGATCTTAAATTTATTCAGATCATTGTCTTCAGTAAAATTGTGTCCTACTGTGAAATTTCAATTTTTTTTTTTTTTTTTGATGATTGATGATATATTGTGTGAAGTGCAATGCTTTTGTTACTTTCCACTTTAATTCTGTAATCAGATCTTTTGAACCTGTTATTTTATGTTCTTGCGAATTGTGATTGTTTGCATCATTGGGAACGAAAGAAAACGCATACATAATTATGCTTATATATATGATTTAAGAAGTTCGACGTTATAGTTGCAATATAATCTTGTTATGTGTAAGTTCTTAATTGCTTAGATTCTGCCTTTCCTTTTCCTCTCAGAAATGGACTTCTTCTCAGATCCAAAGCGCAAGCCCCGGCTTCTCAGTAAAATTCTCATGGGCGCATTTCTTACTGCCATGTGCATAGTTATGCTGATTCAGTCGCCTTGTCACACTAGTCCGAGTGTGGTAAATTCAGTCCCCTTGTAGTTAATACTGATTATCTTTGTTAATTTATATAATTAGGGCCGTAGCTTATGTTAAATTTGCATTTCGTTCGCTTTCTGTATAATTAGCTACTTTTCTTTAAAGGAAGTATGCATGCGAATGCGTCTCTTCTAGCATTTTCTAATAATGATTTCGTGGCTAATTAGAAGTTTTTGTATAATTTTGGTTCAAGCTTGAATGACTTATTATGATCTTCCTGTACTTACCGTACATATTTCTCTACTCTTAATTTGCCGGTTCATCTATGGATAGCAATATCTTGAGTTTATTAATTGACCAGTCCACTTTTTCCTTTCTTTTTCAAACAATAGTACAACGTACTGTGCTTTCTTAGAATTACTTTTGATGATAGATGAACTAAATATTTGGTTATTTGTTGTTGTTTTTTTTTATTATTATTTTTTCGAGCCCTTGGGTTAGTTAATTTAACTTTCTCTTGCTTTCTTTTAGTTCTCCATCCATGAACCAGGGGTAACGCATGTCTTAGTAACAGGAGGTGCTGGCTATATAGGTTCTCATGCTGCTCTCCGACTTCTCAAGGATTCATATCGAGTTACTATAGTGGTAATTTTCCGAAATTGGTTTGCATTATCGTTGTTTCTTCTTGAACTCAAATGCTTCGAAAGTCAAAGCTTAGGGCCTGGCCCGTCAGCTCTTTTTGACCCAGCAAGAGCTTCTCCATAAGTGCTTTTAAGTAGGGTCGTTCGAAGAAGCACTATGCGAATAGCTTCTTGTTGCAAGAGAAGCAGATGCTCCAAATTGGCACTTTTGCTTTTGGGAACTAAATGCTCATTTTATAAATTTGGGCTATAATGCTTTTGTGGTACTTCTCGGAGAAGAGAACCTATTCCATAAGCCAGGCCAACCATGATTTAGTTTTTCTTGTTGAATGCAAGTGCCTATCAGACCTTAAAGTTTTTTTTTTTTTTGTTGCGTAAATTCATCAGGATAATCTTTCAAGAGGAAATATAGGGGCGATCAAAGTTCTCCAGAATCTATTCCCAGAGGCTGGACGTCTTCAATTTATATATGCTGATTTAGGAGATGCGAAAACTGTATCCAAGCTACACGATCTTTTCATACTATACAATACACTGATATTGAGTTATTGCCTATTTTGGTTGGATTTCTTGACATGAGCTTAGGTCAAAAGAATTTTTGCAGAAAATGCCTTCGATGCTGTTATGCACTTTGCAGCTGTTGCTTATGTGGGTGAGAGTACCCTTGAACCTCTCAGGTACTTTATTCTCTGAAATCCTCTTCTAAAATCATAAGACAGATGATGGGAGTTGATTGCTTCTTTTGGGCCCACTTGAAAGAGAAAAGAAAGAAAAAAAAGATTTCTTTTGAGTCACTCAATCCTGATTCAAAAGTTGATTTAGAAATTCTTTTGGGTTACTCAACCTTCTTTTGGTCTTAATGCTTACATTCTGGACACCTAACTTTCTTGCCTACTTGTGCTGAATTAAATGATTGACTGTTTGAGCTGGCTGAAACTTCCTCAGATGTGCTTTTGGAGTAGAGTTAGTTGAAAGAGCACTGATTTTTTTCTTTTTTTTGGTTTCAGTATCATAGCTCTGATTGTTTCCTCTAAAGCAGAAGCTCCAAATTGGTGCTTTTGTTTTTTAGGATCCAAAAGTTGATTTCAGCTTCTAGCTTTGGAAAATCTAGATTTTTTTTCGTTTGCCAAACTCTTGGTTGCTAGTTCGAGTAGTAAGCTCTCTTAGTACCCAAGGTGAAACAGGCGCTTTCCAATGTTATTCTCATGTTAAATGTTTTAACTACGAATATATATGGCTTTTCGTTTTTCATTTTAACTTTGAAAGTGAAATGTTGATATCGTTTTATTTTTTTTCATTCTGCTACATGTTGTAAAAAAATGTATTAAATGATCAACAGGTACTATCATAATATCACATCAAACACTTTGGTTGTGCTAGAAGCTATGGCCGCACATGGCGTTAAAACCCTAATCTACTCTAGCACATGCGCAACTTATGGGGAGCCCGAGAAGATGCCTATCACTGAAGAAACCCCTCAGGTTAGCTTCTAATACCAACATACCAATCAAGACCTTCAGTATTTCGGTTCCTTGTTAAATAGTTTTGCGCATAGGAATTCTTGTTGTATAATTGATCCTATAATTTCGTCATTGAAGTGGCTCTTAAAGAAAGAGATTATTTTAGGTAGAGTAAAAATTGAAGGCTCTTCATATTGATTTCTTGAGTGCCGACACAGGTTCCAATTAACCCGTATGGGAAGGCCAAGAAAATGGCAGAGGACATCATTTTGGACTTATCCACGAGGTCGAACATGGCTGTGATGATTCTAAGGTTTGGAGCTCGGAGAGAAATATGGGCTAATATATACCTTAAACTGTTATATGTTTAGCTTAAAAGCAAGTTTCTTAATTCACTTTGCGGTAATTTTCTCAGATACTTCAATGTCATTGGATCTGACCCAGAAGGAAGGTTTGGTGAAGCTCCCAGACCCGAATTACGGGAGCATGGGAGAATATCTGGTGCATGCTTTGATGCTGCTTTAGGAATAATTCCAGGTTTAAAGGTATAGTCGCGAGCCACATTTGATCTGTTAAATATTATAAGGATTTCTAAGAATGCCTTATAGTGAAATTTTCTTCAGTTTTACTTGAATTTTTATCCTAGAGCCGCACTCGGCGACCTGATCGGTACGACATGCGATGTTAAGAAGAACAAATTATTTCACGGTAGTAGCAGTGAAATTTTATGATGTTTGACTCTTTAGGTTAAAGGAACTGATTACGAAACGCCCGATGGGACTTGTATTAGAGACTACATCGATGTCACTGATCTGGTTGATGCTCATGTTAAAGCTCTCGACAAAGCTGAGCCGGGCAAAGTTGGTATATACAATGTCGGTACAGGAAAAGGTTATTTACGCATCCTAACGCGCATTTCATTATTCCAACAATCGATAATTGCTCGTACTTCATTTCATAATTATGCTTCTTATATATAATATTTGTGTATAATCCCTCACAGCGAAATCTTAAAATCAAATAATTATCTATTTCTTAAGAACTAGCTAATACCTCCTTTTTGGGTGGTTCAGGTAGGTCAGTGAAGGAGTTTGTGGAAGCATGCAAGAAAGCAACTGGAGTGGACATCAGAGTCGAATACTTCCCGCGCCGGCCCGGCGACTATGCCGAAGTTTATAGCGATCCGACTAAGATCAATCACGAACTGAATTGGACGGCGCAGCGAACGGATCTCCTCGAGAGCCTTCAAACCGCATGGAGGTGGCAGAAATCGCATCGGAGCGGCTACGGCCCGCCGCTCGCCATGGTATTGTGAAGCTGCTCTTTTTGTTGTAGAAATTAGTCTTATTAATTGTTAGAGAGGTGGTTGATATTCTTATTCATTTTTCGGAGTGGTCCATTTGTTAATGCTTTATACAATATTTTGATGTATGGATAAAGATTTGTGCTTTTAATTTTAAGGTTGGAATAGTTTGTTGTAATTTTGTTCTACATGCAAAGGAATTGAAATTATTTTGGCTTGTGTGTGTGTGTGTTTTTTTTTTTTTTTTTCTGAACTATACTCTCTCATTAATCAAACATAAGGAAATGGTTAATATCTAATTTGAAATTCAGAAATAAGGTAAGAAATTTAGATATCTAATTTGCTGGGTTTGAACATAAAATACCATACAATTAATTCCATTGAAATGAATTTAAGTGGAAAAATGTTTTCATTGTGCTCATATATTAGATTTATAACAGAAAACAAGCCCATGTTTATACTTGTTCGCTAACCAGAAAAAAAAATCAACAAACATAATAAGAAAATTGATCATCCATTACAAACTACACCAACAGTTCCAGTTGAAGACAATTCTCTGGAGATCTATCATAGTTCAAAACCATTTAAGTCATCTCTCTCGATTCGTCGATGATACTTCAATCCTCAGGAAATTACCGAAGATTTCTTATCGACGATTGCTACTCCATTCTTTGATGCGACGATGGCGACGCATCTGCAAGACAAAGGAATTCATACAGCTTAGACAGGAATTCTAAAACTTCAAGTACAACTTCATGCCTTGTCTTTTAAAAATGCTTATCATTTTAAGTTAATGGTGCTTTTTTTATGTGTAATGTAGGTTGAGAAGAAAAAGAAAACTTACGGATTTACGGTAAATATGATTCCATGGTCCACAACTCCAGCAATTTGATCCAGGCTTTCTGCTACTTGACCTAAATGAGAAACAGAAGGTACATAAAGAATCTTTAATTAGAAAAAAAAAAAAAAAAAAATTCTCTAAATATGGAGAAAAGAACAAAAAGAAGAATTCACTCATAACTGAACATAACATTAGAAAAAACATAGGCCACGGAATGAATAAAAAAAGAGAATATTATTTCTAACTTACAAATGCTGACATTCGATTGGACCACATGATCAAAATTTCTTTTTAGATGACACACAAATAATATTAAGATACTCGATTAAAAAAAAAGAATCTAAAATTGCTCTTTGTTTTATATCATTATTCATGAGTTATGCTATGAATACTTATGCTTTACTCAAAATACTGTAAAGTGTGTGTGTGAATCAATCAGCGCGTGTCATGTATGAACGCCAACATATTAACAATTTTGAGAGAATCTTCTGAAGTTGGCTATAGAGCAGTTTCATTTCATTGTTACGAGCTAATCCTCCACAGTTGGAGGAGAGTATAACCACAATGAACTGTACCTAAATCAAGTATGGGAGATGTGAAAATAACATCAAGAACATGGTGTCCTTCTTTAGTAACCAAAGGGAAATCACCTCCCATTGGGTCTGCTTGTCCAGATGTTGGCCTTCTCCATACCTTCAATATTACATATTAAACCACATGAACACCAGCAAGATTCCAATAAGCAAGTACTATATATTCTGAATTGAAACAGCCAAATAAAATTATAGCAGAAGGCACCTTAAAGGAGTTTTTTGGCCTAGCTGGACCTTCTACTGCAATAGTTTTTGAGCGAGTTTTTAAACTAGAGCTTTTTGCTTTTGCGATCCAAAAGCCCATTTTAAATGAAACTAAAACGAAGCGAGGAGCTTAGAAAGACACAAAAACTCTAAGCGTCTTGCACTGAAACAACTGTTTCTCTCTGAAAGCTTAATCTGCAAATATTGTATATTGAACACGCGGGAAGAAGCAAACCTCTGCATCTCCCACGAACAAGTCATCTATTTCCTCAGCAGTTGTCATCCAATTACCCTGAAAAGAAGTGTGTGCGCATTTTGATTGTTCATGCTTTACATGATACTCAGATTCTGCTGTGTTCTACCAACAATAGAAAGTAGCATACACAATTAACTAACACTGGAATTGATCCATCCACATCTCTGGTGTACTGCTTCTCAGCAACAATTAAGGCTAGTTTACTAGCTGCTTTTGCAATTGACTGCAAAAAAGAAGCAGTATAATTGCATTGCATGGCTTGGTAAACATCTATTCCTCTTCTCTGATTTACAATTCAAAGGAGTTTGATCTACCTTTTCTATGAAAAGGGACTCTCCGCCCTCCGGTTTTCGTCGACCGATGAGAGCAGTTAGAGTTCCCTCTTCAATTAAATCAGCGTCATTAAATGCAAAATCAATCTGTATAGTTACAAGTCAACAAGATTTAAGATATGATACTCACCCACAAATTTTTTTTTAAAAAAAACAACTAAAGTAGTAAAAGAAAGGGCTTAATACACACTTGAAGATTCTCTTGGTACTGGTTTAGTGGTATTCCTGCTTTTGCTGCCTCACTTGCACTGAAAACTGACCTGCATATGAATCTCAAAAGAGGTATATACCTTGTGCCTTAAAATCCATTATTTGAAATCATTAACTTTTAGGAACTAAATTGGTTTTTTTTTTTTTTTTTTTTTTTTTTTTTGGATTTAACAGATTTCGTAAATTATAATCAAATCTGATAATTTGAGGTTGATTTTGGTGCAATTTCCTCAATCCCCGCATACTGCATCCTATTTAGACTATTCCTGAACTATATTTTATCAGAATTAGTCCTAAGCCTCATCAATTCCCAAAAAAAAAAAAAGCTCATTTAATTAAATAAAAAGTAAAATGCCCAAGTTAAATTAAATGAACATGGTATGGTACAGCATAATTAAGGCCTTTTTGTGGAAAAGAGGATCACTAACGAGGGTATTCCTACAACATCTCTCAGAGCTCCTTGTTGCAGACACCTCCCCAGATACCGAACGGCGAAGCTCGACGCGCGACCGGAGCCCAATCCGACCACCATCCCGCTCTTCACAAATCTATCCACCTGCACACAAACATTCATCTAACATGAAAATAGGAGATCCCCAGAACTATATACTTATAGGCCATTTCTCAAGTTATCTGAGCCATTGGAGATTCTTTTAAAAATTGAGAATCCGGGGATTTGTTTTTCCACCGTTTGTTTGGCGGCCTCGAAAAAGTCGGGGCCGTCGCCGACAGAGGCCACCGTGCTCCGGCTGCGGGCGAGGACGGAGGGATTATTCCGGCAGATGGACGGAATATGCTTAGGCATGGATATCGGAACGGTCGCATGGGCCATTTTTTGCGCGCCTACCTCCCCTGCTACCTCCTCGCCATGGAGTGGTGTCGAGTGTGAATTGTGCAGTGTTCGCGCTCTCTCCTCTTCTGCTAATGTAAATTATCGACCGTTAACGTCCGTCCTAACGGATAAAGGACACACTGGTCATTTCCGAGAACAAGGAGGGTAATTAATTAGCTGGGCCCTTCTCAGTATTGTATTAGGCGAGCACAACACAGAATGTTACTACACAATAGTAAATGTTTCTATTTAAGCATATTTTACGCAATGCTCAAAACAGGATTGAAAAGAAAAGACAGTAACTACTTAAAACAAAAAATTCCTGCAGGCCACAAAACTGCACAAGCAGGACAGTTAAGAATGCTCAATATTGTAGGTCTTATGTTAAATTACTAGTTAAATAAGAGGGAACCCGTGATTCCTACGAGATGCACACTCTTACATTTTGTTCTCTTCAGAATTATCTTCTTCTGGCTAAATTTAGGCTACTGCACGCGAAAAACAGCTTTTCTGACTTCGCGCCAATACTGTCACCAATAGAGTTTAATATTGCCCTTCAAGTTGCTTGAGCGTAACAACAAATGACATCACAGCGACAAATAAAACTGCCCAAAGATAGCCAAAGAAAGTGAGTGATGGTCGAGCTAACGAAGTGGGTTTTTTCTGAAATCTGAGCTTTCGAATCTTCCCTGTGCGTTCACGGATAATAGGTAGCCTGACAAAAATTTGTTAGCAGATGTTAAGTACATAATCTTCGATGAAAACAAGAGAGTTAAATAACAGTCCCGAACACCTTTTGTGGTTTTCTTTTTCTTGTATGATTTGACTGTAAAGGAGTTTTGGCAATGTTGAAACTTTAAACCAATCACCATTTCAGCTTCGTAATGTTGATTTTCAGCTGCATTGGTCAGTAAAACACCGTCATTTAGTTGCAAACATACAAGCATCAAATAAGTTTCCAAAAGGAACAAAAAAAAAAAAAAAAAAAAAAAGATCAGCTTTACTTACCATAGCTAAGAGCACAAATGCAACTATCTATATTTTGGTATCAAATAAATCTCTTCCTTGCCCTCACATGATTCCACATTCAGCAGCAGTCAAACTTACAATGTGGGTGCAGTTAACAGTAAGCAGGAGCTCGTTCAGCAGAATTTATTATGTTATCAACCCTGGAAATTTATTCCAAGAATCGACCTGATTTTCCTTTTAACTCGTTTGATTGCTCAGCACTGCAAATAGAAAACAAGATAGATGAAACAACGTCAACCAATTAAATCCCATTGCACAGCTCTCTCTCTCACACACACACAAACAGAGCATGCGCGTGCGAGAAGAGAGAGACAGAGAGAGAGGTTGGAATACCATAGTACCTTAATGTTGGCATTCTACTCCTGTAGTGCTCCCATTTTCATCAGTATGGGAATTTCCATTACTATAAAGCAACAAGCCAGAAGAATCCACATTAGCAGTAGTATTTACCAGGGATCGTGGTGTAAAATTGTCCCCTGGTGATTTACCAGATTCATTTCTTGACTTCTTTCGTGAGTTGCTGCTATCAAAAATAAAATAAATAAAGACATTTAGCAAAATTCACAATTTCATATCAATAACAAGTGGATAGTCCATATTACCTTGATGTTTCCCTCTTCCGCTTAATGCTCATCTTCTCAGCAGTACAAGAATTCACACCATGTAAACCAGGTGTGTTAGCAGGAGCACTATCACCAGAAGGATTTGCTATGCCATCTGCCGCTAAATTGTCTTCAACTGCTTTTCTGGATTTATCTCTGGACTTCCTTGGTCGACTAATGCTGCAAAATAAGATATGCTAAGACCACCTCTGAAGTGAGAAAACAAATTTCAACAAAGAGGCTAAAGTCTTTTAGGTCACAATACCTGGATGGCCTTTTCGCTGACCTCTCAACTCTGACATTTTCAGCTGTACCAGCAGAAGATTCCATCAGTCCATCTGCTGCTGAATTTTCCTTGCGAAGTCTTTTAGACTTGGTTCTACTCTTCTTTGTTTGATCACTAAAAAATGACAAGAAACAACAAAAAAGTACAAAATTATAACAATTACTTAAGTAATCAAAGACGAGGACTAGAAAAGGCAGGTATAGAGATAGAAAAAGGGAAAAGATCCTGTTTTGTCCAGGGCAATAATACCTCGATGTCTTCTCAACAGTTTCACCACTTTTAAAACTTATTATAGGAGTAAAGTCACTGGGACCAATTGCCGGTCTCTCGCTCTCCCGATCTACAAAATTAGATATGAGTACAGTTCTTTTCATTTGCCTTGCAGCTTGGAGTAAAGGCACCTCGTGGGGAAGCAGAACCTTCCATCTCCTGTATATCCAACATTTAAAATGTTATAGTACCGTCCCATGCATATAATTATAATATAAGGCTTAAGTGCAAAATTTAGTCACCCAGATTTTGATGAAGTTTGTCCTTAGATTCAAATTCATTCTCAGAGTTTCAACACCAATGCCGAAGCTTGATTTCATTTTAAATTTCATACTTTTAAATTTAATGTGATGCTGATGTGATGTTCTTTTAATACTGTAGCATATATGAAGGACTTAATGCATACACAGAAAAGACTTTGGGACTCAATTGTCACAATTGAAACAACAAGGATGAAGTTAAAATTAGGATCAAATTTCAGGAATCAAACTTGGAATTAGTCATTCAATTGATCACCGCTGATTACAAATAATATCTTCCATACCTCCGGCACTGACTATCAGTACGTGGAGGAATGCAGGCTGCAATTTTGGACCAGCAGTAACCATGCTCGTTTATTGCTTCCAACAATTTCGAGTCCTCTTCAGCTGTCCATGCTCGCAGATTTAAAGATGGGTCGAGACAATTCAGCCACCTGCAGCAAGAATACAGCAAGTTAGGATTGTCATTATAGCTATTGATACATTGTTGTCAGATAAAATGCACTGACAGTCCTGTAGATACTGTGATTTAGTCCTTGAACTTCTCAATAAAGCATTTCAATCCCTATAAACTTTTCAACATTTTGCAGTTGCAACAAGCACTACTTGCCATCCCATGTCTGACGTAAGTTACATACTCTGCACATGACCGTGTCTTATAGAATGATCATTTTAGCCATACACCAAATAAAGTGAAAGGGAAAGACGCTTTACAGTCAGAGGGGTACAATCGTAATTACAGAGAACTTAGTTGCATGCAGAGCCTGTACTAGACAGACGTTGGATCAGCAAACGCAGTTAACGATTTAAGTGCAATATGTAGGAAAGTATTTCGGGATTAAAATGTGCTAGGCATTTGACAGGAAGTTCAGAGACTACGTTGCAATGTTGCAAATACAGCAACTATACATACACTTAACCCACGGTGGTCACAGTGGTCACGACAGCAATGTCCTACCTTTCCCTGCATTGAACCTGAGTCCGACCAGGAGCAAACTGGGCAATCTTGTACCAGTTTTTGGCCCCAAAAAGCATTACTGCAACTTTCAGGCGCTTGTCCTCATCCACAGACCACCTCCCCACCTTTCTCCTATCAGGGTTTAAGGATTTTCTCCACCTAAATTAGACATGATAATGGTTAAAACAAGTAGGTCAGACAGCTATCCAGATAAAAAGATAAATTCAAGAAGTACAGATGCTAAGATAGGTGACGACCAAAAATGAATCCTAAGTCACATATCTGTTAGACTTGCACAAACAGAATATATGAAGTTTAAAATGGCAAACTAACCCATTGTCCATAAACAACTAATAAATCACAATTACAAATAAAAAGAGTAATAATAAAATAAATAAATAAATAAACCGGCTAGAAGATTAGTTCTACAAATTTGAAATGAATATGAAAGTCCAAGTACTGGGGACATTTGAAACTAATGCGGTTAGCAAGACAAAAGTACTAATTCTATTTTCATTTTTTACAGTTCTCTGAAAAGGTTATGGACCACGTTATAACAACTAATATTTGAGTACCAACATTATTCAACAACATTCAACAGCTTAAATTTTGCCGAACTGACATTATCTAACGTGAATTGCTGGATAGGTTACGAGAATTCATGAGCAAGAGGACGTTTTTACCTGTTAGAACATTGAGGCCCTGTACGACTATCCATATTAGATGCTACAGCCTGCCAATTATTATCACCAAAAGTTTCTACAGCAGCACGAAGAGTAATATCTTCTTCTTCTGTCCAATCCCTGTTCAATATATGAGGATTAAGGCTTCGCTGGTAACGTGCAAGGCATTGAAAGGGAGTTCTATGCGTTCCCAATGAAGTTGAAATATTAATCCAGTTATATACGCCTCCCTCTTGGACGATAAATAAAAGCTTCTTATCCTCCATTAAAGTCCAAGGATTATGATTAATCAAGGGATCCTCACAATTCAACCACCTAGAGTGTAAACAGAGGGAGAAAATTAGCAATCTGCCTTAAATATTTGGGCATTCCAGAATTAATACTTTTTGAAAGAAAAAGTTTAATGAAGTAAATGTTATCTAACATCCAAATTACCAATCATAAGAATAAAGTGTGAACTACTCTCTCAAGTAGCGAGCTTCATGTAGTAAACATCACAGACCATACCTTGCTTCACACTCCTCGCCAGAACGGTCTGGTAAATACATAATAGCCAATCGGTCCCAATTTACTAATGGAAGGAAAGATCTAATCTTTTCAGGAGGGGCTTCAAGATCACTGCTACATAGTGCAGGCATCAAATCTGAACCATTGAGGCCCTCAATGTTACTGCAATACAAAAGCTACATTAACGAATTTTCACATAACAAAAGTTGCACTGCATGACTACTGCTTTCAAGAGTAAATCAGCTCCTCACAAGTTTCATTCAAGAACAATATTTGGAATCAACTAAAACTATGTAGTTAATCTGGATGCCTAACAGAAGGAAAAGGAGCAAACAAAACAGAAAGATATAGCGAGCTGGCCTATCAATAAATTTATTCCAAAGCATAAAATAAGTGTGCAATAAACAATACCGTCTATTTGTAATCCACAAGTAACTCAGTGATAATTCTATCAAATTCTATCAAACACAAGCACTTTATGAATAAGTTGCAGTTTCAAAATTAGAATGCGGTAGGCACCTGTCAGCATTAATAAGATTGCGCATCAACATCTCTTGATATTGTTGCTTGATTCCTTTAGCTAGTTTCTCTCTTTCTATATTTGACCATGGTTGTTTGCGAAGTGAGACAGGAAATTGCTCTTGTACCATTTTGTATTTTGAAACTTGAGAGTTCTCTTCTGGGCCATAATATAGGGCAGGTAATTTCCTGCATGCGTTCTGAAACCAGCCAAGCATATTAATTCATGCCAACTTGTATTTTCATTAAGTATTAAACCACAAATTAAGCTGTATGAGAAAACAAAACCAAGAACCAACACAGCCAGCTAACAATGAGACATGCGGTGTGCAAGGATCTGTGTTCTCTTATTTCCTATTAACATATAGCTAAATCCATTGAAATGAAAATTGCAGACAGACATCAATTTGGTAATAGAAATGCACAATAAAGCATAAATATAAAAGAATGAACACAGAAGAAAGAGCATGATGTCACACAGCACAATCCTCCGGCTTAAAACATTCAGCATAACTAATAAAGAAGCTAACAGATATAGAGTATAGAAATACAGCCACAAACCTTCTGTGGTTGCCTACTCCTTGGTTTTTGATTTGAGATTAACCTGACACGAGGATCCTTCTTCTGGCACAAAATGTGCCCCACAGTCTTTTTGCAGGCAACCTGAAAATCCATAAGACATTTAACACGATCTTTCAGTTTCTTATTTTCTTCAATCTTTGCTTCAATTTCAATCAGCTTCCGCCTGATGAATTTCTGGCATGACCTGTTCTTCTTGAGGGCATCAACTAAGGCTTGTGCAGACTTTGGGAACTGGGAATGTGTGAGGGTCTTTGCATTGAAGTCGAGAGCTTTACTTTCCCCATGGTGTGTCACAGTCGCAGCAGAGCCAGAATACTCTTCACCTAGAGCACTTTGCTTTCCACTCTTAGGAAATATATCAGAGGTGCCTTGTCCTGACATCAAACCCAAGTCATCAGCTTCTTGTACAAAACTTTCAGAAGTACATCGCAAAGAATCGACAACAGTGAGTTTTCGATAATTAGCGCAACAAAATTCATTCTAGTAAAAATTAACATCTCTGGACAAACACACACACACAAAAAAAAGAACTGCAGCTGAGAGAGTAATCGTCTTCTTCAATCAGTGAAGAAAAGTACCAAGAGAAAACTAACTATACCAAGAAAATATCAAAAGAAAAATGAACAAGGTAAAAATTCTCGTCCCTGGAAGTCAATAAGCATGGTAACAGCAAGTTAATGTCCATAGCAGCTCATAAAATGCCCATAATTTGCTTTTAGCTTTCAAATGTACAATGCTAAAGACTACAAATACATATGAATAACTACGATTGGCGCATATCCTAACAGATGAATTTCCTAATCTAGGTAAGATATTCCTCGTTCCTCCTCTTCTAAAGATGTCTCTTGGATAACTACAGGCCAAGTACTATTCCAACTTTCCATAGATCTCAATTCTCATGAAACAAACAAGAAGACCTCAATAAATAGTGCACATCCTCTGAAAAGTTCAACCTAATAAACCTCCTCAGTCCTCACAGAAGACAAAGCCTAAACTGAGAGACTAAGCCCAGAGTTGTCAGAAGTGCCCTAGGAGCCTTGATGTGATCATAACACAAATCTTGGGAAAAGCGATGCAGCGTCCAATAATAACAAGAAATTCGTTCTAACATTACTAAATCATTCAGTGGTACGCCAAGATTTTCGGCAATCCAAAGAATGCCTGCCCTTCGCGACAGTGCCTGATTTTCAATCATTCAAATGGTTAGCTAAATCCTTCAATTCTACTCAGCCACGCAAAAGCCTAATATTACAAACAACTGATACATTTGTCATCTGCTTCGAGTCCATCAATCTACATGATAATATCTGTGTAATTTTGGTGTTATATGTGAAATTTCTAGCCTTAATTTACATAATACGAGAAAAACCTTTTCTAATAACAATTCACGCTTTCCACATTATTCATCATTGGAATCACACTAACAAAGATAATACAAATCCCAACTAGAGCAAGAGAACGAGTAAACATTCAAAAACACCCAACCACTCACCACTCTCATAGTGAGAGAACCGCCTCTGGATGGCGCGTAGGGTTTCGAAATCGTCCTCCTCGTCCGAATCCGACAGCGGGCAAGCGCTCAGGGGCTTGACGAAGGGGAGCGACTCCGAGGCCCCCGCCGCGGCGGAGGGCACCGAGAACCGTTCCTGGAGGCGGCGGAGGAGGCCGAGGTCGTCGGAGTCGCTGCTCTCGCCGCCGGAGTCGGAGCCGGAGCAGCAAGGGGCGTCGGCGGGGTTGGCTCCGGTGAGCATGCACGCCCGGCGCAGGGCCTCCATGTCCTCGTCGAGGGCGTCGTCCCGGTCGCTTTCGGAGGAAGAGTACGACGCCATGGAGGAAAGCGGGCGAGAGATCGGGATTTAGGGTTAGGGTTTGGTTGTTGCGGGGAGAGAGAGCGAGAGTTGGGGGTGGCGAGGGCGACGAAGAGGAGGCTCTCGAGCATATAAAAGCGCACAAAGAAGCGCCGTGCGAAGGAGAACGATGCTCTTCTCGGTTTATATATGAAGGAACAACATTCAAATTTAAAACAAATTAAAATTTTAATTTTTAATTTTTAAATTTGAATTGGTGACCATATTCTCAAAAGAAAAAACAAAAAAAAGCCCAAATCTATGTTGATTTATCGTTTACATTAATTTTCTTTTTTAAAAATATATATATATATATAAAACTCACATGAAGTATAAATTATTTTGATTTGATTATTTAACTCTTCTAAATTTTTGATTTGTTTGATTTAATTTATTTGATGTTTCTTCTGATGCAATAATTGCACGAATTGCATAATATATACCAATATACGAATACTAATTAATTTGTAAAGATAAATCGCTTATTAAAATTTTAAAGTTAAATAGTTAAATAAATCAAAATATTTAGTAAAATTTAAATTTTTAAAAGCTACATGGTCAACCAAATTATTTTATATAATTTCAGATTTATTATTTTGTATTGTAAATTGGATAGTTGTTAGGATATTAAATAATATGTTATGCTTAAAATTTTACATTTAAATTTAATAATTATTTTAAATTATTAGGATATTAAATTATCCGCGCTAGTCAAAGCGAGTCGTGGAATATCACAGAGGTGGAGAGTTAGAGAAAAAAAAAAAAATAAACAAAAAAAAATCATCAATTTTTAAAAAATTCGAACTAAAATTATAAAATTAAATTTCAAAATTTATAAATTTTTTATGCAAATTGACCTTTAAACTATCTAAATTTTTTCTAATTATCTAAATCTTATTTACTTATTAATAAATAACTACATAAGAGTCCAAAAAAACAAAACAAAAACAAAAACAAAAGAACCCTAATTCCCTTTCTCCTCGATCGAACCAAATAGCCATGATCGCGCGCATGGAAGAGCTTCGTCTCCTCCCTCCCATCCCTTCTCCTCCAACGACGACGAGAGAAGCTTCCATTACCTCTACGCGATTACTACTACGAATTCAATGCTCTTCTTCTTCATGCTCTGAAGAAAGATGGATTCCGAGAACTACAATTTTCTCCTTGGTAAGTTGATCATGGCTTTTTTATATATCTTTTCGATCTCTTTGATCTATACCCTTTTTATATGATGTTCATTTGATGATGATATCGATAATAGCTTCGATTTGCAGTCGAAAGAGATCCCCTCAACTATAGGCCATTTAAAAATTGGCCCTTTTAATTGTTTTGGTTTGTGTTATTTTCCTTAATTGGATTGGCATTCGTCGGAATTAATTGTTCAATAGTTATTTATCATCAATAGTTACAGAATCACAGTTTAATTTCACAAATTTTTGTAGTTGATTGATGTAAATGGCGTAAATCTAAAGATTCATGTTAATAGTTGAGGAGTTCATTTTGAACTTTCCAGGGTTAGAGGCACTTAGGATTACAAATGACATGGTGTTTAATTCTCTTGCATATTTCACACCATTTCTAAAGGTAATGATCCTTTTTTGTTTAGTATTTTTTTGGGAGAGGGGTTTGTTAAACAAGCATAGAAGAGATGCAAAATGAATATAATTCTAAGGTTTGAACACATTAGGAGGTCTAATGCCAGAGATTTTAAATAACTTTTCGTAGAATTCGCTCATTTACAAACAAGAGAGGCTTCATCATTAACCTCCTATTTTTGTTCTTTTTTAATCTCATGCGACATTGAAGGAACTGGCTGTGCTCTCGACGAATTTCCTGGCTCCTTTGAACCATCTCTTGTCTCCGGCTTGCGCTTTGCATATGTAGAGCTTCCCGTCAGAAACCGTTGCTGTGATCAGCTGGTGCTTGCCTCCCTCGTCTCCGTCGGCCGTCCTCGTCAGGACCGAGAGGAAGTAGTATTGCTTCCCGCCCACCACCGACGTCGAGGTTTCTAGTATGTTCGCTGTTGCTACCGCGTCGGGGTCGAACCCACCCTGTCAAAAATTTGTTGGTTTAGATTTACGCAACGCGAAGGATGGCGATAAACAGTTAATGGAGATCAATAAATTGATGATCTTCAATGTACCTCAGAATCTGTTTTCCCAAAGTAAGCTTGTTTTCCTAGCAAGTAGTCAACCTGCATTAGAAGCCGCCGCACTTGTTAGATGAAATGAACCAAAACAAGTTTATACAATTTATGACAAAGATTTGCAGCCCAAGAAGATCACTGCTCTTTGCATGAGCCTGACAAGTATAGCATTTGTATCAAAAGACAGATCCTTATACAATCATCTTTGGAATGGTTTGTAGGGGGTTAGTGTGATCATTTACTTTTGAGAGGAACTCCTCGGGGGAGCCGTAGTCGGTAATGGACTTCTTGTCGGTGGGGGTAACCATGACGGTGACATTGCTGGTGGTGTCGAAGTTGTCCTCGTACCTCAGCACCTGTCCCGGGTATTCCACCTCCTTGCTCGGGTTCCACTTCGACGGGATCGACAGCTTGAACCCGTTCCCGTTGTACGGCAAGAAGTCCGTGTTCGTCTTCGGCTTCCCGAAGACGTTCGCTGCGCCCAGATGATTTATGCTCAGTGTTTTTAGATTGGTAAGGAAACCGCAAACTTTGTTTGCTCTGCTGTATTTTCTTTCCTTGGCATTTCACTTCAATTTATTTTCAAGTTATCTGTAGAATTATTTAGTTTACAAGATAAAGCAGATATGAAGTGATTGAGAATGAGCTTAAGGGAAGAACTGTAATGATCATAAACGATGATTCCTTTCAGCTCTGTAAAAAGTAAAAACATTTAATCATGCAAGTGTAAAGCTTTTATTCTCTACTACTTGTTCTTATTTTCTCTTAATTGTTTTCTGCAACTTCTTTTGAACATATAATGCTTTAACTAGAGGATGCTTACACCGTAATTTATGATCTTTTGGTATTTGAGAGTGTTCCTTTGTTCTACTTACAGTATAATTTGAAAGTGTTAGATGACTAAGATTACCCGCTTCTCCGTAGGCTGCATCAGCCGGCGACACCTTCGCGCCGAGGGCAACGGATCCGAGGAGGACGGTGAGAGCGAGGCGGCGAGAGATTGCGGCCTCGTTCTCGCCCTCGACGCCCGCCTGCTGCTTCTGAGCTCTGCAGACCAGCTGGGCCGGCCTGACGCTCTGCCCAACGCGCTGCGACGGGGCACGAGCGGCAGACGGCGCGTGGTGGTGGAGGAAGCAAGCAGTGGAGGCCATCTCTCTCTGTAACTTCTCTCTACCTCTCTCTCTCTCTCTCTGTCTCACTTGCTTCTCTAAGTTGGCTTTGAGTAGGAGGGATTGTGTGGGTTATTGTTGTGGCATGTGTTGTTGATTTGTGGTGAGGAGTGTGGATAGTGTGTGGGTGTGGTGATTGGATGATGTTAAGATTATTGGATATGGTTTGCTGAGATCTGATTGGGCCACGTAGGACAATAATGTTCTCTCATCCTCTCTCTAGAATGATATGTTTGTATGTTGCTGCTACTGCTGTAACATAGTTTTGTTGCTGTACATGTATTTACTCATTTCAATACTAATTTAACCCTTTGTGAATGATTTGTTCCACAATGTTGTTTTATTTTCCTAACTCAATTTTTTTGCCTCACTACGCTTTCAGGGTCAAATATATGGTTACTCACTGTAATATCATCTATGCATAAATATTTTAGTACTTAAATTGTTGTAGATACTGTATTTTTCTTTCCAATCATAAGAAAAAAAAAAACTTATAATTTTTTCGGTGAAATGCTCTTTTTGGTGTATTTGGAATTGGTTATAACCTGAAAAAGGTCATTTAATCGGAGATAATTTGCGTATACGTAAAAGTTTAGAAGCTGCAGTGTTTCAATTTGGTACCAAAAAAAATAAAAAAAGATATATCATGGTGTCATGATCATACAATTAGTCCTTGTTTTGTTACAGTACATAAAATTCACTCACAATGAATAGCACCATTCAACAATTGCAAAAAAAGAAAAAGAGAAAAAAACCTCAATTGTGTCCATTAAACATAGAGGACATGAGGGAAGGGAGATTGACATGAACACCAAGAAAAGAGAAGCTCGGCAACGGCGGAATCTTCGGCGACGGGATCGGCGGCAGCGAAAAGTCCGGAATCTCCACAGACAACTTTGGCAGCTTCGGAATGGTCGGAATACCTGCTCGAACTTCAGCTGGCAGATCTGCGGGAATGGTCGGAATATTGGCTGGAAGGTCAGCGAGAAGATCTGCGGGAATGGTCGGAACATTGGCTGGAAGGTCAGTGGGAAGATTCGCGGGAATCATCCCTGCCAAAGATGATACATTTGCTGTTCCTCCTGCAGCTGCCGCCGCTACCGCCATCGCAACTGCATCGGGAGGTAAATCCGTCAAAAGCCGCGCGGCATTGCAAGATTTTACATTGGATACGGAGATCGCGGCAACTAAGATTGCGAAGAAGAGGCAATTCATGGAGATTATCCTAAAAAATTCTAACTAAGTATTTGGTGAAGGTAGAGATGTTTATATATGAACCTTTTATTAGATTACACAAATGAAATGTATAGAGGGGGCTAAATTTGGAAGTTGCAGGAATAGGCAACTCTTTGCTTGTGGCTAAGAGTGATTTGGGCTTGGAACGCAATCAACATAGTCAACATTTTTGAATTTGGCGGGAATTTTTTTTGTTTGGATATTTAAATTTTAGTCTCTTTGATCTTTGGATATTCCATGATTGCTTTCTCATCATGTAATATTATTTACATGATAGGTAAAATTTTAGTCTCTTTGATCTTTGGATATTCCATGATTGCTTTCTCATCATGTAATATTATTTACATGATAGGTCTTGAGATAATTCTGCATTTGTAGTTTGGTCCACATTGTCGGATCGTTGGTGCTAACCATTAATCCCAAAAGCTCGAGCGGTTAGAAATACGCAACCAATTCACTTAAAGCGTACGGACACAGCGCCCACGGGTCTCGACCAGACTCAACCCATCTGAACGTTGGGTCTATTGTTGGGCCTCTTGCCGTTAGGTCTATTGTGGACCGCAGCCCCACTCAACTTATTAGGCTCACCCAGCTCAACTTATTAGTCTTCTGGACCTATGGTCACGAGGCAGAAAATTAGACGTATTTAATCCATAAATAAATAGCCACACACATTATATTTACACAATCGAAATATACATGGCGATTTTTTATGTGCAGTTGTTTTAGCCGACTATTTCGTGCAACTGATCTCTAGTCAATATTTGATAGCTATTTAAGCAAGGCCAATTAAGACACGGGTTAATGGATGCTAACTTGATTGATAGGTATTAACAACCATAAAACCTATTTTATCTGTAGTTTAGAACACACTTTTTTTCTTCTTTTTTTTTTTTTTTTATTGAAAAAAAGTGTACGTTTAAAAATACGGAATTTTTTTTCTTTTGACTTATACGGTGCAAATTTTGTACAATTACAAATTAATGAACGAACGAACGAAAACAGTTAAAATAATCAATAAGGGAGATGAATCTACTTTCCAATAATGGCCAAATTAAACAGCTAAGTAAAAAAAGAGAATTTGGAGCAGGTATAATATTAAAGGCTAAATTACATAAAACCTCCCTCTAATATCCCGCTTTTCCACTTTACTCCCTGTCATTTAAAAGTCGACAATCTGCCCCCTCGTAATTTCAGAAATGTCTTTAGGGGGCAACACCGTTAACAGATGGGGTTAAATGACCATTATGCCCTCCTCTTTTTTTTTTTTTTTTTTTTTTAGTTCCGAATTTTTTCTTTCTTTTTTTTTTTTTTTTTTTTTAAAGGGATATTTTCCAAGGGTATTTTGGGTATATGAAATATATTTTCAAAAAAACTGACGGTCAACTAACGGTCAACTGACGGCGGGGGGGTTATTGCACAATTCGGTAATTACGATGGGGCAGATTGTCGACTTTTAAATGACAGGGAGGTAAAGTGGAAAAACGGGATATTAGAGGGGGGTTTTCTGTAATTTAGCCAATATTAAATCTAGATTTTAGTGGTTTTGCTATGTATAGATGATGTGGTAGACCAGGTGTAGTGAAAAAATCACCCTTACCATAGCTTGACATTTGTAGCTTAGGGAGGTAATAAATGTTGTACGTGATAATACTTATTAGGATTGGTAAACTAACCACATCCACCTTTATTTTGTCATTTTTTTTCTCACCAAAGTAAGGAACTCTTAACCCACATCAAACCCAACCACCAATCTAACCCTAATCTCCTCTACATCAGCTACCTCTATCCCTCCCCCACTATATAAACACCAATACCAGGCCATGAATGATATATCTCACATCACAAGCCCTAGTAGTAACCAATCTCCAATACTTGAAAGCTCTAGTCACTTTTGTGATACTCTCGCCACTTCTCGCATGGCTTCTAAAATAGCTTCTTTGGTTTTTGTGGCTGTTCTGCTCCTCGTTGCGACATGCGCGAGCAGTGCAGCCCGCCAGCTCGCAGACACTGATCCTTCCACGGAGGCGGCCGACGCTCCTGCCACCACCATTCCGACCATTCCAACCATTCCAACCATTCCGGCCATTCCGTCCATTCCATCCATTCCGGCCATTCCGGCCATCCCGAGCATTCCGAGCATTCCGGGCATTCCGGACATCACGTTGCCGCCGTTGCCGTCTTTTCCGACCATCCCGACCTTCCCGAATATTCCCATCCCTTTCTTCACCCCGCCTCCGGCCACCACCACCGCCACCACCGCCGCCACCACGCCATGAGGTTTTATACATAGAGAAGTGTTGATGAGCCCAGAGTGCTTGTATCCTATGTAGATGAATAAGAGTACAAGGACTCTACTTATAGTAGAGGGAGCCCTTAGTCCTTTATATATATATATATATATATATATATATGTATATATATATATATATATATATATATATATATATATATATATATATATATATATATATATATATATATTACAGCTTATATCCTTTTAAAAATATAATTCTAATTATATTTATAAATTTTTTATTATTTAATTTATATTCAGATTTGTGCTATTATAAAATCAACGAAAAAAATAAAAAAAAAATAATAGCACAAATTTTAATACAAATTCAATAATAAAAAATTTATAAATATATTTGGACTTATGTTTTTTGAAAGTATAGAAACTCTACTAATATATATATATATATATATATATATATATATATATATATATATATATTAGATTTGTTGTGTGGTGGGTGTTTAGGGGTTTTCACTTTGCATTGTTGGTTTTGATGTTTGCATATGATATATATCATGCACGAGTCATTCATATGTAGATGCATTTATACAGTGTAATTTCATTTCTGTTTCCTACGTGTTGTTCTTCAATAAAAATTTAAACTAATATTTATATTCAACATTTCTTTTCGCTTCTTAACTTTAATTTTTTTTCGATAGATTCATGAATTAACCCAAATTAAGTTGAAAGAAATTAAATAACGCTTACGAAACTAAACAAAGTAATATTTTGACTTTAAAATGCAAATAGCACCAACTGTCCTGACATGCATGCATATACTAACGTAAGCACTATTTTAATAACTATTTTTCTCGACGTTTTGATTGGTTGGTGCGATGCATCACCTCATAAAATTCTGTACAAAATTAATGATCGTTAATTTTAAAAATATATATTTCATTATTTTTTTGACTTGTCGCGACAGGCAAAAAAAAAAAGCTTTACTAGATGTACACCTCATAAGACACCCCATAAGGGATATACATCCTACACACCATCCCATCCTGGGGTGTGGTGAATTTCACTGGTCACTGACCAGAAAAAAAAAGTCCCACCCCAGAATGGAATGGGGTGTAAGATGTACACCCTTCATGGGTTGTACACGTATATATACCCCCCAAAAAATTTGAACCTTATGAGACCCAAAACAACATAAATGGGCCTAACCTGGGCCCTTAATGGGCCTTGGTCCATTTCATTCAAACCCAGAATCCATTAAGCCAGTATGTATTCCAATTAATTGCAAAATATAAGTGCCATTCGATTAGATATTGTTGGAAAAATTCGGTACTCGCCCCGGTATCAGATTCTGTGAATCCATAACTCGCTCCGGTACCACCTAATGTTGGGATTCGCAGCGAAAACGTCAAATTGGATTTCTATCATAAATCCGGCCTTTGAACAAAACTGGAATCAATACAACAACAAAGAGAAGAAAACCAAAACAGAAAATATGCGGGTAAAATAAGATTCATTAACCAAGAGAAGAATTACACCGACTCATCTTCTGCAATAGAGTAGCTTCAACCCGAGCCCTCCTCCTGAATCTCTCTCACCCTTCTCTCGTCTTCTATAAACCTACTCCTGAATCTCTCTCACCCTTCTCTCGTATTATATAAATCTAGAAAACTATGGATATGGCTAAATCTTAGCCCCTACCATCTCCTTTGCTGTTACCACCACCGTGAGTGTGAATACCACTATATGGGTGTGGCTAAATCCTAAACCTCACCACCTTCATGGATATTACCACCACCGTGGGTGTGACCATCTTAACACCACCATCAAATAATAGCACATATGCTATATTTATAGCTTACATCAAAAGCTATCCAAATTTTAATCTAAATAGATTTTTATTTTAATTAATATTTAAATCTAAACAAACCTATCATTTTAAGATTTAAATATTAATCTTAATCTAACTAGGATTCAACTACAAATATAATCAAATCCTAATATATATATATATATATATATATATATATTATATATATATATAAATTAAAAATACAGTATATAAGATATAATTATAAATAATTTTTTTGCCCGCGTATAGTTGAAAAGTGTATTTACGAAATTTTTTAAAAAATATGTTTTTTAAAAAGTTATTAGAGAGATAAGTTTACTTTTTATTTAAAGTTATTCTTTTCAACTGCAGCAGCAGCAGTTTGAACTATGGCCACTACTGTAGTTGGGCATCCTCATCTAATTTCAAATGCGACAATTGAATTCAAACGCATCAAATCAAATACTAAATTTGAATTTGTTTATAGCTATAATTGCAGTATACGTAGTTACAACTATATATAACTAAACATAGGAATAATTATTGTAGCATTTTAGGCATAATTTTTGACTTTATCCTTTATATTTTTGGTATGATTTAGTCAAAGATATACCAGGATGTGGAATAAGATCCTACTACAGGATAAGATTGAGGAGCTTATTCTTCATGGAATAAAGCTTCTCACATTTAATTTAAGTTTACTTATCAGGTACATAAAAAAGTTTCGAGATCAAACGTAAGTTTTTTAATAAAGTTTTGCAATCCAATTTAAATACTAAAAAGTTGAACTTATTTGAGATAATTGTAAGATGGTTAAAATTAAAGAGTTATTTTTTTTTTGCTTTTCAGTAAAATCGTAAAAATTATATCTTACTTAAATTATTATGATCTACACAATATAAAAAAAAATTATAATAAAATAAAATAAAATAATTTTCCACCACATTTTTTTATTGCAAGTAACATATTTTTCTAATAATCTCAAATAGAAATTAACTAAGGAACAAAAAACTATATATATATATATATTCGCCGCAACATCATTTTTTTTATCCAACAAAATTATGCAGGATCGAACGGATCCTAGTTTTGCATAGCATGAATTAAAAACACATGTCAATTAAAATAATAAAATTTAAAGTAATTTCAAAATCAAAATAGTTGAGGGGATCTCCATGCATTTTAACCAAATTAAGATATTAAAAAAAAAAAAAAAAAAAAGAGAAGAGAAAATGTGAGCCACATGGAGCTGCGCCGTTCTTTCTCGGCCACTAAATTTTTTCTACTAAAAAAAAAAAAGGGAGGTGGATGTGGGGAGAGGATCTTTTTTGTGGCCAAAAATGACTCAAAAAATAAAAAATAAAAATGAATGGATGGTGTTAAAATTTAAAATATTATAAAAATGTTAGAATATTGCTCTTTCCCAAAAGAGATAAAGATAACAAATTACCAAAAAAAAAATTCTATCACAAACAAAATTGGTGAGTCATATATGATATTTAATATTTATTTTATTGAAATATTAATTAAGAATACAAAATTGAATAGTTTGTGCTACTCTTTTATCACTAGAGAAATATAAATATTAAAAATATTATTTTTAGAAAAATAATTATTTATATTCTAGTTTCATCTGGACAGTACCTTTATTTTTAAAAAAAATATTTAATTTAATTCATATCTTTAATTTATGAAAATAATTTTAAAATTATATAAAAAAATGTTAAATATAAATATTAAAAATACGAACAAGTTAATTATTTTATATAATTTAATAAAAAATAATCCAAAATTCAGCCCTCCTCATAAGATTACCTAAAAAGAACTACTCATAAAATTAGTTAGTAGAAAAAAAATTAATATTACAAGTGAGGATATTCTAGTTGTCCAAAGGGCGTAAAATTTACCGACACCGTTAAAAAAAAAATCTCAATATAAAAAATCTCAATATAAAAATTTAAATGACAAATTTTATTATTATTTTTAATTTTTTAATATTTTAAAACGTCATAATTATTTTGAATCTTTAAAGCGTTATAATATATTTTAACGATAATTAATGTAAGCGTCGATATATACATAGTAACTTTTTATTTACCGACGTTTTCAAATAGATTATATTTTAATATTTTTAAATATTATTAAATATATAAAAAAATTTACCATTAAATATTATTTTTACTATTTTTTTGTTTTTTTTTTTGTAAGAAAATGGATTCAATTTATTGCATGCATGCATGATGCATGCAATTAATTTAAGCATTACGTACAGAGAACAATTCACATTTCTCCAGCTTCTGCGACAATATTTAATTATCATTAGCACCTAAAAAAATTAATTAAAAATAAATATTAAAATATTTTTGAATTTTTAAAAATTCTATGAAGTGTCAAAAATAATGCCAGATTAGTACCTATTAATTTAATCTATGTTTGTTGAAAAATTTACGGGCCATTTTTTTTTTTTTTTTTGAAATAGTAAATCCTGCTTACAAAAATCTTGTTAAATTATATAAAAATTATCTCATAAAATTTAGTTTCGGTACAATAAATATTGATTAGTTTTCAATATTAGAACTATGATAAGAGTAAAAATATGAATAAAAATATTTTAAAATAAAAATAGATAAAAAATAGAGATTAGTGATACAATTAACTTTATTTATTTATATTTATATGTTTTTAAAGCTAAAAAATGAAACAAATAAATAATATATATAGCAATTATTTATATATATCTGAAAAATATCTAACTTTCTTATTTATCCTTTAAAAAGAAACATTCTAAAATCTTAAAATTCTAAACCCTAATATTAAAAATATATTTACCTTTTTAAATATATTTTTTTTATCTTTTTAAATATATTTGTTTATCATCACTATTTTTTTTTTATTTGCTCTCAAATTCGAAAAATAAAAAAAGATATTTTAAATTTTTTAACTCTCATAAAAATTTAATCAGAATTTAATTTGAGATAATTTAATAAATATTGTAGAAAAATTATTTTTAAAGAATAAAAAAAGTATACTAAAGTTATATTAAAAAAATAAAAAAATAAAATATTTTTAAAATATTAAAGAATATATAAAATATTATCCCACAAAATTAATAGGGACCCAAACTGGAAGAGCCGTGAAGGCAAAATTTATGCGGTCATTGGAATTGGCAACTCTGACGAATACTACCGCGCATATATATATATATATATATATATATATATATATATATATATATATATATATATATATATATATATATACGCGGACTCCCGCTTTATTAGCTAATATGCGGGGGAGGTGATAATATAGTGAGCAGCAACCCTCGTGCATACGTTGCTTCTTTAAATTCGTATTTAAATATCAATTTTAAAATACTTTATTATTTTCTAGTTATTTGAATATTTTTATTATTAAATAAATTTTTTGAATTTCTAAAAGGATCATTACATATATTAGAAAAAAAGTTATCAAAAATTAATTTAAACATACAAAATTTTAGATGTATGTTAGACGATTGCATTTATAAAGAATTTAATATAATTCTATTTGAGAAAAAATTATTTACATGCATGTTTATATCTGTGAATTACTCAATATTACGAAATAATCTAAGTAATAATAGTTTTATTTCAGAAGCAATAAATTAATTAATAATTATTTTTTTATACAAATTGATGAATTTTATGAACATTATAATGAAACCCAATATTTTTTAAAAAAATTAAAAAATTTTTTTTTTTTGGAAAAAAAAAGAAGAAGTGTGACACCCCCGGAATTTGGATTAGTCCTCTATATATAAATGATATAATAGGACTAAATCTCTAACCCGGCTATAGCATTTTGGATGGTAGCAAGATCCAAGGGAACATGAGAGTTAAGCGTGCTAGAGCTAGAGTAGTTCTAGGATGGGTGACCCCCTGGGAAGTGGGGCGTCACAGTTGGTATCAGAGACATTTACCAGCCGGAAATGTGAGATGAGTCTCGGCTGAGCCAGGGTTATATAGCGGGTAGAGCGAGGCTCCCCGGCTAATGACCGTTGTGAGTGGAGTGCAGCTCCTCACAAGGTCGGCTAAGGCTAGCGAGACGAGTCTCACATCGCCTGGTGCTTGTGAGTGTGCTTGAGCCTGACGTGGACGTCAGGGCTTAAAGGGGGGAAGAATGTGACACCCCCGGAATTTGGATTAGTCCTCTATATAAATGATATAATAGGACTAAATCTCTAACCCGGCTATAGCATTTTGGATGGTAGCAAGATCCAAGGGAACATGAGAGTTAAGCGTGCTAGAGCTAGAGTAGTTCTAGGATGGGTGATCCCCTGGGAAGTGGGGCGTCACAAGAAGGATTCTAGTCCTGTAGCTGGGCTAAGGTTTTTTTTGGATCTTATCTTAACACTATTTTTAGACTTATTTTTAATAAAATTAATTTTTTTTGGATAAATAAATTATATATGAATTTTTTGGATAAAAATTTGATCATATAAATAAATTATAAATGAATTTTTTTTTAAAAAAAATATATAAATTATTAATAAAAATTTTATTAACTTGTATTCTCATTAGTAATATATAATATTCTCTATATATATAATAAATATATATATTATTATATTAATAATATTATATTTTATTAAAAATATTTAATTATATGTGTTGTATTTAAGTCGTGCCATATTTCGTATTCATATCCGTATCTGTAATATTTAAATTCACACTACGAGTCTCGAAATTTAATTTGGCTTTAATTAAGTGAAACATTATGTACCGTTGGTTTATTTAAATAAAAAGCGAATATTTAATTGTCCTTTGCACTAGTTTGCAAATGCATCATTCTATTAGTACAATTTTTGACTTTGCATAAATTAAAAAAAGATTTTGAGTTTAAAGTTTTTAAATTTTTTCCTGTTGAATATATACAACATCTGGAACATAACTTTTTAACTTAAGAAGTAAATTAATTTTGTAAGTTTAAATATATATAAAAATATTTTTCTAAAATTAAAAGGGGAGAAATTAAAATCCGTAAATGTTCACGGGCAGAGTTGGAGTTCATAATTTTGTGAATTGAAAAATTATGAAAGTGTAATGCGACTATGCGGGTGCCCGCACAGTACGATCCCATACGACAAAAATGATAAAATTGCATGATTAAGTGATCCGGTACTGATGCCACGTCCTCTTCCCAATCCGAATCCGTCCGCATAAAAAAAACAAATTTTTTTTTTTAAAAAAAACTAAAATCTAAATACTAAATACGAAAAGAATGAGGGGGCTATGTATAAATATATATTTGTTGTGTAATTATAAACTCTCTAGTGTTGAAGCTATAGTGGAAGTGTTGGAGCAAAGCTCTCTTAGAAAAAGGTTATCTTTTTGTACCCATTATTTTTATTTATCTTTTATTATTATTATTTTTTTTTCCTTTTTTTCCTGAAGCTACAATTTTGATCATCTTAGTAGTTTTTTTTTCTTTTCTTTTTCTTTTGTTGATGCTTTAAATTTGTCACTTGTTTTAAATTTTTTAAAAAAATTTAAAAAAAATTATTGAACCATGTTGACAAAATCTACCAAACTCTTCATAATAGCAAAAGATTTTGTTGTACTTTCCTTTTCTTTTACTGCATGAATTTTCTTTCCTTTTGTGCTAAGTATTATTTGGCTCAATTAGTCTTCTTTTTTTTTTTTTTTTTTTTTCTTTTTCAATTCACAATTCTTCTTATTTATTTATTTATTTTTTCTCTTCAAATTCCACTTATTATAGTGCATTTTATTACTTGTTTTTAATTATTGCAGTGGTGTGTGGAGTGTAGAACATAGGAAATGAACCAATTTGTTCCGAATTAATTGGAACATGGACGAAGAATCTCGATCTCTGCGAGATCTGCTCCCCGAGTCGAATAATCAGAAGAAACAGATTGGGTGGGTCAGTCTCTGAATTTTATTTGATTTTAGCTCAATTTGAAGTTCTGCCAGTCTGAACATTCATTTTCATGCTCTGAGAACGCGCAGATCAGATACTGAGCTGATAGAACTGCTATGGCAGAATGGGCATGTTGTTCTGCAAAGCCAAACTCACAGAAAACCCCCGGCCTTAGCCCCAGAATTCAAACAAGCTGATAAGCACGAACAATCGATTCTGAAATCTGGGGTGACATTCGCGGCGAGCACCAGCAATCTCACTCAAGATGAGACTGCTGCATGGTTCCAATGGCCACTTGAAGATTATTCGATCGACAGGGATTTATACTCTGAATTCTTCTTTGACATGCCGAATGCCGTCGAAGATCGACCGGACATCGCTAATGCCCACGACAAGACGATGCCGATGCCGATGCCGCCTCCTAAATCGCATTCTGCGAGTGTGGAGAACATGTGGAAGGGTGGTGATGCAGGAGCATCGAATTCGTTACTGGAGGAGAAGAGGTTGGAGAGTAGGGATTTGGGAGGCGCGGGGACGTCGTCATCGATGATGACTGTTGAGTCGAGCATTTGTTTGAGCAGCCAATTTCAATTGGCTTCTAAATTAAACGATGCAGAAGGCTGCTGCGCTTCGAGAAGCTCGCAAGAAGAAGCTCACACTCGATTGGCCTCGCAAGAAGCCGCTGTGGCTTCGTCATCGGGGGGTTCCGGTTGTAGTTTCGGTCTAACGGGACAACACAACAGCAACAAGAGAAAGGAGAGAGGAATGGAGGAATTCGAAAGCCTCAGCGAGGTAAAAGCATGAGCTATTTTTCAGAGTTTTACTTCATATATAGTAGTAAAATCTTGTCTTTTGGTCTCAAAGTGGTACTTGAAATTATCTAGGACGCGGAGAATGAATCTGTCGACGCGAATAACCGAGCTCAGCAGTCTACATCTACGCGCAGAAGCCGTGCTGCTGAGGTTCACAACCAGTCAGAGAGGGTGAGAATTGTCGAAGATCCTTTTTTCCGTTTTTTCTTTTTTTAAAACTTAGTTGTAGCTCATCTTCTTGTTATATCTTTTATCCGACAGAGAAGAAGAGATCGAATTAATGAGAAAATGAGAGCACTGCAAGAGCTCATACCTCACTGCAACAAGGTAAGATGTCTTAATTTGTTGCGGCAATTTCGTATCATGCACACAAAGTTTTAAGTTTTTAATCATTCTAAGAGTTTGAAGCTTTAAGCAATCTCATACACGGTGCATATCGGAAAAAAACAATACAATTTCGTGTCATACGCTCTTATTCGAGTCTATATCGATGATGATGATAATTTCAGAGCGACAAAGCATCTATATTAGATGAAGCAATTGAGTATTTGAAGTCGCTGCAGCTACAAGTTCAGGTCGGAAGCAATTTTCTGTATTCTTTCATTCTTACTTCTAATCATCGATTCATTTAGAAAAAAGAAAAAAAAAAAAAAAAAAAAAATTCTGACATGTCTCGCAGTTTCTGTGGATGGGAACTGGTATGGGGCCGATGATGTTTCGCGGGTTCCACCAATACATGCCACGCGTGGGTCCGGTTCAGATGCGGGGAGTGCCGTACATGAATAATCAGTTTATGGCCTCGACTTCTTCAGCAAATGCGGCAAATTTCTCCAACCAAATGCCGAATGTACCTCTCGGAGCTGGTTTACCTGGTCTTAATCATTTCCAGCCACAATCTCGGGTTCGTCGGTCTTGTACAAATTTACATTTTGTTTTTCATATGTTGCTTTTGTTCTAAAAGATTTTCGCATGAATTTTTTTTGCAGGCGATGAATTGCGATTCATACGGACCTAAAACAGCGCAGCAGCAGCAGCAGCAGCAGCAGCAGCAGCAGCAGCATCGGAGTTCAGCGGAGCCAAGTAGTGATGCATTACATGTTTCCGGAGCTTCTCCTTCCGAAAGTACTCCGAAGGACAAGGCTGGTAAGACATAGTCGAGCAAATTAGCAATGCCTTTCGACTGCTGCAATTTTCCATTGATGGTATCATTACAAATTTTGTTCGATTTCGTTTAAACATTCTGCCATCTAAAATAGGACGCCTCGCCAGCGCTGTCTACGGAGTTTGTTTTGATTTGGCGGTTTCATTGTTTCAAATTTCAAAGAGAGGAGGGCGGGTTATTCACATTTAATCTGACGGTCAGAGGTGAACTGAAAGTATCGACGTAATTTCGATCATAGAGTCATTCGATCTGAGATTGGCCCTACCGTCGAATTTTAGCGACGATGCTGAATTCGCATCTGTTTTAGATGGTAGGCTAATGGAAGGGGGGTCGAAACTCCTGGAAGTAATTCTTAACAGCTCTTAAATATTGTTTACTATGGAAACATGTTTGAGGTAGATAAGAAGCTAGGAAGTACTACTGTTTCGCGAATATATTGGCATCAGCCAATTTGAGCCTCTGATGGGTCCATTTGTTGTTCGTATCTGGCGGCGTCGACGGCAGCAATCAATTTCATTTTGCCACCAGTTACTTCTTTCGAATTTGTCGCCTTTATATTCTTCACAAAGGAAAGCAGATGAGTTAGCATCAGAGCTTTCACAATCCAAACTTTAAGCATCTTTTTTCTCGATGTCGACAGGTTAGCGAAAAACGGTTCATAATTGGAGGAAATATCTCGCAATTACACCCACCGCAACTGTAACATGGCTGCTTCTTTGTGCTCATTTTCGCCGACGGAGACATTCAGATTGGTGGCCAAAATAAGTATCTCTAATTGTAGTTAGAACTCATTTTCTTTCTTATGTGGAGAGACAAAATGGCGAAAAATGATCTGATCTGTTCATCTTTTCTGGCCCAGAAACTTTCTGATGTATTAATTTATTGATATATATCTAACAAGTGTAAATTTTCATTTGGTAATCACTGAGATCAACAAATTTGGAATATTATAAGTATTTGGATCTATTAATTATGCAGTAAGCAGTTTTTTTTTTAAAAAAAAAAATCATCAAATTAAAGAATTGATAATAAATATTTTATTACTTCCATATGTATATATATATATAGAAGTAATAAAATACACATGCACCACACATGACACATGCATGCAGTTGTTTGGTATTTAAGATCTAGCTTTTTTGGTGTCAGTTGTTGAGAAACAAAGAATCCAAAGGACAAAAAGTAAAAGGGAAATAAGATCATGATTGTGTGACTCATGGTGCCCATTTTTGGATGGTTAAATTAATCCCATGCATGTACTACTACTACTACTACTACCTACACAGGAATTGAGATTTTGCCACCACTCTCCAACCTCAACTTTCCTTTTGGGGAAAGGTTATGGGCACTACTGCAAGATGAACCTGATTTATTAATATATCTCTGATATGGTAATAATAATGGCTCAGTAGTGCACCATGTTGGGTGAGTGATGTGAGATTAGTGGGTCCAGTTAAGCAACTGAAGCAGAATCATCTTGCAACTTGCCTTGTTGGTAGAGAGAGAGAGAGAGATAGAGAGAGATTAAATAAATATAGGAATCTTGACTTGTCCCTCTACTAACATGATATTGTGATTTAATCCCTCAACTTTTATTAAAACACTTTAGTTTCATAATTTTCTGAGTGATAATTAATTCTTCACTTCACAAGTTAGAAAAGTCAACTTTATAGAAAATATCATATATTGTTGGATTTTTTTTTTTTTTTTTTTTTTTTTTTCTATCATTATGAGGATAATAGTAAATATCTACGTCGGTATCGTGAACACAGTGAAAGTATCATTATGCCTTAGCTACTTGGAATTGAGTGGGAAAACATATTCTCGAAGGGGACTTTGTCTGATTAGAATATGATAATTTTATGGATTATTGTGGAATTTTATTATTTTCGGTACTTAAGTTCTTATATCCATGATATTGAAATTTCTCAGTATGCGAATGTTTAAGTGGAAAGGTTAGAGAGAATTTTGTGAAGGGCCCATTGAAGCACCAATCTGGAGGGGTGGTGAGCAGAAAGAAGGGTCTGCAGGATCTGTCATGTTATGTGGGGGCAGCAGACAGCTCCTCCCCTCTCCTGTTTTCTTTCCTACTATTCTTTGATGTTAACAGCATGGAAAAGACTGCTGTCAGTGGGTGTGGTGTGGCCCTTTGGTAACATGGCCACTCATCATGCATGGATCATATATTTCATGACTCCTCTCTCTCTCTCCTCTCAACTTGAATTAGATATTTCTATGAGATTTGTTATAGCTATTTTAAAATATTTTCTCTCACTTCATCAATTTACTGATATGTCATTCACAAATAATTTTATAAAGTATTATATGACAATTAGCGTTAACCAATTAAAACTGATCATGCATGGATCATATCTTTCATGACCCCTCTCTCTCTCCCCTCAACTTGGATTAGATATTTCTATGAGATATGTTGTAGCTATTTTAAAATGTTTTCTCTCACTTTATCAATCTACTGATATGTCATGCACAAATAATTTTATAAAGTATTATATGACAATTATGACGGTCTGCATTAACCAATTAAAACTGATCATGCATGGATCATATCTTTCATGACCCCTCTCTCTCTCCCCTCAACTTGGATTAGATATTTTTATGAGATATGTTGTAGTTATTTTAAAATGTTTTCTCTCACTTTATCAATCTACTGATACGTCATGCACAAATAATTTTATAAAGTATTATATGATAATTATGACGGTCTGCGTTAACAAATTAAAACTGATCATGCATGGATCATATCTTTCATGACCCCTCTTTCTCTCTCCTCAACTTGGATTAGATATTTTTATGAGATATGTTGTAGCTATTTTAAAATATTTTCTCTCACTTTATCAATTTACTGATATGTCATGCACAAATAATTTTATAAAGTATTATATGATAATTATGACGGTCTGCGTTAACCAATTAAAACTGATCATGCATGGATCATATCTTTCATGACCCCTCTCTCTCTCCCCTCAACTTGGATTAGATATTTCTATGACATATGTTGTAGCTATTTTAAAATATTTTCTCTCACTTTATCAATCTACTGACATGTCATTCACAAATAATTTTATAAAGTATTATATAATAATTATGACGGTGTGCGTTAACCAATTAAAACTAATCATGCATGGATCATATCTTTCATGACCCCTCTCTCTCTCTTCTTTCAACTTGAATTAGATATTTTTATGAGATATGTTGTAGCTATTTTAAAATGTTTTCTCTCACTTTATCAATCTACTGATACGTCATGCACAAATAATTTTATAAAGTATTATATGATAATTATGACGGTCTGCGTTAACCAATTAAAACTGATCATGCATGGATCATATCTTTCATGACCCCTCTCTCTCTCCCCTCAACTTGGATTAGATATTTCTATGAGATATGTTGTAGCTAGTTTAAAATATTTTCTCTCATTTTATTAATTTACTAATATGTCATGTACAAATAATTTTATATAGTATTATATGACAATTATGACGGTCTGCGTTAACCAATTAAAACTGATCATGCATGGATCATATCTTTCATGACCCCTCTCTCTCCCCTCAACTTTGATTAGATATTTTTATGAGATTTGTTGTAGCTATCTTAAAATGTTTTCTCTCACTCTATCAATCTACTGATATGTCATGCACAAATAATTTTATAAAGTATTATATGATAATTATGACGGTCTGCGTTAACCAATTAAAACTGAAAATGCATGGATCATATCTTTCATGACCCCTCTTCCTCTCTCCTCAACTTGGATTAGATATTTCTATGAGATATGTTGTAGCTATTTTAAAATGTTTCCTCTCACTTTATCAATCTACTGATATGTCATGCACAAATAATTTTATAAAGTATTATATGGTAATTATGACGGTCTGCGTTAACCAATTAAAACTGAACATACATAGATCATATCTTTCATGACCCCTCTCTCTCTCCCCTCAACTTGGATTAGATATTTCTATGAGATCTGTTGTAGGTATCTTAAAATGTTTTCTCTCACTGTATCAATCTACTGATATGTCATGCACAAATAATTTTATAAAATATTATATGATAATTATGACGGTCTGCGTTAACCAATTAAAACTGATCATGCATGGATCATATCTTTCATGACCCCTTTCTCTCTCCCCTCAATTTGGATTAGATATTTCTATGAGATATGTTGTAGCTATTTTAAAATGATTTCTATCACTTTATCAATCTACTGATATGTCATGCACAAATAATTTTATAAAGTATTATATGATAATTATGACGGTCTGTGTTAACCAATTAAAACTGATCATGCATGGATCATATCTTTCATGACCCCTCTCTCTCTCCCCTCAACTTGGATTAGATATTTTTATGAGATCTGTTGTAGCTATCTTAAAATATTTTCTCTCACTCTATCAATCTACTGATATGTCATGCACAAATAATTTTATAAAGTATTATATGATAATTATGATTGTTTGCGTTAACCAATTAAAACTTCCTATATTAAGAATGATATTAACATCGTCCCTAGCTAGTAGTTGTTCGCTACTAGCTAGATTAATTTTTTTCTCCTTTTCCACATGATATTGGAGTCAATTATAAATTCCTTTAGTTCTATAATAATTTGAATTTAAATCTCCTCTTGTTTATTTAATGAGTTGAAATTCTAAATAAAAATTTAATAGGTTAAATTCACATTTTTTTAATCTTATTTAGCAGTTCAAAATATGTTCCTTCATGCATGTTAATAAGCTATTTACTCTTACATTTAAGTCTAGTTGGATAATATGGTGGATAAAAATACTATTTTTATACTATTAAAGGTTCAAAAAAAATTAAAAATACTAATAATCATTTTTTCTCAATAGTTTAAAATTGTGATTACTATCACTAGAGAAGTATGTAGCCACGTTCTTTTTCGATAGCGGTTGCAACTATAATTTTATAATATAATTACAAAGAGTAAAGATTGATAACGTTTTTATAGTTTTTGAATGTTTTATAGTTAAAAAATTATGCTTTTAGTTATATTACCAAACTAGACTAATTAGTATCTGATCAATCTTTTGAATAATATATAATAATTTATTAACAATTAATCTATCAGAGAGGAGACCTTTTCCCTTATTCTATTCCTGCAACCAAAGCAAATGATTAATCATTCTAACCATATTGCTAATCATTTGCTAATCATTTGCTTTGTCCACATAGATAGAAACTTCCACAAATAAAAAAATATGCTCCACATTAATCACTAGGGTTATATATATATAGCTATACATAAAACAATCTAATTACTGATATATTAATTTTGTGGGACATGCATCTATTATATTATTAACCAAGTACCATACTGTGTTGTTGTTGAAGTCCCTTTCAGTCAACACCTCAGGTCAAGAAGGAATTGAATCCTATCATGCCCACACATTTATTAAAGCAAGGATAAGTACAAGCATCCAAGTGCATGCACCTTTTATTGCATTTTGGCCTACACAATGCATGCTCTCAATTGGACCACACTTAATTCTTATCAGGATTTATTAATTAATTATCACCTTTAATTGAACTGAGAATATATATATTTATATACAATAATTAGTGACATTATTAATATCATCAAGAGTATCATGTAATTAATAAACACATCTAATTTTGTGGGTATATATATCTATATCGATAGAGTAGTTGATTGTCGCTTCAGGTGCTATTTAGGTTGTCGAAAATTAATTTGAACTTTTAAGTACGTGCATGTGCATTTTAAAATTTAGATGTTTAAGTCGTGACTCAGTAACTACTCAGATAGTATATATACGCTATTGATTTTTGAAGAATGTTGGGATTTAGTAAGTGAAAAATAAGGAAACCATTTGAAACACCGAGATAGCATGAGGGCTATTGACTTAGTTTAATTACCAATTAGAAAAATAGTTGTGAAGAGATTCACTAGATGAAAAAATGGCATGTCCCTTTCATAAAGATTTGTTAATGTTATGGTGGACTAGATAATTTAGAGATGAAACACTTATCTTATAAATGATGTCCCTTTCAAACTATAATATAATTTTACTTTACAACCTTATAATTTAGATCTTATTATTCAAAAGTCCACCAAAACTTGTCGATAAAATTAATGACGCATACTTGTCAATGACAAATTCTTAATTTGTTATACTTGATCAGCAACCAATTCTTAGATCTGAGATATATATCACTTTTATCTAATATACGAGTTGCTACAGTTTGATTATAGTAAATTATCAATGTAGAGATGTAGTGCATGATTTGGAATTAATCTACAATTATGGACTTAAAACTATTCATATTTGGGACATAACTAATAACTAATAATGTTGCATAAGCCCCACTAGCACATGGCTAAGATGTGATGATCAACATGCATGACTAATATTAATGTATTAAAAAACAAAAAGGCTACAATAGAATCATGTGTGGGTAGTCAAGTCACCGTACATATAAATGTTTCTTCTTTAAAAAAACTTCAAATTTTCTTTTTATTTTATTTTATTTTTAACCATTAATTTTAGATCTTTCGATCATTAAGATAAATAATATCAAAAAATTATAAAATTTATTTTGTTAAAATATTTTAAATATTTTAGATCAAGTCTAACGGAACCTATAGTCGATTTAGAAGTTCCAATATTAAAAATAACTTGAAATTACCAAAAATTCCGTACTTTCAAAAACATATCACCTAAATCTCTCATCTCTCTCTCTCTCTCTCTCTCTCTCTCTCTCTCTTTCTCTATGTAGAGCTTATTTACTTTAAAAATACAAATTTAACTATACTTATAAATTTTTTATCATTGAATTTGCATTGAGATTTGTGCTATTTTAAAGTCAACCAAAAAGAGAAAAAGAAAAAATATACTAACTCAAATCTCAATGCAGATCTAATGGTAAAAAATTCACAAGTATAGTTGGGCTTATACTTTTGAAAATATATAAGCTCTTCTCTCTCTCTCTCTCTCTCTCTCTCTCTCTCTCTATATATATATATATATATATATATATATATATATATATATATATATTACATTTTAGTTTTGAATTAGTGCTACTCCTTGGTATAGAATGAGTGTATTGTTTGTATTACATATGATTTATTGCATACCCATCAAATATTATCATAAGATATAAAATATTTTTTAATAATAAAAAAGTAATGAAATAATTAATTTTGGTAGTTTTTGATGGCTTATTCTCCATATATAATCTGTGTCATTTAATTTGGCCAAGTTTAATTATTTTTCTATTTGTTTTTTTTTTCTTGCTGGTAGATTCTTAAATCCAAAGCTTCTGGAAAAGCATGTTTCTCGATTTTTCACAATACTAAAATAATATTTTTAGTAAGCATATTACCAAACAAAGGTTTTAGTTCTTAATTCTTTTCGGCTTCTATAAGTTAGGGTGATAATAAAAAGGGTTAATTTTATATAACTTTCTACGAATATATAGAATAGCTTTTATATTTATTTTTTTTAAAATTTAAAATTATTCATATATGTCTTTCTGATTTGTTATCGTTAGCTTACTGTTATTTTTTAACATAATATAAATAAAATATTAATTTTATTCTTACAAATTAATATGTCTTTTCAAAAGTTGCAACTGTTAAAAATATATATATCTATCGTTAAATATAATATCTGAAAAAATAAAAAAATAAATTTATGTCGCTTACTAATTAATCAACTTTGAATTTTTGAAAGAATAAATATAAATAGTTAAATTTTATAAAAATATATATGATATATTTATCTGAAACTATATGAAATTAACCCTAATCAAAAAATATTGATAATATTTGATTAATAGAGAGAGAGAGAGAGAGAGGAGTAAAAGCATGCACCATGAAAATTCTGTGTTTGATTTTCAGCTGATTGATTGTAATGAATTTTTATTAATAAGTGTGACTAAAAATTTAGAAATTTGTAAAATGTATATTATGTGGGTTCATTAGATTTGCTCCATTGTTTTTATTGAAAACATCAGGAATAATAAATTATTATTATTTTTTTAAAAAAAAAACATGTAAAAATATAAAAAAAAATAAATCGAGAAACATTTTTGGCGTCGCCCGGGTTCGAACCGGAGACCTTCAGTGTGTTAGACTGACGTGATAACCAACTACACCACGACACCTTCATGTTACTTTTCTTTTTTATTTAAATAAAAATATTATAATATATTCATGTACAACAAGATTTTTTTTCTTTGTCCCACATTCCCTCTTGTTTTTTCTTTGTCCCACATTCCCTGCGCTGTATGGATTAATCACACTTCAAGGAAGTTTGGATCGGCAAATCTCGGCTCAAACCAAAGCCCAAAATGCTTAAGCTATTACTAGTGTCCATGTCTCATATAAACCCAATCATAATTCCATCCACATCCGATGTGGGACTATTGGGGGCGTCACAGACTCCCCCCATTTACTCAGGCGATTAGCAATAATAACTCGTTGGGCTCAAACCACAGCCCAAAATGCTTAAGTTATTAGGCTTGTCTCGCTAGCCCTGTCATCTAAATCCAAGCTCAGTCGAGACTCGCTATACACTTCCAGCTGATTATTGGCTCTGATACTAAATGTAACGATCCAGCCCACTAGCAATAATAACTCGTTGGGCTCAAATCACAGCCCAAAATGCTTAAGCCCAGTTATTATTACTAGTGTTCATGTCTCATATAAACTCAATCACAATTCCATCCACATCCGATATGGGACTATTGGGGGCGTCACACTAACGTAACTCATGTGCAGTGATGTTTGAGCTCTTTTGAAATATAGTTATTTTTTTGTTGTTTGTTTTGATGTAACTTATACGACCTGAAAGTTAAATACTTTGATATAATTAAATTTTTATTGTTTATTTTGATGTAAGTAAGTGGATTCTGTTACCTACTAAATATAGTGATAAATAAACTTATCTCTATAAAATTCAACATGTTAAATAATTAATTTCTTCATTATTATTTCAAGATAATTTTAATCTATTGTAACTGAGATAATTTTAACTCATTGTAAAAAAAAAAAGTTTAGAATTTAATATTTAATAAATCTTTTAGAGAAGGCTGAGAGTGACGAAACTTGAGTTTGGTATTCTGAAAAGAAAAGTCAAGAATAAATAAAATGGAGGTGTAATGTAACTTGAGCTACATTATTATTATTATTATTATTATTTTTTTTGACTTGTACCAAAATAAGTATCCAAGGTAATTGCCTTTTCCTTTTTTTTTTTTTTTTTTTTTTTTTTTTTTTTTTTTTTTGAGGTGAGAATCGATTGGAATGGTAATGATTTGCTGTTTGATAAATTAAAATATATTTTATTTCCTAAAAGATAAGTTGCATCAAAAGTTTACTAAGTCAAATAGGAATTTATAATTAAAAAATTAAAATTTTACAAAATGTGGGTAATAGCACAATTGGCAAATGCGTGCTTAGTTAATATTGAGGTCATGAGTTCGAGCCTCGCTCACCCCATTTAATATATTCGAGCTGTGATGATCATCAGTGTGTTGATATGTGAAAGGGTGTCCTTCACAACCGTCCGATTATATCAGACGAAAATAAACACATCTGAGCTCGAATATTTTTTTTTTTTTTTTTTTTTAAATAAACGGCACAAGTAGAGTTAAAAGTAGCAGATATGTGAAAGATGGGTGTCCTTCACAACCGTCCGATTATATCAGACGAAAATAAATACATCTGAGCTCGAATATATATATATATATATATATATATATATATATATATATATATATATATATTAAAAAAAGGCATAAGTAGCAGTACAGCAGAGTTAAAAGTAGCAGACGAGTCACAAAAACCACACAAAAAATTATGCAACTGAGCTGCAGATAATAAACAGCAACGGCACAAGTAGCGGTACAGCAGAGTTAAAAGTAGCAGACGAGTCACAAAAATCACACAAAAAATTATGCAACTGAGCTGCAGATAATAAACGGCAACGGCACAAGTAGCAGTACAACAGAGTTAAAAATAATAAACGGCAACGGCACAAGTAGCAGTACAACAGAGTTAAAAGTAACAGGACGAGTCACAAAAACCACACAAAAAATTATGCAACTGAGCTGCAGATATGAAACATTTGAGCTTTTGCGCCAAGCACAACAATTTACCACCACCACATTATTTTGTGTTTCATCATGTCTTTACGCCAACACGCGGCGAGATCTCTGTGTAGAGAGGAGATTACGAGGATTCCAACTTTCATGTACAAACAAATACAAGGAACGGCGGTAACTGCGCGACCGCAGCGTCATTTCTTCCCGACCGTAACTCCAACTACGACATTGTTTACCTGCACCGCGCAAGGTGAAGTAGATTCAAAAGTAAAGTCAGCTTTTCGCAAAAGCCCCTGTGCTATACTGATACCTCTACCTAGAGGCAAAAGATGCTTACCAAGTTGCCTCTTTCGTCCACCGACTTAGGGTTCTCGACGACAACAGTGACATTGTTGCCTTGTGATGGAGGCTGAAACAATTCGGAGATACAATAAGTATCTAAATAAATGAAACTAGTATGGTCAAATATGTATTCAAATTTAAATCACCAACTTGGCCGAAATAAAATACATACAGCGGAAGTTGACGGAGATTCATTAGGCCTCCTCTGAGGCACGGAAGCAGGAGCCGCCATATTGGTCATCTAAAGTAAAAAAGAAGAAAATATTTATGTTACTCAAAACTGAAGAAGATAGCGAAAGATATCGGAGAAAATGGAGGGAGGAGGAATATATTAGAGATGAGATTTCGACAATACCCCGGTGTTTGTAACATAATGGCACACCGCGCATTTGACAGATGGAGCTCCGTAAGGATACATGAGAGTCGTACGGCACTGGGCACAGTTCACATGAGCTACATTATTCGCAGATCACATGCAAAAACAAGAACACCATTTTTAAAACCTTGTAAGAATGACACCGTATAGTATCCCAAAACTACCGATAGGATGCTTGGCAAATACAGATATTCAGATAGCAACACTGCCCATTAATCCCTCACATTAAAAAAATAAAAGAAATGAGGAAAAAGAAGCGAAGAGCTTCATGAAAATATCTCTCTCATGTTGGAGCAGCATATTCAGGGGTACTACTATAAAGGACTTAAGTAATTAAGACTGAAAACCGCATAACTTGCCAGAAGAATAAATAGAATGTCAGGAAAAATAGATAAATATCTTGTCATCACCTGATCTGGCATTATTGATCATGTTACAGCAGGAACATCTCACAGTTGCTGCACCATGAGGATACATCAACAAAGTTCGGCAACCACCACATATAAGATGAGCCGTTTCAACTCCTACAAAGAGGCTCGATGTAATCTTTCATATACATGTTAATTTCCTAAATTGCGTTGCTGAACCATGCTAACATAGACTAAGAAAGTTTAAAAGATAATACGAGTACAGCTTCGTCAAAAAGCTGAATTAAGTGGTAGAAGGGAAAAATTTAATCAACAAAAGGCCTTGTGATTCTCGTATGCACAAGAACCTTGGATATCAGTATATCATAATATAATTCTTCAGTTGTATAAGTAGTATTGCTTTATATTTCTCAGATTTTATACAAAAGAAAAGCTTCATCTTTTTAAACCTATGATTACTGAATAAACAAAATGAAGGTGTCTTTACTTATAATATAATAGATGTTATATGACATCTGAGTATGTATTGTTTACATAATCGAATCCTTTTGCGTGGATCTTAAAGCAAGTAATAGTCTTCCAAATACCAATTTAATTAAGTTCAAACAGAATCCTATGTTAATCTAATGTCGAGTATTTAACCACGATTCATATAGAAATCAAAGCTATATCTCAAATGTTTTTTCTTATGAGCACTTGTCCATACTCAAAATTTGTGCATTATCCTCTTCTTCTTCTTTTTTATTTGTTTATGGCAACACAACATGCCGAAGTGATTAATAGTCATAAGAAAAAATAAAAATAAAACATTTGCATCTGATAGTTTGGCTGATGTTGGTTAAGCTAGGTAAGGTTGGTAAGGAGTAGATGGAGAATTTCAGAAGAGTCATATACAAGGTTTATGTAACAGGTTGCCTTGGTCAAGTTGTTGCAATCCTCCGTTGGCATGTATATACTTGCTGCTTTTGTCTAATGTGCACAAGTATTGGTGGATGTCCAAGGTGCTTACGACGACACTCGTATGGATACCGTGACGTGGGTCAAGAAGAGCAGCAGTTTTCCAGGTACTACGAAATACTACCACTCCTAACAACATTCTTCAAGTAAAGAAGCGCAAGTCATTCTAAACTTTTGCTAAAATAGGCTACTAAACAAACGATATAAATAATCAATCTCCAAAAATTAAGAAGTACCTGGAGGGGGCACTGAAGTTATAGTGCGACATAGTGCACAGCATACACTAGTGGCTCCCCTGGGATAAAGAAGCATGCTCCTGCATCCATTGCACACCACTTGGCTCTGCATACCTGTACAATCAATATCCAACCATAGTTAAGTGATCGAATGCAGCTGATCACAAAATGATCCAAGCATCACAGGCAGGCATAAAGTGGACGACAAGGACTTAGCGAAATGATTATTAGTAAACATGCTTTACATTAAATCTATTGCCAAAGGTTAGCGCTTGATTTTGATAAAACTCAATCTGGAGCCACATAATTTAAGAGCAAAAATGTGATCTGTGATCAGAACTATTTCACCAGTCAAAGAAAAGAAACGTTAGATGAAAGGTTTTGCTCATCAAACAAGAAGCATTAGATGAAAGGTTTTGCTATAATATATATATATATATATATATATATATATATAGAGAGAGAGAGAGAGAGAGAGAGAGAGAGAGAGAGAATTAGGTTACTATGCTATTAATAGCACCAAGTCATTGATGCTATTATGTTTTTAATCCCTTGGATGAAAAAATATATGGTTTGGATGATAGTTGTCCCTTAGAGTTTAGTGGGTGATTGGTTAAATAGTATGATCTAAGGGTTGAAAATGATCAAAGGGATTGATCTAACGGTGGAAAACTTGGTAGAACCAAGTACTTGGTGCTATCGATAGCATAGTAGCCGGACTCTCTCTCTCTCTCTCTCTCTCTCTCTCTCTCTCTCTCTCTATCTATATATATATATATATATATATATAAATATATATATATATACTATCTTAATCTGTCGCGCTCTGGGGTCATTTTAGTAAAATCCTTTTAAAAAAAATTAGCGGAAAACGTATAATTTTTTTTTTAGACACCTTCGAAGACATCCCGGAATGCGCACAAACCCGCCAAACGGACAGAGATTCTCCTGTACAAACGGACAGAGCCTCCCTTGTACATACATGGTGTAACATTAGAAATACAACACAAACCACACATACAATCACACAAGAACAACAACAACTATGAATAAAATACAACCAAGCATGTGATAGGCGGATAATCACAAAATACCAATAATCTACATTTATGAATCATCTAATAATCAGTAGATAATAAACTAAACTAAACTAAAAGAATCTGAATTAAAGAGCCAATTCACTGAACTGAAAACTGTGATAAAAATAATCTGAACGAGATCCAGGAACAAAACGAATCGTCCATAATCAATCCTCGCGACACCACTAATTAATACCGTCCTCACAAACCGATATATATATATATATATATATATATATATATATATATGAGTAGAGTTTATATATTTTTAAAAGTACAAGCCCAACTATGCTTGTGAATTTTTTACTATTAGATTTGTATTGGGATCCGTACTATTGTACTTTTTTTTTCTCTCTTTAGTTAACTTTACAATTGCACAAATCTCAATACAAATTTAACGGTAAAAAAATCACAAGCATAGTTGGGCTTATACTTTTAAAAGTATATAAGCTCTACTCTCTCTCTCTCTCTCTCTCTTTATATATATATATATATATATATATATATATATATATAAGAGGGAGAGAGAGAGAGAGTATATATATATATTAAAAGAGAGAGAGAGAGAGAGAGAGAGAGAGAGAGTTGAGCTGAAATGCTATTAGTAGCAAATGGGCTCCGTTGCCACCCATTTATTTTCGATGATGGAGCTTCCAAATCGACGACCGGCACTGTCGAACATGATCTAGACCACTCAAAATATCTAAAAATGAAACTTTAAATCTTTTCGACATCATTGACCAAATAATCAAAGGGTTGCAAAATTTATAATTTTAATGGTAGATATGAGACTTTTGCTCGTTTAACGGTGTAAAGAAATCCAAATTAATTGAATTTTGGTTAGATATTTTTTAAAACTATTTAAAATAAAATCTATACTCTCGATCGTGATTACAAAACTCCTATCATCACTTTTTGAAGGATATTTATTTTCATCCGTTTATTTTTGTATCCACTTGATGGACAAGAAAAAAATATCGAACATACATAAAATTTAATTTTCAGATAGTTTAAATGATTTAGATCATATTTAATGGTGTCAATCGTTGTTTTGAAAACTCCATTATTGAAAATAAATGAATAGCAACAGAGCCCGTTTGCTATTGATCGCATTCCAGCCTAGCGCTATATATATATATATATATATATATATATAGAGCTAGACTCCTATGCTTTTGAAAGTACATAGGCCTCCGTATTTGTAAGTTATTTTCAATGATGGGACAACCGATTCGGCGATCGATTCCGTTAAACTTGATCTACAATATTAAAACTATATGGAAATCAAATTTCTTAATTTTTTTATTTCGTTTGCCTAGTGAACGAATAGTCACAAAATGAACGGCTGAAAATAAAAATTTCCTACAAAATAATGATAAAAGACTTAAATATTAAATTGAAAATTTGAACTTACTCTTGATATTAAGTAAAATTTCTATTAAAATTTTATATAATTTGAATTATTCTATACCGTTGAACTTACAAACGTACCGCAACAGTCGTTAAATAATATCAAAAAATAATAAAATTTAGTTTCTAAATAATTCTAATAGCGTAGATCATACCTAATGAAGTCGATCATAGAATCGGATGTTTCATCATTAAAAATAATTTACAAGCATAATAACTATGTACTTTCAAAAGTACAGTAGAGGTACTCTCTCTCTCTCTCTATATATATATATATATATATATATAAAGGTTTTGAACGCATCAAAATAATCTATCTAAATCTTCAAATTAAACGCTCTAATATATGTCTCTTATTTGTGTAATGTGCAGTGAAACAATTAATAAATCCTTGAAACAGCAAGTACTTCATTCCTTCAGCTACTTATCTTCAGATTTCAAAATATGATTAAAATGAACAAAAACTACAAACCTATACCCCACGGCAAAAATGCACATAAAAATCGTCCTTTTAATATAACCACAAACAAAAGCTTCTGATCCGAATCATCTTATAGGTTACAAATATCAAGTAATTGACTAGCTTCTTAAACATTACAAATCCCCCCCTCAAATCAACAGGATATCTCATTCATATGCACTACCAAGAACAATTTCCTAAATCAAAAGGGAGGAAAAAAAAAAAAAAAAAAAAAAAAAACAGTGTCGAAATGCTAATATAACAGTAAAACGCCCAAATTTACTACATCGCACCATCGAATCCAAAACACTCGCAAAATACACCAAAATTTACGAGATCAAACTCTAGAAAAAGCGAACAGAAACCCTAATCAAGCGTAGAATCAAAGCCCCCGCCACCAAAAATAAAAAATAATAATAATAATAATCGAAGATCTGATTACCTGCATATACACCAAAACGAATATCGAAGGGCTCCCCGTTCCGATCGCGCCTTCACGAATCGCACGAAACCCTCCGCAACCCCCTCGATCGAGAGGAATTGTCGTTGGAATCGGCTCCTCTCGAGATGCTTCTCAACGAAGCGCTTCCGCGGTATTCGAAGAAAAAGACGACCAAATTAAATAGATTTATATTTTTTAAAAATTTTATTTATTTATTATTAATATTATTATTATTAATATTAATATTATTATTATTATTATTATTTGAGAGAGAATGGTTTTCGTTCTCGCCGGTTTGAAACCACTGCTATAGCTGGAATTTTTCCAACGGCGACGAGGAAAAAAATATCCAAAAATAGAATAAAAAATTGAGTGCGCCGAGTGTATCCATTCAACTGATACACCGCCCTCTAATGTGGTTCCCAGATAGGGATGGCTCACGGACAGTAAGCTAGATTATCTGCTCTATTACTAAATAAAAAATTAAAAAAACAAATAATATTTTAATCTATATGAGTTGGTATATAAAATTTAAATAATATAAATTTATATATAGAGAGAGAGAAGGAGAGTTGAACATTAATAATATATAAATAGTATTTACTATTAAATTTTTTTATTTTTTTATTAAATTATAAATATTTAATAATAACATAATTAATAGTAAATATTATTTTTATATTATTAATAATATTTTAATTTTACTATATATATACTCCATTCTATTCTGAGGTGGATATACCTTCACTCGTCCCCCACACGAGAATAGAATAGAGTGTAAAATATACACTCCAACAAAAATGTATATTTATATACACCTATATTATATATATATATATATATATATATATATATATATATATATATATAGTTGGGCTGGAATGCTATTGGTAGCACCAACTTAACTTTGCCACCTATTTTGTAGCCCTTGGATCGCATTGAGATTCGTGTAGACTCTTTAATAAAAAAAAAAAAAAGAAAGTAAAAATAAAAAGTAAAAAGTAAAAAGCTTTTCTTTTTAATTAAAAGACTTGCACGAATCTCAATGCGATCCAAAGGCTACAAAATGAGTGGCAAAATTGGATTGGTGCTATCAATAGCATTCCAGCACAACTATATATATATATATATATATATATATATATATATATATATATATATATATATTCAAACTATAATTTTAGTTACTATCTTCGATTCTTGGCACGGAATTAATTTACGACTCATTAAGATTTTAAATTAAAAAATTTAACTTGTGCTTGACTTATTTATTAAATAAATTAATTAATCTTAAATTTATTTCAAGTCGAATATAAATTAGCTAGCAAACAACGAGTTAAATTATCATCCTTATTTTCAGAATGATGGTGCATTAGCTCTACTCACACAGGATACATAAAAAAAAAAAAAAAAAAAAAAAAAAAAAAAAAAGTTGCTAGTGGTAGCCGATTCTATTTTTTCATAATAATTTGTCCTCTTCTTCTTCCTCAGTGTACAGGTGCACCCAATAATTTGATCTCTTCTTCTTCCTTCTTAATTCTTGATAATTTTTTTTTCCACAATTGGCCGAAATAATTTTTTTATAAATAATTATATATATATATATATATATATATATATATATATATATATATATATATATATATAATTTTTATTACGTAAGCATCACATAAATACCATAAATAAAAATATATAAGTTGAATAAAATTAATTATTTATGGTGATTTTCTATTTCTGCTCCGTCTTCTTTTTTTTTCTTTTTTCTTTTTTTTTTTCTTTTTTTTTTTTTATCCATCTAATTTTTAAAATTATTTTAAATATAATAAATAATTTACAATAGAGAATTATTTATCAACTTCAACTTAAACACGTGCAATTGGCAAAAATAAAATCAAATTTACAAATATAATTTTTAAAAATAGCTAATTGCAAGAAAAAAAGAAAAAAAGAAAAAACACTGCGAAAAACCCTAATTATTAATCTACTCCTACACACACACACTCTCTCTCTCTCCCAGCATCTCCCCCTCCAGTTCGATCTCTCTCTACCACCTCTCCTCTCACCAATCTCTTCTTCCTCTTCTCTTCTCCGCCTCTTCCTCAGCTTCGGATCGACCCCCATGGCGCCCCCCGCTTCCCCGAGCATCGCCCACACCCCTCTCGGGAACCCGCTCTCGCTATTCCCCCCTCCTCTCCGACTCCGAGCTCCCCTTTTGTGCCCTACGACCTTCGTCTCCGGGAGAGTAAGTAGGTTTCGGTGCGAGTTCGACGTGAAGGGTAATGGCGCCCTCTCTGGCGACGCCGACCCTCGTCTCATCGATCGGGTAGGGTCTCGATCTTAAATAGCGTTGAGGAAGTCGATGCTGATCGAAATATGTCATGGATTCTCTTCAAAATGCGATTTTTACTTCATTGGTTGTTGCAAAGTGTAAATTTGGTCTAATTTTTGTGTTAGTTTTGTAACTGGAGTTGGCTATTTGGAGGTGATATTGATTGTTTGTGGTATGATAATGTGTTGTATTGGACTTGAATGAGTTCCAGTATTGGCTTGTTTCTCTATGTTAATACTCTCTAGATTAGGGTTTAAGGAGCTACTTTTCCCTCTATGAAGTGTTGGGTACCATTCCATGCTCACTATAACCTTGCTTCACTAATCACCAGGGAGCAATCCTTATATCCCTATAAGAGATTAGCTATTCATGTTTTATTGTTAGATTATATATTTTCTCAAGTAGTGTACATTCCTATTTCTAATTAAATAGTCAATAATATGCACACATTACCGACTATTAGGAAAAATTAGCATTTTTTAACTCCATACTTAAGGCTAACATTGAGTTTAGTGCTCCTGTAAATTGGTGTAAAGGAAACTGCACCCTCTTTATGTTCTAAATTTGTTCACCCTTCTTAGTTTGTGATGGAATTAGATTTTTTTTCTTTTTCGTTTTTTGAGTTTATAGCCTCATACTAGCAAGAATATCCTAAAGTATTATGATACTTGTTTATGCAGCAAAAAGCACTGGAAACAGCGATGAATGATATAAACAGTTCATTCGGAAAAGGGAGTGTTACAAGATTAGGCAGTGCCGGTGGTGCTCTAGTGTGTGTTTTTGAGTGCCCTCCTTGCTTTCTATAAGAAGATCGTTTTCTATTCTTTAGAGGTCGTTCTGATTATTCTAGTTTTACTGCAGAGAGACTTTCCCGAGCGGGTGTTTGACATTAGATTTTGCTTTGGGTGGTGGTATTCCCAAAGGAAGAATAGTGGAGGTGGGTTTGTTACTTCCATAGCTAAATTGAACTTCTTTTGTTGGTCTAGATATCAGTTTATAATTTGATTGCCAACATCAATATCTTATTATCCAATTCTGGAAAAGAAAAAGAGAATGAAAGAATCAATCGCGAAGGTTACAGTAATTGAGCCAAAGTTGCTTATCTTGTTTATATATATGGACCGTGCAGAATAGGAATTTCTAAGCGTAAAATTGACTTGTTATGGACGTGTTTCTACTACCAACAATATGCATCCTGAAAATCGTTTGACTTTTTTTACCTATTTGCAGATATTTGGACCAGAGAGCAGTGGAAAAACTACCCTAGCTCTGCATGCAATAGCAGAAGTGCAGGTTGGCATTGTATATTATTTAGCTTTTTCAATTTTTCAGACCCATAACAAGATATTGCATTCTTTTACTGCCACTCGAACTATATTAATGCTAATTATGCTTTATTATTGTTAAAATATAGTGTAATAGTAGTTATACTATGCAGAAGCTAGGAGGCAATGCGATGCTTGTCGATGCAGAGCATGCTTTTGATCCAGCTTATTCAAAGGCATTGGGGGTAGACATAGAGAATCTGATTGTCTGTCAACCTGATAATGGAGAAATGGCTTTAGAAAGTAACATTTCTTTTTCCTCCATGTGATTTCTAACTTCCAGTTCCGTTTCTTTTGTTAAGATTCACTCTGTCCTTCTGTTTCTATGTAGCCTGGTGTTTATGTCATTGCTAATGTTAATTAGAAATATGATTTTGCGAGATCATTAAATCTACTATAGAGCAAATCAAAATTTTTATCCCGACTGTCCTAGCATAATTTATTTTGATGAAATGATGTGTTTAATATATGTTAAGATTGAAGATAGGTAACTAATTGCTTTATTCGCAGAGAGTGGCGATACAAACTAATTTTTCTTAGAGTATGCTCAGCGGTAGTGGAGATGCTTTTCTTTCTTTCCCATATAGACGTCATGGACAGTTTGTAGGAAAATGGCTACTCTTCATACATTAAAAAGGGTAAAGTGTGTAAGAGGAGGAAATTTAATATACATTCACTCAACTTTTTCATTGGCAATCTACTTATGATGTATATGGGAAAGTTAGATAGATGAGATCAGGAACATGCTAAGTCACTTCTTTTAGTATAGTTTGACTAACATTCTTCTATCTCAGTTGCCGATCGTATGTGCAGATCTGGAGCAATAGATCTCATTTGTGTTGATTCAGTCTCAGCTCTCACTCCAAGGGCAGAAGTTGAAGTAGGTTTCCCTTCTTTTTCTTGATATGTTCGCATATATAACCCTGCAAAATTATCTATTGACATCAACATATCCCGGCAAAATGTAAACATGTATACCTCCTTCCTAAAAAAAGGTGGTGCTCTTTAAGAACTTCGGATAATACAAAACTAATGCCTTGGATTTGGTAATCTCTGATGGTACTTTTGTAAGAAAGTACATAACAGATCATTTACATAGAGTCCCCTTAATTTCTTTTTCCGGCCATAATTTATATGCGTTGTCAATTATAATTCTGCAATTTATGTTTAGGGTGAGATAGGAATGCAGCAAATGGGTCTTCAAGCTCGTCTTATGAGTCAAGCTCTACGGAAAATGTCGGGCAATGCCTCGAAGGCTGGTTGTACTCTCATTTTTCTTAATCAGATAAGATATAAGGTCTGAGTTTTTTTTTTTTTTTTTTTTCTTTTTCCTTTTTTTTTTTTGGTGGGAGTTTGTAACTTGATGCCCTTTCTTGTTAAGATTGGAGTGTTCTATGGCAATCCCGAAGTCACTAGTGGAGGAATAGCTTTGAAATTCTTTGCATCGGTTCGCCTTGAGATTCGTCCTATTGGGAAGATAAAGTCTGTAAGCCCATAAAACTAGCTTTTGGTTCAGTAGGCAAGTTGTAGTGAGATGTCTGAAGTAAATGAAGCCTTTTAATCAAATAAAACTGGCTTATTGTTCTTTATGTAGGCAAAAGAAGACGAAGATATTGGTGTCAAGGTCCGTGTTAGGGTGCAAAAAAGCAAAGTATGTACACTAGCTTAGTTCTTATCCTTCAATTTGTAGTATTTATTCAGCAGAGGAAAATTCTGAAAGTTCAACTGGAAATTTCGCGAGTAGTAGATTTATTTTTTGTGCATTCTTCCAGGTTTTGCCATGCTTATTTTGTTTGAGGTATAACTTGTTTTTCTGCTTTGTCTTCTTCACAGGTCTCTCGACCCTACAAACAAGCTGAATTTGAAATCATATTTGGGGAGGGAGTCAGTAAATTGGTCAGCATATAGTGACTTTCGCTCCTTTTTGTTTTGTTTTGTTTTTAATGCTTGAGAAGCACCCTTCTTACGCTGTAAAAGTTATCCTTCAGGGATGTGTTCTTGATTGTGCTGAAATGATGGATGTTGTGTTGAAGAAGGGATCATGGTACAGCTACCGAGACCAGAGGTTTGCTTCCTCTATTCAGAATCATCCCGAATCATCTTAGTTGTCTCTCCCGATAAGTTTAATTTGGAGATTTAGGCTCAAGTCCATTTTCATTTAAACATGCATTAGGCTAAGCTCATACATCTCTTGAAAATTGTACTTTTAGATGAATCAACTCTCTTTCATCTTCTTCGATGTAATTAGCCTACGACACATCACTAGTGTATATATATGCATGTCAAAACCTATGTAAAAGTTATCTATTGTTTTGAAATATACATTTCAAGTATAGCATCTCTGTTTTGCTGAAATGTCATTCTAATTTACTGTTACCAGTTTTTTGAATAATAATTTGTGGATGCTTTTTCGAGAGAAAACACTCGACACAAAAATTTCGGAATCCTTTGCTAAATGACAGTGTTTGTTACTAGTTTTTATATCTTAATTCATTTTATTTTTATTCTTGCTATAACGATTAAAAAAATTTCTAACAGGTTGGGGCAAGGCAGAGAAAAAGCACTACAGTATCTGCGAGAGAATCCTTCTATCTGCAGTGAAATAGAAAAGGTGCGCAATCTTAGCATTATCTTATAGCCTCAGTTAGTTGCATGAGAATTGCATCTCTCTCTTTAAAACAGGTCCTGGTGATCGGTAAATTCTTTTAATGTAAATTGCATCGCTTCTTGCAGGCGGTCCGAGCTGTGATCTCAGATGGGAGCAGACATATGAGCCTACTAGCATTTGGCCAGCCACCGACCGCAGAAGATGAGCACATCTCCGAATAGCCGCGATTCTGAAAAGTAGCTCGCAACTGCGTACTCATGGAGATTAAACACTTATGTTCAGTGATCTCCCAACACCGAAACTTCTTGGCCGAGGATTACGGTGGATCAACTGTAACAATTTTGGGATGCTGGGAAACGGCGCGGCAAGCTTGTGAACTGCGAAATCATTTTGTATGCTTCCACTGCAAAATGCAGGCACTGTTGTATGTAGATCAGAATGTTCCATGAAAAGTAGAGATTACTTTGCTACACAAGTTGTTGCCATGTAAAGATTGTCTCCATATATATATATATAGAGAGAGAGAGAGAGAGAGAGAGAGAGTCCGGCTGGAATACTATCGATAGCACCGAAGCAATTGATGCTATCAAGTTTTTAGCCTTGGATGAAAGTTTGTGGTTGGGATTATAGTAGTTTTTTAAGATTTTTACTATTCAACCAACCACCCACTAAATCCTAGGAGATCACTATCATCCTAACCGCATATTTCTTAATCCAAAGACTAAAAACTTAATAGTACCAATGACTTGATGCTATCGATAGTATTCCAGCCTAATTATATATATATATATATATATATATATATATATATATATATATATATATATATATTTGATTAAATTAAAGTTTAAATGTATCAAAAAGAAATTGGATCAGCTTAAATTGAAGCATTCCTGGCAATGATGGGTTGGTGTTTGGTTTTTTGAGAAAGAGCGAAATTTTTTTTTTTGGAAAAAAGTTTATTTAATTTAAAATATTTTTTTTCATCGCTTTCGTTTTTGGTAGATTTTATATATATATAAAAAGAAGTATTTTAGTGTTTTGAATTTTTATTATTTGAAACTATTTTGAAAATAAAAAGGATCCAGGTTGCGGGTTATCGGGAGGAACCATTGAACTCAACCCGACCCGCTTTCTCCTTTCCCTAGCAACTTCGAGTCCAAAAATAAATAAATAAATAAATAAAAATGCTCGAACTCCTCGTGCTCGTCGAATCCCCTCCATTTTCCCGCGATCGTTTCTCCTATTTAAATATACCCCACACTTCCCACCGCTTCTCCATTCCACACCCTCCGTGTAGAAGCGAGGGAGGCGATTCCCCGAAGCTAGGGTTTCTTCCTTCTCCGATTTCCACATCTAGGGTTTCGATTCAAGCGGACCACCATTTCCATGGAGGCGGTGGTCGTCGACGCCGGATCCAAGCTCCTCAAAGCCGGGATCGCCTCCCCCGATCAGAATCCCGCTCTGGTATCGCATCTCCATCCGATTTGTTTCGTGTAATTCCAGCTGTTTTCTTCTTCGTAGATCGAGTTCTATTTTTTGATTCGAGTGTTTGGGTAGATACTCCCGACGAAGATGAAGCGGGTGTTGGAGGAGGGAGAGGCTGGGGAGGGGGAGGGTCCGGAGGTCGAGGAGGCGACGGTGGATCCCGTCGTTAGGGGTTTTGTCAAGGATTGGGACGCCATGGAGGATTTGCTCAAGCATGTGTTGTATACGCTGATCGGATGGGAGATCGGGGAGGAGGGGCAAATCCTGTTCACTGATCCTCTCTTCACGCCTAAGGTTTTGTTGATGGACCATTGATTCATTATTTACTGCTTCGGTTAATAATAAATTTAAGAGCATAAACCAGTTCTGTATTAGTAGCAGTAGTAGTAGCAAAAATACTTGTGGCAGCAGCATTTGGACTCTGTAGTACTAACACCTGTATAAGAATTAGCAATAGTAACAATAGAAGCATTACTGGCATTATTAGCAGCAGAATCAGTACTGTAACAGTTTAGATATCTTGTTATTTGATTTTTTGGAGTAACATACGATTTGTTGCATTTCTCATAGAAATCGGTTTAGTTCTCACTCTGAATGTGACTTATTTTTAAACTTTTATCCCATACAGGCTCTTCGGGAGCAATTGGTGCAGCTAATGTTTGAAACATTTAATGTTTCAGGCTTTTATGCCTCTGAACAAGCTGTACTATCACTTTATGCTGTAGGACGCATCTCAGGATGCACAGTTGACATTGGACATGGGAAGATAGGTATGAATTCTAGACCAACTAGCTGTTTTTACAACTGTAAGGAGCTGAAATTGCATGTAACTATAACATATTATGTTTGCTTAACTAAAACACCCAGAAAAATTCCAGATACTACTGTGCTTGACAACCTAAAAATTGTTACTAAGATGATAAGAGAAATGTACTTATCATAGGAAGTTAAAATGTATGCAATGGAGTGTTTCCACAATAATGGAACAGCGTAGGCTGGAACTTATTTGGTTAAAAATGCTGAACTACTAAGATCTTGCACTTTGAGAAGTGTGTGAATACATTTTGTCATATCAAATTTAATTAGCAAATTAATTTAAGTGAGGAGGAGAGTCTATTCGTCTGAATGGTGATGAGAATGGAATTTTATCCTTCTTTAAAGCAGGTAAAATGTTCACATACTTGATTGTTAATGGAACAATGTTCTATACGCTTATAAGATGAACAACATACATAGTCTTGATATTTATGATATTTCTAAATTGATCTAGCCTTCTGTTTGATGTGATCAGCTAGTTGTAATGGATAAACAATTTCTGCTGTTTGAGAATTTCTTACTCTAGATTGACGAATTTTCCATTTGATCCAGATATTGCGCCAGTTTGTGAAGGTGCTGTTCACCATATAGCTTCTAAAAGGTTTGAAATTGGGGGAATTGATTTGACCAATTTATTTGCACGAGAACTTAAAAAATCCAATCCATTAGTTAACATTGACATTTCTGAGATTGAGAAGTTGAAAGAGCAGTATGCTTGCTGTGCTGAAGACCAATCTACCTTTGATGAATCACAAAATTCATGCCAGACAGAGAAGCACACTCTCCCAGATGGGCAGGTCTGAAAGTTGTCTCATAAATGCCACATTTCCTCTTTTTGTATTTGGACTAATAATCAATTGCTTTAGTAGAGTTATGCTTTTACCTTATAACATTATATAAATTTGTTTGTCTGGTGCTAACTAAATAGCATATGCTGGTGATTGAAATCCTGCATTACATCAGCTAGGCGACATTAGATTATACCGTTCGTTAGTAAGAACAGCTGTGCTAGTGCTAAAAGTTGCTCCTCATTAGTAAGAATATCAATGCCATATTTTTATGCCTTTTCTCAGGAACTGGTTTAGGTGCTTGTCTATTTTGAAATGAAACTATTGCCTAAAAAATTTGTTTATGCAGTAGCAAGCTTGATCCATAAGAAGCAGGTTTTCCACTAATCAGGTTAAGAATGTTAGGCCGGACGATGGCCTGTTAGCAGGCTAAGGTTCAAATTATTTTACTCTAGATTTTTACTCATTTATCTTGGTAAGTTAATCTCTACCTTATTTCCTCGTGGTAGCTTGTCAAATATAATTTTGTCTCTCCTTTTCTGGCTCATAAAACATTTACACCTTACAATGCACTCTCTCCCTTCCAATGTCTGGAATGTAGAGCATTATAATAATGAAAGCAAAACTTGGTATTGCACTGGGATTTTGCTATTGATTGCTCATTTGTTACATCGAATCCTCTGTCATTTTCTATTGTAAGTGATCTTGTCTTTATTTGCTGAGCATAGTTTAGATTAATACCCTAGTGACTGTTAAAACTATTCTTTTAGGTGATAACAATTGAAAGAGAGCGATATATTGTTGGTGAAGCTCTGTTTCAACCATCTATCTTGGGATTGGAGGAGTATGGAATTGTTGACCAGCTAGTCCGGAGCGTCTCAACCGTTTCATCTGAGTACCATCGACAGCTCTTTGAAAATACTATGCTATGTGGTGGTACAGCATCTATGACTGGTTAGTTGTAACTTCCCTTCATCTAAATTTCTTGTTCTTTACAGTTTTGCTAGTAGGATTGGGTTATACGAAGCTCTTCCGGTCTAAGCTTATTTTCTAATTTAGTTAGGAATGGGCGCTCTATGCAGATCTGTCAACCATGTTTATTGCTTATTTTTGTAAAGTAACTTGTATATATATGTATCAAACTTCTTTAGGCGACGAATCTTTTTGGCTTTCTCAAGAATTTTTGTTCTTGAAATGAAATTATGTTGTATTCCCCAGAGTTGTGTCGTCTAAATGTTTGTTGTCTATCCGACATAGCAAACACTGGAATGGCCTTTGCTTCGAGGATTCAGTTGCTCCTGTTTTACAGGTGAAAATTCAGATTTCTTCCCGAGTGCTGGAGCCATTATAAAATAGAGGAAGAATAAAAGGTCAACCTTTTGGTAGTGTTGTTAAGACCTCTTGGCTCATGTTTGGGACATGTACCAGGGGACATGGGAATTTCAGTATTTTACAATTGATGCTAAAATCTTTGCATGTCTGTGCTTAATGTTTTATTTTTAACATATTCCCAAGCCAGGAGATAGAGGAGGGTCCTGTTGAGTAGATTGACAGCCGGTATAAAACTTTTGTCAAGAAACCAGGAAAAATAATTAAGTAGATCTTTAGTATGATGAAGAGGAAAAGCTTTACAGGAAATAGTGAGGAAAGATGATGTGGCACTGGTTTTGACGTAGCTTTTTGCCTTAAACAAAATCATGTGCAAGTGCAGCATCAATATAGAGAACTCCAGATAGTTGTGGTTAAATGCTCAAATTTTGTCATCATTGCTGTTGCTTTTGTTATATGTATGTCTCAGTTTGTACTGATGTTAGCTTTCCAGTAAGGTGTATGATAATATTATTTTCTATAAAGTTGTGTACTGCTGATATGTTACTATAAATTATTTTTTGGTTACATTTGTATGATTTTTTCTAATGCTATCATAATCATAATTGGATCTTAAAAGATATCGAAAGGATGCTGGAGTGCTGAGATAATCAGTATCTGAAAATAGAAGATTCACAGACTTTTTAATAGATGAACCACTATATTTGGCACTAGTTAATTATATTTATTGAAGAAGCATCACTACTCTTTTTTCCTTCTTTTCCCTCTTTTTTTTTTTCTTTCTTTTTCAATGAATCTGTCTAGTACTGAGATGTATAGCCAGAATTCGGGAATCATTGCCATCTTGATTCTGATGCTTTCAGCTATCATTCTATAATTGTTTATGCCACATATTATAAGTTAATATATTTACTGCATAATTATGTTGAATCTGTGTGAATGTGTTTAATCCAATTTTAAACTTATAATTTATTTGATTAGTTCCGTTTTATGAACTTAAAACTTATACTCAATTTCTGAAATTCATTACTCATGCTATCAGCTGCTGATCCTCTGCGGCCACTCAATATTTCTTCTTTCCAATACCGTTAACGGAGGACTCTTAAGGTGTTTTATCATTTTTAGGGAATCACCTCTATCATTTTTGTTGTAACCACATTGCTGATAAGTAATTTGATTTGTTATCAGTAACTCTCCCTGAATAGTTGTATCACATCTCTATGCAACTTTACAGTGGAGTAGATTCACTCAACACACTTTTTCCTTTCCTCAGGTTTTGAAGAGCGGTTCCAGAAAGAAGCAAATCTATGTACTTCGTCCATCCGTCCAGCTCTTGTAAAGGTACATACTGTTTTTTTGTTTCAACCAATGGGGCCTTTTTTACCTAGTTTGAGTTTCTATGGAAGTGCTAATGGGAGAAGCCCTTAAAATGTTGGCATTAAAATCTCTTTTAGGAGCTCTAGATATTATGTTTCTTGAATAGCTAGCTTTTGTTGGTCGATTAGGGAAGCTGTTTTAGAAGCAGGAAAAATAAGCACATTTCACATTAACCATGGATTGATTAATACTGTCAAATCCATTTCAGCCACCGGAGTACATGCCCGAGAACTTGGCAAAGAACTCTGCCTGGATGGGTGGTGCAATATTGGCCAAAGTTGTTTTCCCTCAAAACCAGCACGTGACAAAGGCAGATTATGATGAGACTGGTCCGGCAATCGTCCACAGAAAGTGCTTCTGACATTAGCTTATCGTGGCAATACTCTGGTAACTGTGAACAACACACCTTTTTCTGTTCGATAAATTATTAAGATTTGCTTCCTCTTTGAATAGACAATACTTACCATAATTCTTGTCAAACTATTTTCTGTACCAATTTGGATTTCATGATTGTAGCTTCTAACTCTCAAGAATTTGATTTACGTTAGGTATATTTGCTATTCAGGTATAGGATAAGATTTCATTCTTCTACAGTTTTCCTTGTCTGAAAACTCTCCCTACCATCTTATTCACAAGTGCCTACGACATCAGCTTAAGCCAATAGAAACCTTACACCTGTAAACTTTTCTAGAGCCATATGAAAAAAATGCTCTCCTGTCCCTGCTATCTTTTCATTTTCAACCCTGGAGAAATGCCAAATGACTAACTAGGCACGGAGATGGGCCATTCTTTGTTTCATGTACCTATCATCCCATCTTTCACAAGAGGTTAATGATCCTCGCTTTTCGGAAGAGGTGGATAGACCGACAGAAATGGGACGGGTGGAGCCAGATAGAGTTATAAACTTTGGAACAAAAATGCTGAGATACCTGTACTTTCTAGGATTCTATGCTCCCTCTCATGCCTCAGTCTATTCCGAAAATTAACCAGAATAGACATTAAGGACCTGTATTGTTGTCAGGACTAGTAGACACGAGATAATTGTGTTTGGTGTGTGCTGCTTTTGGAATTGCATCAAGAATGTTTGACGCATGCTAGCTTTGAGGTTGTGGGTTGCGGACCTGCTTGCGAGAATTTACTAGTACTCGATCCTGTTATCATCGCCCCCAAAGAAGCTTCCGACTTGTAGCAATTGAGGGCCTAACTTTCTGACTATGTAACTATATCAAATTCCATCATGTATTCCGAAAACATTGATTCCTTAGGTTTTCTTCTTCGATCAACTTGCATACTTCTAAAATCGCATATCTGGTTGCATTTCTCCTACACTTGTAGAAGTTTGTACACACTTGTAGAATTTGTCTTGAAAGTGCTTTTGTCGATGATTGGTTGTTGGATTAATCGTTATTCTGAATATTGCCTTTTCTTTTCCCACAAATTCATAAACAATCAATTCAAAGGTTGAAATTCTTATCTAGTAACATCTCTGGTTCTTCAATTAATATACTTTTATGGCTTTGATCCTGGATTTTGGACTCAAAAACAGTCGCCTTTAATATACTCGACCATTTTGCTATTTTAAATCTATTATATTACGCTGCAATGCCTTGACAGATGAAGTATCAAACAGGTATGAATCATACGCAACATTTTTTTGTCTCCACCATATTGACCCTAGCTGTAGGGGAATCTAAAATAAGATGTGAGACAGCTTATTGGTTTTGTATTTGAATCAGGTTTTGTCTTTGGCTCAATTTGAGCTCGGAGCCAAGTTAATAGGTTAGATCTTACACAATTGCATATCTTGTTTTGTTGTTGTGTTTTTTTTTTTTTTTTTCAATTCCCGTAGGCATGCACCTCTGGTGTTTTCGCTCCGGGGATCTCAAGAGCATATGGCAACCCTTCCAAACTAGCCAATTAGGTTAGAGCTCGGTGATTCCAAGGATTTAAGTGCTGTGGCACGGGATCGTGCCGAAAACTTGCCGGCACGGTACGGCACGGTGCGTGCCGAGCCGTGCCGATGAGTGCCGGTCACAAAAAATACATGCGTGCCGACACATAATGGCATGAAATATTTAATTTCTTTAGCAACAAAATTTTTTAATTGTTTATTATGTATCTTTATCAAATATTTTGAACTTTATTAAGAAAATTACTTAGTAATTTTAAGAAAAAAAGATTTTGAATTGTGTCATCCGCACGGGAGCTGTATCGTGCCGGTATCTTGTTGGCACGGTACGGCACGGTAGATACGGCCCGTGCCGATGGATACTTAAATCCTTAGGTGATTCTTAATTGCGTATTCTAAGTGATTAGAGAAATTAAAAGTGGATTAATAAATAGCATGAATTCGTTAATCGAATCCTGATTAATGAAATATATATATATATACTCCGAGCCCAGCAAGTTCTCTTTGTGCTAGAAAAAAAAAAATTGGGAGCAATTTTACAAAAGCTAAATAGGCTTGCATTTTACGAAAGAGGAAGTCGTGTATTTTAAACTTTGAAAAGCAACAGTGAAAAGGCCTTGGCGGCTAAAAGATCCAGAAAAGTTGGGCGTTAAAACGTGGAAACGAGTTTTTGACTTCCAGAAGCTTAATCTTCACAGTAAGATGCTTCTACTGTAACATTAAAAAATCCACTTAAATACTGCTGATGAGATGATAGTTATGTGGCCCTCACAAAATGATTCACATGCATGTCTCAAGCATTGTCAGCAAATCAACAGAAGTGTGTTAAGAACCAAAAAAAAAAAGAAGAAAGAAAAAAGAAACTTAAAGCATTAAATCTTTCCATATTACTGTAGCCAAAATATTCAAGTCAAAATTTGAGTTTTAACTTAAAAAAGAAAAAAAAAGAAAGTATTTAACTCAACTCCAGCAGTATGTTTGCAAAACGCGAAAGAGCAACAACACAGAAAACTGAGGGCACACGGAGGATGCACGCAGGTGGGAAAAGAGGAAAAGCTAAGGACAAAAGGATAAGGAAGGCACCCCATCTCTGTGTTCTCTCTCTCTCTCTCTCTCTCTCTAAAGCATGACTTGTTGGTGCTGTAACAAAAATGTGAAAAGAATATATTAAGTAGAACGATAAAAAAGACTTTAAAAAAAGACTTAAGACGTGTAGTAAAGTCATGCTTTCAAAGACTTAATATATTTTCACTGATCAATTTACTGTGTATTAATTCAACAAATAACCTCTCATAATGTAATAAAGTATAAACTAAAAATTACATTTGTATATATGAAATCAGGTTGTTTAGTACTCACTCAATTCAGTTTTCAAAGAAAAATAAAATAAGAAACAATAAAAAATTTATTACCAATAAAAATTTTAATTTTTTTCTAACAGTATTTCAGTAGTCATTGTTAAAAATTTATATAGATTACAAACGAATACTACATAAAATAACAATTTATAAACAGGTATGTCATAAAATGACTTTCCAATATCTTTATAACTATCAATTAGTTATATTTTTTTTTCTTTTTGATTATTTGATCATTATATATGAGTTAAATTTAATGAATATATATACCAATTAATTCCCCCGAACATATAAGCAGGAAAAGACACGCTATAAAATTTTATCTTTTTATATTTTTTTTATTAAGAATCACGCCCTGTTATATTTTTTTTATTAAGAGTCACATTATATGATTTTAATCACATCTTTTCACGTATTCATTCATTAAAAAATCAAATAAAAAAACAATTATATTATTTTAAAAATTTTCTCACAGTTAGGTCCCACTCTTTGTCAGTTTGCTAAATTTTTAGTATTATTACTACAGCTGCTCTTGTTGCTGTGATAATCAGTAAAATATACACAATGTGATAATCAGTAAAATATTATTTTTAGCGGTTGTTAATTAATGTATAAATATATATGATAGGACCGTAATCGTATACATATGAATTTTTCGATATATTAATATTTTTATTTAGGATTGCTGATATAATTAATTAATACATTGTTGATCGTTATTACTTGATTATGACATGTCCTTATTTATTATTGTTTGAAAAAAATTTCTTCTAATAACATTAGAGAGCTCTTAATTAATACCAAACTGATCCTAAGAACAGTTTATCTGAAAGCTTTATAAGCTGGGCCGGCTCGTGTTCGGCTCGTTTAATAAACGAGCCGAACACGAGCTGGCTCATTTAAATATCGAGCTGAAAAATTCGGCTCGTGTTCGGCTCGTTTACACGAGCTGGCTCACGAATAACAAATTAGATTTACTTTTTCACTATTAAATGTAAAGTTAAAAAAAAAAAATTCTTAATCAAATAATTAAGTCACAAATAATTATTATTGTTGACTTTTGATTCAATTCTAATAATTAAATATTTTTAATATTTTTAAAAATATTCTAACTCAGCATAAATAAATGAGTTTTTTTTTTTTATATAATTTAGTCTCTTTATAACGGAGTTGGATTTTATATTTAAGTTGGAATAAAAATTAAATAATAAAATTCTATATTATATATATAATTGTAAATATATATATATAATATATATGTATTCGAGCTGTTATCGAGCCGAACATGAGCAAGCTGACCCCAGCTCGTGTTCGGATCGTTTATTACGAGTTGAAAAAATCGACTCTTGTTCGGCTCGTTTACTAAATGAGCGATTCGATCTCGAGCTCATTTCGAACCGAACACGGACTGACTCACGAACAGCGAGCTGGATTGCCACCCTACTCGAGACCAAGAATCCCTTAACAAAAACATCTAATGCTCTAGTTTATATGCATGGCATGCATTTAACTAAATAATAAGGAACTGGAACAAGGAAATGTGGTGCAATTAACGAGACACTTTATGAGATTAAATACCACAAATTCGTACTCATGATCCCAATGAGTCAACAGCTATAATTCCTACTTTTGAGCCAACTTTGACTGCTCCCAACTCTATATATATATAGGCATGCATAAAATAATAAGGTGCTTATTTTTTAAACAACTAGATAAAAAATATTATTGATGGAGTTAGTATTGTAAACATATTAAAGATTGATTTAGATATTTTGAGTTAATGTTGTGTCTGTTAAATAATATAAAATAGTTATTTTTTTCTAATACTTGAATTTGATTTAAGTAGGAAAAAATTGATTATATTAATTAGCAGCATGATGGGACTCAAAATCTGAACCTTATATTTTTATACCTTATTGAATTATATGAAATTATTATTATTTTGCAAAAAACTTAAGCTATTACAAGTGTATTTTTAATATTTATATTCAACAACATTAATTATTATATTTGAAATTTAAAAATTAAATCAAATAATCCAACTTTAACTCATTAGTTCACCATTTATATGAGCAATATATATATATTCATAAGCATATTTGGGCTTTCACTTTTGAAAGTATATAAGCCTTACTCTATATAGTAGAACTTATATGCTTTTAAAAGCATAAGTCTATTAACTTTATATTGAGATTTATATTTTTTATATTTTTTTCTCTTTTTTTAATTGACTTTATAATAACACAAATCTCAATACAAATTTAGTGATAAAAAATTCACAAATATAATTAGCCTTGTGTTTTTAAAAATATATAAACTCTACTCTCTCTCTCTCTTTATATATATATATATATATATATATATATATATATATATATATATATATATATGAAAAATGCTAGATGCACACCTCAAATGGGATGTACATCTTACATCCACTCCATCCTGGGATGAGGTGAATTTCACTCGTCACATCGATGTGATGAGTAAATAAATATTCATTCCAGAATGGGGTGGGTGTATGATGTACACCCCATTTGCGGTGTACACCCTATTTGCGATGTACACCTAGCATTGCTCATATTGAGCTAGGCTAGAATACTATTAGTAGCACCAAGTTATTGGTGCTACTAATAGTATCTCTCTCTCTCTCTCTCTCTCTCTCTCTCTCTCTATATATATATATATATACTACTCAAACAAAGCTGAAACAGTCACGGGGGTCCCAAGAATCAAAAGCAGTAATTTAAGATTTAATATTAACCAAAAAAGAAAAAAAAAAGAAAAAAAAAAGAAAAAAAGGAAATTTAGAGATGAACTGGGTCATGTGGTGGTTCGGAGTCGGGCTCAGAGAATCCTACTTAAATCCAACCGCTCCGAGACAAAACCAAGTCCAAAAACACACAGCAGGCTCAGTAATAAGCAAGGAGATGGTACACGCATAGCCCATTATCTGCATCTGAACACTCCCTCACCAGGGAGATATTATTGCATGGACCATGTTCCATACACTGGAGAGCTCGATGTAAATCGTTAGATGTGATTTATAACTTCTTAATGATCGTATATGTTTTAGGGTCGATCATCATTTTTTGTAGATATTTAATATGGAACATATATAGACTTTTTAAGCGTGCTTGTGTTTGAGTAATAATCTCAATGGATCCTCTTATGGAGAGTGTTTCTGTAACGTAGCAAATATAGATGCTTCAAAAAATATTATCATATAATCCTCTATTATATCAAACTAATTTATTACATAATAAATTTTAAAATATATTTTATTGACGTTTTGAATAAGAATCGATATATACGTGGCTATTCTTCGTTTACAGACGATTTAATTGACGTTTTCAAATATAACGCTACAGTACTATATTGAGACACTTTTAAGCAACGTTAAATATTAAAAAAAGTGTTCTTAATTAAGTGTTTATTTCTTTGTAGTGTTAGCAATAGCTTTAAAATTTCACTTCTACTTTTTACTATAATAAAAGTAGCAGACTTTTTTAATCATCAGTTAACCGCTTCGTTAGAGGTGATTATCGGTGGAATTATGTAGAAGAAAAGTTATATTACAATCTATATGAAACTTCTAGGTACAAAGTGTAATACTGTTTGAAAAATATTGTATACGAATAGCTGCGGAGACATTTTGTGAAATTATATAAAATAATCATTGTATTATAAAAGCTTAAATTAGTAGAGAACGGTATTTTTATATTTAACACTTCTTCATGTTTAGACCAAACTTTTTAATAGGCCTATAACGTAGACTTTGAATTAAATGAAAGATAATCAATTATAGTAGAACCTGATATAATTCGAATTCAGGACTTTCTATTCTGATATCATGTTAAATTGATGCGAAATAACTGTTGTAATATGAAAATTTAATTTGTTAAAAAATAATATTTATATACTTTATATTCAACACACTCTGTATATTATAATCTTCTGTATAATTTCTCTCTCAAGCAAAATAAAAAAAAAAAAAATTCATTTTTGAGACTCAAAGAGTTTTATTTACTGCTTTTCAAGGAGAGTAGCTCAAAGTTTTCTTTTTATCAAACTCTCCACTAAAATTATAACAGTAGAGACCAAAGCAAACCCTAAGATCTCTCCTAACTGTTTGATTATTAGCTTTGGAGACTCTGCATGTGTGAATATATAATATCTCCACATGCACCAGGGAAGGTGCATACACACTTAATTTCTATAAGATTCTCACCCTCCACATACGGCCGAAGCCCACCCTGACACTGTTCGCCAGCTAAACCCTAGCTAGCTAGGGTTTCCCTTTGGAAGGGTGTGTGCTTTATTCCCCCTTTTCTTTTCTTTTCTTTTCTTTCTTTCTTTTTTTTCACTTTTTAATTTTTTAAATTAAAATAAGAACACAGAGAGGGGAACAGTACTCATCATGGCTAGGGTTTTTACTTTTTAGTGGTGGTGGTCACGTTTCATTTCTTGTTCTCTTCAGTTTGTGTAGCTAGTACTCATTAGTTGTAGAGTTTTACGCTTATTTATACCCTGTAGGGGATGTTATAAGAGTGGGAGAACGAACGTATGTGTACTACTACTCCCTTCATATTTACTCCTCTCTCCTATCTCTTTATCCCCTTCCTTTAGAAAGAGTGTGAGAGAGAGAGAGAGAGAGAGAGAGAGAGAGAGAGAGAGAGAGTTGCATGGTAGGTTTTACATGAAGAAGAAGAAGAAGGAGAAGAGGGTGTGTAGTGCATGCAAATTAAGTATGGAGTTGGTTAAGTAATGAGTTAGGTTTATGAAGTAATTATATTGAGAGGTGCACTTGATCTTGTGATCATGAGTTTGTGGGGTACTCTTATATTTGTTATGCCTTATAAGGTTCTATATATTATTACTTTTTATCTCAATTGCATGAAGGGTTTTAGATGGAAAAGAAGAAGAAGATGATGATGAGAGTTTATGTTAGAGTTGGTGTAAGTATATATATGCATGGTGCATGCATGTTGTGGAGTGGAGTTAAATAAGTGTGGTGTAGGTGAAGGTGGTGGAAATGAATTGATGGAGGGAAAAAATAGAGGTGATGATCAAAATGGGGATGTGCCTGGCTCCCTGTATGCCACTCGTGTAGCTACCAATCTAACCATGTAGATTGGCTACTATGGTTGGCGTGCGAGGAGCCAAGCATGCCCTTCTCTCTCTCTCTCTCTCTCTCTCTCTCTCTCTCTCTCTCTCTCTCTCTCTCTCTCTCTCTCTCTCATATTTGTTTTCCTACTTACTAATGAGTCTTTTGTGAGTGTGTGTGTGTGTGTGTGTTAAAGGGTTTGAATAAACACAAAAGCTTAAACTGATAGGTAGATATTGATACATTTGTAGTTTAATTAGTTTTTTTTTCCCTACGTACTAATGAATCTTGTGTGTGTGTTAAAGGACCCGAATAAACACAAAATCTTAAACCGATAGGTAGATATATATCGATACTTTTGTACTCTAGCTTTTTTTCCCCTTCGTACTAATGAATCTTGTGTGTGTGTCTGTGTTAAAGGGCTCGAATAAACACAAAAACTTAAACTGATAGGTACGTAGATATTGATACTTTTGTACTTTAGTTTTTTTTCCTACGTACTAATGAATCTTGTGTGTGTGTGTGTGTGTGTGTGTGTGTGTGTGTGTGTGTTTAAGGGCTCAAACAAACACATAGGCGGAGATCAGAGATCGATACTTTTCGGATTTTTCATTTTTATTTAATATGGGGGCATTATTCTTCTTCGGAGTGTTAATCTCCAAAAAATGGGTAAGTTTGCATATTTAGAGAACTCTGAATATTTAATTAATTTGCCTTAACTTTGAGGTTAATTCGTAGGTCATTAACTTCATGTTTTATACTTAATTTTTTCTTTTATATATATATATATATATATATATATGAAGTTTGGTAGGCAAATATATATATATATATATATATATATATATATGTATGTAGTGTTAAGAATAAAGTTTTGGATTAACGAATTATTTAGTGTGTTATTACTTGTGTTTGATTAATTACATAGATGGAAGCATATAAAATATGTTACTTGCATCGGAGCTATATATAGAGCCCAAAATATTTTTACTTTGCATATCCTTATTTAGTTTCTTGCTTAATTACTTCAGCTAGCGTACTTCAATTGTTCTTATTAAGATATATATATATATATATATATATATATATATATATTAAAGCTTATATATTTTTAAAAGTATAAGTCTAACTATACTTGTGAATTTTTTATTATTAAATTTATATTGAAATCTGTACTTTTATATTTTTACTTTGTCTCTCTTTAGTTGACTTTACAATAGCACAAATCTCAATAAAAATTAAATAATAAAAAATTCACAAGTACTTATATTCTTAAAAGTATATATATATATATATATAGCAGGGCTGCTTTGAGAATTATTTTCTATGATAAACTTCTGAATCGATGATCTGCTCCGTGAGGCTTGATTTAGTATAATTAAAATATGTAGATATTAAATTTTATAATTTTTTATTATTATTTATCTAGTAATTGAAAGTGTTCAAAATTAATAATTTTTAACTGTTAATGTATGCCGTTTACATATTTAAACAATATAAAAATATTTAAATCAGATAAAATTTTGATAAAAAATTTTTATATTATTTACAGCAAAATCAATATCTTTAATAAAAATTTTTAATCGTATATCATAATTTTTTATAAAATATTTATTTTTAACTATTTATTTTTAATCATTTCGATCATTAAATAAATAATAATAAAAAATTATAAAATTTATTTTCAAAATATTTTAAATATTTTAAATCAAATTTAACAACGCTAGCTGATCGCCGATTTGAAATAAAGTTCATCGATAACGATATAGAAGTACCAAGGTTTTTGTACTCCTAAGCACAGCAGCCCTGGTCATATAGAGTGAGTATTATCCTAAAATCAATCGTATTATCCTAAGTATTTAAGTAATTCCTCTTTGATATGATATCATTAAGCTGTTTAATTACTCTGGCTCGATCTTGTTACAAATATTTGAGCTCTACAAATGGAGAGTCACACTAAACTATGCATGTTTCAATTGAGTGCAGGTACGTACGTACGTACGTGCATGCATGAGTCACTTCACTTCCGAGTGTGTTTTGGAAATGAAAATTGATGTGACTGCAGGATTAATCAAATTCGCATTATTCTACGAAAAGATACAGATTAGATCACGCATGGGTTCAGATGGATGGACCAGCGAGATTTCGATCACACATGTCACATGATGTGTTAATTTTGATGGATTTAGATTGAAAAACTGGGTTCGTTTGCGCACGGGTTTAGATATATAATTGGTTCATTTTGTGGCCACTTGTGAAGAAAATATAGTGAATTTATGATTCTTTGATGTAATTATAATGTTTTTGTTTTTTCGATCTCTCAAATGCGGAAATTAATGTCCAAGGCTACAAATCACTTGGTGACAATTTTAATTTTTATTTGTGGAGTGCACACATTTTCATGTCATCCTATATGTTGGATTTAGGTAGAATATTATTACATTTATCATTTTCGTACTTATAAATTATTTTTAATAATTAAAATTTTAAATTAAAAATTTATACAGTTAAATATAATTTAAATTAATTAAACATTTTAGAAGTCGAAATTTATATATATATTTTTAAATTATATATTTTATGATCAAACCACCTCAAAATTAATAATTTTGATGGTGGGTATAGAGGGTTTTCTAATTTAACAGTATAGAAAATTTTATTTAAACTTTTGATAAAAAAAAATGTATTCACAAGGTCAATAATTATTGAATTAAAAAATTTGATTCTCTATTTTTAGAAAATTTGTTCAATTTTAATCCGATTTCTATGTCCCTCAAATCCTTTAAATTATTTTTAATGACATGGATCAGCAAATTCAAAAGCTCAATCAATAGAAATAATTTATGAATTCGAAAATTTTCGTACTCAAAATATAAAATAGGAGTCCTTTACTATTATCTTCTCTCAGCTTGTAGATTATTAACTACCACAACATATACTCTAATAAAGAATTTATATATATAAATCTTAATCAGGAAATGCCTAATTAAAATTAATTAAAATGAGTTTATCAAAAAAATTATTGTTTAGATTAATCATTGAAATCTATTGCCGATTATAAGAGCATTAAGGGTTTGGATCAAAACACAAAAGAATTGGACATGAGGGGGTTTTATGCATAAGTCTCCAATTGGAACCACAGGACAAAGATGAATTTATTTTTGTAAAGAGTATCATGAATGTTTTTTTTTAAATAAATAAATAAATAAATAAATAAAGAAGGCAAAATAGAGTTGATTTTTTTCTTTTTTTAAAAAAAATTGTCCTCCATTATTATCTAAAATCATTCCATCACTCAGATCACAATACATCGTAAAAATAAAAGCTAAATTACAAAAAATCTCTCTAATATCCCGCTTTTTCAATTTACTTTTCTATTTTTTAAAAACCTACATTTTGCCCACTCATAATTACCGAATTATTTTTAGGAAGGAACTACCGAATTATTTTTAGGAAGGAACGGCGTTAACGAAAATATCCTTACCTTATATTGAAGAGAATAAATTTTAATTTATTTTCTGCCATTCTTGAAGGATATTTTGGATATATCCAATAATATTTTTAAAAAAATTAACGATTCACTCACGAAATGATGACGGTAGGAGGTAAATGCATATTTTGATAATTACGATAAGACAATATAAGCTTTTAAAAGACAGAAAATTAAAATGAAAAAACAGAATATTACATGAAGATTTTCTGTAATTTCGCCAAAAATAAAAGAAACTTTTGTCAGAAATTCAACATACCATTTGGCGACCCAAAACCGAGCCTTCGTTAGAACCGGAACCACCCAATACTACACAAACACAAACGAATTATGCTTCCAGTAGTAGCGCCATTGGCGCAAATAGAATCACAATTAACACCATTCAATTTAAAGTTGATTACCAGAACACAACATCAGCTCAAATAGAGATACAGGTATGCTAAAAACAGATGAGCACTTGAAGAGAACCTACAAAACCTTCTACAGGCAAATTCGACAGCTTAGATGCATATGTCAAAACACAGCGCAAATAGAGATCACCAGTAACCAATTAACAACATTAATGCTAATGGTTACGGATCTATTTATATTTTCTAGTTAAGCTTTCCTGCTTTCCTGCGCGATGAAAATATCCAGTACCTGCTACATAAGAAAGTCTCCTTATGAAACCTACAGCAGGTAAAAAATAAGTTAACACTAAATAATAAGGTCAAGAATCAAGCGAGCAAAAAAAAAAAATAGACAATATCAAGTCGCATCATGAAGGAAATTGATTAACGTCTTTTAATTAAGTATGAGACAAACCTAATACGAGCTCGTTGATGATCCACTCAACCAGCCGTCACCTCTGTCGTCCTTCCGAGAATCACTGCCGAATTTGTTAGAGCCAAACCCAGACGAACCGAAGCCTGATTTTCCAAAACCACCTGAACGCCCTGAATTCGAGTCACCTAAATTACCAAAACGCCCTGAGCTTGAGCCTGACTCGCCAGAGCTACCGAACCGCCCTGAACCTGTGTTACCAAACCCACCCGAACGGCTGGAACCAGAGGCACCAAAACTACCAGAACGGCCAAAACCAGACCCACCAAATCCACTAGAATCACCACCATAGCCACCAGAGCGGCCAGATGGTCTACCAAACCCACCAGAATCGCCAAAGTTGCGAGACCTCCCATAGTTAGAGCCACCATAACCCCCGCGGCCGAAATTTGAGCCGCCCATACGACCACCGGGCATATCATCAAACATATCTTGAGGCCCACCCTCGACTTCAATCCTTGGAAGCTATAAGACATTCAAAAAAGGTTAGCTGGTGTTTATGTACAAGCTAATTGCAAGGCCAGGAAATTAGCAATGTATCTCCATGACAAAAAATCAGAAAAAAAAAACAATATAAAGAGCACAAAAGAACTTGAATAGTATTTTGTTAAAAAGCCATTAGAACTTTAAAGCAAATGCGTGGCCCCCACCCCATAGCTAGCCCACACTTCCCTGAGCAAAACCATTACAAATTGAACCCAAGAAACATTTGAAAAATATAACCAGGAAAAGCTTTCTTTGGTGATCTTTCTATGGGATAGTTACCAGTCAACAACACTGCTACTTGCAGAAGAGAATAACACATATTTCTTGAAATATGATCAAAGAAAGCGATCACATAATGGATGAGTGAGCAAATCATCATACCTCAGTAAACTTGGATCCAACATCTTGCTCAATAACCCTAACAGCCCTAGTTTGTTCACGAGTATAAATCAGAATTGCACTCCCTTTCTTTCCTGCTCGCCCGGTTCGGCCAGACCTGTGAACGAATAGCTCTGATGTGTTTGGTAATTCATAATGAATCACCTGGAAAATAAAAGGAACACTAGTTAGACAATTTTTTTGGTCAAACTATTCTTCTCCAACTTGGATATCATGTTTAATAAATAGTGGTCCATATACTAAGCAATACAAAATGTCAAAGCGATTGCATCACTGAAGCCAATGAATATGCTCTCATTCCTTGATTGATTATGCAACTGAAGGGTACACACATTTTCCTCCAATGGAGTAAAATGTCTTGTGTTGTGTCCAATAGAAATCCGATTAGCGGTCTGAGTCAATAATCAGAGCTTTGGGTCAAAATTCTTTATCAAATTTGACATAACTGGACAGTTTTGAAATTCAATCTATTGAGAAGTCTTAGAAACTGGGATTCCCTAACTCTTCATAATAAGGTGCTCCAGAAAAAGTTCAGGAAAAACAAAATACCCCTCTTAAACAGGGTAAATAGACAACAAATCAGTGCCAATATATCATAAAAATAATGGTGCTAACCTATCATATGAATAGCAAGCATAACAACTCACCAGATCTACATTAGGTATGTCTAGTCCGCGAGCAGCAACATCAGTAGCTATCAAAATATTAAAACGGCCATCTCGAAAGCCGGCAAGTGTTCTTTCCCTCTGATTCTGTGAAATATCCCCATGAAGAGCATTGCATGCAAGACTACGACCCATAGCATAAGCTAGTCGATCTGCATCACGCTTAGTTTGGGTAAACACAATGCATTTGCCACCTTTAGCATGCTCCTGTTAACAAAAAGAAGAAAAATAGAAAAAGTAAATAGGTTATACGCCGCATATAGCATTGCTGGGTATATAAACTCAAAGAAGTGTTCTAAAGGAGAAAAGAGAGCATGCTTAATACTCACTCTTATCAATGGCCCAAGAATCGATGGTTTTCCATAGTTGTCTGAAGCAATAGAATAAAGAGAAATTCCTTCAGCTAACTTCTGATCAGAATCACCAACCTGAAATAAAATTTCTCACTCCATCAATAATTATGAAGTGTTTCTATAGAACAATAAACTGCCAAATATTTCTCTCGAAAACAAAATAACGTCACGCAAATTGACTGCTGATAAAAGAGTGGGAACAAAGACTCACAAGGTCGATGGTGACTGGATCTTTCAAGTATTTCTGAGTGAGTTTTCTTATCCAGCTTGGCATTGTTGCAGAGAACATCATGCTTTGACGGTTCGCTGGCAACCTTTCCAGAATTTTCTCAACATCTTCGTCAAACCCGACCGCTAGCATTTGATCTGCCTCATCAAGAACAACAAATTGGATCTCCGACAAATTTAAAGCGCCTCTCTGCATCAGATCAATAATTCGACCAGGAGTTCCAACCACAGCATCGACACCATAATCAAGTGTTCTCATTTGTTGGCTAATGGGGACACCTCCATAAACACAAATTGTGTCTATGGAAGAAGATTCTTTGAATTCCTTCTCCACTTGGCGAGCAAGTTCTCTAGTTGGAGCCAAAACTATAGCTAGAGGATTTCTACCACGACTGCAGGCGTCAATGAAAATTAAATTAGTATGATATGGGTATCTACCTGATAAAAGATAAAACAGTCATAATATGTCACAAGTACAAGGGCAGAGAACATTAACCCCACCACACAATTACATATGGGAAAATACTATACTAACCCATGCTTCTCATTAAAGCGAATTATCTTGTCCATAATGGGAATACCGAAAGCCAGAGTCTTCCCTGTTCCTGTTTTGGCACGGCCAATCATGTCCTTTCCTTGCATTGCAGGTTCAAGAACAGCCCTCTACACAATAAAATAAGAGTAAAACTCTTTTAGCTCTCTACACAAAAAAATAAAACTCTTTCAACATGTACGAAACTGTTGGAATACATCTATTTCATGTATAAAACTGACAAATAACTGCTTTCATTAGTGACAAAGACCCGCTAATCTAAGAACTGCATTCCACATACATAATTCTTAGGCCAGTAAGCATCTTTGTTTCCTACCCTAGTATCAATCTGACATTACAGGTATAACCTAACAAAGATCATGGCCAAGAGAAATGATTCCACAAGGCCACCACTCACTCATGTGAACCAACAAACCAAAGTAGACATAAAACTTTCTAGTCAATAGATTGTCCTGGTGCATTGTTGGATTTCAATAGTTTATCCAATAATTAGAGTATTCTGCAACATAAAAAAAAAAAAACAAAAGATTTGAATTCGCTCTCTGCTATGCAGGAATGTTAGGAAACCTCAGGATAAAAGGTCCCTGCACTAATAAGGCCCTTCAAACAATACGAACACAATAAAACCCTAGAGAAAGGTGAATCAATTCGTGTGACTTGCAGTAGAGATTTCATTAGACCATATACTATCACCTAATAGAACACAACAGTCCTTCTTGAGTAAATCCTAATTGCCACTGAGATAGAAATGGAAACTTAAATGCTAAATCCTAAAGTAATCAAACATCCCGATGCAACAAGCGATCAAAAGATAGAAGCAAGAAGAATCATGTCATGCTACTAAATCATTCAAACCTACATCTCCAGTGAAAGAATTGATACCTGAATTGGGAAAAGCTTCGTGATCCCTTTCTTCGCGAGGTGAGAGACGATCTCTTTCGATATCCCCAATTTGGCGATCTCCAACCCCTCGTCCCCACTCTTCGAGCCCCCCTTCTCCTCGTCGTAGAACTCATCGACCGCAAACTCCGCGCGAGCGGCGTCGGTGGACCTAAACCCTAGGGGCCCCGAGGAGACATGGAACTCCCTCCGGAAAAAACCACCACCGCCTCCGAATCCGACCTTTTCCGCCATGGCCGACCCATCAAAGGTCCTGGAAACGCCATACGCATCGGCTAAGGATTTTCTCGTAATCGACGATGTGATCCGGAGCGGTTCCGACGAGAGAAGCGCGGCGAGGGCTCGGCTCGACGCCGAGGAGGCGATCGAAGCGGATCTACGGAACAAGGAGTTCATCTGGGGGGGATCGAAAACCCTAGAGGAGAAGGGGATTGAGAGATAGGTAGCAAAACCCTAGAGAACGGCTAGGGTTTTAAGGGGTGGGGGAGAACGAGGAAGGCGAATAGAGAGGGTTAAACTTAAAACCTCGCGAAAGGGATTTGGACGGGGAAGATATTTATGCGTTGAATGGGGCATATTCGGTGTTACGGTCGTGTATCACCTCCTCTGGTTACGTGGAGTGTGGACCCCACATTTACGGGCCCCACTTGTCAGTCATGAAAGAAGGTTACACTGAAGAGACGGGATACTGAGGAGGTTGCGGGCGAACCTGTGGGCCGTCCGATTTTCGAATACAGATGATCGCGAGCGTCCATTCTTCAGATTTTAGTGTAACCGTGATATGTCACGAAAAATTACTCTCTGAAAATGGTCCACAGAGGCTTTGCTTTTGGGATCTCTATAACAGATGGAAAAGGACACCGGTTCATAGATCTCGGTCCACGCAACACCCTCAGGTTGGCCGTAGGCTCTGCGAACGTCCACGTAGGCTGCAAATATCCACCGCACGAATCACCTCGCCGTCATATAAACATACACCCCGAAACTTTAACAAGTTTTGAAGTTGCCCCTCTAAACCTTTCCTATTTGATTTACATTCCATTTACTTGTAACCGATTGATTTAGTTTCTTTTATTAACAATTTTTGTAATTATATTAGAATCAAAATAAATGTCTATAAAAAGATGCACATGATTAAAAATTGCATTAGTTAAAAAATAAAATAATTACATGATGAATTGATTTACTAAATAAAGAGGGCGTAAATTAGATAAAAAAAAGTTTAGGGCGTTAAATTTAGAAAGGTAAAGTTTGGGGTGTCTATACATTCTAACCGTCTATAAAAGCTCACCGTAGCACTCACTCGCTACTCATTGGGCCGTTATTGGACTCCGAACGATTCTCACCTCTCTCTCTCTCTCTCTCTCTCTCTCTCTCGCTCGCTCGCTCGCTCGCTCGCTGGCTCTCACGCGCGGGATCGCCATGAGAGCAGCTTCGAATGTAGCCATTATAGGCAGTGGAAGTAATCTCTCTCTCTCTCTCTCTCTCTCTCTCTCTCTCTCTCTCTCTCTCTCTCTCCTCCATGCCCTTCCTTTTGAATTCATCTTCGAATCAATGCATTTGTTTCTAGTTCAAATTTTCCAATTTAGATTCGAATTCAAATGCTTCGCCAGTTTCGGGGGCGGTGTGCGCGTCGATCCTCGCCGGAAAAGGGGTATCCGTCACCGTATTCGAGTCCGGGAGAGGTCCCGGGGGGAGGATGTCGCAGAGGAGGTCCTCTTCTTTTGTTTTCTTTTTATCGTGTTGATTTTGATGTTGTTTAAGCGATCGATCGCCATTTTGTTCGATCCCTATCGATTGGATGTTGTTGGTGGTGTAGAGAAGCTACGGAGGATGGGAGTGAGCTCCGATTCGACCATGGAGCTCCGTATTTTACTGCGGATCACGGTGAGGTCGCGGGGATCGTACGATCGTGGGAGGCGCGAGGGCTTGTGGCGGAGTGGAAGGCGATGTTTGGGTGTTTTGATCGCAACAACGGTGAATTCACCAATTTTGAAAAGGTTTGTTGCAAATATTATTTGATAATGAGTATATGACATGGATTGTGTTTACAAAGCAACTCAAGTAGCACGGAATCGAGGTTAGAGGTGTTTGTTAATGTGAACAGTGAGAAATTTGCATGTAAAACTATGATCTAACTGATTTCAAGAGGCATAATGTAGTAATTTCATGCAGTGAGAAATTTGCACCAGTGGACTAACTGATTTCAAGAGGCATTTATATTCAAAATTTGGTGTGATTACAATGTAGTAATTTCTTTGGACATTGTTAGCTGGTAGATTTTTCGCATGCCTGCAAATTATGATAGTTATATGCATAAGATGCTACCTTCCAATGATATATGTGCTCTTTACTGCTGGTGAAATGAACAACATTTAGTTCTATATTGTTAGGCCTCTTGAAATTTTAGAACAATGTGCTAAGCTTATGAAGTTCTACTTACTATTTGATGCATCATAATGGTCTCCTAATGTGTATAATCTTTCCTTTGTTGAGAGGCTATTTTGGCGACTCAAAGTCAGATCACCTAGGGCCTAGGGCAAGTACAAGCCTTAGCCATCACATTAAGTAATACATTTGATGTATCATTGTCTACACTATTCAATCTTATAGGAAGGGACAGCAAAGAAGTATGTTGGAGTCCCAGGCATGAATTCAATATGTAAAGCTCTATGCTCAGAAGCCGGTTAGCTCTGTTTCTCCCTTATTTGATTCTTTAATATCTGACAGGGAGAAAAGAATTAATGTCTTTTTGTGTTCTTTGTCAGGAGTGGAAGCCAAATTTGGGGTCACTGTTGGCAAAATGGATTGGCTTCACGAGAGGAGTTTATGGTCATTGGCTAGCTTGGATGGGCAAGATCTAGGCCATTTTGATGCTGTTGTGGCCTCGGACAAGAATATATCATCACGAAGATTTACTGGTTTAACTGAAAAACCACCACCTCTTGGTTTGTCGTCTTTCACTATACCTAGAATCTCAGCAATTATATTTGGTTTTAATAGTCAAACTAAATAGTAGAATAATAATTTTTTTGACTTGCTGTTAAATGCATTATACAAAAGAAGGGCAAGAAATTATGGGGACTTAAAATCTACGTAGCTGCGCGTTTGCGACGCGCGACCATGCAAAATAGGGGAAATGAAGACTCTCTGATGTTGGAGCTTTCCCAAGAAGCCCTGCTCCGCAGGGCCAAACAGGCCCATATACTTGTTTGGTTGTTTAGAAATCTATAAGCTTGAGAATTGTGATTGGTTCTTAAAATTACACTAGGTTCTTCTATAGTGCCTTGTTAGAGGAAACCCATTCTAAAATACGCTATGAAATTGTCTAAGATCACTTCAAGAAGGTTGCACTTGTTGGTTCTCAAAATATGATTATACAGAAGTTTGTTTAAATGATTCTCTCTCTCAAAAAAAAAAAAGAAGTTTGTTTAAATGTACAAAATCAAATGAAAAGGCAATAAGTTTTAAGATCAATTCAAACTAAATTTGTCTGTCGACATACATAAAGTTTACACTAAATGTTGATTGATATGCAAGATAGCTGATATGTGCTTTCTAAAATCTACATGATAATCTTTTTCAGATATAACATTATATCCAGTATTGTCAGTGATGTCACAAGATATCCCTGTCCACTCATGCTTTGCTCTTATGCTAGCATTTGCGGAACCTCTAACTTCGGTAAGAATTGTGATACTGTTTGATTATGTATTAATATTCATTAGATTTCTGTATTTTATAATATTATTTGTTTACTTTCTGATATTTAGTTCAATAATCTGAACGGATTAGTATATTGGATGTGCTATTGTTCATCGCCCACATACTCTAACAGATTTAGAGTTTTAATATTACCTGTTCTCACGCCTTTTTTGTCTTTGTTTTGTAGAGTTTATGACTTTTAAGTAAATGATTGTAACTTCTTCATTTATTCAGACTTTTGAATCTAGTATACCAGCTCTTTCAGTTATGAAGCTACTTTAAGTTATTACTTGATTCTTTCATTCTCCTTGATAATTTTTTTAAGAGGTGGAAATTCTATTTGCACTGCTATTAGCTTCTGATCTTCATATATGTTTGGTTTCCAATGTTTCAGATCCCTGTTAAAGGCTTTTCATTCAAAAACTCTGAGCTTTTAAGCTGGGCCTTTTGTGATAGTAGTAAGCAGGGACGCACCTGTATGCCCCCAGTAAGGTAGTCACTGTATCATGTATGAACCATGCACACTATATATAGCTATTTGTTCCTTATAATTCCACTAAATTATTTCTTTTTATCCAGTGAAACTTGGGTATTACACTCGACAGCTGAGTATGCCTCTAGGGTAATAGCTCAAAATGGGCTTCGGAAACCTTCAAATGATGCACTTGCCAAGGTTGCGGAAGAGTTATTCCAAGAATTTAAAACTACCGGTTTGAATATCCCTCAGCCAGTATTTATGAAAGCTCACAGATGGTTAGTCTTTCAATCATTTTCTAATAACCACAGAAAAATTGTTAAATATTTTTTAGTTGAATGGATTATTACCATATTGCTGCTAGCAGGCAAACTCACAATAGAAGTAAGATGCTAGTGGGTCGCACCTTTCTTTTGTTCCTCCATGGATGCACAAATTCAAACCCAAGCTATTATTTCTAGTAGGGATCAACTTTGAAATTAATGCAAAACCAGTATAGGTCAAAATAAGTGCATATTTACGGTCAAATTAACTCATACATGATAATGAATTCCTGTTTATGAAAGTTTAGTTATTCTGTTAATTCTGAGAACTTCTTTACATCTTTCCTGAAAGAAAAATGAATTTGCCGACATTGATAAAACAAATTCTGATCAAAACAACACTCACGAGCTGCAAGCCAATAATAGTGATCCCGAATATAGGGAATGAAGTACCTGTTTTGCACGAAAGATCCCAAGTACGTGGAACAAAATGGCACAAAAAACGAAAACACCACAGTCGAACATGTGTTGTTTCAGTTCCTTGGTTTTTCAGATTAGAACGAAGCAATAAAATCGAAATTGATGCCAGTCTAATGCTGATAATCTGTTAACCAATCAACAATAAATTTTACAAAAATATTTTTGGAATACTTGATGAAAATGCAGGGGCAGTGCTTTCCCTGGTGCCGTGATCGGCGGTGAGGACAAGTGTCTCTGGGACAAAAACACTAAATTGGCTATTTGTGGAGATTTTTGCGCGAGCCCAGATGTTGAAGGGGCGGTTCTCAGTGGCTCACGAGCAGCTTCCAAAATTCTAGGAAGTTTCAGTCTCTTATCAGGTATGTAACTGAACCTGACATTCCAAATAATAATTTTTTAGTAAGAAATAGTCATCCTGCTATGATGCATCTACAAAAATTATTTGTCGGAGTCTTTTATCACAGTTTATAGGAGGTTTAGAGGCACCGTTGAGCTACAGAAATAAATCCTGATGATGATGTGTACATGTACTCTGATCATAACAAAAAATGAGAGAGACCTCACGTTTATGAATTTAAACCAAATATCAAAGAAGAAATTCTAGATTAATAGGAAGGAAGCTTGATCTAAATGAATCATCATTTCTATTCTATGATTAACCAGTACTATAAACATCAACGACTTCGAATTGGACCAGTAAACGGTTTACCTTACATGTTGGACCGAAGAATCACTCGTGCTACATGCTGATCTTATTTCATCCCCAAAAGGTTAGGAACTTTTGACTCAAATAGTAAAACTCCCCACACTGGTTGGTGCAGCACTTTATGCTAGTGACCACTATGGCATCCTAGGGAATCTGTAAAAATCCTTACTAAATCCACCCAAATATAGGCGCTCATCCACTCTTTTCAATATTTCATCATAGCCTTTATATATATATATATATATATTCTAATATATATTTAACCTTGAAAAGTAGCTTTAGCCTTGGTTGGGGCGTAAAGTGGGATAACAGTAGCTCTAGCAAATTTATGATAGGTTTTGAAATTACAACATTTCTATATTCCTTCATCTCAACTAATTCTCATCATTCCTAACCAACCATATTGATGAAGTCATTATCTAGAAGAATTCTCATTGTTCCCAACCAAACGGCGAAGTCGTCATCTAGAACAGTTCTCATTTAGGATAGTTCTTACTATTCTTGGGATTGAAACTCTCAAACCAAACATTTTATGAACTGTGAAATTGCATACATACTACTTATGAATACCCATTGTAGAATCCAATATAACATACATGACCTTCAAAAAATTTCTAAAATTCCCTATCTTAAATAGAGAAACCAATTCATGGCAGGATGGTTGGTATGAAATAATCAAAGTGTTTTATAAGGTGTTAGAAAGTGACCTTTAAAGGGCATGGAAATACCAAATAATTAATTATCTTTCTTCCAATAGTTTTAAGCCATTCATTAAGGCATGCCTTTATTGCTTCTGCCACCTCTTTTTTTGTCACTATTTTCTGTAGTCATTTGGTCCACATCTAAAAAGGGCCTGATAAATAATGGGTCCTCTGATTCTAATAAAAGTGAAAGCCCAAGCCCATGGACCACCATCTTTTGTCGCCTTTTATTCAATTTATTTATTATAGCATAAAATATGACATAATGGGAAATCAATTTCTTAGGTAAGTTTATTTATGAACCTCTAACATGCCTTCTTCAATGAATATATGATGTTTGCTTTAATTTAGTAGAGCAAGTACTGCTAATAAATGGAACAATTTAAAGGGAAATTTCATCCTTCCTATTCCCTTTTACCTCATAAATCCTTACTAACCCAAGTATAGAAATTGTTAAATTTCCTCGAAGAGATCGAATGAGAAGCATACTTAGATTACATTTGCTTCCATTAAAGTTACTTATAAGTAAATAAAGTATTTTCAATCTAAAACGGAGCTTGAGTTGAGTGTTATCCTGCAATGTTCACAAAAAGCCACCAAATTAAATTGGTTGCATATGGTAATTTGAAAAGTGGGATAGAAATTTTTAACCATCAACCTTGATATATTTTTTTAGCAATACTAATCCATACACCTTATTTATAGATGTAGAGTTTACATCTGGAGGCCTCTTGTGGCTCTTTTTAAACAACTAGTTTTAGCTTCTTTTTTTCTTTTTTTTTTAAAAAAAAAATACTAAAAATTCTTAGACTTTTGGGTGTAAGATCGATGTACATTTGGGTTTACAGGTATGGTGCAAGGGCTTAACATATTTATCAAAATCCATCCAATCTAAAAGTTCAAATGTGTACATTTGGATTCCATAGTGCACATCAATTCTTTGAAACTAATTCATATGAATAGTAGCATAGTAACTACTCGGACGAAAGGAAAGGTGGAGGATCCTTTTCATCACCTTGTTTTAGCATTTGCTTTATTCCATGTTATCCATTCTTAAATCCTTAATTATCCATCCCTTCCCCCTAAACAAAAGTCTTCAAAGTGAATCATTAGTATTCCAATGTGATCTCAATCATGGCATCTATTTCCTAATCAATCTCTTACTGGGCTCCTTATCTCTTCTCCCACACATTCTCTCCATCATAATTGATTAGTCTTCTTATAAATATATATGATAATAGAGTAGTGCGAGCACGTAAATTAAGGGGAGTGGGCTCGCACTCCAATCGAAGGCGGTGGTCCCATCCACTGCCGCGGCTAAAGTACCATCACTTTCTAATGGTTCTTTCTTATATGATCTCTTTTCTCAACCAATATAAAAGCCTACGCACACTCTCTCATCAATATCGTCTTATTATTATATATTCGTTTCATGGTACCAGGCGAAATTAAAGCAATCACAAGAGAGTGCCATCCTTTTCTGTACCATAGTCTCTTTTCTCAACCAAAACATGCCCCTCCCTCTCTCTCTCTCTCTCTCTCTCTCTCTCTCCACTACTAATTTAATCCTAAACCAATTTTTAGATCTCAAACATAATGGTTTTTCTGAAAAATTACTTGTACAATATTTTATTGAATAACAGTATTACACAATACATTTTTTTAGTATGACCAAACAAGCGCTGAGTTGGTGTCTCTCTACTCCTAGAGCTACAATTTGACCTTGAACAAATAAAAGAAATCTAAAGATTTATTGTGGTAAGAAGATAAAATTAGTTTAGAATCGTGAAAAGCCAAAGTTTGTAGATGGAAATGATAGTAAAAGAAACAATTAGTACTGTAGCTAACCTGATCCTGCATCAAAAAAAAATTAATTTAGCATTGTCTCACAATCCATAGATTAGCCCTGCACGTGCGGGCTATTTATTTGATCAAGAATCTCACTGATTATAGTTTGACTAAAGCATGGTTTTTGGGTTTTCGAGCACCTTTTTTTTTTTTCCATTATTGCAAGCATCAGCTGGGTTCTCTCCCTCCACAATTAATGTAACCCCAGAAAAATATTAGACCATGGAGAAAGTAATTATTTTTATGTTTGATTGAAAGTTTTTTTTTTTTTTTTTTTTTTTTTTTTTTTTTAGGGGTACAAGAGTAACAAATTTTAGCATTAATTGATATAAAACTTAGATCTTACACTAGTGTGATAACTAACATTTCTGTCCATTCAAAAATTAAAATATTTTTTTAAAATGTTTAATATTAAAAAAGTATTGTTGTGGTAACACTAGTAGTATGATAAAATAAATTTTTTAATAATCAAAATATAAGATTTACACTAATTTTAGATAGGATTATTCCCACTATATCTGTAGAACTCCTATCTACATGAAGCGGGCAATCCATGGGAATCCCATTTCATAGATAAAAACTTAATTTTTTCCAAGAGTGCTACCGAAAAGTGTCTTACTTCTCCAGACACTACCCTACTCTTCACCTTTATTACACTCTGTGGTTGATAGTTAGCCGTACGGCCTGCCATCTGAGAGAGAGAGAGAGAGAGAGAGAGAGAGGGGGGGGGGGGGGGGGGGAGAGAGTGTCCAGCTCATGCAAAGCTGGATAAATAAATGAAGCGCTACTACTTCTGGGTATTCGTCGGAAGCGTCCAATTTGTACACGTCCTCTTTTAGGGGCGCAGGTGATTTTCGCTGCTATTGAATGGCCGTATGTATTTGTTTGATAGGTGTTGGAATGATTGTTTTGTGCTCAGATATTTTTGTATGCATAGCTCGACAGAGCGAAGCTACGTCCTCACCTTTGCACCGGAAGAGGCCTAGTTACCGTAACTGCGACGTTAGACGTAATCCACAGATCTCCGTACCAAGTCCCCATTTATCATGAAAAGTGATTGAATGGCGATTGCAAAATCTTATACAATCAGCTACTACCATATAACCCTTATACAATCAGCTACTACCATATAACCCATAAACAAATTGGAAAAGAATATTGTGAGATTTGAAATTAAACAGCTTAATATCTTTCGATAAAAACTGCACAATAGAAACTGATGAGCATATAATTTGTAAGCTGGCATTTCAATTATGCCGAGTGGAAAAGCATTATGAGACGTGCAAAGTTTGTATTACTTTTTTCTTTTTTCCTTTTTCTTTTGTTGTCCGTTTTGTGCATTAAATTTTGTTCAAAGAGGAGACCATTACTTCATGCCCTAAAATAAACTAACAATGGTGTTAGTACTAGTCGCGTAAACGAATAGGTACCACATTAAAACCAAAATAGAGAGACTAGTATTAAATTCATCAACCTCCGAGTGCAAAAAAATTGAAAATAAAACCGAACCGAAACTTTTAGATGGCTCCCATTCAAACACATTATAGGGAAACCAGTAAAAAAAAACAAAAAACAAAGAAACATGTACGTAACCAGAAATATTTCGGTTCACTCTCCAATTACTAGACCCCAATAAGAACGCCATGATTTTGTACCGAATTTGGGGCACTCTCGCTTATAGTATGGTGGTGAGCATCCGGCCGACGAGGACAGAGTACGACGGCGACTGCGTTAAGGCCTTCTTCGACTTCACGGGCTTCGCCGCCGTGGCAGTTGTAGCTGCGGGCGTGGGCGTAGCCGTGGTCGCAGGCACAGGCGCAGCCGTAGCAATGAATGGTAAATTGTTTGTGAGCGGGGGCACCGCATCAGCAGCGGCGGCCGCGGACACGGACACGGTCTGAGAAGACAACGTTCGAGTCAACGATCTCGGGGTCAACGCTCTCGGAGTCAACGGCCGTGGGGTCAACGGTGTGGGGGTTTGGGTGATGGGTTGCTTGAGTAGGACGGGGGCGAGAGGGGCGGACTTGCGGCGGTCGTGCTCCTTGATCAGCTCGTGGGCGAACCACTCCAGCTTCTCCGCGTTGGTCTGCTCCGCCAGCTTCTTCCCCCGGAAGAGCATCGATTCCACGTTCCGCTGCGACAGCATCTCCTCCGTCGCCCCGGCCACCTTCCAGGGGCCGTCGCGGCCCGCGAAGGTACTCCCAGTGGCCTATAAAAGTTATACTATCTACCGTTAAGATTAAAAATCACGTATGTATGTGTTTGTTTGGTCTCACTTTTATTTTTATTTTATATAAAATTTTTATAAAGCTAGTGAATGTGGAGAGTACTCGACATACAACAAAGGAGTGATCATTCATTATATCTCCAACAACAACAACACACTATATAGAGTTTGAGGCTATTTTTGGTCACTATGGCAGAGAGGAAAAGAGAAAATTTCCAAGATTGACCTTGAACAGTACCTGGATGCGGATGTAGTTGCTTGTCCTGTTATGCCCAAAAGCCATAGCAACCGCTTGATCCACCTGATACCAAGAAAGATACCAAAACATTGTTAACTGTCACCTAAATTATTAAATCAGGCACATAAAACAAACAGTTTCCTCCCTCCAATATAGAATAGAATAATCCTGACCGTCCATCATCTATCATGCATCTTGGTTGGCCTCGATCAGTCGGCACAGTAACAGTGCTAAATCTCTCTCTCTCTCTCTCTCTCTCTCTCTATATATATATAGTTTTTAGTTTCGCTATTATATTTATAAAAATATTAAGCATTGTATATTTATAAATTTTTTATATTATTTATTAAATCTAAAAGATTCATTATCATGCTAACTCATATAAACATAAAAATTTAATTATATATGTAATATATATTTAAAATATGAATATATATTACTATTAATATATATTTAAAAATTTAAAAATTAATTGCATACGGTTACTTGTAAACATATCGAATAGCAAATATATTTCTATAAAATTTAATTTTTTATATTTATTTTATTAAAAGTCCAACGTTATTCATATATATTCTTACCGTCTATTTCTGTTAAAAAAATCTAGTTAATCATAGATTAAATATTTAATCTTGATTAGTTAGTAAGATAAATTTATTTTTTTATTTTTTCAGATATTTTTGTATTATTTTTTAAAAAATATTTTTGAAGGAGCAAAACTATCATTTTATATATAATCTGTTAAAAAATAAACAGTAAATTAACAATAATAAATCAAAAAAATATATATAAATAATATTGGACTTTTGAAAGAATAAATATAAAAAATTAAATTTTATAGAAACATATCTGCTATTTCATATGTTTACATCGAGCCGTATGCAAATTAACCGCGTACCATGTCAGCGACACCCTCGGCGGCGATCCTTACGATCTCCTCCGTTGAGGAAGAGGAAGAGGAAGGGGCGGCGGGCTCGCCGCTGCCAATGGAGACGACGAGGAGGTCGTCGAGGGCGGCGGCGAGGGGAAACTCGTGCTTGTTGTTGAGGACGTGGGTGATGGCGGCGGCGGTGGGGTTGCCCATGGCGAGACCTGCGCCCACGGCGAGGATCCTCCTCGTACCGTCGACGGAGCGCATCTCGACGGCGCCCTCGGCCGCCCCGGCGCACGTCGCCGCGCACACCTCCCGCAGCATGAAGTTGAAGCCCTCCGACTCCACCGCGTCGGCCCGCGAGAACAGGAACGGCGCCCCCGTCGCCATGTCGTAGCACGGGATCAGCACCGGCCGCACCGTCTCCCGCAGCGTCAGGTCCCTCAGAGCCCTCTCGAACACCCCCCGCGCCCGCGACCGCGGCCGCCGCGGGAGCAGGGATCGGAGCGCGCCGCCCCGGCGGATCCAGCTCCGGCGCAGGTTCTTGAGGAGGAACCCCATCGCCTCCTCGGCGGAGAAGAGCGGCCGCCCCTCGCCGCCCCGGGCGAAGAGCACCGCCGCCAGGACCCCGCCGGCGCCGGATCCGGCTGCGACGTCGAAGAAGTCTGCGATCCGGGCTCCCGGATCGCCGGAGCGCTTGCGGAGCGAGGACTCCAGGTGGACGAGTGCCGCGCCGGCGAGGAGCCCGTCGGCGGCGCGCCCGCCGCCGTCTAGGGAGAGGATGCGGACCCTCGGCCGCGTCGCCGGAGCCCGCCCGGCGTGTCGCTTGGGAGGGGTCTCCGGGAGGGCTCCGGCCCCGGCGCCGGCGTGGGCGAGGAAGAGCTTGGGATCGTCGTAGCCGAAGAGGAACTTGCTCTCGAGGATGGAGAAGATCTCGTAGCTCAGCTTGTCGACGTCGAAGCTCGGCGTCTCCATCAATGGCGGCGCCGACGCCATTTTCTAGGGTTTCGCGTCTCTTCTCGAAGTAGGAGAGAGAAATGGCGGAAGAGAAAGAGAGAGGAGGAGTGGAGGGCTCGTCGTCGTGGGGTTTAAATACAGAAGATTAGGAGAGGAGGAGAAGGAATCGGCGCACGTTAGGCTCGTCAATGCGGCGCACGATAGCGGCGTCTCGTGTCCCCGTTCCAACTAATTAATTTAACCTGCGCCGCGGCTCCCTCTCCTGCACCAAAATTACGTAAATACCCTCGGCCGCACAGATCGATCCTGGCCGTCGGATGTGTTACCCACGGTTGGCACATTCCACGGTGCGGATCGATCCTCCCCGTATCAAAGATTCCTTCCCACCACGCTAACCATAATTCGACACAGTAATAATAATAATAATAATAATAATAATAATAATAATAAGACTAATAAAAATGTAGAGTCGAGTACGCACGTGCGGATTCGGGACGGGGGGGAGGATTGGGGCGCACGTGCGGACGGGTCGAGGGAGCAAGTGTGTGCGCGCGCGCCAACGACAACGACGCCAAATGGACGGCTACGATTCAATGCTCGGGGTCGGGGTGATGGGAACCAGAGTAATAAAAGTGTCGGGAAAGGGCGCGTCAAAGGTGCCCTCCTGTCGCGCTACTACACATTAATTGGATTCCATTACAACAAATTACGCTTTTTGATCATCAAAAAACTATTTCAATCGCGTCATATTTCTACTTAATATTTTGTTTTGAATCAAATAAATTAACTTGCAGTTAACTAATATATATTAATTAGTTCCAGAATATTGTGATTAGGTACTGGGTTTTTGTTATTGTTTTACTATTGAGATTTGGACTGCCCTAAAAATGTCTTTGCCATGTCTAAATTTGTTAGGAAACATAGAGTGGAGGTGCTGTTGAGGAAAAACACAATTTTTTGAATTTCGAGTTTATTTTATTTCTATTTTTTCTTTTCTTTTTTCTTTTTTTTTTTTCACGAAAGGGAAATTTTTTCGTTCCATTTTTTGCGCCTGATGGAAAAGAATTTGAGTCGAATATTGTCTAATAGTCAATCCCCTACTCTCCTATATTTTTTTTTTACCGTTATTTTTTTTTCTATTCATTTTTTTTTTTTATCTAATAACTAAAAATTTAATAACACTTGATGCTATTAATAATATAATAATCTAGTTCGAAAAAAATATTAAAAAAATATATTATCATTTTCTTTTCATATAATTTTTTTTATTTACCCGAGTTGAAATACTCTACATCAATCTTTACTATGATCGTACTCTCAAAGGAGAAATTTCGATCCTTTCTTGTGATGGTGTTCTCAATTAATTCTGTTCGAACGACGAAAATGCGTCTTAGGTCAATACTACGCATGTTTCCAGATTAATCAAATATTTTAAATTTTTAACTCTTATATGTAATTTCAATTTATCTTTTATTACTAAATTAGTTAGATTTTGATTAATATATATCTCCTAACCGGAGTCCAGTTCCAATGATTATATCTATGAGATATATAATTTGAGACTTCTACATTGAGCCGGTACATCGTAAATTAATTTTAAAATATTTATTAAATATTTAAATAAATTATTTAAATATTTTATATTATATATATTTTATTTTATTTTATTTTAAAATATTAAGTATTATATATTTTATTAATTTTCTAATCTACTTTGTGATGTATGAGTATCAAATATTCTATTAATTCTTTAATATATTTTGTGGTATATGAAATATTAGTATATATTAGGTGTAACCAAAAATTTTCTTTTTTTAAAAAAATTATGAGGGCATTCTATTAAGTATTCTTTATGCCGGGTGTATATAAATATATACACTACATATTTAAAATCTGTAATAGAGATTTTAAAATTTAATTTAGTAAATATATTTGAATTATTAAATTTTATAAATAGGATTCATTTAATTAAATTTTAATATAAAAAATTTAAGTTTCTAATATACGTTGTAATATATGGTGTATTAATATACACCAGGTGCATATAATAATTTATTCTTTTTTCAATCACTTTTAACCCGACATCCTTATATATTTGGCTAGCAATACTACATGTACACCTCAAAAGGGATGTATATCCTACATCCCATCTATCTAAGGATCCCCTCACCACACCCGCATTCATTGGATGTGTGAGATGTGGGATGTACATCCCAAAAGGGATGTATAAGTAGAATTTTTCTAAGTTTAATTGAATATTTAAGTACAATTATTATAATACAAATATTGAAAATTAAAAAATATTAATAAAAAAATATTTTTTATAATGTATAAAAGTTTATATTAAGTTTATTCCTTTTAGTTATTTAATTTTAAAAGTTTAATAATTATATATATTGATTAATTTAAATATTATCTACTTGAAGGGCGGATCCTATACTATACTAGTATATAGATATCACTTTGTCTAAGTGATACGTGGCAAACTTTCAATAAGCCTTTCTTTTTGTGGACCTTTTGGATTTCTCCTAATCAATGATATATATAAAATTATAACTTAAAATTTATTAAATTCCTTTTTTTTTTTTCTTTTTTTTTTTTTTTATTCTTTTGGTTCTTGTTGATCATCATTCATATAAGTGTCTTTTATTTTATCTTCACTGGCCATGAATTAGGTTTTCATGACCTTCCCCACTGAGGGGAAGACTGTTAATTAAGATATCTCTGCAATCAATTGCAACAGAAACAAATCTTTTATAAGCAAAGTTCAGTGAGGGTCATTTTAGTAGCACTTAGAAAGACAACAACAGTGAGATAGAGAGAGGAGAATTTGATGGGTCCAGAAATGAGGAACTGGTGATGGGTAGGTTAAAAGTTGATTTCCTAATTACTTTTAAAAGAAATTTTCTAATTACTTAATCACCCTTCACAAAAGAACATTGGCATATGCATACATCTCCTGGAAAGGTTTTCTACTTCTGCTTAGTTCCTTACATAAATAAACTCAGCTAGAAATATAAAATGACTATAATTCAAATTTGAGATTTCACATACCAACCACAATAAGTAGAGCCAGTGTTCATAGGCATGTTATTTATCATTATTTGTTTGTTCTTTCCTTCTTTTCTTTGAGAGAAGTAATTATCATGTGACACCCCAATAGTATCACAGTCCAAAATGCTTGAGTACAGTCATTATTGCTAATGGGTCAGATCGTTATATTTGATATTAGAGACAATTATCAGCCAAAAATGTATGACGAGTTTCGACTGACTCTAGATTTAAATGATAGGACTACCAAGACAAGTTTTACATTACCTGGTGAGGGTGATCTTGAACTTTGTGTGTGTTTAGACTAACGAGGACGTCAGGCCTAAACGGAAGAGTCTGTGACACCCCAATAATCCCACATCGGATGAAAATGAAGTTCTAATTGAATATATGAGACCATTCACGTTAGTAATAATAACTAGACTGGTTTGAACCCAACGAGTTATTATTGCTAGTGGGCCGAGTAATGATTGTATCAAAACCATTATCTTTAACAATTAGCAAAACTTGAAGCAGATAAAATAAAACAGTTCAAATTGCACAAGAAAAATACAGAGAAAATAAGAAATTCACTAAAAAATAAATAACTCTACAGCATTACAATAGGATTGGCAACTACCATCTAAACACAAAATGTCACACCAACACAATGCAGATAAATTGGGAATTGTGCAAAATAGAATCTTCTATCACTCCCTTCATGAAACTAAAAAGGAAACAAAGGAGATGATGAAATCTAAATGAAGAGGAAATTATTTGATTACTTATGATTTATGAGAACAATCCCCTATTACCTTGTATCTACTTGTCCATCCATGTCACAAGATATTAATGTCACATCAAATAATAAATTGTCTTGTTGTAGTCTCCTCATTATTGTCTCATGCACACTCTCAAATCTCTCAACAGCTTCTAACTGGGCCCTTTTCCTTAAATAAGGGGTACCAAAATTAATTATGGGGGTAATAGGGATGGTTTGGAGAAGAATATGCATCAAATAGTATATAGTTACCATGCAATATAGATATTAGGATTATTTGCCTAGAATTGATAGGTCAATGCAACTTAATGTGACATTAATATCTCTCTGCGCTTCGACTCGCGATTCTTATCAGAAATATGAAAATCACAAGGGCATGAACTGGCCATGTTTCTCTCATGATAAAAGATATGCAAGTGTTATGTGTAATGGTAGCAAACTTATTTGTCACATTAAGCAATTTAATGATGGTCCAAAGACAAAAAGAATCTATATTGTGGCACTTTTTCTTTTCTTTTTTTCTGTTCGATCCGAATTGAGAAATTGAAAGAATCTTTGCTACCTAGCAAATAAAAAAATTTGACAAAAAGGCAATCCATTTGGCAAACACTAAGCATCAAAATAGTAAAATTACACCCAAACACTAAAGATACACTGGGAGACTAAATGCACCCTCCAACTGCTCTAAAATGCAAACATGCACCTGTTGCTGTTATACCAAAAGGAACAAAGAATGGGCCTGAAAACTACCGACTGTTTGATGGTGAATTGCATCGTGTGAACTTACTCAACATTCTTACTCTATACCTCTACCATTTGCAGTATGAAATAACAGTAAGAGATGATGCAGTGTTTCATAAGCTAAAACCTAAAGTTCTTTAAATTATATATTAATATTAGTAATTGACATGATTTAAACTGTACAAGCCAAAATTTTAAACTGAAGAACCTGATACTGATGAGGATTCGAGATGAAATATGGGAAAGTTGAACAAATTAACATTCGAGTATCTAGTGCAACCAATACAAACCATATAGTTGATGCAGCAGGCAATATTCAGTACAGAACTTCGTTGCATGTGCTACAAAGCATACTCCAAAACAACGGGCAGTTGGCGATTGAGTTACAACTGTAAAGATGAAACTGAGAACATTCAGAATAAGAAATTAAAGCAGCAAAATAAATAAAGAAAACTAATCTGCAGTAAAAGATGATTAACAACCCCTGTGATCAAGCAATCCTATAGCAGTGCATTTCTGCATCTTCTTAACATACATACTACATACGTACATACATACATATGCATACATACATAGTTACATATGCACCTAGTGTATACATGGAAAAATATATATGTATATATTCATGTTTAAATAGAGGAAGGTACTCAGCATCAGGGGGATCTCTCTCGTCAAAATCAAACATGAGCTATTTTTATTAAAGATTCATGCCATTTTCATACAGGATTAAGATTTAGGTAAGAGTAAAAGGCTCAAATAAAACCTATGTGGATCATGTCTGTCTTAGAAAATAGATTCTGCAATAGTAAGATAATAAAGTCAGAAAGTGGAAATATTCAATAAAACAACAAACTTTTACAAGGTCGATGAAACAACAAAGTTTTACAAGGCTTTAGTTGTGAATTTATCCTTCACAAGTAGTACCGTAGCTAACTTCCTCTATAGCCATTTACATAGAGTAAAACTTAAAGGGACCATATACAACCTACTGAGCATCTACTGATGTGCGTGAAGTAATTGCATAGTACTACATTGACTAAGTTCTATACGAAAGAAAAGAGCATCATATTTATTTTCTTAAGAAAAGCTAGTTCACACCTCTTAAAGCCACAGTATTTGACGAGAGAACAAAAATCTCAACAATGAAAAGAACAGAAGATGGAAACGCCCAAATCTGTAAAATAAAATAAAATATTCGTTAAAATTGTGTAGAAGTGAAATATTAGAAAATTTTTTCAATCAAATACTGTTATTAAAGGATAACATTTACCATCATTAATATAGGAAACAACTTGAAGTAGCTTGAAATGAGGATGGTCAGCAAAACCTCTTTGCACCTGAATAATTACAAGATGCTCTAAATAACGAACAAAATTTGAAATCTGAAGGCCTGTTTATTGGTAATCATTTAGTTTCCGATACAAAAGATAGAGTAATTATAAACATATGGAGTTCCAGTACATAGTTGTTTGCAACAATATATATCAATTATTGGAAGCATTACAGCAGAGACCCAGTCTACCACAATTTCCATGAGAATCAAGAAAACAGAAGATCTATCAACAGAATTACATGTAAGATTCTAAATGTGGAACAGAGGGTAAACTATTACCTGGACATATCAAGTGACAAATTGAGAAAAAACTTCGTTGCAAGAAATATTATTAGTATAAATACAAAGCTTCCCAACAATACATTCATCAGTACCTGCTAAACAGCAAATTAAATAAAGCAGCAAAGCAGCAAATTAAGCATTATAAGATGAACAAAACAAATACTTGGCTTTGGCAAGAAGTGAACCACCTTTCCACAAGTCGAAATAGCAAAAGGAAGGCTCCTAGAAAAATCCCAGTCGTCTTTACTGCTTTTTAAGAAAGAAATCCTGACTATAATTGTTAAGAACCTTGAACAAAGTAGACAAAGTATGCGTCTTTTGGAAAAACTGATGATACCAAGGAACACCAAAAAAAAAGAAGAAAGGAACACCCAAGGATACATGCATCCAAAAGAATATAAATTAAACATGTTCTTTGCAATATTCCCTGCAAACATAAGACGATAAGTCATAGCCAAGAAGACACTGAAAACAGAGTATAAAATGATTATATTATACAAGTAAATTCTGCGTGCAAAATAGCACATGAAATTGTAGTGATAAAAATAAACAATGCAGAAGTAATCAGGATACACAGCTAGTAACATACTAACATCTTAGTGTATTAAAATGAGTATCTATACCAATACGAAACATTTTAGCAGAAATAAGCGAGGTCACACAATAAAAATAGTCAATAAACAGACATGTTTTCTAGATTAGCGACGAAGGTTTTAGAGAACTTCCCTACATGAGACAGAATTGAACTATAAAGATTTCTTGAATAGAAAAGTGTTTCACTTCTCGGGCTGCCGCACTTAGTAAGATGCAATGTAATCTTTGTATCTCAACTCACATGAAGAGATTAAAAGAGCAAGAGGAAAAACAAATAGAATGGGAAATATAGATGTTATAGTTTTTCAGAAATAATAAGTCAAATTACAGATCATAAAAGATTGCTAAAAAATAGTATTAAGAGCTTCATAAGTGTCTCATTGATATCATACCGTGATGTCGCCGGATTCTAGATTCAGCATATTAAATAGCAAATGACGATATGCCCTTTCCTTGTGCAGAATCAGATCGATCAAAATAATCTGGTTATAGAAATTCCCAATTTTTTAGCATCTCAACAAAAAAAAGAAGGCATTTTCTTACATAACAAGCAAAAATAAGCTATAAAATCAAGAAAATTTACGCTGTCGAGATTAAAATATACCCAATAACAAAAAAATCACAGAGAAAAGACCTAATTTTTTAATACACTATTAAGCCATTACAAGGGGAAAAAAAGAGTACTAATCAGTAAAGGGGCGAGATTTAGGGTTTTTTTCTCTTTTTTTGGACTTACGGACCATGAACTCGCACTCGATGTAGGGATCGGCGACGGCTTTACACGTATCCTGCGGATCATACGACATGATTTTGAGCTCAAACACTCGGAGATTGCGGATACATCAATCGAAGAGGAGGAGGCATTCATTCGAGTCTCTTACGCATTTCATCAAACGGATGTTGCCCGGGGAGTACTGGACGAAGAGCGCCCCCACGCGCGCGCCGCAGCTCACGCACCGCCGCCGCGCTCCTCCCGCCTCCGCCTCCTCGGAGGCGGCGCCGCCGCGATCCGCCGCGGGCGTTGGCATTGTGCGGCGGCGACGAGCGCGGGAGCTCCGATCCGACGGGGACGAATCCCAAAAGAGAAAGAAGAGATTAGCGAAGGAGGCCAAAAGCAGTAACCAACCATGGTGCTCTAACCTAGATTCAAATTTTTAAAAATAGAAAACAAAAATCATATTCATATATTCAAATTTTTAAAATTATTGTTTTAATTTAGATGAAAATATTTATAAAAATGAGGATTATTTATAAAACTACTCACCCTTAAATTTATTTTCTATAAACATAAACATGCAAAAAAATTATTTGTAAAAATAATATCGCTTTTTTTAAAAACAATGAATAATTCAACGTCTTTCTAGTGTGTACTACATATAATGTAACCTTATTTACTTTCATTTTAAAAATATTCTTAATCTTTTATTTGAATGATTAGAAAAAAAAAATTATAAAATTAATATTTTATTAGTAATTAGGAGAGAAATAAAGAGAAAAATATTTAATAATAATAATACTAATAATTATAATAAAAATTCTAAAAATGAACCAAACTTTGATTTGTATTATTATGAATAATATATCACATTACTGTTATATTACTGCTACATCAATAATATACCACTATTTAATCAACTAAAAATTAATGTAATAAAATTTTTAACTAAATTGGACAATTATAATATTATCCGCCTTCAGTAATATAAAATATTCACATCCTCCTCGATGATATTTTCGCTATAATCTTGCGCTATTTGTATTACCGAACGAATTACAAAGTGGATAAAACAAACATAGTAATCCTGACAGAATTACCCGTACTCTTGACAAGATAACCCAAACCAAACGCACCCTTAGTTTGTTACATCAGGATCTGCTCTAATCTCCATCAACATAAACTACAACTCAACAAAAAGAAGCCTTTCTCGCAGAACAAATGGTTTGAGTCTTTGAGAGAGGGAAAAATCCCTTGAATAAATTAGTTCTCACAGGTTTAATGATATCATCATGTTACATATCTGTAAATGAGCTCAGATGATGCAAAATCACTAAACAGCTAAAGCAGCTTCGATTTGCTGCAGCCGAAGGGTAACTGCTCTCTTGTGGGCCTCTAGCCCTTCGACCTCCGCCATTTTCGCCACGTACGGCCCTAATCTCCTCAGCCCTTCCTCGGATAAAGATTGAACTGTAATGTACTTGAGGAAAGAGTTTAGTGACACCCCGCTGTACATCCTCGCGTAACCGTATGTCGGAAGGACATGGTTCGTCCCACTCGCGTAGTCCCCGACACTCTCCGGAGTCCATTGCCCTAAAAATACAGACCCTGTGACCAAAAAAACGAGAAAGAAAGAGTCCGACTCGTTTCTAAATAAAGGTGATGAAATATAAGTCAGTCTACGCACAAATCTTGCGCTTTTTCATGATCAAAACAATTTGATTGATTGCGTATAGCGCAGTCACCTGCGTTTTCGATAAGGCCCTCCCATTTCTCCGCATCCTTGACATTGATGATCAAGTGCTCGGGAGCATACAAGTTCGAGAAGGAAATCGCCTGCAAAATTTAAAAGAGTGTTGGAGTTTTCCTGCTAACAAATTCGATATTGAACATCCAACTCTCGGCGATCATTTGTCGTCGAGATAATAAACACGGCGACCACATCAAATCCGACAATCAAAATTACATGGCCATACTAAGATGGAAATTTTACTTAAAACCAATAATCAGCAGAAATAGTTTCTTCTTCAAGAAAATATTGTTCTTGTAGAACAGAACAACTTCGATAGAAATATGATAGGGGGTCGAAGACCAACCTCAACCATATCTTTGGCGAACACTGTGAAGCTGTGGCTAAGTGCTTTCGAAGCAAATTCTCCTCTAGGAAGGGATGCACATTGTTTGCTGACCTCAGCTTCGATTGCACCCATATCCGCACCTTCTCCCGCTACAACAAGAACCACCTGACTATCCGGGCCATGTTCCGCCTGAAATATTATAAGACCAGCCGACAACAACTTAGGCGCCATAAAATGACCGAATAACTAGTCAAAGCTTTACTTTCTCAACTCATTGATTCTCAATGCTCTAAATTCTGTTCTTCTGGAACCATATACAGAAACATCAACTACGCAAAAAAAGTGCTTTCATATAAACCGTTAGCGGTGCAATTTTGTTACAACAGTATCCTTAAAGGGCATCAAATTCATGGGGTGGTTTTGTACGTACATGGACACGTATCAAAGGAAGTTTTGTAGACGAGAATTCAGATTTCATGGGGAGAAATGTACATGGATAAACTTGCGGAGCTATAAATATTAATATTTCAAATGATTTTCCTAATTATGTGTTACATAACATGCAGAATAATCAAGGGTGCCAAGCGAAAGCAAAATGGCATCGTACAGAAGAAAACGCATCTCATGAGGAAGCTATACAGACTGATAATAAAAGAAGTGAAAAAAGATTTGCACCTGAGAGAGTAGATCTGCAGCTACATGAACTGGATTGGCATGTTTATCAGCAATGACTAAAACTTCCGAAGGGCCTGCAGGCATGTCTATACTAACCATAGCTTCACTGTTCTGCAGCAGAAGGCACAGAATCGGATAAAGTTATTTTAGAATTATATTAAAATACTTATGAATTAGCTCGTAATGGACAACTTGAAGCATAGGTATTATTAACTCAATATATTGCATTCTGTTAATCCACATGCTTGATCAGTTTATTCTTTTTACGGCAAAAGAAAGTAGCAAAGTAAAGGGAATGAAGGATCGTACTTGGAGTATCATTTTCGCAGCTGTAACATATTGATTTCCTGGTCCAAAAATTTTCTCAACCTGCAAAAGGAGAAAATAATAATAATAATGTCTTCTAGGTCCAATTTGGTTAACAAAATAACTACACTGCACGATAAGAAATTCGGTAAAATAGCAACATCTATGCACATTTTTCAAGTGTAAGCTACCAGACGAAAAGTTAACATCAGTGAGAACATATCAACATTCGACAATCTGCCAACTGTGTAAAATACCGGAGATCTAGTTGATTCCACAGATGGATGAAATTATGAGAAATGCTGCAAGTTACTTGTTCTAATGCGATGTTCAACATACAACTGAAATAAGAGCCTTAATCGGTCCCAAAGCACCATGCCAAAATTGCAAGAGAACATAAAGTCGAAACTATTTAAAATCTCTCAACTGTAAATGAGCTCAAGAGTAGAAGACATTAATACCTTTGGACAGGAGTCAGTTCCCCAAGCCATGGCTGAGATGGCCTGCAGGAAGAGTGCGTTACGAACTGTATACAAGGAGTCATTTACACAACAAAATACTTGAAAATTTCTTCTACCTGAGCTCCACCAGCCTTAAGTATGTGTGTAACACCAGCTTTCTTTGCACAATATAGAACCTCCTAGAAAAAGTATAAGATGAGGTTAAAATTTGTATAAAAGATAGCAGCAATTAAGCGAGCCATGAAGGATACCTTACAAATACTACCATCAGGACGCGGGGGAGTCGCAAGAACAACGGTTTTGCACCCAGCTATCTCTGCGGGCTGGTAGGAATAAATAAATAAATAAATAAACAATATCAACCAGGTGCACCCCTGTAGATGCTTTAGACTAGTAGTGGAAAAGATCGAATCTCTTCATAGTTCTAAACAAGACACGAGCATACCACCGCAAGCATCAAAGCAGTAGAAGGTAAAACTGCAGTTCCGCCTGGAACATAAAGCCCCACAGAGCCGATGCACCGTTCTATTCTTTTACACCTCACACCCTTCACACATTTGTAATTAACAAAATGAATCAAGCGAAAAAAAAAAAAAAAAAAAAAAAAAAAGAAGAAGAAGAAAGAAAACAAAAGAAAAGGGGCTGTGCTTACTATCATATTCTCAGTAATCTTCTCCGGAACCCTTTGGGCGACATGAAATGCATAGATATTGTCATACGCTACATCGAATGCTTCCTTCACAGCCGGATCAAGCTACATTGCACAATGTCAACTATTTATGTCTTCTATAAATTTATCATTTAAGGTTAACTGCAACTGTTTCATCACAAGTACTCACGCATGAAAATCAAAGCTTTTCCACTTCTTATTCTCCGGGACGGTAAGAAAGATAATTGGAAATATAGGTATGGTTTCTACTGCTAAAATGTATGTATGTATATATTTCATATTACGAATAGCCTACCTCTGGATCTGGTAGATCATTGACAAGGTCAACTACTTTAACTAGCTCAACTTTGTCGAATTTTGCGGTATAACTGCAAAAATAATACAACAAGAGCATCAGCTGCTGAATGACTATTTTCTTCATTGCTGCTGATAAAGAACAGAAAAGATCCACCTACTCTTTAACTGCAGCATCCCCTCTTATCCTAACATCATCCACAATTGGCGTTACCTGATGAAAAAATAGTATATTATTAATACTAAACAAGCACTTTCATATGAAATGAACCGATGATTTCTACTTCCTGAAAAGAATATGTAATCCTACCGTGCTAAAAATCGAGGAGAAATCTATGCGAGGACGAGCCTTGAGGCCACCAACCTCAGCATCGCTTAGTTCGGACAATCTATAAGACTTCATTGAGCTCCTGATACTGAGCCCTTTGCAACCTAACATTGCCAAATTCTTAAAAGTTACAGCTTTAAGAAAAGGAAAGATTGAAGAGAGAAAAAAAACCGCGATAGAAGGAAAAGGATACACAAACTGTGCCTTTCGAGAGAGAAAAGGTGTTAAATTTTGTGATTTTAGATGCAAAAAGTGCTCCGGGAGTGAAAGTAATCTGTTTGCTGACAAATTGCCCAGTCCTCGCAAAAGAGAAACATGCGGCGTCCATCAACCGCCTTTCGTCCTGCATTTCAAATCAAAATAGAAAATCTCAAGTTTGGTTGAAATCAGATTCTATTTATGAATCAAATTCTTTCGGTATTAATCAACTTCTCTAACTGCAACAACAGTATTTCAAGCACTATACATAACAACATATAACATCTCGTGTTCGACCAAGGGGCCATCATAAATGACCAATTTTGATGGCAAATTTATATGCAAAAACCATAACCATAATTTGCAATCAAATTAGGGCAAAATTAACTCATGAAAAGAAAAGATTAAGAATTTTCAAATGAGATTTTTTTGATAAAATTAATCCACACAGATTAAATAGCCTCCTAGGAAACATTTCACATCCCAATTCATATAATATCAAAATTAAAAAGAAAAGAAAAATTTGACAACAAATGATACATTCCTATGAAATGAATCATCTAATGTCACGCCCCGGAGTTCTTTTTATAAATACCTTTTAAGGAAAACAGTGGAAAACCGTAGAGTTTTTTTTTTTTTTTTTTTTTTTATACACCCCAAGACGCGTACAGACCCGCCACAAATACAAATAACCCTCTGTTCACACGGACAGAACCTCCCCTGTATTTGTACGGCGTCACACACAGTACAGTTTCACAACCACCAATTCCATCTCACACGCACACCACATTCACACAAGATGCACATATAGCTAAATGATTTTTAAGCATGATGCTTTAATGCCCTACAATGTCCTTACCGCAGATGATGCACATGCACAGGTTATCAAGCATTCCTATCATTTTGAAAGCGTTCCCCACACGGAAACCTTATTTAAAATCTACGAGTGAAATAAAAATCCAAAAATCTTTTTAAAACGGTTTCCCACACGGAAACACAACTTTTGAAAATCGGCTACCACGAGGGGTAGAAAACGTTTTGCATAAAACCACGAGATCATAGTAACAAGAATCCACTGTTAGTCCATCCAATAGTTAAACCAATTGCACAACCAGACATAAACTGAACCACCACAACTCTAAACCCATCGACAAGTAAAAGTAGGGTAAAAATGAATACTGAACAAAATCTCGGGACTGCTAAGCTCTCTAGCTATGTCGTCACCTCACGTACCGTCCCGACCGTCACCTCCAGCAGTACCTGCAACTGGGGGGTAGTGAGAAACCAGCAAGGGTCTCCCAGTGGATACCGCAAGCCGACGAAAGCAAGCTGTATTCACTGGCAAACGAAAGAGAACAAACGACTACAAGGTATCGTAATGTCAGATATAGTATCAAAGAAGGAAAGCACAATAATAAACAGGTAAGCCGAATACAGTAGGAAGAGAATATATCAAACAGTACTATCAGAATAACCGCTACAGTAAACTGGAAAGATACTAATAAGGGGTAAATAGTAATACCACAGTAACATGATCTAACAGGAAATGAAAGAAGCTAATATAAACAACTGTCGCTACCGTAACAATAGGGATGCATCAACCGGACAAGCAGTCCAACAAATATAAACCCAATCAACCACCATGTTGGTCAAGAGACCTCAGGCAAACCACCAAGTTGGTCAAGAGACCTCAGGCAAATGTCACGCTATGCTCAACCTGGCATATAACCCTAGCAGTGACCGCATCGGGCTCACGGGTCGGACGTACGACCACTTCTCCGGAAAAGAACACCCTCTTGCGGTGGATCAGACCGCTGGTGTACACAAAATGCACAAAACACGCTGTGACGATCAATGCAACATGCTCAATGGCCAACTGTCGGCAAATAGCCGGGATAGAATCAACAAGGAATCACTGACCGAATCCAACGAATCATATCACAAGTCTCAATATGTCACCGACCAATCAAGTCTACTATTCCCGAATGAATGCCATAGTGTCACCGACCTATCAGGTCTATATAACTCGAACATCATGCAATGGACACGAGATGTCATAAATCATGAAGTCACCAAATCATACTATGTCTCAAGATCATGTGCTATAATCACGTCATATGAACTCTAGCAATCATAGAATACCGCTCTACTTCTAAGTCATGATGCAAATAGAAAAGTAGAGCAAACAGGAACGAAGTGTGTAGTGCTCAAGTGCTCACATGCAAAGTGTGTAATCAAGAAATGAAACACGGGGTAAGGAATGTCACCGAGCATGCACCACTGAACCAACGTCGGGTCGAAGTACCCACCTGAAGTTCGATGAAGCACCTAACGCCAAAAGTAATGCAACTAGTCACCTGTACCTACGAAAGGTACTAAAAATCATAAACCACTCGATACTAAATACCACTGTAACCCACACATCGACTCACACTCCGAGAACCATTCGGGCCATCGGTACCTTTTACCGATTTCCGGAACCTGCCGGAGATCTCCGGCAACTCACCGGAACACAACAGAACCCACAGTGTCCCAGAGAAATCCAACACTTATCAAAGACCACCCGCTGCCCCCAGACACACAGATTTGGGTGTCCGGGCAGCAAGACACACAAACGACGCGAATAGGTACGACTAACAAAAACCGAACAATACCTGATTCCCAAATATGACAATTTCGGCTCCGAAACCCACCACAACCCATTCACTGCCTCTGGACATACGAGGAAGTAAGGATGACCAGCCAACCGGGCTCGATAACAAACGGAAAGCGTTCAAGTTGACAGAACTGAATTCCGGAACAAAACAGCGATCGGACGACCGATTTGGCCGATAATTGCGCCGGAAACCCAAAATAAACACTGCGATAGTCTACGGACCTAGGACGACTAGTCCAAAAATCAAACACCACTCATACACGCTTCCCGAGGCAACTCTCATGCAACACTTGCGCAAAAACCCCAAAACATACACTAAAAAGCAAGATAAATACATAAAAATACAGTAATTAAATATTTACCAAAAATTTCCACGCTTTGGAATTCAACTAACACCACTGCTAGACAGGTCTCGGCGTTCTGAAGGCGATGCTCGTCGGAGCGAAAACGGGCACCGGAAAGCGCGCCGGAGCAAGCCGATCCACAAAATCCACTATTGACGGGGCGGCGCGCAGCACGGAGCAGCGTGCAGAACGAAGCGGCGCGCAAAGCGAAGATGTGCGCAACACGGAGCAGCATGCAAGCAGTAACTTCTTGCAAGCAACAGGCTCGGGCGGCGCGCAAGCTGGGCCACGCGGAAACCGCGTGCTGGCAGTGCGCGGCGCAGGCTGGGGCAACGCGCGGCGCACGGCGCGGGGGCTAGCAGCGAAAGGCGCAGCGCGAGACGTGCAGGCTGGCAGCGCGCGGCACAGCGCGCGGGTGCGCGCGGCCAGGCACAGCAGGCTTCGAAGTGCGCAGCGTGCGGCTAGGGCGACTGCGCGCGCGGCTGGGGGCGCGGCCGCTAGGGCTGCAACGCGTTCGGCCTGCTGCGCGCTCGGGCGCGGGCTCGGGCCGAGGCGGGCCGGTGGCACGCGGGCACAGAGCGCAGGGCAGGCGGCGGTTTCCTCCACGCGCGTGCTAGCGGCGGCGGCGGCTGCAGGGAGGGGGCGACTGGATCTGAGGGTGGGAAGCCCGATCTTGCCTCCTCGGCTCGAGCGGCGGCGACGACGGCTACGAGGAAGAAGATGGTGTTTTTTATTTTGGGGAAATGATTAGAAAAAAGAAAAGGGTTTTTCTCCTCTTAAAAATATTCTAATCTCTTTTATAAAATCTTTTACAAAATTTCCAATGCATCCCCAAGTTTTCTTTTTTACATAACCAAAAATTTTATTTTGAAATTTTGAACTCCCATAAACTTGTAAAACGCGTCACAACCCGAAATGCCTCAAGATGGCCGATTTTACGAATCTCAAAGCGTAAAGTGCTGCAACTGTCTCGGATTTATCAAAATTCGTACTTTCGGTCCGATAATCCCGCAAAACATACAGATCCGGAAGATCATGGTCTCAGATTTGAAATTCGATCGCACCACCGCGTTCAGCTTGACGACACCATCAAAGTGATGATCTTTTTTTTTCGAAGATCTCACCGGATTCAAAAGTTGGTCATTTTTTGAAGAAAAATTCGATTCCCACGATTTTTTCGTCGAACTCCGTTTTTCACGCTTTTCGGTGCAACCAGCACAGCAAAATCAAAAACGGACTTGACCACTCCCTCCAGCGTTGATTCACTAATAAACCAGTGAATAACAGGCATAGAATTTAATCCTCAAAGTGTTGAAATTAATACCCTCTCTAGATTATCGAAATTAATTCCAGACTTTAATTAAATTCCGAAAATCAAAAATTACGATTCCCACATCTAAACCTTGCATCAATATCAACGAAAATAACCCAAAAAAAAAAAGCAAAATTTTCTTCCGAGGTTTGTGTAAAAACACCACACTCCCCCCAAAAAAAAATCTAAAAAAAATCTTAAAAAATAAGGGAAAAAATTAGCACTATCAACTGAAGAAAAAGAGGTGATTAGATCTAATAATTACCCAAAATAGTAGGAATTAGAGAGAGAGGAAAAAAAAAAGACTCTGATTCACACCTGGTTGGAGAAATGGAAGGGAGATATGATGAACGGCGGCGGAGAGCGGAAGAGAAATGGGATTCGACGGCCCAGATCGAATCAGAGGAGCCAAAACCCAAAAGAGAAATAGGATTCGACGGCTCAGATCGAATCAAAGAGAGCCAAAACCCAAAAGATAAATGGGATTCGACGGCTCAGATCGAATCAGAGGGAGCCAAAATCCAAAAGGATGCGGTGCTAATAGAAAAACTATTTCACTGGACCTGGTCCACCATGCAATCTGTTGACCGTTTTGCATCCGGCCCCTCCATCCCTTTGTAGCTTTCAATCACCACCGCCCATTGTAATACAGCATTTTCGATGAGATTAATTAATCCAAATTTTAAATTGTTTATAATTAATCCCCCACAAAAATTTAACATGAAAATTTAATATTCAGGATTAATTTACCCAAAAAAAAAAATGTAATTTTCTTTATTAAAGAAGACATATTTGTACCAATAATTCCACTGATAAATAATTAATATGTACAAAAGTATGTAATTATTTAATCATAATCTAGCAAGTTTAACTGTGCATACAAACAGAGCCTTAGTTATAAAAAATGCTGGTCAAAATTTTCTGCATCTCATCATTTTGCAGAGTTGCAGATAACTTGATCTATTTCACTTCAATCAACTATAAACATTGAAATTAAAATCTCACAAGATTCAATTGAACATGATCCAAAAATCTCTGCTAACTTTTTACAATATACTAAATAACATAACATGCCCCCAAAATCGTGCTATTTTACAATATATTTAAGCCAAATCTAAAGTTTCCTATACATAAAATATAAATAAAACAAAGAATTATCAACCCCCACCACAAAGAAAGGAAAAAAAAAACAAAATTTGAATATATCTGACACTAATATAACTCTGAAACAATATCAAGGCTCAGTTTATTGGCCCAGATTCCGTGGAAGATCAAATATGTGCAGCTTTGTCCGCGCGTGCAGAGAGATTGTTTTTCGCGATCCGAAGTTTATTTTGTATCTTTTCTTTCTTTCTTCTGATTGCTTTTCAAGCTCGTAACGAGTTTACAAGTCCTCACGAAACTGTCCAGTAACTGCACATACAATTTGATCATTTCATAGGAGGGAAAAGAAAGAAATAAAATCGTGCGTTGATAGATTCAATTTTAGCTGCAGAAATGGAACTGCAGTATATATGAGTGAAAAATCGGAGACAAATTAAGCCGCAGAATCACCGACAACTTTACATGAGAATAAACTTTAACTTGCGGATAATTAGTATGGAAGCAAACCATAGATGGAATTCTCACCCCTGGATAATGTTGAGACAATGTAGGGTAATGACCGAGCGCGATGTGTATCTTTTCAAGAAGACTCGAGAGGGTATCAACCTTGTCCCCCAACAAATCAACCTAAATAACAAAAAAAGAAAAACAAAAAAAATGAAAAATCAAGATCTTCAATGTATAATATGTTAAAGGAAAAAAAAATGCAATGTCACAGTTGAATAAACTACTTTCCACTATAAAATTGTAAAAGATCCTTATGCATGCAGATGGGATATAGGCATGGTATAATGCGAATCTGTAACACGCCTGAGACTTACGTTTATAATGAATCATCAATCGTCGGATATATTGAAGCTTTACTATGATAAACCAAACAGATACTTTTATCAACCACATCACAAAGAAAAAAATTTACAAGTAACGGCAAAAACCAACTCTAAATTCGATTGCAGCTCTCGAGAAATGCAAAATAGTTTGCATGTCAATAGAACTGATGACGCTTTTCAAAAATAGAACCAAGTACAAAATGACAATACTGTGAGATACAAGGGTTGTTACTTCTGACAACCTCTACTATCAGAATATAGTACATTAAGTAAGACATTTGTGCAGTACCTCAGCTTCAGCCTTTTGGAGGTCGGCACATCTGATTTCAAGCATTTCTTTGTACCAGAGTCCCTTCTTATTTAGTAGATTTGTCTGTTGCACAACTGAATTGCACTGATGGCTTAGATTTTTGAGCCTGCGAATTAAACGCCAAGTATCTCAGTTTCATCCAATTATCGGTATAAACTTGAAATTGTATTTGCTAATCCAAAAGCAACAAACAACTATGGGTTTCAAGGTTAAAACTACGAGTTAAATGGATAGCTAAAGTGAATAGACTGAAGTAGAAGGCAAGTACCTATCTTCAAAGCTTTGAATTTTCTCTGCCATTTTGTTTTCTGCATCTGTACATACTTTTGACAAGTCGGTAATGAGCATAACTATGGATTTCAACTGCTTTTCTTGATCTTTTTCCCTTGTTGAAGATGATAGTAATGCCTTTTCCTTCCCCTCAATAATAGTACTAAGTATGCAGTTGTCCTTCTTCTTTTCCTCCAAAGCATTCGAAGCATTGTTTAAATTTTGGTTTAGCGTATCAATTTCTGCTTCATATTTACAAATTTGCTGCAAACTCTCATCAAACCTCCTCTTCCACAAGTCCGGTTCAGTCCTCAAATCACCTATATGTATCTCTTGCTTTTCCACTTCATCGCTCAGTTTATTAAGTTCACCGCGAAGTAGGTCAAATTCCGCTTGTCGAATATCACTCTGAATCTTTAGATCCTCTATATTGCTTCTGTGATCATCAATAAATTCTCTTAAGAAAGACCGGTGCAAGTCGTCTCTAATGCTAACTTCAATCTGTTGGTCCTCCAAATCCCCTTTTAATTTCTTGATTTGCTTCCGAAGTTTCGCTTCTGATAATGAGTAAATTGACATTTTTGTCGCTGCGTCTGAAACCTGAGACAGTAAGTGCTTGAGCTCCTTTCTCTTATCTGCAAGCAAACCTCGAAGGCACTGATTATCGAAAACTAGGGAATCGATTTTTCCCTTTAATCTACATACTTGGACATTATCATTGCTGTTTACAGGCGCAGTTACTTTTTTCAAGAGAATCTCATCTAGCTTTGAGACGACATCGGAAATTACCTTCCTTAGGAATTCAATCTCTTTATCTTTCCTGAAAAACAATAAGCTCTTCTCCTTGAGGAACTCTCGCTTGACTCTAAACAACTCTTCCGTCTTCTCTTGCAGAGCCAATTCGTGCTGTCTCCTCACCTTTGTCATTTCCGTTCTAAAGTAAATCGCCACTTCTTCTTTTTTTATGTGTTTCAAAATGGGAAGATCCGCATAGTCCAACACAACTTCTCTCGCACTCGCGGACTTCTCTATCAAAGGAGTTCCATTTCCATTCTCTTCGTAAAGAGGCAGCAAAAGGCGATCCCTCCATTTCGTAATACTCACATCTTCAAAACACTCCTGGGTGTTATTGGAGTGAATAATAAATGCTTCTAACTTCACCGGCGACTTATTAACAGCGTCGAGTTCTTCGCGCATCGAAGTAAGTTCGCCGACCTTTTCATCCCAATACATATTCAAACTGTTTATAACGCCTCTTCGTTCGTATAACTGAGTTTCAAACTCATCTTGAAGGCCCCCAACATAGTTCTGAATCACGACACCGCCGACTTCTTTTTGCAACTCATGCTCCCATTGAAGTTCACAAACCGAATTCTTCACCAAGTCGAACATGTCGGTAATTTGATCGAACCCGAAATCGAGTAATGCCTTTAGCCCGTCTACTTTTCCGTCGATTTCGACCAGCTTCCGATCAATTTTCGCTCTCGGAAGTACACTTTGCAACCCAAAATTCTTCCGACTAACATTAAAATTATCTCTCGAGCTCGAGCTCTTCAAATCTTCGATATCATCCTTAACCCTCTGAAGTTGCTCCTCCACCGCGAATCTAAACCTATCTAACTGTTCCCCGCAGCTCAAATCTACACCACCATCGAAAAGGCTCTGCGTCGCCCCTTTCGAAAACCCTAATCTGCTTCCTATACAAGGATCAAAACTTAAAGAACGCAATCTTTGTTTCAGCATGGCTAAATCTCTCTCTTTTGGGGTGATCTTCTCCGCGGCCTCGTCGGCCCAATAAGAATCCACATCAAGGAAGAACCTTTCATAGGAAGCAGGAGAAGCTGACTCTTCTGAGTACTCACAATCCCCTTCCCTGACCTGCATTCCGAAATTTAGGGAGCTGAAACACCAAAATCAAAAGAACAAATCCACAAAATTTATTGAAAATGTCAAAATTTGCTCCCTTTTTCTCCTCCAATTCAGCAAGATTAGTGTGATTCCAAAAATTTAATATAACACTAACTACATCAATCAACGTCGACAAAAAAAAAAAAAAAAACGAATTCCTCCTAGTGTCAAAAGAAAGGGATCAAATCACCAAAATTAACAAATTTAAGCGGAAAAAAAAAAAGAAGAGAAAAAGATAGAATCTGACGAATAAAGAAGCCACCTACCACTCCACAGCTCCTAAAATTAGCGAACAAAGAGCACGTAATTAGAAAAGGACAACACCTTTTTACTAGTCCACGATTCAAAAACGGTGTCTGGGAAAGAGAGAGAGAGAGATTGAGATGGAGAGTGAGAGGACTCACGGATTGGATCAGCTCCATCCGAGGAGTTGGGAGCGGGGGATCCCCTTCGGATTTCCCGCCACGACCGTTGCTTTCCCGCCGAAAACCTAGCTTTTTCGCGCTCTCTCTCTCTCTCTCTCTCTCTCTCTCCCTCTCTACTACCGAGCAGGGGAAGCGAAAAGAGGGCTTTTTTATTGTTTTTTTTCTCGCTTTATTTTGGGATTGTTCGGAAAATTTGGGCGAAGAAGAGAGAGAGAGAGAGAGAGAGAGACGTCGGTGGCTATACAAGACCAAAGTATAAAGTAAAAAATGCACGTAGACCCCTCGAGTATACCTTCTTTTGAAACTAATTCTTTTAACTTTTTCCTTGTTTAAGGGGTAATATTCTATATACCTATCTGTATTTTAGAAATATTTTTTAAAAAAAGTTATATTCTTTATATATTCTTTTGATATTCAAAAGTTTTTTCGTTAAGTTATCTCAAGTAAAATTCGGAGTAAATTTTTACGAAAGTTATAAAATAATGAAAAATATCTATTTTATCAAAGTTTGTTACGATAAAATATATATATTTATATATATATTTGGAAGAATAAATATCAAGTTTAGCCCGCTCCTAATGGTAAATTCTAAGTGATATATTTAAAAAATCTAAAAGATTAAAATGATATTTTTAATATTAGAGAGATAAATAAATAAGTAAAATAAATTCAGTAGTATATATATATAAGCAATTATCTATTTTTTTAATATATATTTGAAGGGTGAGAGCAGTTATTCGCCTCCCGCTATATCCCTTTTTATTAACAGTTCAGAACAAAGTCCAGATAAAATAATTTTAGTTTATTTTTTGCGCCAATTATCATTAGATTTGAGGCGGAGTGCGACATAAATAAATTTTTGACAAATCAAAACAAATAGAGAGTAGAAAGAAATCACTTATCTCCCGCTTTATTTTCTTGGCAAAGTGGAATAAATTTGAAATAAATTATATTTATTTTATTTTTGACTCTCACTTATCGCTCCACTCAAAATAATTTATAGAAAAAAAATTATTTCGATATAAATATAATTTTTTATTATAGCGCCATAAAAGAGTTGTAAATATTGTTGTACAAACATTAGTAAAAGATTAGATATCAATCATCAATAATTGATAAATTCTGCAACCTCATTAGATATAACAATATTTATTGAATAAAATATTTAAATATTACTATTATTTTATAAATTCGACCCGAATCTTAATATTATTTATTTTTTTCCGTTTAATTTAAGATCACGTATTGGAGCAATTGCTTTATTCACAGCATTCGTAACAATTAAATTTAGCAAAATTATTGTTAAATATAATATATATTTTTAATTTAACTGATAAAATATTTTATTTTAATACAAAAAAACAAATAATTAAGAATGTGGTAAGTAGGAGAAGATTAATAATGGATTATTTGCAAAATATTTTGCAGTCGAGGGTGCTATTGGATACACTTTAAAGTGGAATGTATATTTTATTATTAAAAATTATTTGAGCTTTTTGAATGGAAACTCTAAATATGATGAGAAAATCTGCATCTTGTACATGTATATATTTTTATACTTACGAGACGCTGAATTATCGATCATTTTGAATCGACTATAAAATCTTTCAAAATTTTAATTTTACTATTTAATATTTTAATTTATTTAAATTGAGCCGGTGAACGACATTTTGACTATAAAATTTTAAATACGTCGTTTATCTTTACATATTTATTGCACCTATAAATTTATTAAAGTAAATCATTAGTTTAAAATTTAAAGTCAGAATACTATTAAGTGACTTAAACCAAAAAAATTAAAAAATTAAATAGTAAAATTAAAATTTTAAAAGATCAGGTGACTGATTCAGAATGATCAATAGTTTAGATAAATTTTGTTCGTTTTTTACCTTCTTAAATTTAGTGCATAGCCTTTATTACACTAGTCCAAACATTTGTGTTAGTTTTTTTTTTTCTTTTTTTTATTTTTTTTTTTTTTTTGGAGGGGGTCCCTTTTGGTATACCATTAGTGTTAGTTGAAAAGTTGACACCCAAAAAATTAGCTATGATCATAATTGCTTGATCCATGGTTTCTTGAGAGGAACAAAGAGGAGAAAGTGGGTCCAACCAAAAATGATTTGTAGCTACAAAGCCCAAAATGTTGGTTTTTTTAAACAAAGAAACTCATTATCCAACCAAATGAGTTTTGTAGCTAGAAGACCAAAGTTTTGGCATTTTGATAAAAGTAAATTTATGCTTCTTATCTTTCTAATAGCTTTTATTCAAAATTTAAAATTATTTTTACCCACTTAAATGGCTAAGTTATTTTGCATTTTATTATTTTGATGGCCATGCCCATTTTTGATTAATTAACTGCCTTTTACATAAACTTTTTTCTCTCTTTTTTTTTTTTTTTTTTTTTTTTTTTTTTTTTTTTTTATTGAAACTTAACTAGTGCTGGAGCTGAGAGCTTGTTTTATTTTGTTTTCTAAAATAAAACTTGTATACAAACAACATACCAGGCACATTTGCTTATCAGCAAAACACATTGATGATAACTTGAATTTGTTTGAGCAAATGAAGCAGATTAAAGCAATAAGATTTGCATCCAAAGAGACCGAATTATGCAGCAGATGTTAAGATAACATCAAGAAATCAAACATCAAATCTGGTCTAGCCAGTATACTGTACAACAGAAGAAGTTTACAAGAGGATTTTAGCATAGTATCTCTCTCTAGTGTACAACATCATGTGTTATACAACACACCACACTCAAGTTCAACAGATTATACTCTTGATCTATTTACACAGCCATATTCAAATCACAACAACTTTCACTTTTCTCCTAATTTTTCTCTCTGAAGCATCATCTGAGAAAAAAGCAAAAGAAACTGCTACCAAGCTCTTATATCCTCCCAGAGACCTGTCGACGTTCGCGTAACCTCTTGTTTTCCTTCCAATGAACTAAGGATATCCTCCGGGGTTATACCAAGTTCTTTTCCGTTCCTATCATGCTTTTGTTTTTGTTTTTCTTTTTCTTTTTCTTTTTCTTTTGCGGTTCGTAAACTCGCATTAGCAGGGAAAATAAAAAAAAAAATCTGTTCTCCACCAAGGACCATCTATATACAGGTGTATGATCCAATTTGTTTGTCAATGGTCACCAAAGTAAGCCCTCAAAGTCGAAAAAAGCCTGCAAATATAGTCTCGGTAATTTGATTACGGGGATCTCCTCGAATGCGAGTTTTTCCAGCTTTTGTGGTGTATCTTAAAAGAAATCCAGCTTTTCCTACGTTTTGGCGACTCGGAGAAAAAGCTGGCTGCCGATGGCTGCTGAAACAAACCATTGTCATCTTCTTCGGGGATCATCTCTGCAACCAAGCCCCATGGGAACTCTGAAGCGCTGGATCTCTGCGTTGGCTCATCGAAATTAACCATTTTGACCATAAAGGTTGGGCAGTGAGTATTAGGTTTGCACTCCATACCCTGCATTCGAAGAACATACGATTTTTTTTGGGGTGGCCAAAGAAAGAGAAGCAAAAAACAGGTGAAGAAAAAAATTGTGATTATTTTGCATTAATATTTTTATGAGATATTTAATTAACTATGCCGACCTGACAACTTGCCCATTCAGACACATCAAATATTTTACTTTCCGCGCACGCAAATGCACGGGGTATGTCCACCTGAAAAGCAAGATACAACTTCTTTAGAGAGCAAAGGAACTACATTCAGCATGGATATCATATTATGAAGAGAGTATAAACACCGAATAGAAAGAAAAAACTATTGTCAACATGAAAGCACCTTCTGAGACGTTGAGGAGAGTGGCGAACACCCAACTTCTACCCATCCATCTCCGTCCTTGGATTGATGGTACAGCGAACAACCCTAGTCCAGCGCATAATAATCAAAAGTAAAAAAGTTAATCCAACAATCGACATGTGAATTTACGAAAGAAATTTAATTTGCAAAAAGACTCAGAGTTGTATATAGACTCTAACCTGACACCACCTTGCTCTGGCTTTAATTCTAGTAGTGCATATCCATATATGAAAATGGCCACATTTTGTGCACTTTATCTGCCTCGATTCTTCTGAAAGAAACTCTACGTCGTCCTGTAATAGTATTGTATCAGAAGGATAGCAAATACATCACACAGAAGAAAATTACTCGCGTGTTCTGCAATTTATAACATTAAGGCTAAACTGCAACAAATCACCCAGAAAATAAAGTTATTTGCAGTTTTGCACTTTGCCCGAATGAAATACACCAAAAGCAGCAATTAACCCCCTTTCCATCACATTTTTCATACGGGAATTGTAAGATAGTCTTAAAATATGAGTTGAATACTCATTTCCTTTTTTATGGAGGGAAGGGTAACATGTTAAGACTTTCTAACAGTTACTGAATGAAAAATGTGAAGGGCAGGGGGTTAAGTCCTTACGACCTGTTCAATTTTAGAGTATTATTTGGCAACCGTCAATTTCAATTGTATAAATTGAAAATCAAATCACATGTGTCGATCCGTGATGTTTCCACCTGTTGAGTGGTGCTTTGAGAATTCTGAGACACTCTCCTGGATTCCTCCTCCCTCATCAACTGTTCATCGTAACCGTTCTTCTTCGTTACATCTGAAAGAATCTGAAGAGATCGCTTATGAGTTACAGAAGTCGCGATCACAGAAACAAGAGGAACAACAGAACTTATATCAAGCTCAATTCTTCTTTATATAAGTCATTGATATTTCACGCCAATAAAATGACAATGATCACTCTTTATTAAGAAAAAAGCTTGCCTCGTAAGCATAATGAAGCTTCTTGAATGACTCATCAGCCAACGGATTTCCATTATTTTTGTCCGGATGCACAAGAAGAATCTACACATGGAAAAAAAATAAAAAACAAACTTAAACATGGTCGATAAACTATTTCTCAGCTATAGTTGCCGGGGTTGAAATGTGCGGATAGTCCCGATACCATCCTGATATTGCAACTTAGTCGCCAAACATGTCGATCAATTTCTCATATATTGCAATTCCAAAATCCACGTTTTCCTTTAAAACGGCCATTTTATCCCTATAGTAAATCTAACTTTTCCTTAACTATACTTGAACAGAATTGAAAAGATCATTTAATAAAGAAAAAGGTTGTATGTTGTTAGATTTCGTTTTTAGCGACTAGAGATGAATTGCAACATATGAGAAAGTTCAGGAACCAAGTGGCAATGCCAGGATAGCGCACAAAATATTGAAACATTTTACCCGATTACTTAATGATATGGATGTATAAGCGCAGCACCTTTTTGTGGTATTCTCTCTTCAATATCTCTGGATTGATGAATGCTTTTGCGGGAAAGCCTAGAATTTCATAATGATTTGATGCATCCATTATCCTCCTCATCTCATCCAATGCAGTTGAGTCATTTTTAACAACTTTGGCAGGGGAAACATCCTCAGTGGTATCAAATATGTTTGACATGGGTGTTGTACGAGAGGATTTAAATGCAGCCACATTCTCTGATTCACTAGTTGGAGGGGAATACTCGCAACTGCTCGATGATTCTTCCATAACTGGTTCTGATGCCTTTTTGTATTGAAACCGTGCATCTTTTGCGGCGCCATCGTACCCTTGAAGCAACTTATTTAGGAGATCATTTGAAAAGAAAGAGGTGTTCAGCATTAGAAAAACTCCAAACCATCCGACCCGAGTGCTGATGCAGTGAACAGCATAGGCAGCTGACGTGAGTATCAGGAACCGCGCATGATTGAAGGAAAACATATAACCTGCACAGGCATAAAGAAACTATAATCATGTAGAAAAGTGTTTATTCTATTTCAAGAAATGCTAAGGAATTCAAAGTACGGAACCTGCACTGGCCGTCAAACACATCCAAGAGAAAAGAGAAAAGGGGCAGAGAGAAAAGGAAGATAGAGCGAGGAGGGGGAGAGAGAAAGATCTCAAACCTCCACCTAAGAACACGACTCCTGCCATCCAGAATCCGCCAAACATCCACATAATCAAAATCCCAAGAAGCACTACTATAAAAAGACCAGGGATGTAACCCAAGTAACAAATACCGGCACCTGCAACTCCCTGCATCAAAAGTTCAATTATTAGAATAGCTGAACTTTTCAACTCCTTTCGTAGGCAAAACGTTGGATCTAGAATATAGTTGCTATTCAACATCTACTCTGAATAAATAAAATAGAACCTGGTCACCAAGTACAACAAATTAGACAAATCGTCAGATACTTCATAATGTGTACATGCAACACAAACATCAGAAGCAAGATACTTTGGCTTAAAAAGTAACTGCATTGTTCAGAAGGGGCTCTACATGCATGTATACATAATCATAAACATCCCTCCCGCTTATCCGACACCTTCTCGCTTGGTTGAGGATGCCGATAATTTTTAAATTTACTACGTAGGCAAGAGAGTGACTTCGAGTCGGCTAGTATTCCGTAATTTCCACTGTTTAGCATCAAACAGATGAAGAAACTAAGCAACAAATATGCCACCAAGGCTTATTTGCAACCAAATGAGCTTATAAACATGAAGCGAACGATAGAAAATCATAATGACATAGAGGATCAACCTCAGTTGGAAGCTAATCCAAAGTGCGGTACCTAATCAAATCACATTCAGGAAGCAGGAAGAACACAAACTCAGCTGGAAATAGATAAGGATTCAGCAAATATAATAAGGTAAAAACAGGAAAAATATAATTGAAGTTCCAGGTCTATTTCAAAATGTCCAATAGTTCCAGTAAAGAAAGAGGTACAAGTTGAGATCACAAAACCAGACTAAGAAGCGCATAAACGAGGCCCGCAATCGAAGTCCAGCAAAGGAAGCAACTCCACAACACGACGAGCAGGGCCGCAGAGCCCGAGCTGATCAAAGACCAGAATCCTCTAACAACACAATTCCTCCACTCAATCATCAGCATCAGAAGAAACCTCCCGACGCAAACAAATCCCCTGTGAACCATTGGCCAATGGCGGTCGATCAAGAACACAAGCTTGTCCCTTTTACGGCTCGCCGCGATTTGGGCACATACCCATGCCTGTTTACGAGATTGGAACCACTTCCACCCTTGTTTCAACAATCCAATATCACCCATGAATGATTCTTCTAATTGCATCAATAGAATCCTTATAACTCTCAGAAGACATTCCTACACTATCTTCGCAGGAGAAATCAACAATTCCATCAAAATTTAATCGCTAATACTCCGATTATCAAGTGGTTAAAAATCTCATTTTTCCTCGTTTATTTGAGGAAACCACATCAGAAAATCCAAAAGATCAGTTTTTTCAAATTGAAAAAAAAAAAAAAAAAAAAGAAAAATCCCTGCACAAATCAACAAGCCCAACAGAATCTAATTCCCAACCCTCCTCCCAAATCAAACAAGGATCACCAGGTATCAGAAAAACACCATAAACCACCCAAAAATCCGAATTTTTCAAACTGAGGAGAAATCCACGCACAAATAAACCATTATACGAAGCAACTCCCTTTCCCACCAAACAAAACCACAAATCCTCCTCAAATACTCAACAAGCACAACGAAACGTCGAAACCCGACCCTCCTCGCAAGAAGCACTTAGGAACCCCAAAATGCTCCACGAAAATCGGTAAAAACAGTGGCTTTCTCTCGGAATTTCACTACTTTCTCCTCTTTACTCCTCGGATTCAGGCGCCGCAGGTGGAAAAGGGAGAGAGGGAGAGCGACGGGGCCGAGGCGCTAAAGGCGAAAAAGGTGAACGGAGAAAAGGGCGCAGTGATCCGAAGAGCGAAGAGAGAGGAATCACATTATATACGAGAAAGAGAGAAGCGATTGAAAGAGAGAGCGAGAAGAGAGATAGAGAGAGAGAGAGAGAGAGAGAGAGAGAGAGAGAGTAAAAATTAGGGTTCTTAACTCGTTACCGTTGCGAAGAGTGCGTAGTAGTCGACGAAGAGGAAGAAAATAACCCCCACCAAAAAAAAATAAATAAAAAAATAAAAAATAGTGTGATAATTAACGATTATTGTTAATTATTTTTAAGTAAAACATAAATAAAAAGTATAATATTCTTTATATCCCTCAATATTTTAATAATATTTTATTTATTTTCTTTATTTTAAATATATTTTTTATATATTTCTATGTTATTTCAAAATACTTTGGCTCCTAGTACTCGTTAAATTATCTCGATTTAATCAAATTAAAGTTTTACCAAAATTAAAAAAAATAAAAATATTTATTTTACCCAAAATATTAAAATAAAAAATTGATAACGATAATATATATATATATATATATATATATATATATATATATATATATATAAATATATATAAAGATAAAAAATTAAAACACTTACATTGCTCTTAACTTAAGGATAAATTAAAAAATAAAAAAATTAGTAACCAAAAATATATTTGAAAGAATAAAATAATAATTTTATAATGATAATTATTGTTACTAACTGTTTACCAAATTAAAAAATCTAACTTTATAAATATATTTAAACAAATTTAGAATTATATATAAAGATAAAAAATTAAAACACTTACATTGCTCTTAACTTAAGGATAAATTAAAAAATAAAAAAATTAGTAACCAAAAATATATTTGAAAGAATAAAATAATAATTTTATAATGATAATTATTGTTACTAACTGTTTACCAAAAAAATCTAACTTTATAAATATATTTAACAAATTTAGAATAAAATAAATAAATAAATTGAAAACTTTTCAGAAGTACATAAACAGTTGCTCTGAAATAAAAATATGATCAAATTCATTTATATTTATATTTATACTTATCCGAGATAAATAAGATTTATCAAATATGATCAAACTTAATGATAAAAAAAATCAGATTTAGTCAAATAATTAACAAATATTATTATTTATATTTATATAAAAATAAATAAAAACTTCTCCACTATGTGATCAGATTTTACTGGTTATTAATAATAATTAAACTTGATAATTCTGTATAATAATAACACCAGCCTTTTATTTAAAATTAATCCTCTAACTTGTTTTATATTAACACTTTTCAATTTTTAATCATTTACTTATATATTTAATAGAGTCACCATTTGATTTAATTAGTAAATTTTTTATTAAATTTGTTGCCATGTGGTGTGTCCAGATTGGCCGGTTCTATTTTAACTCAATCCATATAAACTGTAGATTATGATTTATCCTTTTTCGTTAAGAATAAGAATAGAATTTATCCTTATTGATTAAAGATAAGAATATGTTTCTTATCGGTTAAGAAACCTATCTTAACTTATATTCTAACCGATATTCTCTTTTCTCTACATGAGAAAGAGAATATCTTAAGACGTCCTAATAAGAACCCCTTTCCCTATACGGTAGACACAACATACGATACAAAAAAAAAAAAAAAATATATATATATATATATATATATATATATATATATATATATATATATATATCTTACTCATCTCTCTCTCTACGTTATCTCCGTTTTTAGAATTTTGGAGTGTGGACGTAGAAGAGATCTCTAGTAGCTCTTCGCATCCAGAAGATTCGCGAAAAGGGAAAAAGTCAAGAATTATCAAGACAATGACGAGCTATCCGATCCGACTTTTTAGTTATTGGATATGTTATCTATTCAGTTTGTAAGTTTTCACTGCCTTCTAACTCTAACAAAATTATTATAATTTATTTCCTTCTAACTCTAACAAAATGATTATAATTTATTTATATCAAACAAGTTTAAAGTTATGTGTATATGAATAATATATGAAAAAAAAAAAAAAAAAAAAAAACTTCTATTTGAAATTTAATGAGAAAATAATTCCAACACATAAAAATTAATAGTCACACTGCATGTAATGGAAAAATTATGAGATAGTTTCTAATATAATGCTTATTAATGAAAGGCCCTTGCAATACTACGAATATGAAAATATTTTAATAATATATTTTACTATATATTTTATATTTTTAATATAATTTTATTAGTCTAATTATTAATTAAATAAAATTATATAAAAATAATTTAATAATTAAATTTGGTATATGTACAAAATAAATTTATATAACAACTTATTATTAGTAATTAAATGATAAAGACTTATTTAAAAAGACGAGAGAGAAATCTATTAAAATAATTTAAATAAATCTCTAAATAAAAGAGAAATAAAATAGTAGGACACCATGTGTATGAATAAATATTGTACAAAATTTTTAAAAAATTTGTAATATTTTATACACAGATCCCATATATTGAATTATATTTTAAGTTTACAATATTGATATAAAAAAATAAATTCAGTGCATACATTGTACTAATATACCGAATAATATAAGATGTGATGATTGGAGAGATATTTTTTTTTGTGAACCGGGTGTATAAGTAAATATTATACATCATATTTTTAAAAATTTATTATAGAAATTTAAATTCTATATTTTTGTCTATGGGATTAAATTTTAATTTTACAATATTAATTAGTAAAATTAATTTAGAAATATGGTCGGTGTCTACGATTTATTAGTAGACTTTATATATATATATATATATATATATATATATATATATATATATATATATATGTCACTGCGAAGTTTCTATTTTTTTTTTAATATGATAAAATAAATAGATGACTTAATAATTAATTTTAATTTATTTTAAAATTATGTAGTTGATCAATTAACTTGTAATAAGGTACCAAGTCAATAAGAATTTAAAATAAGAGGCTTATACATAAGGTAGTTGAAGTATCAACTTGTAGCTTAATACTATTGATCATGGAATAATATTTATTTTATATATTATATATGGTAGATCATATGATGATATGTATAATTTAAAATTTTCTGAATAAATTATAATTATTATAATTGAGAAGTCGTATGGTTTTTTATTTTATAATTTTTTTTTTGTTTAATTTTAAGAAAAAGTGAATCTTGCAAATTTTTTATATGTTTTCTTAAAACAAATTCTCATGTTTGTATTTTATAATTTTTAAAATTTTAATAAAATAAATAATAAATCAAAAAATATTGAATGTTTAATTTTAAGAAAAAGTGAATCTTGCAAATTTTTTATATGTTTTCTTAAAACAAATTCTCATGTTTGTATTTTATAATTTTTAAAATTTTAATAAAATAAATAATAAATCAAAAAATATTGAATGTTAATTAATTTTTATCATAAACTTGCTTAATTTATTCATCATATGGATTATTATTAAATTTTTATGAACACAGCTTATAATTTTTTAAAATAATTAAAAAAATAAAATTCTTTAATTTTTTATAAATATTTTTTAAAAAATTTGAAAATAAATAAAAAAAGAAAAACTATCGGCGTGCCTACATTCTTATTTTAGTTACTTAGTCATTATATTGATAGATCTAATAAATTTTTATAAAAAAATTTTAAAAATAATTTTTTCTATAAATTATAATTATATTTTATTTTATATATAAAGAAAAATATTACTATATTAAATTATTAACTACTAAATTAGTAAGTTATTATTATTAATAGATCAAAACAAATCAATATACAGTCAAAATTTATAATTATTATTTTAAAATTTTTAAAATAATATTATAAGTTCATATATATTAAACCTAAAAAAATTAAAATTAGATCATGTTAAAATATAATTTGTGTCGTACCATGTGAGACAACGACAAGACATGCTTTCGTGTTGGAGCACTTTAATTCTTGGATTAAATTAAATAATTCGTTAAAAAAAAAGTAGAAGGGAATATAAGAGGCCGAGAAAACATTGATAGCAATTTGTTTTAAAATAAATAAATAAATAAATAAATATTGACTGGAAATTGAGAAAGAATATATGCTTTTCTACATATTTTATTATTAGGACCCATCTTAATTAGCCAAGTAATTAAATTAAAGTGTATAATAGGTTGGACTTAGCCTAATTAATTTCATGTAGAATCATTCGACTAAAAAATAAAAAAAAATAATATGCTTGGTATGTAGTTATGTACTAATCCATGTGACTTGTCACAAAAGAAAAAGAAAATATATTTGTAAACAAAGTTTTTATTTCTTTCTTTTTATTATTATTTTTTGACACAGTCCATGTATATATTTTAAAACTCATTTGATGAGAAAAAATAATAATTCGTAAAATTTATTGCCAAAACAAGAAGCTCTAACATAAACTAATAAAATATCAAATAACATTTTATATAGTTTTATGTAAACATATCAAATAACATTTTATGTATATTTCCCTGGTTTATTATTGTTAGTTCACTTTTTATTTTTTAACAGAATATATGTAAAATATTAATTTTGCCCTTTCAAATATATCTCTAGTTTATTATCGTTAGTTTATTATTTATTTTTTTAACATAATATATATAAAATATTAATTTTATACTTTCAAATATATCTCTTTAAAAGTCTCAACTGTTAAAATAATATAAAAATATCTAAAAAAAATAAAAAAGTAAATTACCACACTAACTACTCAATATTGAATATTTAATCTATGATTAATTATATTTTTCTAAGAAGATTCACATTAGAAAATATATGAACAACTTAAAAATTTTGAAAGAATAAATATAAAAGTTGTACTTTGTATATAAATATATTTAATATTCGATATATTTATGTAAAGTAGTATAAAATTAATATTTTTTTTAATATATATATAAAAAAAAGGTCTTATTAAATAATAATAACTTTATGGAAGTACTTCTTCAGATACAGAAGGTTACACCTAACTAAAATTTCCAATTTAATTTCACTTTTTGTGACCATCTTTTTCATAGTCGTCGTTTTCATTACGTGGGTCGAAAATTAGCTTAACTCCCTAAAATAGTGGTTGGGGATGCACTGCTCAAGCTTAGCGCTTTGCGCACTCACAAGTAATTGATTTTAGTTTTTTCGAGTCTTATTTTTCAAACGTGTTTGGTTATAGATAAAAACAGTAATTCTCATCTCTCTCTTAAATATAACTTTAATTAATTTATTATTTTGACTAATTTAATTATTTTATTAACTAATTATCTACGTCTTATAAATTAATTAATTTATTAAATTATTTATTAACAATACTGGTTGTTAATTATTTTACAAAATAATATTTAGAGTTTTCTGACAATAATTAATTAAATAAATTAAATTATTATTTCATTAATATTTTTTAAAAATAATTCAATTTATAAATAAATAGTTCTAATTTATCTCTGGTGGTGGGGGTACGGGTATGCCTAGCACGAATAATAATTTTAGATATCATTGTTCGCACAATTCCCCGCGTAATATTAAAAAATAAATTAAAATATCACTATCAAACCATCAGAATTAGCAACTGAATGGATAAAGGAAGTGATGAGGCTTCACCTGCTAACTTTATCTCACATAAATGATGAACACATGTCGACAAAAATATCGCAATAATTAGGTTGGTTGATGCACTGATTTAGATTAGATGGGGCATGCGCAAACGACAAATCTGATAATCTAATCTAAACTAAACATCTGAATAATAATCAGTTACAAAAGAATAACAATGAATAATAATAAGATCAAAATGGATAGCAAGTAAATGCTCAGAATCAACTTGATGATGATGATGATTGTGCTCACAATATTTATTTATTACTCGAGAGCGTCAGGATATGAATCATGTTCAGAATGAGAGTTTGTACTGATGATCAGATCAGAGTGTCATTTTCGATCAGGACAAAGTTATTGTGGTGTTGATTTTGAAGTTCTCTTGATCTTGTGAGATGGAGTGTGCAGATGGTGTTTATCAGATTGTGTGTGTAAGATCACCAACACCTCGTCCTTTCCAACAAGAAATATTTCCTGCAAACATGTGGGATAAACTGCACCTTTGGTACTCAAACTTTGCATTTGTGGTACTGACATTTTAATTTGTTTTAATTTCTGACCCTTTAATTAATCAATAATGTGATAATAATAATTAAACTGCTGCTGTGTGTCCGCAAAATATCATTCCTAATTGCATTATTTCAAAAAATTGAGCTGAAAACTAAAAGATACCAAAGTTTGAGAACCAAATTATCATGTGGAGCCTTTTACCAGGAGATCTCAGGGCAAATTTAAGCACTCAGATTTCAAATAAGCATGAACAGGAATCATAATATCCCAAATTTTAAGTAAATTTAATGGATTTCGCACCAAGAAAACAGGAGCACCTTGATCAGGGCAAATGAAGTGTTAGAAACTGGACTCCAAAATTCACTTAAAAAAGGTAGATAGATTCCTCCTTAACCCCGGCTTAGAAATCTCTTCAACCTCAGGGGGTTCTGATAATCTTTTGTATTCATCGGCGATATCCAGTCACGAATCTTTTGATACCCGCAAAGTCCAATACTATCTTTATATTGTAAAAGAATTTCCCCCATTTCGTGGTCATCAAATCTGCGAGGAACTCAGAGTGTGTGTCGCCGTTTGTCTGCGAGACAGCGGAAGACACTTCATTAGAATATTTGTTAAGTAGTAGATCCTAAAGATGTGAGATAAGCAATAGAAAAGGTTGTTTGTTTTTTCCGATCCTATTTTGCCTACTATACTGTGACTGTGACCAAAAAAAGGAGCACGACGACTTCGAGAATTCTCAAACAGAGGAAAGCTAGGACTTTCAGATGTGCCGAAGAGACTGATGACACTTCTGCTTTTTCTCACATCGGATCAGCTTTGAAGTCCACGCAAATTTGCTCAATGAGCGTGAATGTTAATGCCCGCCGAATCACAACAATGTGCATCACTGCATCTTAAAGAGGGGCATTTTTGGATCTCAAAGCCGATCCAACTTGCGAATTCCAGAAGCAACTGAGGTCTACTCCTTTTAAACATGTGCTGAGAGCCTGAGACTACTAGGCTGAAACAAGGCAGAGGTGCGCAGCAACAGGGGTTAAGACAAAAACAAAGCTCCCCTCATAGATTGATCATGGCAGGTTAATGAGTTATATTAAAAATACAAGGTAAGTAAATATTAAATGCTCGCTTTTGTTCGCTTACTATAATATAATAACAAACATGAGAAATAACAGGGGGGAAAGAAATTACCTCAAAAGCAAAGAAACCGCCAGATTTTAATGCTGAAGCCGACCGCTCACAAAGATGAAGAAGATGATCCATGCCATTTTCACCGCCGTCTAGTGCCAGCCTCGGTTCATGCAATCCGACTTCAGGTTGCAAACCAGGTAGATGACTAGTAGGGATGTATGGAGGATTACTGACCAATCCCGCGAGCTTCCCTTTAACATCTTGCAGAGGTTCAAACCACGAACCTTGCCTTATCTCAACTTTATCCTAGTAAGTGAAGTGAAATTATGAACAAGGAGCAACTGCGAATGAACGAACGAAATAGAAGGCCAGAGATACGTGTGCTACAAGTTGATTTTAAGGTTTTACCTTCCTAGGTAAGAGTTATGCATGGTAACTACACGCAACAAGCAGAACAAGATTCACAAAACATGAATTTGCATAGCAAATTTGCAAATTTAGATTATGCGATCGCATCAACTTTCAGTTTTCGTATGTCCATCCAACTACATTCCCAAAAACCAAAAATTAAGCAGGGAACAGTTGACAAACAAATGGGTACGAAACCGTAGAAAACGCCAAACAAGTAATTCAAGTTCATTCATGGAAGAGTAGTTAACACAGTCGAATATGTTCGAACCCAATGATATCTAACGAACATTACAATTACATGGTTTCAAGCATCACAGTTAACATAATTTCTTAAAATAACATCTACCTCTTCTATTTCAATGGTCTAGCAATTACTACGCACCTTAGCTAAACTACCCATTAAAAAATTTACAGAGAAAAGGTGCTGCATATAGAGTGTTTGTGGAAATGTCTAAAAGAAGTTACATTAAACTCACTCCCATTCCTTAATGGCATGCTTCAATATCATAGTAATGGAGAAAGAACAGTTCAAAGGAACGAACCTTTAATCCATACCTCTCCGCATTAAACCTCGCCACATCCACCGCATCCGAGCTCAAATCCGTGGCGAAAACCCTCCCATTTTGCCCCAACATCCTCCCGATCCCGATCGCGAGGGCTCCGCTCCCGGTGCCCAAATCCGCCCACCACCCTCTCTCGAACCCCTCCACCTCCCCGACCAAATCCACCATCATCTCCGTCTCCGGCCGCGGGATCAGCACCCCCTCCCTCACCACCAGCACCAGATCCCTCCAATGCTCGCACCCGACCAAGTACTGGAACGGGCGCCGCTTCTCGATCCGCTCCCTCCACAGCTCGTAGAGCTCGTGGAGCTCGACCCGGAGGGGAACGAGGCTCCCGTTCCGAGGGCATTTGTGGGCGGAGGCGTCGTCGATGAGCCACGAGAGCTCGCGGAGGAGGTGGGGCTCGTCGATGGAGGAGAGGGCGAGGGACTCGGCCCAGAGGCGGAAGGAGCGGAGGGAGGATGCGGGAACGGAGTGGGAGAGGGGGCGGAGGAAGAGGGGGAGGGTAGAATTAGGGTTAGGGTTAGGGTTTGGAGAGGAGGAGAGTGAGGAGAAGGGTTTGGGGCGGGGGGGATGGAGAGTGGAGCGGAGGAGTGAAAAGGGGAGTCTTATTATGGAGATCCCCACAACTATAGCCATTTTTTGAAACAACCCCTCGAGTAAATTTTAGGGACCTATTTGAACACTTAATTTTATGTTTTAAATATTTTATTTTTAGTAAGATTTATTTCAACTTTTAGAAATTTCTAATATTTGTATTTGTTTTATCAAAATTGGAACAATACACACAAATAATAATAATAATAATAATAATAATAATAACTGCAATAACTTGCTAGTAATTACATCCACAAAAGAAGTACAAAAGAAGAGTTTGATAACATTAACAACCCAAAATGCGGACACATCGTGGTTGCATTACAATTTGCTACATATATTCACATAATTGGATTAATAAAAGAAAAAGTTGGTTGTGCTCAAATCTCTACAGCATGGAAAAAATAGCACAACATTTTGAATCAGTTATAACATTAGATGCTGCATAAAATAACTGCAGTAGTTTCGATACAACACTCTCACGATGAGGATGAGGATGAGGATGAGGATGTTAACGGTCCCGATAGATATATAAATAGTAAGAAGCTACATTTGATCTTATGAGGGCAAGATTCGTCACAGGCGCCGCGGTGGTAGATCAGATCGTAGATCAGATCGGTATCATGTGGTCGAGTCCTGGTTGAGGAGAAGCTCCCATGTTTCCTGCAGTCACATTGAGTAACAGCTGCTGAAGCCACCTCCGAGTTGCGGGATCATCCTAATGTTTTAAAAAGATGAAAACAGTCAGAAAAGATTGATATTTCGAGGATATTCTCGGCCCAGCTAAGGCTGTCGTTGCAAAAAAGTTTTGTTTGAACAGAGCTGTTTGAAGAAACATTAACAGTCCTTCTCGTTAGAATTATTCCACAACTTCACCTACAGCAATAGCCAAAACTTCAAAAATGCAACAGAAACTTTGAATTGAAAGTTAGCCGCATTAAAGAAAAATAAAAATAAATAATTTGTAGAGTAGAAATCTATTCGATAAGAACAGCATTAATGCCTAGTAGAAGTGGCATGCGATGTGTAGGAACTAACACTCACACGAAGACAATTGTTGAATGTCCCGTCTTTCAACATGTCCGGTAGGCAACTATGCAGAGCCCCGCATGCCCTATCGCGACAACAAAGCAAAAGCCATGATTTTGTCGCACCAGCATAGAATAATTTAGCATAAAAATATTGAAACAACAAAAATATCTAAAATAAGCGCGTGCAGACCTTGGATTGTCTGATAGTCTAAGATAGCATCGGATAATATGCTTAAGCAACCTTGTGGAAGGTTGTTCAGCAAGCGTCACAACCATATTGGCTAGAACACTACCCACAGCAAAGAAACGCTCTGCAGTCGCGCAAATATAACGGAGCCCGATATCGTCCAGGAGAATTTTTTGAACAATAAAAGTTGCAACCTACATTTGAAGCTCGGTAAATTTCAGCGATTACGTATGAAAGAATAGTGTAAAACAATAAAACATACGGAAAAACCACTGGCAGCATCAGGTATGAGGAACACTTTGTTAGTTACACAAGAGGAAGAAGACAGAATAAAACAGTCCGAATTAACAATCAAATATAGCGTTAGAGATAGTCCAAGTAGATCAAGTCATAGCTAGTCAAGTTACGAAAATCACGTCTCATAAATCAGATACAGTTACTATAAACTCTTTCATATTGGCTAGAATCAGTGATTAACAAGTAGCAACAAGGAGAAAAATAAACCCATTTAGCAAATAAAGAAAACTCCCACACTAGAGTTAGAATAAAGTAAGCCAGTAACCTGATGCTACTATAATATGAAAAGTTCAGACAAATACTGAAGGTATGCAACGGCAAGAAAAGTATAAAAAAAAGCAAGACAATCTAATTTGTTTCATGAAATGGACAGCTTAGATCATGTTTATCTCCAATATATACAGAAAGGCAAAAGTTGGTTGTTTAGTCTTTAGCAGGCCTGCTGGCAATGTGCAGATCACTTATTGCTTCCTATTTTCAAAAATTGAATATATTCTCAAGGTGAGTGAAGAGGGTATCAAACCATAAACCAACCCTTTATTGCATTACCATAAAGTGATGCTCCCTTCTTATTTTGCCATAAATAGTCTTAATAACAAGTGTAGATCATCCAGAGAAAGGTCGAGTTTATCCATTTTAAGTAACTAAGTTTTGGCATCCTTCAAGAATCTTTCTTCTCGACTCTTTCCATCTATTGCAAAGTGGCAGATAACTCTACTCAGAACAAAGGCTAAGCATTAGGGAAAGAATGCCTTCAACGTTAAACCTGGAGAGAAAGCAGTATATAGTGTAATATATACAGCCAAATCGATCAAGTGGGAAGAAGCTGTAACATACTGTTTTTGAAAGTTCACTGCCCATCTCCATGGTGCGAAGACAAAGAGGAATTATTTCTGTCTGCAGAAGAAAACCAATAACTTCAGTATCGTCAACCTGCATACGCAAAAAGCACCATTTAATTGAGTAGGTAACAGGGAAGAATACAGATATCCAAAAATTGCACGAGCATAACGCGCCTACGAAAAAAATACAGTGATGAAAGAAGAAACTAAATTCACTCCCATCCCTCTAATACACGACTGAGAAAAAGAAATAAAGGTAAGATGTAAATAAGGAGGCCAGGGAGTCATCATAACAGAGAAGCAAAAATATAGGTGAAGATTAGCTATTTTGATAGAATGATTGCATGCAAACAACGGAAGAAATGTATCAAGGGTTATGGTAGAGAGAACGTAAAAAATTTCTAGGTATGTAGAAATAGAAAGATATGGACAGTTTTGTCAATGGTCGCGGGCTTAATTTGGAACAAAAGAGTAGAAACATACAACCAGCAATACTACACCAACCTTTGCCATGTAGCAACAGCACTAGGTTTACAGATACAAAACATTAATAAAGGAAAAGATCAATAAACTACGGGCATGCTATCAGAGTCGAGGATTATATGTTACAAGAAACAAATTCATCGAGCAATAAGAAATATTAAAACGGGTCAAAAGTAACCATGAAGAATGTCAAATCAACTCCAATAATTGATAATGGAAGCGCCATGGAATATATATCTTTCTAATGTATACGATGTACGAGCAAAGTTACCTTTACAAGGGCACCGATAACTCCCAAGCTGGTAAGCCTAAGATACTCAAACGGCCTAGTTTTACTGGTCGTATTTAAAAACGGGTACAGATACAGAGGTATATGAGCTGCAAAAGAAAGGAAAAATGAAGAAATTCTTTTACATTTCTGACAATAAATAACAATGTCCAGTAATAATTGATCAGCTCTAAGCAAAATATCCTTAGCAACCAGTCCAAGTAAACAAGGTTGTTCAGACAAGTTAAAAAGAGAAAAAAAAAAAAAAAAAAAAAAAAAGGCAGTCTAGAAAGTACAGTTAAAGAATCACATGAAAGCAGCAAGAGAAAAGAACTACAAAACATTCTGCAACTACAATCAGAGATAAGGAGGTACAATACAGCCCTCTCATGAACGATTTAATAGATGAGTCGGTAGGGAAGAAGAAATCATACAACTCAAAGTTCAGATATCAGTAAAGAGGTGCACAATTGAAGGCATAAAGCTGCATTTGGTTCTAAGCACAGTACTAGAAAAACAAATGCTCGCTAATCATGGAAAAACAGAAAGTTGAGATTGATGTTGCTGTCCATCACTTCGAATGAAAGAGAAGGAAGTGGACAATAATTTAATTCCGTGCAGGTGCTGAAACTACCATCACATAAATGTATATCATACTGACTAATTAGGAAATGACTGATTAAGTGATTGTTTGATCATTAAGCAGGCAGCCAGCAAGACTAACTTGAACTGCAGCCCTGTGGGATATAAATATTCAAGGCCATCCTCTCTAGATAGGTTATCTTCTCTCAACAAAATTTACCCCGTTTACTGCGTATTCACATGATTATCTGATTAGCAGCGAGTCCTGTCATCCTTCACTGACATATTTTACGGAATTAAATAGATCTGAGCAAATAAAAAACCTGATAGTTTCCTTCTTTTTCTACTTTCTGGAGAATATGGGGTCAGACAGCAGCATTACAACTGGTCAATAAGAAACACAAAAACACGAACTTCTTATTTATACTACAATATACACGAGCATAGAAGAAACGTGATGAAAAAAGTAAAAGTAACATTCTAAAACACTCTGGAGCATTTAACAGCATAAAGCATCCACTAAGCAAGCCTACTAAGTAAACATAGAATATCTCAATTACCATTTAAGAAATGGAGCCTAGTATCCGGATGTGATGCCACACACTGCAGAAAGTAAGAAGAAAAAAAAGGGTCCGATAAGTAAACTGGCAAAAGTCCTTGTATCCAAAATCATGAACCCTACGACACCAAATAATGAAATCAGAAAGAAACAAATAGCAAATCATGAAAAAAAAAAATCAGCACCAAAAAACCTAGACATTGACCCAAGTACAGGTCAAAAATGAGCTAATAGAGTACTTCAAAATTATTTCATGGTGCTTTCAAAGCATACGAAATTGAGTAGAGTCTTTCTTTTAAAAACTAAATTGTTGGTTTTCTCTTCATTTGATCCTTCCATTGGCAGCCAAACAATAAAAGATGAACTACCCAACAATTAGGATAGGTTAATGAGATAGCTCACTACTATATCTAGCGTCATCTATTAAAAAGCATATAATCATCTGGCTGAATCTTAGGATGCGTTTAGCAGTCTTAAAATTATAGACCAGTTCTTCAAGAGACTATTGGCAAGTTCCATTACCACGAAAAATCAGATGAAATAACTGACCTGAAGAAGAGCAAGTGCATTGCAAACTCGGTTTGATGCAGCTGGCGACAATGTTGGGGGTGAAAGTGCAGGATAGATTGAGACAATCTCCTGCATATGTTAAATTACATAATTAGACCAAAATTTTTTAAAAAAAACATTAATTACTTTTGAACAAAATAAATCTAAAAAAATGCTGTAAAAAGCCCCAACAAAGTTCATTAAGTCCATCAAAGAACTTTATTTGGTCGCTGTCAGAATTTCAGTGTCATCATGAGGAGTGCATAGTTCATGCTTCTTATAACCAATTCCCTGCTTGGACCTTTACTTGATAGATTACAGCTCATAAAATGACAAACAGGGATGCTAACAACCCTTGGCAGGACAAACAGGGAGTCTGTATTGTTTTGCTCTTTTAGTTTATCCAACAATGAAACAAATTCTATACGATCAAATTTACAAACTCTCTCCTTTGTCTAACCACTTAATGAAGATTTCTCATAATTAGCAAGAGCTTAAGTTGTGATCATTTATTAACAAAACATAGGCATTGTAGATTTCACAGCAAACTCCTATCTTAATTGATTTTGTCATCACAAACTTACAACATTTTCTAGGGTTATCAAACATCAATATTATGGTAATAGCTACTAGTAAAGTTTCATGAATTGTTCGCGAAGCAATCATGAGTGGTTGCCTAGCTGGTTCATCTTAACATGCAAAGCTTGTAGGAAGCTGGTGAGAACAAAAAATATATGTAATAAAAGGTGCAGTAACGAGTTAGAGAAACTCTTTAGCGAAAGATTTTAAAGGAAAAGGGGAGAAGGAAAGAGAAAAACAAATAGAAAAGAATCTCATATAAGCAAAATGGCAACTTTATGAAAGAGGAAGGGGCAACGTACTTGGAGAAGTGCAGAAATTGTGCCAAAAGAGCTCCACAATAATGGTGCTAGATCCTGAAATATCTCCCTTTTCTGAAAGAGAGAAGTTAATAATCAGTATATTACTCATTCCATCGAGGGCAAATAAATTTCTCGCAAATTAATCAAGCAACTCATAGAGATAAAAGGATAATGAAAGTGCTTGTGTGTGTGTATATATATATATATATCAAATAACTACCACTCAGTACAAAAGGTAAATACTATCCATAACCGACCCATGCATGGTATAACTAAAGTTTACGTCCTGTTAGGATTCATTTGGTTTGGATGAATACTCCTCTGGGATGCTCCAGGCCATCTTCTGATAAGTGGCACACCAGCTCAATCTCGGCGCAAGCAACCCAAATGAGAAAAATGGATCACTTTGTTGACATCTAGTGTATCTACGCAACTCATGCATCTGCTTGTGCAAACAATTATACGTTTTCATTTAGGCATCAAATAGTCCCGAACCAGTATAGGAACGGATATTACTCGATTCTCCTAAATTTATATTTCTTTTTATATATGTGAGCTTTTTGAATGCCATAGAAATACCTAATGAATCAAATTTTGATTTTGAGACCTTTATGATAGTGTTTTAGAGTAATGGTAAATGGTGTGCCAGCGCACGCAAATAATTTCTCAGAAAATTGAGTGGTTCCCCATTCCTCGCATAATGCGAAGGGGCGGTCTCAAATTGGTTTGTTTAGGGAGCATCCCCAATGAATGTTTATCCATTTGGTTTCACTTACATTTTCTTTTAACCAAAACAGTGAATATCTAAACGACAACGGTGCCATCGGATGGATTTCTCCGATCTTATTATCGCCGGTTAGCTCGCAACTCATCTTCCTACAAAGGAGTAGAAGATACTAAATTTTGTCTTTTATTACCAAATGAGTCCCATACATGCATAGATTCGCGAAGAATTTAGGTACAAAAGAACAAAAGAAACATAATTGTAGCCAAGCGAGGTCTTCCTAACATCGAAATGACATATTCCACCAATATCACTCGTTAACGTACTAACAAAAGTCGGTTTTTTATCCCTTGAAACCTTTTTTGATGCAAAATCAAGCATTTCGACATAACACTAAGATCAAGAAAATCGAAAGCAAAGCTTTTTCCACGGAATTAATGAATAAATTAACGTTTATTCGCTATACGGGGCATCACAAAGTATCCAAACTCCATGAATCGTATCGGTGAAAGTGGGATCGGGATCCATTGTTACCCTAAAAAGGTTTGGAGAGGATTAATTCGACCTTGGAGAGATCGAGCAGGGCGTTCTCCCTGAGCTCGGGGTCACAGAGGTCGAGGACGAGCTGCTCAGCGGAGGCCATTTTCCGATCCTTGGGGACCTGCGCCGCTGCGGAGGCTGCGGCGGCGCCACCCACCGCTGCTGCGGCTGCGGCTGCCGCTGCTGCTGCTGCCGCGGCGGAGGCGACGGTGGAGGGCGACGGAGGAGAGGGGACTCCATAGGAAGGGTTTATGGAGAGGGAGGGGGGTAGATTCGCCATGGTCGGAGCTCGGACCGAGTCGAAGAGGTGAACTACGAGAGAGAGAGAGAGAGGAGAGAGAGAAAGAGAAAGACACAACTCCGTAACCATTTTGTTTGGACAGGGTAAAATGCGTGAGCACTACCTATACTATCTAAAATTTACAATTCCCTCCCTAGTCCCTATGTTTTTTTTATTTTCGATACTCACTTGCATTAATTTTATTTTTCTCCACCATCAAAAATTTTTTTAAAAAAAATCAAAATAACCTTCCCATCCTTCTATGCTTGTAAAATAAAAATGTTTAAAAAAGAAGTATAGAAACGTATCGTAATATTGTGACACTGCAGGGACTAACCGACATTTTTAGCATCTCTGTCCTTTTTTTTGGACCAGCCAATCAGAATCGGGTAAATTTTTTAACGGCTGAGATTGAGCGATAATCGTCAGATCGTCCATTACACGTGTCCGTACAGAGTGACAAGTGTCAAATATCGAGTAAATGTTGCCGACGCCTAGTGCACCGATTCATCTGTGCACCGCTTTTACATTTCATTTAATTTAATTGTTTTTTTAATTTTAAACTGTTTATAAAAATTAAATAATATTCGTACTCCAAAAATTATTTTGACTTTAGATACTACATGTGGAATTATAAAATGCGATTCACGGATGACTTGGTGCACCAGGTGCAAGATTAAGAGGATTATTAGGCCCTTTCTAATCAAAAATAATAATAATAAATTCATATGAAAAAGCAGCTAAATTTCTTTAAAACTCAAATTATCAAATTTATACTTCCAAAAATTATCTGAATATATTTTTTTAATTATTCTAATTTATTTATATATGTCACTATTGTGCAATTCACAGGTACATTTTTAACGATAAATACGTAAAATAACTATTTTATCCTTATAAATTTATTTCTGCCAAATATTATTTATTTTTCTGGCTCCTCCTTTTTGCCACGGCACCTGGGGCATACCTTATTTTTGCCTCGGTTGAGGGCCTCACTTTCGGCGTCGTTGCTGTTGTAGATCTCGGCAACGCCATGAATAAAAAAATAAATAATAATAAAATAATGGGACTAAATATTACAATACAAATATATATATATATATATATATATATATATATATAATAAATATCATTTTATCCCTTAACTAATACTAGTTAGCTTTTATAATTCATGATTATCTAAATTTTGATAATAGAAGAATATATTTACAGACATAAGAACTTTTGAGAAATAAATCTGATAATTTAAGTTTTGTATGATTATATTTGCTATTTGATATATTTAGAGTGAGGCATATATAATTATGGCAAAAAAAAAAAAATTACAAATTGGGATTGTAATTGATGTACTCTAAAGCCCATTTACAATTAAGATGGGCTTTCATGGGCCGGCCCAAAGTTGATACAAAATGGGCCTATATCTAAAAGGGCCATATATGTAGAAAATTTTTTTCTTTTATTATTATTGTTTTTTTTTTTGGTATCAGAATTTTATAAGTTATTTTTACAAGTAAGATATTTTATTCAAAATAACGTAGTTGAAAACAAAGGCAAAATTTATAAAATTCAAAGAAAAAAAAATTAGAAAAAATATTTTTTATTATTTTTTAAAAATATATTTTTTTAGAGCCCAACATTTCCTAAATCATTTAATTAATTTCGAGACGTTCGTTCACTAACAGCTTAAGCTTTTAAAATATAACGATTGTTTCATATAATTTCACACTCATTACTATCACAGTTTTGTTGGAAGAGAGAAAAAAATATATAAAAAAAAAAAGGAAAAAGAAAAAGAAAAAAGAAAAAAGAAAAAGGTAAAGCACTTCTTGTCCCTATAGAGAAAAAGGAAGTGGGATACAGTGCTCTAAAACTTTTGTTACATGCTTTGATTGATAAGCTTAAGCACAAAGGAAAGTGATAAGGTTTTTTTTTTTTTTTTTAAAAAAAATAAAAAATAAAAAATAGAGAGTAAGGTAGTATAAAATTTGGCTATTATTTAAAAACAAAACAAATGTTGTTAATTGAATGGATTTTGATGTTAATAAATAAATTTTTTAGATTTGGCTATTATTTATTAATGTTATGTTCTTAGTATAAAATAGATCCTCTTCTCAATTAATAATGAGGAGAAATTTTTGACAATACCATGTGTTTATTTTATTTCATATATCTTAAAAAAATATATTTCATTATTTTTTTGATAGATCTGAATCTAGTTTAAATCTGCTATAAAAAAAAATTATTCAAATTGAGAACTACATAGAAAACTGAAATGCTAAGTTTACAAAACATATACAAATGAACAATACTAGATATACACCTAAAAATAAATATATATTTTATACCTTATCTAATAATAAATAAAAAATTTTTATTTTTAAATAAATAAAATATAAAATATATATTCTAAATGTGATGTAAACTCTATATACAAATTGGTGGGACAGCTTATGAGACTGAGAATTGGTTAGTAAAGAGAAATGTTGTGATTAATTAATTTATTTACGAATAACGAGTTGGATATGCAGTCACATCAGATGAGCCTTCGACTGTCCCAACATGGATTTGCAAAATGCTGCTGCTGCTGCTGCAAGCCTGCTGCAACTGATGATGGTGATAGGACCTACGAAGCTATCATTTCCTACATTTCTTTTTTGTTTTATTATTTTGTCATTACACCTCTTTTTTATAATTTTTTTATATATATTATTTTACAAAAAAAAAAAAAATAGTGATTATTGATGGTCGTACAGTTTCGATATTTGTGGTTTTTTTTTTTTTTTTTTTTTTTTTTTTTTTACTGAAAGAAAGCTCGATAAGACAAAAGAACAATCCAGGTCGAATCATAAAGTTCAAAATTTTTTATTTATGTATATATATATATATATTAATTTTTATAAGAACAATCCAGTTTAATTTTATAATTTAAATATATTATTTATATTTAGTGATTTAATTAATTATAAATTTTATTAAAATAAATAATTAGTGTAGATTTTAGTTGACTAATTTAAATCAAATAAATTAAAAAATTAGATGTCAAAATTAAAATAATCTATAATTAAATAAGAGGCCTTATAAATAATTGTCCAAAAAAACTGTGCACACAGGTGAAATGTTATTGATTCTCCAAATGCTGTAGATCCACAAAATATTATAACATAAATTTGGCAACACATTAGAAATCATTCATGGCATTTTTGGTTAAAAGACTACAAGTGCTTCCACAAAAAGGGTCATTCCTAGAACAGTTCTAATGGGTGAGTAAAAAAGCATACTCCAGTGCTGGAATACTCCTATCTACTACTCCAATGTTTCACTGGAAAAGTAATTTTAGCTTCAAAAACTGAGAAAAAAAAGCAACAACAACTAAGCACAACTGTGTTCCATACAATAAGCTCCTAAATTCACAGTAGTGTGTACTGATAAAACCCTGACAAAATGAACTGCATGGTTTTCTTAGATGCTTGAAACAACAAATGACTCTCAAACAAAGGACCAGTTCAGGAACATTAAACCCAGACAATGCGGCAAATCATCTTCGTCGAGAACTTTCCACGCCGCTGCTTGCTCGTACGAAACCGGTCGCCCCATGCTCGACATGCATATGCCGGCAGGTAGATAAGCAAAACCCTAAAATTGAGTAAAGGATTCTGGTGATCAACTTACTGAAAAAACCGAAAGAAAACAACAGAGGCATTACCTGTTGCATGATCTTGTCGAATTCGGAGCACAGCACCTTCCGACCGCCATCATCAAGGATTTTCTCGAGCCTTATATCTTGAAGAGCTACTAGCGTAGTTTCCAGCATGTCGAGACCGGCTTGGTTCGTGAAGGTGAAAACAGGAGAAGCCTGCATTTGTTCGAGTGCCATACGTGATCAACCTTTGTGGTTATTCGTAGCGCACTGAATATGTTGTTTCAAGAAATAAAAGAGTGCGGTAAACACTTGCCTTCAAAGAACAGCACATGATAGCATCGGAATGGTGCCACAGGAGTTTCAGCAGAGAATCATCTGTTGAGGAATCCGCGCGAAAGAGCTCTGCTCCAGTGTGAAACCTGAAAGTTACAAATTGTACCGTTTCGATAAAATGAGCATTTTACTTCCTCCTATAAAATGACTTTTCACATTCAGCTTTTGTTTAAACAGAGTATTGAAATGGCCAATTTGGACAGCAAGAGCAAACGACTTCAGGGACTAGAGTGTTCCAATGCAATCAAAGCAGTCTCGACTCTGTGCAAGTCGCAAAATAAGATAAAGGTCGAATGAAAGGAACTAAAAATAAAAGCAGAAAATTACCTATAGCTCCTTGAAATCCACCTCGCAAGAGTGTGAGCTTCAGGAGAACCAGGCAGATTCTTCGCACCGATCTGAGGCCCTAGACGTGACGGGGCTATCACCATAGCTACTCTCTGTACAGAGGCCATTACGCTTCTCACATACTGTCTGGCCATTGTGGCCACGCTTTCTCGAAGGTGGTTCTCATACATGAACTGGAATGCAATGGTCAGAACCGATCTCTGATTGTATGAATTAGCAGGATCACTTTTAGGCCTTGAACCAACACCAGATCCAACCTCAAGCGTGGAAGCCAGGTCGAGCGTTCGAGTAGTGCCTGGCCCATCCTGCAGTTACACCGACAATGACACAAATAAGAAAACTAGCAAGCGCTCTAAGGATCAAATAAGAAAAGTAGGGATAGAGACAGAAAATTAAACACTCGATAAATGGTATTTCGCAAGCAAAATAAAGATTTCAACAAAGGCACTTTGGTTACTTAAATCTTTCTTCCTCACTTGTCAAGAATGGTAGATTCAAAAATGGGTTAGTGGATCTGAGAAATGAGATTGCTTCCTTGAGAAACAAGAGAGAAATACTGGGTAAATTATCCATGCACCCATAAAGGTCCTGAATAATTTATGAACATAAAGCTAGAAACTTCAACTTCTAAAAACCATCACAGAAAACAAAAATTCTGTTTCAGTCAAAATCCCTCGTGACTTATAATAGCTGAAAGAGTGAAAGAAAATACTAACTGTTTTAGGGTCCAACGGGATCACACGGAAACCAGAAGCCAGCAGAGGCACATCATCAGCAAAAGATTCATCAATAGGTGCAAATACGAGCTGTGCACAAGCACCTATCTCATCAACTCCACTGCAAAGCTGTTGAGTAAAACAAAAAAGAGGACACGAATCAAATAAAGCCAAGTTGATATACGCATACAGAACGAACAGTTGAATCAAGTACAAACCTGAAGTAAATACATGTCCCTTGGCATAATTTCATCCTGATTAAAACCAGGGCCTTCAAGCCTAATAACTTCCAGGAACTGCAAAAAAAAAAGTTAATAAGACATACTGTAATGCTAAAAGAGATATTGATATAAATAAAGCCTGCAAAAAAAAATTCTTTTACGTACATGCCCCTGTAAAAACTGAGATTCTGAATTTTCATACAGGTCATTCAAAATCTTAACTTCCACGTAAATAAATAAGTCACTTTCAATTGAGAAATTTTTGAATCTAAAACCAACTTCTCCATGAACTGGCAACTCAGCTTAAGATAAGGGTATGTTTGCAAGAAGCAGCACTTCAAGGAATGGTAATTAAGATTTTACAAGGGTATATAATGTAAAAATATGATTTAGCAAGGTTGTATATGTAGAAATCACTATAAAGAACAAACATATAGTAAGTAAACATTTCTTAGAAATAGTACCTCTTCATGTTCCAAAGTATGAGCAAGAGGTAGAATGACCTGACTGCCCATAAACCCATTATAAGCCCTCAAACCAGGAACAGCAAATGGGCTAGCTCTCAAAGCAGCAGCAGAATAAGCATCAACACCACAGTCGGCCCACTCAGAGCGGTGCTCCCGTAGAAAACGGACAAGTAAAGCAGGTGGTACGTTCTACATTACATCATTACCCAAACAAATTGTTAGACTCGAGTATTTAATAAGAACAGAATGCAGGAAGTTTCAATTTCTTGCAGCCATTTTTTGTTAAATAAAGACCAGAATGCAAGAAACATTCTACAGGTATTGCAAGTTCACATTATCCCCAAGAAATATAAACACTAAGGGAAGGAGGCAAAATCATGTAAGTCACCTATCGAATATTGATAGGAAGCTAAATGCAGAAATGTTACACTTGACCGGTCTATGTATAGGTTTCAATATTTCATTCGGGACAAAGTGAAAACAACAATAATTATATAGGGCTTCCTCCATGTTAGCATTAAAGGTACAAGGTAGAAGTTTCCAACTCAATAGGAAAATTGAATCAATTAGTGTCTCTTCAGTTTAAGATACACAGCATTACGACAAATTTTAATCCAAAATGAAAAAGGTACCGAGGTTAATGAGTAAAACCTGCAGCAACATTGATGCCTTTACACATAAAACTCCTCCAACAGCACAAAAGAACGCTGAAGACCCAAGAAGCTTGTTTGGTGATGAGTTGATGGCAATAGTAACATCATCAACACCATCATTACTCATCAATGACCATCCATCTTCTGTGAATCCATTCACAGCATCATTGAAGCCTCTGAAAATAACAAAAATGCATTTCACAGAAGCCCAATAATTATAAAGTTACGTACGAAGAAATTTGATAAGATATAGAAAAATATTAGCTAACCTGCAGAGTCTGTGACTGAATGTCCTTAAAACTGCAGGTTGCCGGCCGCCAACATAAGAAACTTCACCGCTTGATTCTTGAGCTATTTGTCGAATGTGGCGCAATGCCTGATTGAACACAATTTGTAAGCAGTTAGTGGCATATTGACCATCTCCAAAAGAATACCATTAAGATAACACAGAACTTACACCAAGAGTCATTTTTTGTGCAAGAATCTTCGGGGACTCATAAAGGGGTCTAAGAACCTCAGGAACACTCCAAGCCTAGAAAAAGGAAAAAAAAAAAAAGATAAATAAAAAATGATCAACTAAAAAATGATTGATTAAAATTTCAACATAAGCACTTACGAACATCATTCTTACCTCCAAATCAACATGATCCACAATATGAATCATAGAGCCACCACCGTCACACGGTCGAATTAGGCAGCCACTCGGAAACATATCGGCTCTCACAAAATTCTGAGGGGGAGGCCCAGCTGGGCCACCAGTTGTTGGAGTCAATGATCTCTCACAGATCTATGGATAAAATATGTATACGAAATTAGTTTTGAGCCTTTGAGAGAGATTGAATGACAAGGCTAAGAAATATAATCTCATTATACATATGATACAAATACAATTACCACAAGACTGCCATCTTCCAGACCAGTAGTGTATCTAAGCGTCCAAAAGTCACGTGCTGCTGCTAGCGTAGTAGGTGCATAAGTCTGCAAAATTAAGGAAAATATTCATTTAGAAGGAATAAATTCTGAAAAAGAAAAAATAATAACAAAAATGTAAGAACATAAATAAACTGGCCAAATAACCATAACCATATACAGACCTGCATATAAATAAGTTCAATATTTCCTCCGTTACCGGTAGGAATAACACTCAGCACATCAAGGCATCGGCAGTCACGATACCAAGAAGGGCGATCTTTGATTATCTCCGCGACCTAATGAAAAGAAAATCATGAGGCATTTACAAATGAAAAGGATGTTGAAATTCTCATAAGAAAATTATTTACCTTCGTTGGTTCTAAACTCACAAGGCCGCAGACTCGTGCTGCTACCCCACTGGAATTGTGGGAAACAGCAACGATTCCAAGAGAATCCGGACCAGGCTAGAAAATAAAATAAACAAAGTATTTGCTTTTTGAGGTCAGTAATCTAGGAATATAAGAAATTACACCAATAAACAAACACAATATTGAATGAAATACCTTCATCCCAACCATCTGCACCCAATCAACAGCAGTTCCTGTAGCCTTTGAAAGGAACTCTGCCAAGGTCTCCTCCGCGATTGCGAGTAGACTATCAAGAAGAATGCCAAAATAATAACAAGTCAAATAAAAAGTTGAGATATAACAATTTTCAAACAATTTAACTATCAAATGACAGATTACCCAGCTGGGTCGTTAGCATCCCTAGGCGGATGCTGAGATGTTGGATTACGATGTTGATGGTGGTGCTGACCACTTGTCACTACAGACTCACAGCTTGTGTCTGTAGTTGCCACAGATGCCTGAATAATTCAGAGAAATTGTTAGCAATGTAGATATACTCACAAGGTATATATATATACATACATATATATATAGAATAAAATAAAATGATTCAAAAGATACCAAACCTAGAGTTAATAAAGCAATTTTTTGCACTCATGCAGACATGAAGAAACAAAACAAAATAAATCATCAGACAATGCTTTTGTTCCAAAAGAAACTAGCACTTATCATGCTATGCTAAATATCAATAAGAATAGCCCCCTAAAAAGAAATTTGTTCAGTGATAGGAAAGTAGATAAATATCTTACAGTGTGAAGCTGCTGGTGCATATAGCCATTATCGTAAACAAGCTCAGACACCTGCTTCTGCAGTCGGTCATTTTCCTCCATCAACAGCTTATTCATGGCTGTTAGCTTCCTATTGACTGTTTGGAGTCGAGAGGCTTCCTTTCGTTGCTTTTCGCGGCATCTACCAATCACGACAAACAGTTTAAGTGCAAGGAGAACAAATGATCCAAGCACATTGATAATTGTAGAAAATGCCAAACGAGGCGGCCGCAAGACCAAATTATTTCGATCCAACCAATAGTGGGAAACAAGTGTACAAAATGTTGAGAAATTACATCAAAATTAGTTAAATTTTGCCTTCACATTGATTTTCTACAAACAACAATCTTTTTCATCAAGAATCAATAAACCAAACATCACATTTCAATTAAAAAGGCTTAAGGATTGAGAGAAGAAAAAAGTGAAAACATCACCTTGGAATTGTACAGTTAATATACGGATAATCTCATCAATGATCAGCCTTAAAAATACAGTTCCAAGGGGAATTAATAAAAGAACAAATTATTACACCCACATAAAAAAAAAAAAAAATCAAACAACCATAAAATACATATATACATACACATACAATACACACACTATACATGCATGTCTCCGTACAAACAAATATATGCACGTACATTATGAATCTTTATACAACTACACGAATAGTCCACATGAAAACTTCCGAATAGAACAGAACAAACAGGCCAAGCCAAAGGTGTCGACTTTTATTGAGTCAAATATTTGTAAAAATCCAATAAATAGATAACTCAAGAACACTCTTTTGACCATTACTATAGACTCTTACATTAATTCAAAAAATAGATACCCTAAATCACTTGCCATATTATTTTTATGTAAAAATCTCTCCTTTCGAACAGAAGAGTGCAAAAAAAGGAGCGCAAATTAATCAAAAAAAACCCACGAAATCAACATTTACTGTGAAACAATTAGCATCCTCGAGCTTGAATCAAAGGAAACTTAATTCGGAAACCGAGATAGTTTCTGCAAAAAGGAAAGAGTAGAAACCCTAGATGGGATTTTGTTTTCTCACCTGCGATTCTGGAACCATACTTTGATCTGCTTGGGCTCGATGTTGACGAGGATGGGACACTCCCGAATGAGCTGTTGCCGCCGCATGGAGCTCGGCTTAGGGCACTCGTTGTAGACCCTCTCGAGCGCCTCCACCTGCTCCGGCGTGTACCTCACATACTTCCCCGCGTCCATCGCCGCCGCCTTCTCCTTCCCCGCCACCCCCATCCCCATCGCCATCGCCATCGCCACCTCCCCCGCAAATCCCCCCAAAACCCCACCCCCGGTAACCCTACCAAACCCTAACGTCCCTCCTCTTCCGAACCCTCGGCAGCCGCGGCAGGAGCTACTCAGAGCCACCTCTCTCCCGCATCACGCGAGCTCACGAGTCCCTCACCTCCACTGCCGAGGTCGTAAACCCTAACCCTACCTTCGTCTTCGCTACCACTGAGGAATCCATTTCTCTCCTCTCCGAATCTCTCGTCGTTGCAGCACCTGCACTCGAAGGTATTAGAAAGAAGAGGAAAGTGGGGTAAGAGACGAGAGTTTATATATAGACATATATATATATATATATATATATATATATATATATATATATATATATTATTAAAAAAAAATAAAAAAATAGAAGAGTACGTTACTCACTTTATTTCAAATAAACATGAAAATTAAAATAATTTTTATTTAAACTCTATATCACATTTTTCTAAAATAAGCTATTATATAATTATTTTAATATTTTTTCTAAAATAATTTTATTTTTATTTAAAAATAACATTAATTAAAATTAAAATAAATATAATTTTAATTATTATATTAATTTTTTAACTAATCTAATTATTTTATTAACTAATTATTCAACTATTAAATAATTAACTAATTATTTTATTAATTTATTAAATTATTTATATTTAATTAAAATATTTATTATTATTAATTATTTTATTAATTAATATTTAAAATTATCTAATAATAATTAATTAAATAAGTTAAATTATTATTTAATTAATTTTTTATATTAATTAATTAAATAAAATATTATTATTTTAAAATTATAATTATTTTTATTCTTATCATTCCAATATAACTATTCAGACACTATTTTTTTTTTTTTTCAAAAATAATCAAATTTTAATCATTAATTTTATTTCTATTCATTTATAAACTTACATATTTATCTCTAAAATAAACTTATATCTGAATCAAATATAGCCTCAAAATTTTTCTTCAGTCTTAGATTCACTCCGATAAAACAAAATAAAGCATATCTTTCTGGGCTATTTGCATTTCATGTTTTACAAATTGCAAAACAGCATTTGAAGTGCTGATTAATCTTTTTAATGACGTTAAATCAGCGTTAATTTTTTAATTCTTCTTATCTCTCAGAAAATTTTTAGTTCTGTTTGATCCAGTTCAATTCCTACATCTATCATTTCATAAAAATTATCGTAAAAATGGATACTGTTTATTACATACACGAGTCGTATGTAACATGCACAACTTAATTAACACTCAAATTCAAATAAATATAACAAAATTTCAATCTACCGTATAAATACTTTAATTTATATACCCCAACGTACGTACACAACCCCTATCCTTAGAGTGCTCCGCACGTACACCACACCAACGTATCTTTCCCAGATACGTTATGTGTTTATAGCTTAAAACCCTACTACTACGTAGGCGCCAGCTATCTAATCTCGGCCGTAATTAATGGTGATCCAACGGTTCTTATTTATAGTACAAAAATCGTATAATATTTTCACTGTTATTATTATTATTATTATTATTATTATTATTATTATTATTACGGCGCCTTCTTTTTAAACCCGAATCTCTGCATCAAATGCGGTGAGATCTTTTGTCGCTTTTACTTTTTCGTCCAAAACTCGTGCTTTTAAGTCCTCAAAAAATGTTTCTGTTCCCCAAAAAGTGAACGGTTTGAGTGAATGGAGTTTTGGCGCAATGCGTACATAGTCCTTTCACTATTCCTAAATTTAGCTTCACTCCATATTCTCTTAAAAAAAATACTAAATCACATATAATCTTTCTCTGGGAATACCTTTTTTTTATTTTTTGTTCTCTCAAAAATTTAAATTTATACATAACTTCTAAAAACATTTTTAAAAATTTTAAAAGAATAAAAATATAAATTTTGAAAATTCAGAAGAAAAAAAAGTAAAAAAGTAAGTATTGACTTTCTATATTTTATTCTTAAAATATATATATATATATATATATGCGACGATTTTTTCAATTTTAACTCGTTTGCAAGCAACTGAGTTATGATATTAAAAATTATACTCAATAAATTTTATCATATCGTTAAATAGATTTTTATTTCCAATCAAAGTTATTAATTTTACAGTGACTTTGATCGCATACATTACACATAATTTTATAAAAATTAAAATATTAAAAAATATATATTTCATTTATTTTTCTGGTTTTGAGAATTAAGCGTGAGAATTGGATAATAGCAGAAGACTTTAAACAAAAAATTATTTTGTTTTTTGAAATTTTACAAGACGTTAATTGTTATAATTAAAGTTTGAATCTTATCAGGTTTATTGTTTTATTTAATTTTTTCTTACTTAATTTAACTTTATATCTAAAATTTTGAATTCAGATCGAAAAATAATATTAAATATAAATATTAAAATATTATTATTTGAGAGTTTGAGTTTTTATTAGAGACCAACAAAATAACTAATTGTGTAAATAAACAATTTTTTGCTATTAGAAAGTAAAAAACATATTAATATATGTAAAATTAAGAGTTTTAGCTTTAAGTTATGTTATTAGTAATTCTAAATTTTGATACATTATATATATATAAAAAAAACAAATTACATGCGATTGAAAATAATAATAAAACTCTAAATTTAAATCGTAAATTTTAATTTGATATTTCTGATTATATTGTAAAAAAAAAAAAAAAAAAAAAAAAAACAGCTAAATTTTTTTAATTATAGTGCTTCTTCTAATAATATTAGTAAATTAATGCACCATCAAATATAATTGCATGCTAGCCCCTACATATACGGCCTCTAAACTATTTATGGTCAAAAAGTTTAGGGACCGACTCTCGTGATATGGGGACTTCAGGGACTGTCCATACATTTTACCCAGCAGGTGGTGTTGCTGTATTAATAAGTGCTTTTGGCGTTTAATGCAGTGGATCTTTGTGTACTCTGCTTTTGCACTGTTTGGTGAAAAACACAAACACAAACAAAATGGATAGTTGTACAAATTATTTTCTTGCACACTGCGTTTCTACATCTTGCATCTCAATTTTATTAGCTATTTATAAAATATATTTAATTTTTGGATTAATTACATATGGTTCTATGTAAACATATCGAATAGCAGATATATTTCTATAAAATTTAACTTTTTATATTTATTTATTCAAAAGACCAACGTTATTCATATATATCCCTACCGTTTATCTCTGTTAGAAAAATCTAGTTAATCATAGATTAAATACTTAATCTTGGTTAGTTAATGAGGTAAATTTATCTTTTTACCCTTCCAGATATTTCTGCATTATTTTTTGGAGGGACCTTTTTGAAAGGACAAAACTGTCATTTCACATATAATCTGTTAAAAAATAAACAGTGAACTAACAACGATAATAAGCCGAAAGGATGTATATGAATAACGTTGGACTTTTGAACGGATAAATATGAAAAATTGAACTATATATGCTATTCCATATGTTTACAGGGAGCCGTATGCAATTAATCCTTAATTTTTTTGTTCTCTGACAACTAATAAGTTGAATTAGATCAGCTCAGCAAGTTGTGTGGAATTGCAGTTCACAATAGACCTAACAGCAGTAGACCCAACTAATAGATCTAACGTCTAGATGAGTTGAGTTCAGTCGAGACTCGTGAGCACTTTATCTGTATTATTACGTATTTTTTATAACTCGAACTTTTAGGATTAATAATTAGTGATAACAATATGACAAATGGTATCAGAGCCTACACGGTGCAGATGTTGGAAGAATTATTGACTATTTATTTATATATTAAAATATGTCAAATTTTCTGTCTCAAATAATAAGCATAAAAGACTAATAATTTAAATTTGATGAGCTAAATAAAGTAAATTACGAGCTTTGGCGATTAGCGCCAACGATCTAACAAGTTTAGATGTTCAGAACCTTAAAAATACAATTATGAAATTTTAACCTTAAAATTATAATTATTAGCTGATCTACTAATTATTTGATCTACAATTTAAATTTGATGAGCTAAATAAAGTAAATTACGAGCTTTGGCGATTAGCGCCAACGATCTAACAAGTTTAGATGTTCAGAACCTTAAAAATACAATTATGAAATTTTAACCTTAAAATTACAATTATGAAATTTTAAATTTTATTAAGAAGCCAATCAATCAGTTTCAATAATTAAAAATAGAAGCAAAAACATAATTTAATTAAGGAAAATGCTACTTGTACACCCCCAAGTGGGGTGTACATCCTACACCCACCCATCCAAGGGTGGGTGAATTTTACCGGTCACTTCGAAGTGACCGGTAAGTTAGTCCCCACCCTTAGATGGGTGGGTGTAGGATGAACACCCCATTTGGGGGTGTACAAGTAGCATTGCTCTTTAATTAATGAGAAATAAGTGCTCAAAATTTATAAATTTTTATTTATATATTTTTGAATAACTACTGTAAGCTATGTAGCTATGTGACATTTTAGTCATTTAAAATTTAATTTATTTTATTGAATATGACTTAGTGTTGATGTGAGAATAATATTATAATATTATAAGTGATGATATAATAATAACTAAAATATTATATTATCATATCATATCATGATCATCATCATTTAAATTAATTAAGTTAAATTATAGTACTTAATTACACTAATTTTAAATTAAAATAAATTAAAGTTTAAGCATTAAAGTATCTTGTAGTAGGAGGACTAAAAATATAATTTAGCCTTCTAATCCTGTATCAAAAAATTTCAGTAGTATGGTGGCTCATTTTACTTTAACATTGTGTGTTTAAAAATTATATTTATCTATTTAAAGATTATTAAAAAATATATATTTTACCATTCTATTTGATAATAAAAAATTTGAACAAAAATACAGAATAATTAAATATAATATTTTGAATTATATGATGGTAAAATGCAAATAAGTTAAATTATAGGGGCCTAAAAAAAAAAATTTGGTTGCAGTAGTGGTGGTGGTGGTAGTAGCATTTGCAGTGTACTTGACCCGTTTTGGGGCGCTGTTTGACCGCGACCGGACACGGGTCAAATATTCGAACGGGTTGTCGGGTCGGAGCCTCCGAGGGTGATTAATTAATTAATTAATTAATCATGCAATTAATTACTTTGTCGGCGCGAGATTTGGTTCGCTGACAACAGGATTATGTCACCGGAGCTTTTAACGGGTTGCGGACTCTGACATGTGGGGCCCGCATGCCACTGGGATTTTTTTTTTTTTTTTTTTGGTTTTGACAATTTTAGAGGCATTTTCAAAATTTGAAAAAAAAAAAAATTATTAATGCCCTGTCTTGTGTAGAAGAATTAATTAAATAAAATCACGTTCGAAATAACAGTAGCTGGTGTTGAATTGAATTATGTTTGAAATAATTAAAAATTAATTTAATCGAATCAGGATCGGAATATATGGACGGTATATTTATAAAATTTAAATAAATTAACGATCATATTTGTATTACTTTTATAAAATTATAAAATTATACGTTTTCTTTTCACTGTAGCTAACTATATATATCATCTAATTTAGAGGTTTTTAGTTTAACTTATATTATTTAAGATGGTTACTTTTCAATTTATAATTTGAAAAGAAAAATAGTTCCCTTTGATCTATTTTCATCAATAAAATCTAATTTATTTTTAATTTATTTAACTTATCTTTTCATTAAGAGTTGTATAACGCTTTAAGATTCAAGAAAAATATAATTGCCAAGAGTGTGTCTTATAAGATTTGTCTCATAAAAAGATTCTCTCTACCATATAGTTAATTCGAATTCGACAAAAATTTAATATGAATAAAATTTGTATTCTAATTTTTAGATTTGTTGAAAAATTTAGCTTAAAAAATAGATTCTTCAATTATTTAGATACTTGAATTATACAAAAATTATACGTTCACTAATTAAAATTCGAGATAAAAATTTCAACTATTAAATTATATATTTTTTTTCTAGATGTATACTACTAAATAAATAGGAATAATTGCCTGTGTAACCCTGAAATCTGAAAAAATATCTGATTTACCCCTCTTATTTTTTTCTTTCCAATATACCCTTCATACGTTCCACCGTTATTAAAAATACCCCTACCATTTCCCTTTGTTAAGTTAACTAGAGTTAAACTAGAGTTAAATAATAATCGGAGTTGAAAACTATCAGATATACCTATTTTGCCCGGGTTTAGGGTTTAGGGTTTAGGGTTTAGAATTTTTTAGGGTTTTAGGGTTTAGGATTTAGGATTTTAGGGTTTAGGGTTTTAGGGTTTAGGGTTTAGAGTTTTTTTAGCGTTTTAAGGTTTAGGTTTAGGGTTTTTAGGGTTTAGGATTTAGGGTTTAGGGTTTTAGGGTTTAGGGGTTTAGGATTTAGGGTTTAGGGTTTTAGGGTTTAGGGGTTTAGGAGTTTAGGGTTTAGGGTATATTTAAAATGACAAAATAGTAATTACACATAGATAACGGCAGTTCCAAACGGTACACTAACAGAGTTTAACTTCAGGGATATTTTGGAAAGAAGTTGGAACGTAAGAAGGGTAGTTTTAATATTAGCCTTCTAAGAGGGGTAAATCTGAAAATAGAAAAATTTTTAGGGGTATATAAGAAATTGCCCCAAATAAATAATTATAATTTTTAAAAATATAAAAATAAAGAGCTATAAAATAAAATAAATAATGGGCGAGAATTTTTTTTCATGGGGAGATTTTTTTTTTTTTTTTTTTTAAGGGTGAGAAAACGAGAGATAGAGATACAAAAAAAATTATTAAAATATTTTGCCTAAATTTTTGGCCAAATTAATCGCGTCCGTCGAATTATCCGTGAATTATTTGAATTATTCTAAAAAATTGTCCGAAACTCTTGCTATTTAATTCCCCTCCACTAAATTATTCGTGAATTATTAAAATTATTTTAAAAATTCATGTTTTATTCTGAAGTTTTTTTAAAAAATAGTATACGAGCCATGTAATTTGAATTTTTAATAATGCCCGAATAATTCGTGAATTAACTAAGATTAGGATTGTTCAATCAGTTATACGTGTATACGGTGGATATAGAGCCACCACAACGTTTCATTTTGTTTGGTTAAGTTTTTTTTTACTCTCATTAAGTTAGCTAATTTTATGTTAAGTCCAGTTCAAATCCTAAATGAAGGACTTAATTAAAGCCATATTTTTCACACACAAAGATCTACCTACTACTTAAAATATTTTTTTACTTTAGATAGAGCTCCTTTAAAATTCAAACAAAAATATTTTTAATAATCTATGCAACCCAAGCTCCTAAACATCAGGTAGTTTATTATATAACGCAATGCTTTGTCTATATATATATATATATATATATATATATATATATATATATATATATTAGATATAATAATAAAATTCAGAATTAGGCTAGAATATTATCGATAGCACAAAGCAATTGGTGCTATCAAGTTTTTAACCGTTTGATGAAAAAATATGCGATTGAGATTATAGTGAGCCCCTGGGATTTACTAGGTGGTTGGTTGAATAGTAAAAATTTTACGGGATCACTATAATCCCAACCACATATCTTTTCATCCAACGGCTGAAAATTTGATAGCACCAATTGTTTGGTGCTATTGATAGTATTCTAGCCGGACTCATAAAACTCAACCTCTTAATACAGTTATAATATTTTAAACAGTAGCTATATCCAAGAGATTAAAAAAGTTAGATGCGAACTAGTTCTACATGCATGGTCTCTTCGAAGTGGGGCGTTACAAATATTATAAGAACAAGAGAGTGAAAGAGTAATACAAGTGAATTATGCTAAATATAGATTTTTAATAGCTCAGCTATTTAGAAACAAATGATATTAGAGTCGGAGATACTAAGCTCAAATCTCGTTATTTTTTACAATAGAGCACCTGATGAAGGTATAAACAGGAAGAATTTGTGTCTAATTAATCCTAAATATCCTTGGAACTCAATAATTAAAATAATCTCATAAAGCTTGCAACATTGGCCACATTCAAATAAAAACATAAAATAAGTTTTTTTAAAATATATATATATATATATATATATATATATATATATATATATATATATATATATATATATATATATTATCTTATAACAAATGGGCATGCACCATATTCTACCTAGTGGTGTACCATCACAACCTTAAACCACTAAAACCCCTTGAAACCCTAAAAAGCCACTTTTTTGGCCTGATGCACGCCAACACCAACCACCACCTCCTCCCAATAATATTTATCCACTAATTCATTTATTTTTGTATGTGAGATAGTACACAGTGTTGGCCACCCTTCTCTCCCTTCACTCCCAAGCTTTGTCATCAACTTTATTCACTCAAAAAGAAAAAAGAAAGAGATATATAAATATAGAGAGAGAGAGAGAGAGAGAGGAAAGGGTGTTGGGGAAGTAAAAAAGCAATGAGCTTTTAAGTTTCCTAAGGTTGACATGCACACACAGTTGTAGCCTTTTCTATTTAATGTATCATCATCTTGTAAAAGCATCCAAGCACAAGAGGAGGACCCAACATTGTTACCAAATGGTGATGATCTCTAGCTCCTTAATTAGTTGTAACATTACAATTAATACCAAATATAATTAATCCACCATACCAACCATAACAATTAATGGGTCATGATGGGGAGAGAAGAGTCAATGGCTAGAGAGAGAGAAAGAGCTTTGTTTTCTTGTCCCCCTTGTGTGGCATGATGAGTACGTACGTGTTCTTGTGGATTTATATATTTGTGATTACTTTGCCCATGCATTCACTCCTCTCTTAACTCGTGTTACCTCATATATAGTTATTTCATATTCAATTAATACCAAAGAGATAGCTAAAAATCTCATGCATTAATTAAGGACAATATAATAAACTTCATATAACATTAAAAAATCTCGTTTATCTTGTATATTTTACACGACAACATCAGAGTTACTAAAGTGAAACATAAAGTTAGAACGATTTAAAATTCGGTTTAATTTTGAACTGATACAACATAACACCCTATGAGAGTATGAGACAACTCGCACGACTAATACAATTGTCGAACTCGAACACGATTACATTTACAAATTAAGAGAGAGAGAGAGAGAGAGAGAGTGCAACTATGCATGCATGCATGAATAGCTAGGCGCATGGGTTAAGAGGGACCCCTTTAGTGCATTCGTGAGAGGCATGCATGCTCATCACCATGATCCATTGCGTGATCTCGCATACTTAACCCATTCGAGCTCATGTTGGTCCCATTACTCTCTCTCTCTCTCTCTCTCTCTCTCTCTCTCTCTCTCCTTTTAGAGAGAGAAAATAGAGAAAGAGAGGGTGTGTGGGTCCCATGTCACGCATGGTCCTCGATCAGCGCGCCACCTTAACTTTGCGTGCCCCCCACACCTCGCACACACATCTCTCCTCTCCTTTTTCGCACTAAGCGTGGTGTCTACAAGAATTAAAGCATGCATTGGTTTACTTGTTTTTTTTTTTTTTTTTTTTTTTTTTTTTTTTTGGAGAATTTTAAAGCATTTGATTAATTAATACTATTGCAAAAGCTTGTAGGGAAGGGTGGAGGGATTAATTAATCATACTCGAGGAGATAAACTCATTGAGTTTGCATGCATATATATATATATATATATATATATATATATATATATATATATATATATAAATATATAATCTGGAATTTCTGCTGCAAACAAAAAGGACACTTTTTTGAAAAAATGGGTAAAAACAAAGTCCATTAAGTGGAATGAAGAGCCACAAAAGGCTTAATTTGTTGAGAAAATAGAAAGAGATTGAGTTTAATTGCATGCATGGGCACATAATTGATTTACCAAGTGGAATGACTTATCACAATACAAAAATTATTTAATATAAAGACGCTTTTTAAACAACGTTTGAAAAAAAACTTCTCCGAACATCTCTATAATCTGATAAATATCGACGCTTCAAATAATGTTATATGAACTCTATATTGTATCAAATTAATTTATTAAGAAATAAACGTTACTATTATTTAAAAAATTTCGACGCTTTAAATTATCAGAATATGTTTTATCGACACTTGGTATGAGCATCGTATATACGTGGCAACTATTCATTTGCAGGCGTTTTAACTGATAATTTCAAACTTTATACTAAATTATATTAGAACGCTATTAAGTATCGCTAAATATATAAAAAAATATTTTTAAATATTAATTTTGTGTAGTGTTATATATAATACTCTAAAATTTTTATTTTATTTTTTTTAGAGAAAGATAGCATCCTATCCGTTTCATTTATTTTTGTTAATAAATGAAATTAGCTAAAAATGTGAAGCAACTAGACTTTAAACTTCGGACTTCGGATACCAACCATGCACCAAGCCCTCTACCATTTGCCCATTTTCTCTTAGCAAAATTATTTTATATATAAAAAAAATTATACAAATTAAACACTATTTTCTTACACTTTTCGAAAAACAGTGTCTTCTCAAAAAAAAAAAATTAGAAAAATGAAAATAGTACTCATTTATATATATATATATATATATATATATATATATATATATATATATATATATATATATATATATATATATATATATATATATGCATGTATATATAACACATAATGATGGATCATATGTAGAATTAATAAGGTACGAGGAATTAAATAGAGAAATAATTTCTCTATAACATGGTACTCAATTTGCTTCTTCCAACTAAATGTGCTTGTAGAGTAATCTATTATTTAGCTAACAAAATAGTTTTTTGTTTATTACATTTGTTAGATATTTAAATACATAGCTACATGTTACATATTACAAATTCATAAATGTTTGCAATGGGTCAATGTCTTATAATAAACCTCATCTACCCCCCTACATGTTATTTTACAATTATGGCAAAATAATTAAGTTTCAACTACGGTATGTTTCTTCAATATATATACAGCTTAATTTTATTTGGTTGTTGTTCTATGGATAGCAAATGCTTTAAAAGTTATGATTAATTCCTCAATTTTTACTTTGATATAGTAGTAGATTATCTGAAACCAAACAAAACAATCATATATATTTCACCCAAAATAGTTGCGAGATAAACCACTCATATATATATATATATATATATAGAGAGAGAGAGAGAGAGAGAGAGAGAGAGAGAGAGAATTCATATACGAGCACTAGCTTGGTGCTTAATTATAAGTTTTTCACCTTTAAATCTATCATTTTAATCAATTTCATTCTTTAAATTATTATATTTTACTAGCTTCCCATTAAATCATAGGAGACCATTGTTATCCTAACCGTACGTTTCTTCATCCAATGACTAAAAATTTACAAACTTAATGACTTGATACTTTTAAAATCATAGGAGCTTATATAGAGAGAGAGAGAGAGAGAGAGAGTTTGGTTACGATGCTTTTAAAAGCACCAAGCATTTGATGCTTGTAAGTTTTTCACTATTAGATCAATTTCTTTAATCAATTCCACCTCTTAAATCATACCATTTCACCATCCATCCACTAAATCCTTGAATATCACTATCATTCTAACCGCATATTTCGTCATCCCAGGAAAAAACTTACAAGCACAAATGATTAAAAGTATATGAGCTCAACTCTCTCTCTCTCTCTCTCTCTATATATATATATATAGAGAGAGAGAGAGAGTTTGTATAGTACTAAGCAATTGGTGCTATCAAGTTTTCAACCCTTAAATGAAAAGATATGCAGTTAGAATTACGATGATTTCCTAAGATTTTTACTATTCAATCAATCGTTTTGCTATATATATATATAAATATAATCTGGCTATGGTACTTTAAAAAAACAGTGTTCGTCAGTTTTTCATCGTTAAATGTAATTTATTAACCAAATTTATTTCTTAGATCATGTTATTCAACCAATCATCAAATAAATTATAGAAGACCACCACTATCCTACCCTTATAAATCTTTATTCAATAGTCAAAAATTCATAAACACTAATGACTTATATTTTCAGAAGTATAGGAGCTTTTACGCGCGCACACAGAAACAACAAACAGACCGACAGAATGATAACTTATTTTTACAAGTAAAAAATCATGATGTCCCCCCACCCCACCCCCCCTAAAAAAAGAAAAAAAAAAGAAAAAAAAAAAAAAGTACTTTTGGGCCTACTAAAGCTTTTTACATAAAGCCCAAATCCGCCCAAAATTGATTTTGGGCATTCGTAAAAAAACTAAAGAGGGGTGAAGTGGTTTTGAACCGTAAATATTTATTTCTATTATTTGATCTTTTGCAATTTACCTTGCATGCAAATTCAAATTCTCTAAAATAGTAGTGTAATTGACTTTGACCCATCCTAGAATGAAATCAATTACAAAAAAAAAAGTGAGGACAAAAATATTAATTTATTTTTTTGCCAAACAAAAAGCAAAATCGTGGATACTTCACTTCCACAAATTTACAAACAAATTGCAGAAAGATAAGTACCAAGTCATTAGTGTTTGTGGACTTTCGGCAAAAGATGTGCGGTTAAGATGATTGGTAAAATAATATGATCTGGTCAAAGAAATAAATCTAACGGTAAAAAACTGGTGCTTTTAAAAACACCACAGTTGGACTTTTATAATTAACTTACTGTGATATGCTGAACGTGATATTACGAACAAAAATAGATAAGTCATTTCCCATTATACTTGATTTGGATTGTACATTGAACCGAACATAGTAAAAAACAAATCCGGCCCAAAGTTGCACAAGGCCCAAATTATAACCCATTTAATTCTGGAAACCAAAGGTGAAAATGTATGGAGATCCCCTCAACTGTGGGCCATTCTGAAACAGGCCCCTCAACTATTTTTGTTGGACTGAGGCAATTAATTTTTGGAGAAATCGCTTATATACCTGACAAAATTTAGACTTTTTATTTACAGCTTTTAGAAGAGTAATATTAAAAATATTTTTTAATATTTTAAATTATTTTAAATATATTATAGAGATAGATTTTGTTAGTGAATTATAAGAAACTACGTTATCTCAGTAAATTTATTATTTTGCTCTTTCTAATATATATATTCTCCTAATGTAACAAACTTTTCTTATTTGACATTAACTTAGGGGCAATATTTTTAAATATGTATCTTCTCTGCGGTAACCAATTTTTCTTATTTGCCCTTAAGTTAGGGACATATTTAAAATAAAAAAATAGGAATAAATAAAATATTTCTAAACTATTGAGGGGGTATATATGAAATTGTTTCTAATTTTTTTGATTAAATTTTCATACTGAATTATGTTAAAAATACTATCAAACTTAATTCCTCTATCACTTATCAACATCCAATTTGATTTATTAAAAAATAAATTTATTAAATTTAGTTAATTCACTAACATAATTGATAAAATTTCTTCTCTTTTTTTTTTTTTTTTTTTTTTTTGACTAAAATCATTTATTAAATTTCTAAAAAATCAGAAGTTGATGAATCTCAGTCCACAGGAAAAAAAGGGTTGAGGGGGTAATTCATAACAAAAATGTAGTTGAGGGTTCGCCTTACAATTTTCACCTAAACAAAAGGCGGAGGGCGCTACATATAAAACCTCATCTCTCTCTCTCTCCCCTGCGCCGACTCTCTCGCACAAAACCCTAACGCAAACCCTAGGTCCCGAGGTGCGGCGCTCGTCCCCTGTTCCTCGGATTCTCGCTTCTCAATTTATCATTTAAAGTTTCTGCTAATTTCGATTGGATCTGTTGTTACAGCTTCGCGGAGGAGTGTTTCGGATCCTTTTTTTGATCGATTGGAGCTCGCATCAAGCTAACATGGCGTTAGTATTCTATTGATTTTTTCCCTTTTTTCATTTTTTTTAATGCATTAATGTAGTGTTGATTTGATCCTGGTTCGGAGAAGATAAAGCTGCGAAATTTGATTCTATTATCGCCCTCTATCTATATACATCTAGATGTATTAATACGGATCATTAGATTACTTACATGTGAAAATGAGTGGTTTTGCAAAGGTTTTATGTTTTTGTGATGGAAATGAATGGAATCTGGGAGCGCTTTTGTGTTATTGCTGTTACATGCAATTGTAGTTTGCTTTTTAAGCTTGATAAACATTGTTAGTGAATTGGTGCTTGTGTAGTTACTAACTTAGTATTTATAGGGCATGTAATTAGAACTTGTTCTTTTGAGTTTTGACCTCATGGTTTATGTCTAAATTGAGTAAGAATCGAGTTTAATTTGATCTAGCCTTTGCCTGGTTTGTGTTCTATGTGTAAAATTTTGTCAAAAGCAAATATGTTTTTTTTGTAGTTTGATATCAATGACAGATGCCAATTATCCAGCTCTAATATGATCTTATCTAAATCTGACAAGATTGATTTAGATTATATAATTTGATTTGATTCAGGATGTGATTATACAAAAAGCTGTAATGTTTTGGAGCTTTTTTGTTGCATAACTATTGTTAAAGCTACCTCTCGTTTGCTCTGCCACTATTTTATATTTTCCTCTTCTTTTTTTTTTTTGTCTTGCAGGGAAGACATTCCAGTTGAAGCACCCGCTCCAGCTCTCGGAGAGCCCATGGACTTGATGACTGCTTTGCAGCTTGTGCTGAAGAAATCGGCGGCTCATGACGGGCTCGCGAAGGGACTCCGTGAGGCTGCAAAATCGATCGAGAAGCACGCAGCGCAGCTCTGTATACTTGCCGAGGATTGCGACCAGCCTGATTATGTGAAGTTGGTTAAAGCTCTCTGTGCAGACCATAATGTTCACCTGGTCACAGTGCCTAGTGCTAAAACTCTTGGCGAATGGGTGGGGGTTAGTACATTTCCTATACCTGTCATAAATTTTCTGTATTCTTAATAATTGGTGATGACGAAATAGAGCATGTTTGTGTTCATTTGTTATTAGCAGCAGGTTAATGAAGGCGATTTTCAACATCTGGATAGTACATACAGTTGACGATATCCCTATATATTTTTCTTACTGTATGGTTTTTATTTTAACCAATTTTTTTTTGACAAAAAAGTAAAGCGAAAAAGTGAGACTTAGGATGATGTTTCATAGATCATTATAATTAGGGGCTGTTTGGTTCATTACTAACTTAACCAAACCGCTTGGGTTGGTGGGTTGTTCGTAACTAGTATATTCTTTATTCTTATTAATGGACTACTAATAATTCTCATGAAGCATGGGAATGAGAATAACTCCTAACCAATGGCAATGTAGTATTCCCACCAGCGGAGCATCTACAATGATTCTACTACTTCACTAACACCTTTTACAACAACTATTAAGTCGAATGATAATGGTTTGAATATTTTCAATACAAATAATGCAGAATTACTGGGATATTACGAATCGTGAACCAAACGGGACCTTAATAGTATCTTATCGATATATGGCAGCACAAAAGAATCATAAATGGCTGGTCCTTGGCTCTACTATTTTTTAATTAATAGTTGAGAGGTTGATAAATAGTCGTCTTTGCATTTTTTTTTTCTCATCATGCGGTCTTCTATTTGAGAAATTATTGCCTGGCTGTAAAATGTTGTTTCTTGGTGAGAATTGCACGATAAAACCTCAATTTAGAAATTATTGCCTGGCTGAAAAATGTTGTTTCTTGGTGAGAATTGCACGATAAAACCTCAATGTCCCGTCCTTGGTGTCTATAGCTTTTTAGCAGGGCGAGGCTAGAAAATATTCTTCTTATGGATAATTGTTAATGGATATAATCTCGTAGTAGTAATTTGACTGGTTTTATGATCTAAGTTAACGTCTGTGAATTGTTGTATAAATTTTTGAAGAGGCTGGTTGTTAAATGCATTGATCGCAAGTCTGAATATCATACCACTGATTTATTTGTAAATCTGCTCACCTCTAAACTTGTAGAACCCTTTTAAAATCCTTGTGCCCATAGAAAATTTAGGAGTTTTTCATTATCTGATAGATTGTCTAAAAATGATGTGTCGATGCAGCTTTGCAAAATTGACTCTGAGGGAAAAGCAAGGAAAGTTGTAGGGTGCTCCTGCGTGGTTATCAAGGTAAGGACCACAGTACCACTTATTCCCCCCCCTTTTTGCGTCTAATTAATCAACATTCTTTTATTTGGCATGAAGCAAAGAATTCAATGCTTACTTTCTATTTCCAAATTCCAGGATTACGGAGAGGAATCAGAGGGTCTTAACATAGTTCAGGAGTATGTCAAATCACACTGAGAGATGGTCCTTTATAATATCCACTCAACTTAGAGGAAAAACTGCTTTAAGCTGTTGTAGGCCTCTTAGAGTAATGAGCATGGAGTTTTGCGGCTCGGAACATTATTTATTTTCTTTAAGTGTGACCTAAGATTCTTAACTTGGTATTTTATTCAGTGATTAGCATTTCATGTTGGGACGGTTTGCTTAATGCGTTGCAGCAAATTATGAGGAGACAAATACTGTTCTTTATCTACTTTCTCATCCTTTATTTCTTTTTTTTCCTTGTGGATTATCATAATATTAGTTTGCTGTTTCCGTGATCGGGTAATTTATATAATCAAAAGGTCTAAATTTTCTTTGGCAACTAGACTTTATTGCACTTTTCTGGTACCAATATCATCTGTTTGGTTGATTAGCTGTCTAAGGGTTTTTAATCCTTTGTTTGGTTGATTATTTGACTGTATAGAAGCTTGCTTGCTTGCTTCACTTTATGTATTCATGGAAGCCATTATTATTGTCTACTAAAGCCATCTTAGTAAGTACTAAGCAGTGTATTTTTAACTAGATTTTCAACTAATTTTGTTTGTTTTGATTCGACTTGACCTTGTTCCTGCACTTTGGGTTATCCAGATGGTTTGATTTAAGTTGATTTTGGGTTGTCTTGAGCTGAAGTTAAAACATTTGTTATTTGAAAGAGAGAAAACAATTAGCATTGGAAGATGAGGGTCATTTCTTATCATTTGTTTTTAAACCACAAATATGGTCAATTCCAACCAAAATTAGCTAAGCATGTAACTGGAAATACAAAAGCAAAAACAAATGATCATTTAACAAAGAATTAGAGACTTCTGATCAAAATTTCTGATGCCAAAATGATGAAATTTCTTAAGATGATGATTCCACCACAAATAGCACTATTCGAACTACAAAAAGTACACATTAAGATTAAAAGAACCACCAACTAGTAGACCAACTAGTAGTCTAACTGATAGGCATAATCAATCTTAGGCATCATATCCAAACAAACCTCTTCTTCGCCAATGAGATGCCCAGATTGCTTTTATATAAGTTAAGACGAAGACATATGTAATAACTGTTACAATGTAGGCCAGAAGTGCTAACTCTGAAGATCTAAGCCTGATCAGATCTCCATGTAAACGTTATTGAGACCAAAGTAAGCTGCAATAAGAATCGTAGGAACCGAGGCCTCACCAATCTAAGCCTAGTTGTCTCGAGGTAAATAGGTCTTCGACGTATAGAATGACCGGTGCAGATGCCGTGATGTAATTCTGCATCTGAATCTTTGCTGAGGCCTCTGCAAAAAATCAAAATAATTAGTTGCCATCACGCCACAACTTCAATCCACACAAAGTGCCTCTTGGGCTTCATTTGTGAAGCAACTCCCCTATTCCGAAAAGCAACAAACAACTAGTCTAGATCATTTGCTATGACCCGATCGTCAAAATCACAAGCTTTAATCATATGTAGAGACTGTTGCAGGATTCTTAGTTGAAAAGTTTGTTGTTAGTGCCACTTTAAACAACTCAACTTTAGAAACAGTTCGTAGCAAATTCTCCAGTCACTGTGAACAGTCCCTCGATCATGCAAAATTGCATTTACTTAGTTTAATTTGTCAGTAATCATCAGTATGATATTTTGGTAGCTACCAACTTTCCAGCTAACAGCTATTTGCCATTGTAGAATAAACCTACTTTTTCTCAGGCATCAAAGCAGCTTTAAACCAGGAACACAACAGATAGTATGAAATCCTTTTTGTTTTTTTCTCCGTTGGTCTATTTATTTAACTATACGAGTGTGCTTGGACCAGTGCAGCTACCTAGTACGACCGATGCCCGTGAATCTTAAAGCATTGTGGGTGGTTGTGATGCTATTTAGATGATTGAATACTCTGATGAGCGTTGGACCCACTGACTAACCTCTTGGGTACACATGAAGACCTTCCAATGGGTAAGACAAGATAAAAAATTATAATTACGTACACTACTTGTGAAACAAGAGGACTCACCATCTTCATTTAGCTTCTTCAAGAGCTGTGACTTAGTGGGAAGTGCATACATTCCTGCAGCAACTGCTTTCCTAACGGCCCATCCATGATGAGGAGCAAACACTTTAGCATAAGAAACTGATGCTGCATTCCTCAGAGAATTGCCCCTGTAACAATATAGCAAGAATATATGACAAAATTAGAGAAATAGTTCACATGGCTCACCAATTAGTACAGAAAAATGGACTTGCATTATAAATATATAACAGCGAACAACATACAGGGCAAGTAAGTACATTCACAGTTGAAGGAACCAGAAAAAATAAAAAATCAAAACATTTCTCAAAAAAGAATAAGAGAATTTCGAAGGGAAAAGGAGAAGAAATAGTTAAATCAGCAGCTTTAGTGCAGCCAATAGACCATAATACAGCATGGTCACATCCTGTGTTTATTCCCTTTGTTAGTGAGAAGAAACGTCATCTTCACTACAAGCATTGATCCACTCTGCATGCTTGACACTAAGACATCAACATTTCAAATCTGCTTTGTTAGTGTATCGACATTACAACATTATCAAGAATACACCTTGAAAACAGGAAAAAACAATTTTAACTAAGTTAGAAGCAAAGATGAAAACTAAAATGATATTTGGTCCACTAAGCGGAAGTTGAAGATAGTTTCATCCTAAGCATGGTTAAGTTGGATCATTCAAAGGCCACACAGAAAACTGTCGCAACATATGATCCTTTCTTTCTCTTCTCCCTGAAAATTTGTTTCCAAGGGGAGGGCTGGTGAGTAGGCACAACGGTAAATTACCTTTCTAAAGCTCCACCTTTTTCCAGCACAAGATAATTCGCATCACAACACATGATTCTAGCAACTATTAAGTAAAAAGGCGCCACCAAGACACTCAATAGATTAGTTTGCTACATACTCTGATACTAAAATTTGCTCGAACAGCACTTTAACCATGTCGAGTCCACGCTTCACTCTGAGGAGGTTCCTTGTGTGGCTACCACCTTGTCTCACACGGTTGTGCTCCACGTCCGAATCAAGCATAGATTGCAATGTTGAAATAGACTTTGATGCCTCCAACAGATCATCCACCTATAAGAACCCACAAGAACGGAAAAATAAAAAATAAGAGAAAATAAGAGCAACATGAAATTGTCGTGAGATGAAACAAAGTTCATAAACACCAAGAAACTAGCTCACTATGAGTAATCAGAACTTGAAGAGCAAAGAGCTGTAGCAAAATAATGTTCATTGATTAATAATTAATAAACATGATATGCACTCATAAATGTATCCTGAAATAGGTAAAAGAATGTTTAGATTTTAGGGGCGATTTCATAAATGTAGAATGAAATTGACCAATGAAATTTTCTAAAGCAACAAAAATTAGAACTCGACTATTTATAACCAATTGTCACCTTTAGCATATTTCTAATTAAGCAGTGTTTTTTCCACAAGAAACAAACCTTAATGACACCACGACATCTAGAATACACATTTGATGCTATAATAGATACTCTAACAAGAAAACACAAATTAATATTAATTTTACGTGAATTGACTAGTTCTTCACAATTTCTAGGGTTTTGAAATAATAAAGGCCTAAACATTAGCAACAGTTACAAATCAACACTCAAAAACCCTACAGATCAATAGCGTAACAATGTAAACCGAACCGAAAACCCTAATTTAGAAGAAACGGAATCAAATCGATGTATTCTGAATCGAAACCCTTTAGATCGGGGAACGGGGAGGGGAGGGGAGGGGAGGGGATGGGAGAGGAGAGGGGAAAGGAGGATCATCGTACCTTGGAGACGTAATCCATCTCGGCGAACTTAAAGGCGAAGCCGAGGCACCCGAAGAGGACGGAGACGCGGGCGCAGGCGCCGGCGAAGGGGGCGACCTCCATGACCGACGAGGGGGCTTTCGCCCTCGCCGTCTCCGCGAGGCCCTCGAAGGCCTCCGCTATCCTCCGCAGCGGCTTCTCCCCGTCCCCCGCCATTAATGGAAGCTCTTCTCCTTCTCCTTCCTCTTCCCCTTCCTAGGGGTCCTCCTCCTAGGGTTTCTTCGGGGGCTTTGTTAATGGCGATGGTGCGGCGATATTATGCGGACGCCGATGGAGGGGGGAAAGGGAGGAGGAGGAAGAAGATGAGTGAGCGGAAAAAGAATTTGGGTACGAAGAGCTTTGAGATTCGTGCTGATTATACGATGAACGGTAGATGGAAAGGTCGCGCGTTGCGGGTTAGAGAGAACATTCGTGGCACGGGTTTGGACTTTGGACTCGGGTCGGAGTGTTGGGTTAATTGAAAATTTGAAACCCGGACTCGGACTCGGGTTCGTGCTCGCCCAGTTGCGATCTTTAATAAGGAGAAATTGTGTGAAAATGTATGGGTAATCCCTGTACTACCCAGATACTGCTATGCAGCCCTTTCTCTCTCTCTCTCTGCTTTTTTTTTTTTTTTTTTTTTTTTTTGGTTCCATACGATAACAAAAACAAGTTCATTTTGCACATGGAGAGGTAAAATGGATGTATTGTGTGAAACTGCATATTTGTTTTTGACAATTGATAAAATTATAATATAAAGTTGGTGAAAGTTTAGAAATTAAAATGTTTTAAAAAATATTGTAAAGATTAATTTCCAATGTCTAAATATTATGTTCGCCATCCTCACATTTTAGGGTCGCAATCTAGTTGGTTATTCGCGAGTCAATTTGTGTTCGGCTTGATATGAGGTCATAATCGAATCGCTTATTTAGCAAACAGACAGAATACGAGCTGAATTTTTTAGCTTGTTTAATGAACGAGCCGAATATGAGCTGGGTCAGCTCATTCGTGTTCGACTCAATAACAACTCATATATATATATATATATATATATATGGCTAGGCTAAAATACTATTAATAGTACAAAGTTATTTGTGTCTTTAAGTTTTTAACCGTTGAATTAAAAGATGTGTGGTTGAAATAATAGTGGGTTTTTTGAGTTTAATGGGTGGTTGGAGAAATAATAAAATTTAACGGATGAAAATAATTAAAAGGGTTGATCTAAAGGTAGAAAACTTGATAGCTCCAAATGCTTGGTACTATCAATAGCCGAACTCTCTCTCTCTCTCTCTCTCTCTCTCTCTCTCTCTCTCTATATATATATATATATATATAGTAGAGTTTATATGCTTTTAAAATCATAAGCTCATTCATACTTGTAAATTTTTTATCATTGAATTTGTATTGGGATTTGTATTTTTGTAAAGTCAACTAAAGAAAAAAAGGTAAAGTAAAAAGCACAAATTTTAATACAAATTCAATGGTAAAAAATTCACAAACATGTATGTGTTTATACTTTTAAAGGCATATAAGCTCTACTTTTATATATATATATTAAAATTATATATATAATATAAATTTTTATTATTTAATTTTTAATTCAACTTAACTAGAGTGTCCAATTTAGTTATAAAGAGATCTATTTATAAAAAATGATTATTTATTTATGCTGGATTGAAATGTTTTAAAAAGCACAAAAAAAAAAAAAAAAAAAAAAATCTTAGATCTGACTTTTTGGCCATTGAATTAAAAGTCAATAATAATAATTACTTATGGAACCCACCAATGATCTATAAGCTATTAGGATTGATTCAATAGTAAAAAATATTATAACATCAACACTTGTACTTTCAAAAACATCTCAACCGAATTTTATATATATATATATATATATATATATATATATATATATATATATATATATATAGTCCGGCTAGAATACTATCGATAGCACCAAACAATTGGTGCTATCAAGTTTTTAGTCGTTGGATGAAAAGATATGCGGTTGGGATTATAGTGGTCCCCTAAGATTTTTACTATTCAACCAACCACCTAGTAAACCCTAGGGGACCATTATAATCTCAACCGCATATTTTTTCATCTAACGGTTAAAAATTTGATAGCACCAATGACTTGGTGTTATCGATAGTATTCTAACCTAATTCTATATATATATATATATATATATATATATTACAAATTTTTACTATTTAAATTTTAGGTCAACCTAACTTTAAAACATTAATTTTTTCTGAATTTAAATTATAAGAATTAACATTCTAATTTTTTAATTTTTTTTAAATTTTTCATCCAATGGTATAACTAAAAATTTAACTTAGTTGTTTGTGAGTCAACTCGTTTATGATCTCAGTTCGTTCGTATCCAGCTAGTTGATACTCCGATCACATTTCACTGAATAAATTAAATTATTAAATTTGGATCTAATTCGTGTAGGTCCCAAAAAAAACCACTCGCAGCAGGTTTAGATTGGACCTGATTTTTATTTTTGTCGAATGTCCACAGGATCATATCCCGAATTGTGTTGGGTTGGATCAATTGTTCAAAAAAGCATTAAAGGGAAGCGTGTTGTCGAGGAAATGAAAAGTTTTAAGATGATTTAAATTTTCTGGAGAGGCCTAAAAATTTGGCGCTCAATCTTTTTCGATACACCGCACTGAATTTGATGCAACTCTGAAAAAAAAGTTGAGCTCAATGGGCCATGGTGTAAATGACAACATACAAATCAATCCAAATACTATTGTAATGATCCTATGTTATGGAACTAAAAATTCATTCAACGGATCAGTTCAAAATATTTAAATTCGGTTATGAACATTGAAGTTTCTGATCTTTATATTTTCAATCATAATATATCTTTCAAACGAGCAACACAGACTTTCTTATTTGGATCCTCTCTGGTCGAAAATCATCGTACGTATTTGTTGCTGGCTGTTACGACTATCCCAACTCTTTTAAAAATAGACTAAATTATAAAAAAAAATCTATAATATATCATTTTTTTATTTTGCCCTCGTGTCTTTTAAAAGACTATATTTTGCACCATCGTAATTACGAAATTATTTTTAGGGGGCAATGGTGTTAACAGCTTTTATCCCTGTCCACAGAGCATGCTGCCCTCTCCGCCCTCTCTCTCTATCCACCCACTCCGCCTCCTACGAGGTCCTCCTCTCCTTCCCCGTCCACCGCTTCCTCTCCCTCGCCCCCTCCCCCTCCCCCTCCCCGGCCGACCTCGCCGCCCCCTTCGACCTCGTCCAGGAGGTCTACTCGGCGACCCCTATGCCGCCGCTGCCACCGCCGAGGACTATACGGACGCCAAGGTCTACGGCGACGGAGCCGGGGGCGACCCGACGACGCTCGGGTGGGCATGCCCCTCCGGCACTACCCGGCGGTGAAAGTACAGGGATGGAAATGGAATTTGAAGAATATTTTCGGTATATCACCTAATAAATTGACGGTTCACTCACGAAATGCTGACGGCGGAGAATAAATGCATAATTCCTTAATTACGTAAGGGCAAAATATAGATTTTTGAAATACATGAATATAAATAAAAGGCGGTATATTATCGAAAGATTTTTTTTAATTTAGTCTTAAAAATACCATCAAATTATTTAGCTACATTATCCGAATATAATAATCAATCATAAATTTTTAATAATTTTTGACGGATTATGCGAACCAAATGCCCCTAAATATCCAACAACTTGTCCTGGATCCAATTAATTGCCCAGCTTAAAAGAGGGATTGCTTTACAAACCAGCTTCTTCGTGTGGTCGATTACTTAAACATTTATTTGGCGAAGTTAGTGGAAAACTGAAAGGTACAAACAATTGTCAATGGTACTTTTATTTGAATCTTCTTAACAACTTAAATTCATTTTGTGTTTTTGCGAATTAATGTAGTCCTAATCATATTTTATATTTCAATATTTTGCTTTCCCTTTCCACTTCTTCGTATATATTTCGTCGTAAAATTATAAAATTCCAGCCATAAACTTCAAAAACATTCCATGGTGATTGATAAGATACAACAATTAATTTTAAAAACAAATTTAGGACATCGTTTGGCAGGAAAATAAGATTCGAAATAAAATTTTATTTTCCATATGGATTTGATTACGAGTTAAAACAACAGTTATCGTTTTTCTAAAACAAGCTAGTATAAAGCTGAAACTCTAATTCCGATTTTTTTTTTTTCTGAAACAAACTTGTTCCTATTTGAGAATAAACTCAAGTAAAATAAATATAATTTTAATTAATCTATTATTTTGACTAATTTAATTATTTTATTAGCTAATTATCTAATTATTAATTAATTAATTAAACTATTTGTAATAAATTAAATTATTTATTAGCAATATTCACTATTGTTCATTATTTTATCAATTAATATTTAGGATTATCCAGCAACAGTTAATTAAAAAAGTTAAGTTATTATTTAATTAGTATTTTTATATTAATTAATTAGATAAAATATTATTATTTTAAAATTATAATTATTCTTATTTTTATAATTTCAATCTAAATATTCAAACATTATTTTTTTTATTCTAAAAAATAACTAAATTTTTCATCCAAACACAAAATTGATCTATCATTAAAATTAATAAATAATTTTAATTTATCTGAACGAAATGTAACATAAAAAATCAAGAGCATCTACGTAGAAAAAAAAAATATCATGGTTGCTTTGAAAATTGGGGTCTTAGTCATCAATGAGGCTTTTTGAGACGCCACTAATGCGATCGTTAATACGTCTAATTCAGGGACCCAGGAAAGCTAAATCACAAAAAAAAAGATTATATATTTTAATTAGCATTTGGTGCCAATATATGTAATGAAAGGTACCCTCCATTTACTTTGTGCTACAAATATATAGAATCTATCCAATTCCATTGCTTTCCATTTTTTGAAATGAAAGTGCTTTGATGGGATCGTTTATCGAATCCCTTATAAAAGAATCCACTTTATCATCTTTAATTTTTATATATATATATATATATATATATATATATATATATATATATATATATATATACCTTTTGTTTTTCTTCTAATTTTTTTGTTAACATATATTTAAATATATATATATAAGAAAAACAAAAGGTATATATATATATATATATATATATATATGTTAACAAAAAAATTAGAAGAAAAACAAAAGGAATTTTCTTTATAATCTGCTTTATAATATTGGACTTTTAGTGTTCTTTTACTTCTTCTTGCTCAATTCACTGTTTAATGTTCAAACGATTAGATATAAAAATATAATAATATTATTTTTTATAAATTTGAGTTTTTAGAGTATAATAATTATTTTATATAATTTTATATAACATCAAAGTAAAATTTTTTGTGTTCGAGTCATGCCATACTCCTAACAGAATTAAATTTTTTATTTAATTATATATATATTTTTTTATTTAATTCAAATTTATATTATGCATTTATATATTTCGAGTGCAGACGTAAAAAAAAGTATTAAATATAAAAATAATGTTATTTACTAGTTTAAATTTATCGAGAATAATAATTATTTAATATAATTTCTCACATACAACAAATGCAGTTAATTCAAGTCAAGTTTTTAACTTCATAAAAGAACTCAAAAAAGCAAAGTATTAATTAATCAGTACAATTATCTTTTTACCTCTACCCTGTTTCTCTCTCTCTCTCTCTCTCTCTCTTCCAATATTTTTAAGGGAAAAATATATATAGTTTGTCTCAACTATTAACTATTTAAATCAGGCTAATTAACTTTCAAATTTTGTAATTATGCTACATAATTTCATAATTTATTTGATTTGAACCGATTAATAATTCTTTAGCATCAAATTTTAAATATATCATTTATTTTTATAGGATTAATTAGTGTATTTTATAAAATTTATATAATTATAAATTTATTAAAATAAGCAATTGATTTATAATTTGTACTGAAAGAATCATCAAATGAATTAAATTAAACAAATTAAAAGATTGAGTTTAAAATTTAAACTTTAAGAAGGTTGGATAATTTATCAAAATGGTCTAAAGTTTATATAGATTTTATTATTTTTTACTCTTTTTTTTTTTAGTTTTACCTGTCCTATTAAAAAATAGAGAGAAAAAAAATTAGACTACAGAAGTAAGACAACAAATCCTCAAGGTAAAATATATATATATATATAAAAAAAAAAACAAAAAAAAAAAAACTAGCACACGCGATTATATTCCTACATACTCTGCAAACACTATAAATCGACCAACAATCGCCTAATGTCAACTTTTCGATATTATAATATTATTTTATTTCGTTCCAGCCACAATACCCACCTTGTCACCACTTTAGTCGTTAATTCTTTTCTTCTAGCTCTCTCGTGCATATTAAAACTAGAAACTCTTTAGAAATTATCTAATGATAGATCTTCCACTTATTTGGCAACATACACTCGACTCTGTTAAATATTAAAAGATATACATCCTACGAACAAGTGATCCACCGTCTTATAATTCTCCGTAACATATCATCCTGCTCCTCTACCAACCCCTTTTTAGTCACTTGGAAATGGACAACTCTTTTTATGCAGCTCTTTCTCTCTCTCTCTCTCTCTCTCTCTCTCTCTCTCTCTCTATATATATATATATATATAAATTGTCACTAAGATTGATTTGATAGAAAAAAACTAAAATTAGTTATAACATTCTCGTTCGTGTACACAGCGTGAACATATCTGAACCACATTAACACGCACTGAGTTTATATATAATAAGGTTCAGATACCATAATACCGAAAAAATTAATTTACTATAAAATAATCCAAAATCTGACTCAACACAAATCATCTTATAGTTTTTCTTTTTTTTTTTTTTTTTTTTTTTTTTTTGAGAGAGAGAGAGAGAGAAAGGTAGCAAGCTATCCGCTTCATTCAACGAAAAACTGAACTCGACTACACGAGTGAGACAGCACGGGTCTCTAAAAAAGAAAGAAAGAAAAAAAAACCATCGCACTACACGGATCAATCTATCCCCGACCAAAGCGCCAGCACATCGCTAACCCATCGCACTGCACGGAAGGGGTCAATGTTAATTTGCTTGAAGATAACTCTATTTCTTATATTCCATAGGACCCACCAATGCGCCGCCAGAAAGGTTAACGACTTGTTCATGTCAGGAGCTGTCACTCTACCTACCTGACTCTTCTACACCATTCGAACGCTATTCCCCAGCGCTCGGATATCCACAGCCCCGGGTCCCGCCCCGAACAGGAATCGCGTGTACACACACCCCGTAAAGAGATGATCTGTCGTCTCCAGGAGAACCCCGCAGAGCACACAGAGGTTGTTTCCGCATCAACCTCTATTCAGCAGGCTATCGACCGTGGGCAGCCGGTTCTTTAGGGCAATCCAAATGAAAATTTTAACCTTAGGCGGCAAACACAAACTCCAAATAGAAAGGGCAGCATGATCGCGTATCCCCCCATCAATGAGGAAGATGTACGTCGACTTGACAGTAAAACAATCCTTCTTGTTCCACCTCCACACTAACTCATCGCATCCAAGCCCCGGCGTGGCGGCCCCCATCAGTACCTTCAGTTTATTCACCCGTTCTCTGCCTGACAGTCCCCTCGCTAAGGCACCTCTGAGGATCTTCCTCCATCTCCATCTGCCCTGATCAAAACATGCACTGACTTTGATCGACTTCCTTACAACCTCGCTAAACAACTCGGGACAGTGGGAATGCAGTGTCGACTCCCCACACTACCTGTCCGTCCAGAAGCTCACGAGTTTTCCGTCACCGATCCTGTAGGAAGTCCCTCATTTGAAAATGTCTTTAATACCAAGTACATCCCTCCACCACTGCGAGTATGGTCTAAAGAATCTCCCTTATCCCAATGGTATTCTCTTCCGATAATACAAACCTTGAATGAGTTTACTCCACTACAGGTCAGGTGTCACCAAGAATCTCCACCACCATTTACAAAGGAAGGCCACATTCATGACACTCAGATCCATAACACCCAATCCTCCTTCTCCTTTAGGCCTACACACATGTCTCCAGGCGACTAACCGTCCCCACCCATACGCCTCTGCCGAGCCGAACCAAAAGAAATCCCTTCTGAGAGCTTCAACCCGTTTGATGACCTATTTGGGCGCTCTAAAAATAGAGAGCTGGTAGAGCGGTATGTTGGACAACACCGCATTAACAAACGTAAGCCTACCGCCCGTGGATAGAAGCTTAGCCTGCTACCTTTCTAGTCTACGCTGGATTTTTTCAATAATCCCACGCCATTCCTCTACCCTAAGGTTCTTATAGGACAGCGGCAGTCCGAGGTATTTCGTCGGTAAAGTTTCAACTTTACATTTTAGTAGACTCGCAAGTCTAATCTCCTTATTTTCGACTATGCCAGTATAAAATAGCTCTGTTTTATCCTTATTAACTTTGAGTCCGGATGCCCACTCGAAAAGGTGCCGAATGAACCTAAGATTCCTTAAAAATTCCTTACGAGCCACACAGAAAAAAAGAGTGTTATCTGCGTATTTAATCAGTGCGATCCGACGTTCAACGGAAGGTCCAATCTCTCTCACCAAATCGTTTCTGACTGCCTCGTCCGTCATCCGTGAGAGCCCCTCAACCACTATGAGGAACAAATATGGTGATATGGGGTCCCCTTGTCTCACCCCTCTCTTGGTCTTGATCTAGCTGGTTGCTTCTCCATTAACAAGCCCAGCCACCTTAGTGTTCTCGATGCATTATTGAATCCACTCACACCAAGTGTCGGCGAAACCCCACCACTCCATAATTTTGCGCAGAAACTTCAAGTTGAGTCTGTCGTACGCTTTTTCAAAATTGACCTTCACTCCGACCCCCTCCACCTTATTCATCTTGCTCCACCCTAACAGTTCGCTTGCTGATATGAAGGCGTCCGTGTTATTTCATCCCTTGAGGAACGCTGATTGGGATTGTGAGATCAAGGTTTGCAGGGCCGGCACAAGTCTGTTCGCCAAGACCTTAGAAATAATCTTCTGTATCTCGTTCAGTAAACTAATCAGCCGAAAATCACTCGTTTTCCGAGCACCTTCTTTTTTCGGTATCAGGCAAACGTAGGAGTAGTCGATCGGACCCGTGCTACATTTACCCTCGTTCAAATCAAGAAAAATTCTTTCTATGTCATCCTTCAGGACTTCCCAGAAGACTTGGTAGAAGCTCAGGGGGAAGCCGTCCGGTCCCGGGGCCTTATCCCTTCCCAACTGAAAAACCGCCGTCTTAATCTCTACCAGAGTGAAAGGTGCAGTCATTTTCTGACAATCTAACTCGTTGAGCTGTCGATGCCGAAAAAGATTGCTCCAGTCCCCAACGGAACTCGTTCCTGGGTCCGGGGGTGAGAACAGTTCCTTGAGCTTCCGGGAAAAATACGACTTCTTATCCACTTCCCTACTAAAAACGTGGCCGTCGTCCTCTATCACACCAATCCAGTTGGTCCGTTTCCTCCCGTTCGCGTAAGCGTGGAAAAATTTTGTGTTCCTATCGCCCTCCCTCATCCAATTTTGCTTAGTTCGAGTTCTCCAAAGAAGTTCTTCGTCATCTAGCACCTTGATCAGCTTGTCCCTCAACCCCTGCCTTTTGTCAAACAGGTCCGTGGTAAGAACCTGTTGTTTCTCCAACTTATCAAGCTCCTGTATCCCCGCCTCGATCAATTTCTTCTCCTTTCTGATACTGTAAAAATGCGAAGCACACCATCTTTTAATCATAATCCGGCAATGTCTAAGCTTAGCCGTCAAGTTAAGGACTCCCGGTTTATTATTTTTCGTTTCTACTTCCTGCCACCACTGTGGCACTCCACTGATAAAATCCTCGCACTTAAACCAGACGTCCTCAAATCTGAACGTTGTCCTCGTCCTCTTGGATTTATCCCCCGTGGAGAGCAAAATGGGACAATGATCCAAGGTAATTCTAGGCAGTGCCTCCACCTCTGACAGCGGGAAGGCCTCATCCCATTCCGTCGAAACGAGGAAGCGATCTAGTTTCGCTAGGAGCGGTGAGCGTTGCAAATTCGACCAAGTAAATTGTTGGTTCCTCATAGGCAGATCAATAAGCGCGAGCTCGAAAATCAGCTTGTTGAACAATCGGTCTGCTCTGCCTCCCCCCCCCATATTTTTGTCCTCGAGGGTTCTTGTAAGGTTGAAATCCCCACCCAACACCCAATTACCACAACAACAATGCTTCAACATAGCTAGCTCGGAGCAAAAAGAATCTTCCCCTTCTCTCGTTGATGGGCCGTAAACGTTCGACACGAAGAAAGAGACTCTGCTAGTTCGATGAGTGAGGTGGACAGTGATAGAAAATATGCGCACAATGACTTCCGAGCACTCGAAGTACTTTGAGTTCCAACACGTAATCAGCCCGCCTGAAGTACCATTGGCCTCGAGGAACTAGCATTTGTCGAAAAAAAGCCCGGCAAAACTTTTAAGAAACGAACAAGACACCGACCGCACCTTAGATTCTTGCAAACAGACGACGACATTCCTTAAAGAGGAGATAACTTGCCGAACGGCACAACGCTTAGAACTGTCATTAAGCCCCCTAACAATCCAACACAAAATCTTAAACATCAAAACAAACCGTACACCCTTCTCCCCGCGCGTCGCTCGCGCCGACACCCTGACTTCCGGCACACAGCCCAAAAAGAAATACCTGGGGAAACACACCACGCTGTCGTTCGCAAAAACCGACCTACATCAGCACTATTACCCCAAAAAAACCACCCAAAGGACCCCAACCAAACAAAACCAGGTCCCATCTTAATCAATGTGGGGCACGAATTCCATGAAGGAATTCTTCTCCCCCTCGTTGATCTGCACTCCGCATCTGGCGCTCTTGGACTGGATCTTCTTTCGATTACGTAGGGTACGCTTTCGCCCTTCGATGCAACCGAACTCCTCGAGTTTGGCTCTCCTGGTAATAGCTTTGTCGAAAATAACTTCCGATTACCTTATAGTTTCTAGGTATCATGTTACCTACAAACTATCATAGTTATGTGAGGACAAATATATCAACAACAATGTCATGCACAAGATGAGGAGAATCATAATTTTTGTGTGGGATAAATTAAAATTAATTAATTAATAATTAAGCCAAATAAAGTGTTGGTGTAAATATACAAAATAAAGATTAGAGTATAATAAAATATGAAAAATATTTTATTATAGTCATGTTACCTACAAACTATCATAGTTATGTGAGGACAAATATATCACGCACAAGATTAGGAGAATCATAACTTTATAGTCAAGTCACGTACAAGATTAGGAGGGTCATGTTACCTACAAACTATTATAGTCATGTCACGCACAAGATTAGGAGAATCATAACTTTTGCGTGTGGGATAAATTAAAATTAATTAATTGGTAATTAAATCAAATAAAATATTAGTGTAAATATATAAAATAGAGATTAGACTATAATAAAATATGAAAAATATCAATGAGTCGATCAAGCCGAGACACGAATATTTCGCTCTCTTTAAGAAGATTCAAGCTCTCTGTGGTAGGTAAAGTCTTCGAACCTAGAATACTGATTTGTCCTCTCCAGGATACAACGGCTCGACTCTCGTCATGTGCCTTCACTAACTCTGCACAAGTAGATGAGCCCAAAGCTTTATAAAAAAAAAACACTTTTTTGACTACTTTCTCTCTCAAGTAGTATAGTTTTTTAATTTTGTTTTATCTTTATGTTGGTGTGTTCGTGTATTGGTATATATTTTACAAAAAATAGAACACCCCTCTATATATAGGCATCACGTCCCTATAGGTTTCAAACAATTAATCTCAAATTAATTACTAACACTTAGATTTTATTTAGAGTGTATGTTGCATATCTTTTTGTTACAAGTTTTATATTATAGAGTGTATGTTGCATATCTTTTTGTTACAAGTTTTATATTAAAAAAATTATTAATTGCAACTCCACCGCATATTATTTAATAGTTTATTTAATAAAATGTAAGAACGGGAAGTACTTAAATTCAAACCCATGTTGTCCACATAATTCAAGGTAAAGTACACTACAACAAGTGCAGTTTGATATTTTGAACATGCATGTCTCCTCTTTCAATAAATAAATAAATAAATAAATAAATAAATAATAAAATTTTGAACATGTTAGAGTTGAGAAGTACATCTTTTTCTTAAATTTTCATACATATTTTTTTGCTGTTGGATTTGGATTTCATATGGCTGAGATCTTAGTTGGTGTTTCTTGTTATAACTAAATCAAATGAGTTTTTAAATTGAATGTTTATTTGGCTCCACTATCTAAATTGATTTTTTTTTTTTTTTAATTTAGCTGAACTGTTTGAAAAAATACTAGCAGAATTTAATTAACAAATTTTCAAACAATTTTATATAAGAGCTTCTTCAAGAACTAATGATGATCTTCAAAAATTTTGTTTGACGCCCAAAATAATTAGAAAACAAATTAAATTTTAGTTTTCCTTTCTTGGGTTTAAAGAAGCTGATTTGTTGCTCGACTCAGATGCATTAAAAACTAATTAATCATAACAATAACAAAAAAACATTCATTTATATATTTTTAAAAAAGTATAGAATTAATATTACTCTCCACAAATCCACACTAATAAGCTTTAGTCTCTAATTGAGATTACATAAAATATATATATATATATATATATATATATATATATATATATATATATATATATATATATATATATATATATATATATATATATTTTTATACGTAATATTAGTAATATTAACATAATAGATTTTAATATTAAACATATTTAAAATTATTTTATTTCCCAAAGCAAAATAGTCATTTATAGACGCTAAAATCAAAGCAAAAAGTAGAAGTTGTGCTAAATAATTGCCAAGGTGTCAAACACACAATTAAGTTCGTAATGTGTTAGATAGTAAATTTCTTAATCATTATCCGCTATAATACGTTTAAAGGCGTCAAATATTTCGTAATTTTAAATTTTTTATTATTAAATTTATTTATTTATTAATTTTAATTTTTACATCATGCTATTTTATTAATTATTTATTAAATTCTATAAAATTATTATCATACTACATATAAAATCGAACTCATATATTTTTTTTAAGTTTTTGATTATAAGTTGGATAAAAAAATAAATTGCTAGGATGATAGTGAGTTATTTAGGATTTAATTGGTAATTGGTGGAATAATATGATATAAGGGATGAAATTAATTAAAGGGATAGATTTAATAGTGAAAAATTTACAAACATCGATTTATACATCATAACCGCACTATATATATATAGAGAGAGAGAGAATTGAGTTTCTATATTTTTAAAAATACTAAGTTATTGATATTTATAGTTATTTAGCTATTAGATGAAAAAATGTGGGATTAGAATGATAGTAGGCTCATTGGTTTAATGAGTGGTTGATGAAATAGTACAATGTAAAGAATAAAATTAATCAAATAAATAAATCTAATGGTAAAAATTTTCAAACACCAATTATTTAATATTTTTTACCAGCATAATAGTCAAAATATATATATATATATATATATATATAGAAAGAGAGAGAGAGTAGGACTAATATATAAAAGCATAACTCCATCTATACTTATTCTAGTTGTGCTTGGGTAGACGTGAGAAGATATTTAAAGAAAAAATGAGAGGGCGGTTGGAAAGAGTGAAAATAGTAATTCTTATTTATTTTAGTTGTGCTAGAACAAATTATACTGATTAATTTCTGATGCATTTAAAAAAATAAAAAAAATATTCCTCATATTTTCGCTTTTATACCGAATCTAGATCAGGCATAAAAACTCACTATTATTATAACCTCATATTTTAATAGCATCAATCACAACAAAACTTAATTCTATTAATAATATAAATAATATAATATTCTAATCCAATGTGCCGTAATTACACCAAAATCCCTGCATTTATTTGTCGGTGCGTTTACCCACGTCTCCGAAATCGCTGTCACCACGTTGGTCTCAATCCCTCTCTCTCTCTCTCTCTCTCTCCACTGTAGTTTTCCTTTTTCTTTTTACAGCGACTACGACAGGTCATTGTCAAAATTGCCCCTACTTTATACTTGTATTTACAAATCAACCCCTCTCGAAAAACTCCCACATTTACAAACACGAGAAAATTTTTTTTCTCACATTTATTTCAGTAAAATCGTATAATTCTTTTCTAACATTGAGCTCTTTGAAACGATTCCTATAATTATTAATAGGCTAAATTACAGAAAACCTTTCTGTCATATCCCGTTTTTTCAATTTACCCTCATATCATTAAAAAGTCAACAATCTGTCCCTTCGTAATTACCGAATTGTGCAATAACCCCCGCCGTCAGTTGACCGTCAGTTTTTTTGAAAATATAATTTCATATACCCAAAATACCCTTAGAAAATATCCTTTAAAAAAAAAAAAAAACTTCGGAATAAATAAAAAAAAACTTCGGAATAAAAAAAAAGAGGGCATTTTTGTCATTTTACCATTCCCGTTAACGTCGTTGCCCTCTAAATAAAATTCGGTAATTATGAGGGGGCAGATTGTCGACTTTTTAATGACAGGGATAAAGTGGAAAAGCGGGATATAACAGGAAGATTTTATGTAATTTAGCCTTATTAATATTAAAAAATTATTTTAATAAAAAATAATAATCAAAACTAGTAGTTATAACAAACACATTATTAGAGTAGATAAGCTAAATGAAAATTAAATTTCAAATCCAATAGTCCTATGACTAAAAATTTTAAATTATTATTTATTATAATTATTGTTATGCAGTATATTTATATTTATCGATTCTAATTTAATTCAATTTTTATGAGATTTGAACAAAAATTTTAAAACTAAAATAAAATTTTAAAAATTTTGGTTCAGAAGAAATTACACAGCTCACTATTTTTTTATTTTTTTTTTTTAAGCTTCTCAACAAATCTTATCCATATTAATACAATGAATTCAAATAAATAATATTTATCAATTAATTTTTTAAGAATATACATATTTTCTAGCCAATCAAAATGCGCCACGTATGTCTCCAACTACTGTATTATCCGATTAATTGTTATATATTCGAATCTAACCTAACGAGAAATTAATAAATTATAATAATTATTTTAAGAGCCTAATTTAATTAAGAAATTAAACTAATATAAATTATACAGCTGTCATCACGTCCACTCTACTGCAGCGGTTGCAATCATCTCCCTTTCACTTGCTTAGATCGGCTACAGCAACTATATCGGAAATATATTGTTGCAAACCTCTCCAAAGCATGCCACGTGTCCTCATCATTGCATGCGCGGGGCAAATACACGAATTTAGTTTCCAAAATTTTAATTATTAATTATATTTGGAAAGTAATATAATAATTTTAATTTTTAAGATTCTATTTAATTATACAAATATCTTGCTTAAAAATTATATAGTTAATTAGATATTTACAATCAGATAATATGTTTCAGTAAAAAAAAATAATTATTACATATCAATGAACACAATATAGATGAATTAAAAATCAGAACTTGAATCCGACTGTTAAATTTGAAATTCAAATCTAAATTCAAATTCGAAGTATTTTAAAAAATTATATCTAAATTTGAATTCGATTTAAAATTTAAAATTCGAATCCAAAAATCTAAATTCGAAATAATTATTTCTCTTTATAATATTTCAAAATATATTACATTAATTCTAAAATTTTAAAATATAAATTTAAATATAATATTAAATAATAAATAAATAAATAAATAAATAAATAAATATATTATAATATAAAATTAATTTAGATTTGAGTCAGGCTTAGATACAATCAAAATTTATACTCAAATTAAAATTTATATTTAAAATTTATTTATTTAATATTAAATTAATTTGTTTGGTTCGAATTCGGTGGAATAAAATTTCAAACGCATGGGTAACCTAAAGGTAATTTTTCTAAAAAAACAAAAAACACGTGGCGGCGAACCAAATGGGTTGGACGAAAACTGTACGGAACCAATCAGGGGTGAGATTTCCGACAATTCACCGACACAGCGAGGGCAATTTAGTCAATTCGAACTCCCTCCTTTCTTTCTATTCAAATCACCACCAACCGAAGCAAGAGCGGGATTTTTTTCGCCTAATTTAACTAAATAAATAAATAAATAAATAATATCCTCTTTTTTAATATTATTTTATTCATTGATATTGGATGCTTCTCTTCGTACTTTTTTTTTTTTTCTCTTTCTCTTTCTCTCTCTCCATCCCACTCTTCGTACTTTTGTTTTTCTCTTTCTCTTTCTCTCTCTCCATCCCACCACCCCCCCTCTCTCTCTCTCACTGGTGTGTGAGTGCGCTCGATCGCATTGTTCGGAGAGAGAGAGAGATTAGGGTTTTGGATCGACTCGTGGGCTGCGAAGGTGAGATCGTGCTCTCCTGATCGAGTATTTTGTAGCTGCTTGGTTTCGATTTTGGACTTTTTCGAGCTGTTTTGGACTGGATCTAGGGTTGTCGTCTTCGATCTGTGTTGTAGAAGCTGCATTTGGTCAGAATCGCGAAGAATGCTTCAGCTGATCGGAGTTTTGTTCTATTTTTTGCGCCTTTTAGAGTGTTTTAGCTGCATCTTTGCTTTCCAATTCACACAATTGCTCTTGTTTTGTAATGTTTCTTCAGTAAGGAAGAAAAAAAAAATTCTCTCTCTAGAAGTTTGGCTTCATTACGTGTGAATTTATGCAATTATCTTCTGGAATCATTGATACAGATGGAATCCTTTTTGCGGATTTTCTTTCAGGTCGTCTTATTTCCCGTCATTTTCACTGTGATTTTGAGTAATTTGCTCGCGCAATGTGCTAGATCAGCTCAAAATTGAGCGCCTTCGCTCAAGGTCGCAGTGATTTTGCAAATTCTAATCTCAAAATTTGTTAGAATCTCTATGAGGAACGAGTAAGGACAGCTTAAATTTATGATCCATTTTGTTGATTTTGCAGTTGTTTGGGGGATGCAAACACAACGAAGGGCTATAATGTTTTAGTTCGACATAGTTTAATGAGCTGAAGGAGTAATTTTCGACTATTTTGAAGATGGAGACTCTCATAGAGACGACCACCTCCTCCCCGAAGATCTCCCCTGTTGTTTCCGCGGAGAGCGCGAAGAACACAGTGAAACTGAGCAAGCCCCGCGGAGTCTCAGCTGTCGCCAAGGCCACGGCCTCGTCTTCTTTCAAGAAGAAAACAGATGTTGGTTCTTCAACCGTAGATTCCACGGTTACCAGCTCCAAATCTAATATTGCCAAGTCCTCTGTGACCTCAAATGCTGCTCCTAATCGTAGAAGAAACAGCACTGGAGGTCTTATAGTGGAAAAGCCGGCGACTTTGGTAACTAAGCAACAGGAAAATGGAAGTCCAGTTATTCGGAAAGTTTCTTCTTCTATATCTGAACGAAGCAAGATAATTAGCACCGAATCGAAAGGGCTATCATCACCTTCGGTCAGCTCGAGGCCTTCCTCATTAGCCGCACGTTCTGAGGCAAAGAAGGCATCGCCTGCTTCGCGCATGTCCTCTGCACCTGATAGTGGTAAAGCTGATTTGAAGAAGCCCCTTGCCAAACCAGTACTTTCAACTTCTTCCTCGAGAAAGGTGTCCTCGTCCTCGGCGGAGAGTTCTAATGGCCGCGGTAGCCTCAGAAGAGTCGCTTCTTTTTCTGCGCGGTCGCCTTCAGTAACGAGCAGCTTGAAGGCGGGGTCCCCGTCATCTTCGGCGGCCAGGAGCTCTTTATCGAGCCGGAGGAGTACGACTGCAGAGAGTCGCTTCATGATGCTTCCGCAGGTGGATGTCAAAGCCGGCGACGAACTGGTTTGTGGCCTTCACCTGCTCAATTTTCCTTTTCTTATGTTTGAAAATTGAAGGCTTCGTTTGGTTACACTGCCTCTTTTATCTGTTAAATTCAAGTTCTTTGTGATGATTTTGACTGGCTGATGGACTTCTCTGTTCTTATTATTGTTGGTTAGATTGCAAACTCATCTTCTTTAATAAAATGGAGAAGTGAAAAATTTTACCACCAAATTCTTGTTTTTTGTTGGCAAAAAAACCCCGCTGATGTATAGATTGTAGGCAATTCTGTCACCTGCCGACGCAGTCTGTTGCACAGAATTTGAGGTTTAGGAGAAAAAAGAAATATAATCGAATGAGGTTTAAGTTTTTGTTGTTGTTGTTTTTCGTCATAAATACATATTCGGGAAAAATGGAATATGATTTGGTTTTTATCCAAAATTTTAATTTTACCTAACTTTTACAGAGGCTGGATCTAAGAGGTCACCGGGTGCGTAGTCTTGATGCCTTGAACTTGTCACCAAATTTGGAGGTATGTAGCTATAGACGAATGCAAATATTTCTGTTATCGTGATATCACTAGTATGTTGTAACTTTTAGCTAATCAACCTCCAATTTAATTCAATGAAATTGGCAATTATGTTCCTCTATAATCCACCTTATTTTGAGCCCAGATTCTTCACCATTTTTTGTAATGTGAAATTTCTGTTTCTATAGGTCCTGCTTTACTTTTGATCCTCCTATATCCATCATTAATTACTAATTGTTTTAATGCCCATATCGGTCAACTAGTTTGTTCCTTGCAGTTAGTGTGTCCCTTCTTTACCAAAATTCCCTGCTACCGAACTTTTCTATATAAAGTATTTTGTCCTGCTAAAGTTAAACTGGTAATTATCACAATCATATATTTTTAAAAGCTATTCCTTGCTGTGTACCTTAAAGCACTTCTTCATTCAGGTAATTGTAACCTCTCTTTGGTAGATAATTTTCTGACATTCTTTTATTGATAGTTCTTACTATCTCCTTTATTGATACTCTACAGTTTTTATTCTCTCTCTCTTTTTTTTTTGAAGTTTGTTTATCTTAGGGACAATCTTTTGTCATCCGTTGAGGGCATTGAGATTTTGAAGCGGGTGAAGGTATGCATTTTGACTATTTTTCCTTGTTTTACTTGTCAATAAACATCTTTTCAAGTTTGTCCATCAACTGGTGATTCACCATTACTTAATAGCTATGTGTTGAATCCTAATAATTGCCGTTCGTCTAAATCCGTCTTTCAGGTTCTTGATTTGAGCTTTAATGATTTCAAAGGATCTGCATTTGAGCCTCTTCAGGATTGTAAAGGTCTTCAGGTCTGCACATTCTGTTGCTGTTTGTTGATCACAAACTTTCATTTTTTGTATCTACTTTCCGTAATACGTTGCTTATTTGTTCAGCAACTTTATCTTGCTGGAAATCAAATAACATCACTTGCCAGCCTTCCTGAGCTACCTAACTTGGAGGTATGTGCCCAGGCTCAAATTTTTAGTAAGTCTAAAAATGTTCCACACAATCTTATAATTATTTTTTAGTTTTAGCAAGCCTAAAAATGGTATCTTGCCTTCCAGTTTCTCTCAGTTGCTCAAAATAGGTTGAGATCACTTTCTATGGCCAGTCAACCTCGACTGCAGGTAAGCAAATTTGAATTTATTCCCTAGATGGCCTTCTTCTCCTACTAAACTCTCTCTCTCTCTCTCTCTCTCTCTCTCTCTCTCTCTCTCTCTCTCTCTTTAATTTTATAAATTCATGTAGGTTCTGGCAGCCAGCAAAAACAAAATTTCAACTTTGAAAGGCTTTCCCCATTTGCCTGCTCTTGAGGTTTGTTCCAAGCTATATACAGAAAGTATCTGAAATAATTCTGAATTCATTACTTGAACATAGCTCACTTTTGCAAGTCTTTCCAGATTTTTCATGTCCCTTTAAATTTTAGCATGTTGATATCCACATATTTTCTGTACGCAACTCTTTTTTTGATCATGATTGATTTTCAACTGTTGCATGTGCAGCATTTACGTGTGGAGGAGAATCCTATTCTAGAAATGCCTCATGTGGAAGCTGCTTCTATATTGCTGGTAGGCCCTAGTCTAAAGAAGTTCAACGACCGAGGTATCATATAAGATCCTGACTCGCCAACATTATGTGTTATCATTTGACTCTTTTGCTTTTGTGATGGTTCAATCTATACTCATCTACTTGGATATCTCTTTAGATTGATTATTCTCCCGGTCCTTTCTTTTCTAACATTCAAGAGTTGGGATTTGTGCATGCTTTAGCATTAGAAGTTTATTCTATCATAATGGAAGATAGGAACTACTTTTATTTGATACTCTTAAAATGTAATATGTGATCCTTCATTGTTTGATTGTGATCTTTTTATGCCCTTTGATATGTCATCTGATTCATGGTTGGCCTTTTAACGGATTTTCAGCTGCCTCCTTTGTACAGTTCTGTTAAAGAACTGAATGAATCTTAATCTCTTGTAATTGTTTTTCAAAAGGCTATTATCCAGTCATGCTCCTAAGTGGAGTCCTAGGAGTGAATACGTGGATATAATATGAGTTGCCAGCGTTTTTTACTGAGCAGTTGCTCTTAACTTGAATCTCCAACCATGTTGTTGCAAACCTGAGAATTTGATCACTTCACCAACCAATGGCACCTAAACTTTGGCTTCAATAGACTTGTGTTAATAACAAATTTAGTGTAAGTGAGTACAATGAAATTGTTATAACTTATGATTAGATATTGATGAAGTTTCAGTAAATTCTTTTCTGTGAGAAATTTCGCAAGTTCACTGTTCATGCAGATCTTTCTCCCAGAGAAGTAGAAGTTGCAAAGCTATATCCTGCTCCAACGGCTTTGTGCATTCGAGATGGATGGGAATTTAGCCACCCAGAGCTTGCTGCAGGTAATACTTTTTGGATCCTATAGTTAGTAGACCATTTTTCTATTATGTTGAAATCGTCTTTGATGCATAATCTGGTACAAATGTGCTTTTACTCTCTAGGCACCTATTTGAGACATAAAATGGGGCGCGAATTTCATCTTGATCTTCATTTCTCTTGTTATTTTAACTTATGTGCTTTGCCATGATATTTTAGCACACCATTTAGATATTTGTGGTTGGGATAATTGGCGGTGCTAATTCTTGGTATATTGATTTTTATCACAAAGAAGAAGTCACTACTACTAGCAATTTGGTGGGGAATTCTTCTGTTTATTAGCTAATGCCTGGAAATTTATAGTACCAATCTGCATTTATATCAAAATTTTAATGATAGCAACGGGAAAGTAAGTAAAAGGAATTAGAGCTGGTGTTTTTTTTTTCTTATTTCTTTTTACACTAATAGGAGCTACTGTTTCTGCTTTGGTGGTTGCTGCTGGACATTTCCTTTTCTGAAACAAATGAGGCAAACAAAATTCATTTACTCTTGTCTTGTTATTGGATGGTTTATTGATCCTCAATGATACCATCAAATATCAGCTGTTAGTTCTTTTTATTGGGCTTGACTTCTATACATTCTCCTCTATCCGACAGAATCAACATTTTCCTTCCTAGTTGAAAGTTGGAAGGATTACTTACCTCCAGGCTTTATGGTTAAAGAAGCCTATATTGATCAGCCATTTGAAGAAGATACTTGCCGTTGCCACTTCACCTTCACCAATTTAAGCAGTGACAGTGAGTTGGTTCTTAAATATCAATGGTTTCTAGGTGACAGAACTCCAACAAACTTTGTACCTATTACTCATGCAGTTGGTGAGGTATAACTTTTCTTTCATATGGCGTATAAGTTATTAGCTGTTCGTTTTTATTTTGACCATTGCTCTCTGCTAATCTCTGATTATTATCAATAACAAGGTGTACTGGCCAAAGCACGAGGATATTGGTCGATATTTGAAAGTCGAGTGCACTCCAATATTAGAAGATATAGAATTCCCATCTATTTTTGCTATATCTTTGCCAGTTTCACCAGGTATATTTAAAATTTCTCAATAATGCAGATATATCAGAAACTATGCATTATAATGTAACATATGTAATTACTGGTTTCCGAGCATGTTGTGGATACACAGTGATAAATTTTGGATTGATACTTTGCTCTTGTCGTGTTGATGCTATGCAGATTCTCCATACATTGCCTATTTTCCTATCCATTTTTTGTACTGCAGAGAGTTTCTTGAAAAGTATGGGGTAGTTAGATTACTTTGATGGGATATCCGGAGACTTCCATTGCCATCCAACGGTTATAGCAGAGCTCATGGTCTAAGAGTAGCCCATATTGGAGAGTATAGGTTTTAGAAGGTTGTAAGAGGTTATGGGGTTTAGGGCATGCTTAGGTTTAGTTGTCTTTAATATGGATGAACTTTAAGCAATGGTACTTTTCTGACGTAATACATTTAAAATGTGATTTTCAAATTTTGTTGTTTGGTTTATCGTTGAAATTGATGAAGAAACATATTACTTTATGACTTATTTTTGTGAATGAAGAGACGTTGCATCCATAGCCACTACATATAAACTTAAGGAGAAGGATTGTTTGTGTCATAGAACCAATATCAGCCATAAACTGGCAGTGTGACTGTACACTTTCAACTGGTGGTGTTAGCACTGCAGTGCATATTCTCCTTTTCCCCTTATAATGATAATTGTTTATATGAAGCACTATGCATCAAGAAAAGTATCTTTATTTGCTATGCCTATCAATAGCTGCTGCACAACCTAGTATATCTGTCGCTTAAAGCAATATTTGCGGTAGATAAGTTGTATAATGTTATATGGCATGCTTGGAGAATTGTTTTTTTACTTCTTATCTGACTGCACTTTATTGATCAGGAACTGGATGTCCAAAAGTCATTAACCTGCAAGTGCATGGTGAGCTTGTGGAAGGAAATGTAATCAAGGGTGTTGCTGAAGTTGCATGGTGTGGTGGAACACCTGGGAAAGGTGTGGCAAGGTTGGTATCTGACCATGTTCATCTGGAATTTAGCTTACCAATGCGCATATTATTTTCTATATCATTATTATTTTTCCATGAAGAGGTCTTTCTTGTAAAATCACTGATTTAAATGGTTCTACTCTTAGCTGGTTAAGGCGAAGATGGAATGGTAGTCCTGTACTAATACCTGGGGCTGAAGACGAGGAATATCGGCTTACAGTAGATGACATTTCTTCAAGCTTGGTATATATGTACACTCCAGTAACAGAAGAAGGCATCAAGGGAGAACCACAGTATGCAATGACCGAGTTCGTGAAAGCAGGTGGTGCTCGATTATTGAATACCATCCTTATCCATATTCCGAGTGGTTTTCTTCTATTGAAAATGCTCTATAACTTATTTAATGTGCTTGATAATTGAAAGGTCAATTCAACTTGTGATCACATTGTTATTTCTCTCATTATATTCATCCCTTGTTGTGGCAATTAACTATTTTGTCCCTGCTTCCTATTTGCTGTTATTTTCTGTCACCGATATTACTACGGATTGCCATTTAATGGTTTTCTTGCCTTTATTTTCAGCTGCACCATCAGTTAGCAATGTTTGTATCATAGGAGATGCTGTTGAAGGCAATACAATCAAAGGAACAGGAGAATATTTTGGTGGCAAGGAGGGTCCGAGCAAGTATGAGTGGTTGAGAGAGAAGGAAAATGGGTAATGCTGACTACTGCTGCTACCTTTGCTTTGCTTTATCTTCTAACGGGTTTCTACATCACATGCTTCTTCATTTACTGTAAATTGTATCCGTAGTCGGTAACAGTTGCTTGTACCTAGGCGCTGATTTAGGTATTACTGTAAATAACTAAATATGTAGTCAACACTCAACGGACAACTAGCATCTGTAATACTAGGATTTTATGTCGGTAGAACAAGCTTTGATAATCAATTTGCATATTTGTCGTATATATCATGGATGTAAGGACATGTTGTTAGTACTCATTAAAAATGCGTCAGCTGTAATCTTTTGCTGTCTGTGCGACCAGTATATTTCTGCACTAGAAATAAGTAGAAATAATAGGAACATCAGAGTGGATCTTTGCCATGTTTAGTAAGGAAATCCTGTTGATTTAGTTGATGAGAGTATCAAATTTGTGATTCTACAACTTGGTGAATTTTTGTTGCTTATTTCTTTAGTAATACTGCATAGCTGAATTCTTCCCAACAACTCTTGTAGATTTTATCCTGAAACAGTTTTATTGAATTTTTTTAATGCTATATCCATGTTTTTCTTTGTGATAGCTTGCATTCTTTCTTTCTTTTTTACCTCAAGAAGTTTATTTTACTGGAATTAACCTTAAGAATTCATTGTAAAGCTTTATGTAACTATGAACTCCCATCTAATATAGCTTATCCTGGTACTCATTCTCTGTTTTTTATTTGTGTTGTCTTTCTTATCTATGGCAACAAAGAATAACATAATACTGATAAGCTTTTCTGTCAATTTTTTATGGTTTAATTCTGTTATCATTGCTTATTGGATAGTGAGTTTCTAGTGGCATCGTCCGGTACCACTGAGTATACCTTAACCAAACGAGATGTTGGGCGACGCCTGAAGTTTATATACATTCCCTTCAACCTTGAAGGTTTGTTGAAGTTTCTTATGCTGTTTTAGGTGAATCTCTTGTAAATATTTTATGTGAAGTTACCAAGCTATTATCTACCCATTTTCAGGTCAAGAGGGGGAATCAGCATCGGTCATGACAGAGATTGTAAAGAAAGGTAGAAACTGATGGCTGGTTTTCTACTGTTTTCTCTGGAAATAGTTCCTGTATTATCCATTTGTTATTTGCTTTCATTTGTTTACCTACCAAATTTCTTTTTCGTTCTTTTTCAGCCCCACCAAAGGTTATGAATTTGAAGTTAGTCGGAGAACTGAGAGAAGGGAATAAGCTGAGTGTTACTGCCACTGTCACTGGGGGATCAGAGGGATCTAGTCGAGTCCAATGGTTTAAAACATCTTCCAGATTAGAGGGTGAACATTGTCTTGAGGAACTAAGTACTTCCAAAATTGCAAAGGTTAGCAATCTTACACCTTTCTGTTCTTTCTTGTAGTTCACTTAACAAATCTTGCAGAAATAATATTTTTGGGTTGTCATCTTTTTTAGGCATTTCGTGTTCCCCTCGGTGCTGTTGGATATTATGTTGTTGCGAAATTTACTCCTATGGCCCCTGATGGTGAAACTGGTGAACCAGCATTTGTTACATCAGAAAAAGTCGTCGAAAGTAATATGTGCCTTTTATACTAACAGGAAGAATATTCATCTAACCTTCATTATTCTTTTGCGGTGCCTTAACAAACCTTTTCCTCTTGCAGCGCTTCCGCCAAGCTTAAATTTTTTGACAGTTACTGGTGACTTTTCTGAAGGCGAGATGCTGACTGCATCATATGGTTATATTGGGGGCCACGAAGGAAAAAGTCTATATAGTTGGTGTCTTCATGAGGTATGTATATAAATCTCCTACTATCATCCTGCATATTTATAGGACTACACAGTTAGAGCTTTATTACTGCATCTGGCATCTTAAATCTTCATCTTGTTTGTTTCCGACAATTGCGATTCTTTGCAGACTGAAACTGATAAAGGTGCAGCAATCCCAGAGGTGTCAGGTCTTCTTCAGTACCGTGTAACAAAGGATGCTATTGGCAAATATATTTCTTTCAAATGTACTCCTGTAAGGGACGATGGTATTGTTGGTGAACCAAGGACATTCCTAGGGAAGGAGCGTGTTCGTCCAGGTACCTCCCCCCCCTCCTTTACTCTTTTTTTGTGACACAAATGCAAAAGAGAGATCATTTCTGCTTTGTAACCTATTATTTCCGAAATGATAAAATACGAGTTGGAAAATGTGGAACGCCTATATTTGGCACCATGATTATTAAGTAATTAGCTGTTGCAGAATGCAGAATACTTAATTCTCCTGCAGTACTGTACAAACCGGTTAAAAGTTCCAAAACAGGAAGAAAGGAGAAAGAAGAAACAACACTTTAGTATTGCTATCTTGTTTCTGAACCATTCTATTATATTAGTCCTTATCCAAATAACCGTTCTTAGACATGTGATACTTGTTTGTTACATCAGTAATAGTCACTATATTGACATGCATGTAAGAAGAAAATTTTACCTTTGTGCCAGATTACATGATTTGTACTGTTGACAGGAAGTCCGAGATTGATCTCCCTCCAAATAGCTGGCAAGGCCATCGAAGGAACTACGTTGGTTGCTAATAAGAAATATTGGGGTGGTAAAGAAGGTGATTCAATTTACCGTTGGTTCTTAGTAAGTATGCTCTAGGCTCTTTCTTATAGATCACCAATTCTAATAGTCACAACTCTTTGGCAGCAAAATATATAACTGCAATCATATTAAACTAGCTACTCTTTCAATTTCAATATGCTACACTGCCAGATATTGTTAGTCTAATAAAATTCATTTTCGTTTTGCAGACTAAATCAGATGGTTCACAGAGTGAAATTGAAGGTGCTGCATCAGCATCATATACCTTAACATGCGATGATATTGGCTCACTTGTTTCTGTCTCGTGCGAACCTGTTAGAAGTGATGGAACTCGTGGTCCTGTTGTCGTTTCAGATCATATTGGCTCCATTATACCTGGTATGTGTAACTTGAAAGACGATAGTATAAACTGTAGCTAATTCAAAATAATCATACGTAACCTACATTCTGAAACCACCTTGTTCTTTTTTCTTGAGCTCAAATGATCAATTTTTTACTCTTTTACTAATATTCTTTGTACTTTTGCTTTATTTAACTATAAGAAGAGAAATCCTCCCAGAAGCTTAACTTTTTCCTTCCCTTGTTTGCAGGGCCACCAACCTGTAAATCACTAGATATTCTTGGCTCCATGGTTGAAGGTGGCCGTTTGAGCTTCATTGCTGAATATAGCGGAGGGTGAGATCATTCTCTTTATTTCTGGTTTGTCTTCAAATTATACTGGGCTAAATTTGATAATCAGTTGTCTTTTATATTTAGTGAGAGAGGAAGTTGCATTCACGAATGGTATAGAGTGAAGGATAACGGTATGAAGGACAAATTAACTAGTGACGGTGAGCCCTCGATTTTGCTAAGAGTTTAGTGATTTCTCAGAGCTTATAGCCTTGGGGAATTGAGATATATTTTTTGTCCCCACAGATTTTCTGGATCTGACACTTGAAGATGTCAGCGGGTGCATTGAGCTTATTTATACCCCTGTAAGAAAGGATGGATTGAAAGGGTCACCCAAGAGCATTCTTTCTGCTGTCATCATTCCTGGTGAGTTTTTTTCTTCAAGTGTTTAAGATAGCGATTTCTAATATTTTGGTGGTTGTTTTGACCTCCATTGGTGAATTATCACACGGCCAAGCACCTTACCTAAATCCTAGGCACGGGCAAGTGCGTAGAAAAATGATCAAATGTAGAATATCCAATTTCTCCTTGCTACAGTGCCAAGCTGTACTACATTGTAAAATTTCAAAATAGTAGTTTTGATAAGCTATATTGTGGAGACTATCATTTTTTGAACCTTCAAAATCAACGTGTACTCCTATCTGGGGCGCATTTTGGTAGGAAAGAAATTTAAGATTATGAGATGTTAAAGCACATAAGATATATTGGAGAAAATGTAAATATGACTGCACTTACAAAGAACCTGACGAATAGAAATTCTCTCTCATCTAAAAAATGCTTTCTCAAATTATCTATTAATGGCATTTAAAACTCTGAGTAATCAGATAAATGCTTCTTATCTTAGTACTTTAGGCGGGAAGATTTAGTTCTTTTACTTTGCTTTAAGCGTATTTCATTGTTACTTTTAGTTTATTTGCATTTACATTAATAATGTATCATTGGATTTTGTTCTGTCCTCCATTTTCTACAGCTGATCCAAAGGGTGTTGAGCTAGCTCTACCGGACTGTTCTGAGGACAAGGAAATTGTTCCACTGAAAACTTATTATGGCGGAAAAGAAGGAATTGGGAAATATGCTTGGTACCGGACAAAAGAAAAGCTACCCGAGTCAGAGTTGGTTAATATAGCTTCATCTAATGATGTTTGTGTTGTTGGTGAAATGCTGTGAGTTTTCTGGTTACCTCTTTTACCTATTCTATAATGTTTGTTTGAATTTGTGAAACTAAACTTTTTGAGTAAACTATGGAATTTGAAACAGAACATATAAACCTTCACTAAAGGATGTTGACTCTTACCTGGCCCTTCTCTGGGTTCCTACACGTGCTGATGGAAAAGTCGGAGATCCATTAGTTACCATTAGTCCTCATCCAGTCAAAGCAGGTCGCATAGATTTATACAGAGTTTTCAGCATATTTTTCAGTGTTTTTCCTACTTTCTGACCTTGTATTTTGAATGCATCTTGGCTTCACAGCTCTTCCAGTTATTTCTGAAGTTAGCTTGAAGGAGATAAGATCAGGTGTATATAATGGGGAGGGAGTATATTATGGTGGATATGAGGGTTCAAGCCACTACAGCTGGTATAGGGAAACTAATGAAGGAACTATAGTTCTTATAAATGGAGCTAATTCGACTACTTATGAAGTTACAGATGAGGACTACAATTGCCGCTTATTATTTGGGTAATACATTTTTTAACACCTCTTTCCTATTGACCGTTTTATTAAGCTGTCTGGTATGTAAAATGCATATTTATACCATCGAAGCTTGTGACTGAAGGCTTTTGATCTCTTATAATTACTCCTCAGGTATACTCCTGTTCGTTCAGATGGGGTTGTTGGCGAACTCAAATTATCTGAACCATCTGACGTAGTTCTTCCAGGTAATATGGGAAACTTCCTGTAGCATGAAGAAAGATCGGAGAACATGCTTCGTTGTCTTTTACTGTGGTCTATATTATGTCTCTTACGCTTGGTTGTTCTTTATTTGGATCGGAACTTTCCCTTTTTTGCTTCTTTACTCTACGCTCATGGTATATGCATATATAGTTAGCTGATGGTACTTGCTTTGTCTTCAGAACTCCCAAAAATTGAAATGCTTACCTTCAAAGGGAGGCAGATCGAAGGGGAAACACTGACTGCTGTTGAAATAATTCCTAAGACTCAGGTTCAACAATGCGTGTGGAACAAGTACAAGAAAGAGATTAAGTACCAGTGGTAAAACAGCTTTATTATTGCTTTGTTCGTTATCATAAGATGATTCGGTACACTATAATAATAAAAAACCCTGGAAACAGGTTCTGTTCGGTAGGAACAGAAGATTGTCAATCCTTTGAACCATTGGCTATTCAGTGTTCTATCTCATATAAGGTGCGTTTCGAGGATATTGGTCGATTCTTAAAATGCGAATGCATTGTTACCGACGTGTTTGGAAGGTCGAGTGGACCTGCAACAGCAGTAACTGCTCCTATATTGCCAGGTTCTTCTTTCCACCTGTTGCCTTTTATTACGTGAAGCTAGTATTTCAGTGTAATGCTTGCAATGAATGGGTTGGTATTTATCTGAGATTATTAATGGAACTTTAAGATTTGCTTTCTCCGAGATTCCTATTCGAGAAGAGAATTTTGTTTGTAATATGAACTACTACAGGCAGAGATATGCTAGTTCCAAATGCTTGATCACTGACACTCTACATTTTAGACCTTCATTATTTGGCAACTGTTTTGCTCTAATAAGCTTTGTTTGGGTGTTTGTAGGGATACCCAAAATTGACAAGCTCGAGATTGAAGGAAGAGGTTTCCATACTAACTTATATGCTGTTCGGGGTGTTTATAGTGGAGGAAGAGAAGGCAAGAGCAAAATTCAGTGGCTTAGGTCCATGGTTGGAAGCCCTGATCTTATTTCCATTCCTGGTACGATTTTACACAATTGAATCCCCGTAATATATGCTATTCGCATTCATTAATTCTAGTCAACTCCAAAGCTGAATATTATGGTCATGTGAGCAAAATGCATACGCAATCTTCCTATACCTTCATTTCAATGATATTTATGCAGGTGAAGTTGGGAGAATGTATGAAGCTAATGTTGATGATGTGGGGTATAGACTTGTGGCAGTTTACACACCCGTAAGAGAGGATGGAGTTGAAGGACAACCAGTTTCTGCATCAACAGATCCGATTTCAGTTGGTATACTCTGAGTGCTTTCTTTTGAGTATTCAGTTTTTTTTTTTTTTTTTTTTTGCCTGCTTTATTTAGTTGGCTTTTCTTTGCATGCAGAGCCTGATGTTTACAAAGAAGTGAAGCAGAAGATAGATCTTGGTTCTGTGAAGTTTGAGGTGATACTTGGAGCGTTTAATATGATTTCTCTTATTAATTCATTCAAAACTGAGAAGTATAATATTATTTATAGCTTTTTCTTACGTCTTGGATTATAGTTTGTTGCTTCTGCTTTTCCCCTGCATTTCTAAAACCACAACCTGGTACTGAAGATTAGGCAAACTTAAATGGGTCCTCTCTCTCTCTCTCAAGATTTCACTGGCCATAATAAGGTTTTACTTTCCTCTAAAGCTAGGTTTGGTTAAGAGTTGGTTATTTTGGGAAACATACGTACATAGGCGCAAATCCATGCATGTAAAATTACCTGTCGGTGTGATATTTGAATTTGCGTGATGACATTCTCCTGTTGTACTGGAAACAGGTATTGTGTGACAAGGACCGGTCACTGAAAAAGGTAGTTACCCTTGGTTTTAACTATGCTTTCTTTCTTTTTTCGATGGACCGTAAATCCCAAAACATAAATTCAGGTAGAACCAAATTTATGTTTGTTGTCGCCGACTTAACAGGCTCCTGGAGTGGAAAATCTAGAGAGGAGGATTTTAGAAGTCAATCGAAAGAGGGTTAAAGTTGTGAAACCTGGTTCTAAAACTTCTTTCCCGACTACTGAAGTACGGGGAACCTATGCCCCTCCTTTCCATGTAAGTTTCCTGAATCCTCTTGAAAAAAAGTTATACGGCTCCAAAATTTAGCTCGAAAAAGGTACTCCCATTGGTATGGAATGGTGGTGATGAGTACATCATTGGATTTTGCAGATTGAGCTGTATCGGAATGACCAGCACCGCTTCAAGATTGTAGTCGACGGCGAGAACGAAGTGGACTTGATGGTGCCGACCCGGCACATGCGGGACGTCATTGTTCTCGTGATAAGAGGCTTTGCGCAGAAATTCAACAGCACCTCTCTTAATTCCCTTCTCAAGATAGAAACATGATATACCCTGGAAAATAGTTTTATAGTCGGAAGGAATTCTTTGGTGTTGGTGCACTGATTATTATTGTTTGATGGAGAGAAAATGCATGTTTAATAGGCTAAAAATCTAGGGTTTCGGTGTGGTGTGGCTTGTATATTTTCGTATCGACACTATTGGCGCTGCTTTACGGGTTTGCCTCTCAGCTCGGTTGTCTTTTTGTCTTTCCATACCAGCCGGTTTGTTAGTTTGAACGATGATGTATAAATTAGGCTGCTTTCTTTTGGGGAGAATGTTGTAAAGTGTGCATGTTGTAATGTTGTACGTAGTATAATCAGAATCAGAGGTGTATGCATTTATTTATTCTGCCAGATAGAGAAATTTCGAGTAAAAGATGTACAAGTGCAGCAAAAAAAAAAAAAAAAAAAAAACACTTGGCTCCCAAATAAATAAAAACAGCTTAACTTCAATATTCAGTAAAATATTTACAAAGCACATACTAGCGAACATATAATACTACCAAAATAAAACGTAAAATATATCCCTTTTTAGAAAGAAACACCCCCTAATTAATTAATTAATTAAACCCAATAATAATAATAATAATAATAATAATAGTAATAATTTAAGACGCATTGTGAATTATGCGCAGTCGTTACACAACAATGACACACAGTGTGAATTATGGCACCGTCGTCGTTACTAAATGTTACTTTTATTATTAAGTGCACCTTCCTTGTCTGCTGCTGCTGCTGCTGCTGCAACGTGAGTTCCTTCCTCCAATTCCTTGGCCGCCTTGCTTCTCTCGGCGGCCTTGGCGGTGTCGTAGGAGGCGTGAAGGCCGACGAGTAAGTAGTACACCAGCAGGAAGGCACTCCAAACCCCGAACCGCATGAACGACTTGCTGTCGATGGAGCCGAGCAGGAATATGTTGATGGCGATCGACGCCGACGGCAGCCACGGCACCAGCGGCACCCCCCACGTCTTCGGCTGCCTCGCCTTGGGCACGAACGCCGCCAGGTACAGCGTCGCCAGGAACCACACCGGCACCGTCACCACGTACGCGGTCCACCCATTCGAGTTCACCCCCCAGTACGTGGCCGTCGCGATCGACGACGCCAGGATGAGCCCCAAGGACGCCGTCAGCTTGTTCCGGTTGGCGTCGGACGTCTCCCCGGAGACGTAGTAGCGCCGGACGAGCAGCGCGAGGGCGACGACCATGAAGATGAAGAGCGTGGAGATGGACAGGAGGTTGGAGAGGATGCCGAGGTTGGTGAAGAAGGCGATGACGGCGGTGGCCACGAGCATGACGATGGTGGCGTTGACGGGGGTGCCCGTCCGCGGGTGCACCTGCGCGAGCCACGGCGGCATCATGTGCGTCCGGGCGATGTGCGTCAGGTACCGGGCCTGCCCCACGGCGCCCACCAGCAGCACCGTCGTCATGCCCTTGAGCGCCCCGAACGCCACGATGTACTTGGCCCAGTTCATGCCCACCTTCTCGAACGCCACCGAGAATGGCGCGTCCGGGTCGATCTGCTTGTACGGCTGCATCATGCAGAGGACGATCGCCAGGATGCAGTAGGCCGCGGTGGTCACCGTCATGGCGCCCACGAGGCCGATGGGGATGTCCTTGCCCGGGTTCTTGGTCTCCTCGGCCATGGTGGAGACGGCGTCGAAGCCGACGTAGGCGAAGAAGAGGACGGCGGCGGAGGCGAAGATGCCGTGGGTGCCGTAGGGGGTGAAGGGGGTGAGGTTGTGCGTGTCGGCCTTGGTGAGTCCTGCGACGATGATGAAGAGGATGACGGCGAGGTGGATGATGGAGGCGATGTAGTTGAAGCGGGAGGTTCCCTTGGTGCTCAGCGACGCCACTACGCAGATGATCACGGTCACGCCCACCGCTATCGGGTCCAGCTGGTTGTAGTCCGCCGCCAGCGAGTTTGCGTGGATCCGGAAGTCCGCCGGCTGGTGGTTCAGCAGCGTCGCGAAGTAGGACGTCCACGACCGGGCCACCGCCGCCCCGCCGATCACGTACTCCAGCAGGATGTTCCCCGCCGCGATGAACGCCACGAAGTCACCGAGCTCAACCCGCAAATACGCGAACGAACCACCTATTATTATTATATATATTTTTTTATTTAATATATTTTTAAACCACCACCACCACAAATAGTATACGGTACATAAAATAACATTCATAGTAGATGATAAGCAAAACTTTGAAGATGCATAGATGTAGCCATGCGGGAAAAACAAAACACTTCCTACTACTCTTGTAATAATAACTATACTTAAATATTTTAGACTACAATTTTATTCAATATATTATTATTATTAGCAAATCAGGTCGCTAGATGAATATCAACCGAAAGTGTGAGAATTAAATATTATACGGAATAAAATGGCACACCACCTGATAATTCTGTTTTGTGTTTGTGATCTGTTTTAGACATGTTGAGCATGTCAGGATATAAACTAAAAAATATATAAAATCACACACGCTAGCAATAATAACTGGACTTCAAATATTTTAAACTATGATTTAGGCTAATAAATTATGATTGCAATTGGACGGGATGGTCACACCAAATGCCAGAATCCAAATAACTTAAATAATTTCCTAACCAAAAGAAAGAAAAAAAAAAAAAAAACAGTTAGAGAAAGAAAATGAATAATCTACAACGAAAACAGTAAGCTATATATTTTTCCTAATAAATTAGGTTGTACATTACAAATGAGTGAGTATCCACAAGTAACTATTAGCTTGGTGACAGCTAAACTACCTGCCATATTTTTCCTTATTATAAAATTTATTTATGTAGAATGTAATATATATATATATATATATATATATATATATATATATATATATATATATATATATATATTATTAATTTTTTTATTATTCTAATCTATGAAATAAGGCTTGATTATGAATTCGATCTTTCGAAAAGAACAAATTTTCAATTAGAATAGATATAAAAAATATATAGAATGCTAAATCAAAATAAAAATCCAAACTTTAGATTTGTAACACAATCGAAACATAAGTTGAATTAAAATACTTGTAAAAGCACTGGACTCTTACATATTTTCAAATTATTTTCAACGTTGAACGCTTTTAAACATTCTGCAACGTGACGCGCCTTATAATGTGCTAGATCCAATCCTCCCCCAGTTTTCAGTTGAGAGAGGAGTGTGTGAACATGATCACACATTTTTTTTTCTTTTGGTCGTACATATGCCATTCATTTTTTCAAACCAAGTTGCGGCGTGTAAACGGTGGATTATCCCCCGAGTCAACGTATCTACGCTGAAGTGTGACTCACAGAACAACATTGTTAAGTAGACTTTTCCGCCATTAAATTCGCTATCTCATCTTTTAAAATTTTAATTTTATAATTTAATATTTTTGATTTAATTTAAACTAATTACTTACCTCAGCTAAGTTTCTTTTATATCGCAACTTAAAGCTCATATATATATATATATATATATATATATATATATATATATATATATATATATATATATATATATATATATATATGCTAGAATACTATCGATAACTCGAAACAATTAGTGCTATTAAGTTTTCTGCCGTTGGATGAAAAGATATGCGGTTGGGATTATAGTGGTCCGCTAAGATTTTTACTATTCAACAAACCAGCTAGTAAATTCTAGGGGACCATTATTATCTTAATCACACATTTTTTAATCCAAAAACTAAAAACTTGATAGCACCAATAACTTGGTGCTATCGATAGTATTCTAGCCTAATTATATTTTATATATATATATATATATATATGTTTGCATACTAGAACTAGGATTTATTTTGATTTAAAATGTTCAATTTTTTTAAAAAAATTAACTTTGATGTCTAACCATTATTTTGAGGGCTCTTTATTTACAAATTACAACACACTGTTTATTTAAATATAGTCATCATATCAAAATAAGAAATATATTTAAATTTTTGAAGTAAAAAAATCATCAAATCATTCAAATTAATCTAATAAAAAAATTATTAAACAGCTTTTTCAAAATTAAATAATAATATAAAAAATACGGATAGTCCTTATACTATCCGAAATTTGGCCGATATATATATATATATATATATTATATTAAAAAAATAAATAAAATTTTTGGTTATCAAACAATCGAATTTTTTCATTCCAATTTTGATTTCTGAGTGAAAAAAAAAAAAAAAAAAAAAAAAAAAAAGCAAATCAAACACGCGCTCAATATCTTAAAACCATAATTATTTTATATTTTTAATATACGATGCATGGATAGAATTTTTTTCCTATCTAAAACTAACCTTAAATAGATCAAGAGTGCAACACAGATTAATCAAACCAAACCAAAAATTCTGAGTTACGAATCTTATCATGCTTCTAGTATTTTTTTTTCTTACTTTTTTTTTTTTTTATTTAACTATAGATTGATTTTAAATCTATCAAAAAGTTTCAAAATATGTAGTAAAAATTAATTAAATTAAAGACGATTATGAAAAAAAAAGAAAAAAAAAAAAAAGGAGGAGGAGGAGTTTGTTTGTGGTGGTACCTGCGACGGGGATTTCGACGGCGAACTCGGTGTAGCAGAAGACGGAGAGCATGGCGGAGACGCCGGAGACGACGTAGGAGAGGACGACGGCGGGGCCGACGACTTCGCTGGCTTCCTGGCCGGTGAGGACGAAGATGCCGGCGCCGATGACGGCGCCGATGCCGAAGAAGATGAGATCCCACCACGTGAGGGTCCGCTTCATCTCGTGCCCGCTCCGCGCCCGCACCTCGTGCACCTCCTCGCTCTCCGCCGACCTCGTCGTGATCCGGTCCCGCAGCCTCCGCCCCGTCTCCCCCAGCGCCCTCCCGTAGCTCCCCCAGCTCTCGAACGACTCCTCCGGAAAGAAATCCCCCTTCCTACACCCCCCCCCACACCCCCTCCTCTTCGTCCCCACTTCTCCTCCCCCATCCACTCCCACCACCTCGCCCATCCTTCGATCTCCTGATCTCCCTCTCTCTCTCTCGATCTCGATCTCGATCTCGATCTCGATCTATCTCTCGCTAATGGTGGTGGTGGAGGATGAGGGGGACTAGCTAGGGTTTTATATTTGAGGATATTTTGTTTTTGGTTGTTGTTGATGGGTTGGGATCGATCGGTGGGTATTACACAAAGCGAGGGTGCAAAGAGAGAGAGAGAGAGAGAGAGAGAGAGACGGGTTTAAATTTATATTTATATTTATATCTACATGGGACGAAGCCACAACCTCGGCCTCATACATACAGAGAGTTGTTTATATATGTTTTATATATATATATATATATTCCTACAGTTAATAAAAAAATATATTTAATAATAGATTAAATTTTTAGTTAAATAAAATAAAATTATATTTTTATCGTTTTAAATATTATACTTAATTAACATTTAAAATTTTAAAAATAATATATTTGTAAGGATAAAATTAACCAACGATAACAAACAACGAGAATATATATAAAAAGATAAACTTTATAAAGATATTATTCTATTTTTATAGAAACTATATAAAATTAAAGCTTAATTTTTTCATCTTTTCAAATATATTACGGCAAAATAAATATATTTTTTTAACTATAGTAAAAAATTAATCCGAATTTAATTCCAGAACAGCAAAATTATTTTTAAATAATAAAATAAATAAATAAATAAATAAATAATATTGATGGTGTATAAGCAATTATCCGTGTGCGAATGCTTTTATTCATATTTATATTTATTTACGCGTTGAGTATTCGAAGAATTAATTAATTGGGAGAATGAATCATCAGATTCACTGAATCTTATTCACTTTTTAGATTTCAACATTTATTTATAGGAGTGATTAACCGAATTAATATTTACCTGTTAATTTTGATTATGACAAATACCATTCACATCAGATACAAAGAATTTGGATTTAATACATCTGCATTTGTATTCAATTATTCTCAAAAAAAAATTATAGCAATTATTTAATTAATTTTTTTAAAAAAATTATATATGTACGAATAATATTACTCTTATCTCGAATAATAATAAGACGAGATAAGTGTATTTGAAAAAAATGATCGACCACGAAAAATTTCCGGCTTAGGTTTATCCGTAGTTGTCAAATATTTTGTTCCATGAAAAAAGTGTTGATCTTATTTAAAGCATACTATTTATTTGTTTTATCGAATGTGAAAAAGAATGAAATAATTTGTAATTGTAAATGCTTATTAATTTTATTATAATAATAATAATAATAATAATTTTTTTTATTTTTAATTTTTTATGTCATGTGGTTCTCGCAAATAAACATTATACTTGAAAGAGCTTCAATTTTATAGCTGTACAGATAAATATAGAAAGAAGCATAATTTTTATCTAAATTTTAGTTCTATACTTAAATCTGAATTTTCTTGCATTAATTTTATTTGAAAACTGAACTTAAGTTTAAAGTAAACTTAAAATGATTAGATAGTCATATCAAGATAAGATAAATGATAGTTACGATATGTTTTATGTTTTTTTTTTATTAAAATGTAGATTGTTTATTTATTAGTTAAAATAGATTTAATTTTATTTTCTGTGATAATAGATCCAGAAGGCTAATAAGTTGATTAATTGGATCAGCCTAATAAATTAAGTAAAATTGCAGTTCACAATATGCCTAACGGCGTGAAACCCAAAAATAAATTTAATGTCGAGATGGATTGAGTGCGGTTGAAACTCATGAGCAGTGTGACCGTGTACGCTTTACTTAAATTAATTACGTATTTCTAACTACTCAAAATTTTAAAATTAATAATTAGTGCAATAATCCATATTCATACAATTTGGAAGGTGTTAAATAAAAAAAAAAGAATCTAAATAAGTAACTTCTGTTTTTAGATGATGGGAATTAAAATTCTTTATTACATATATTCCTTAAAAAACATTTACTTAAATAAGACTATATATATATATATATATATATATGAGCTGTTAAAATTCCTGAGGGATAACGAAAAATATCGCGCCAAAAATCGGCAATCGGAGATTCCTCGGCGCCGAAATTTACGAGGGAAGTAAGAAGGCGTCGTTTGTAGTTACGGAATTAACGGAAATTGTTATTGATGGATTCATTACGTGTGATACCAAAATTTTAATTATTTATTTTTATTTTTATAAATAATAATAATAATAATAATAATAATAATAATATAGTGCAAATTAATTTAAAAATTTACAATTGATGACAATTTATTTTTTTTTTTAAAAAAAGTCAAATAAATACTTCGGATAAAATAGTTGTAATTAATTTACTATTCACTTTTATACTTTTTATATACAAAATTTTATTTTAAAAAATAAAAAGTAAATATAAATACTAAATCAAAATTTTTTTATTAATTATTATAGTTAGATCGTTTTAAAGGGAAATGAAGCGTGGGGATTGGATAATTGGATTCTTAAATTTGGACGGTGGAGATTCCCCGCTGATCACGTGGGAATCTCGAATGGGGCCCACCGGAATACCGCGCTCATACGTTTACGTCACCACCAAATTGGGAGATTTTGGCGCGCAACATTAAATGGTGGGGCCCGCAATATCGTTCACACAGTCCCACGCAATATTAACATCGATTTTTTTTTTTTTTTTTTAAAAAAAAAACTATAAATTATTTTAAATAATATTTTAAACTTTTTAAATTTACTATCTATTTTTTAAATTTATTTGATTTGATATTTTAATTTTAAAATTTAAATATATTATTTTTTTTATATATTTATCATTAGCTGATTAAATTAAATAAATTTCAAAATTAAATAGTAAAAATAAAATTTTAAAAATTCAATAATCAGCTCAAAATAATTCAAAATTCAAATAAGGAGAATTACTTCATTGATGGTTTAAGTCACCAGGCTGGAGGTACTGAAGTACTTATTTAAATACAACCAAAGAGCATTAATAACATTTATTATTATTACTATTATTTACCAAGCTTCTATTTGGAAATTGTATGTGTACTATTGTCCACATAGAAATCGTGCACCAACACAGCTGTGAGCTATTAAAATTATACAATTAATTTATTTAAAGCGTACAAATATAACATTCGTGAGTCTCAATTAATATGATTCGATTTAATTTAGTCTCACGTCATTTCGATGATTAAATTCAATCTAATTCAATCAAATACCTAAAATATTGTCTATGGACATAGTATCAAAATATTACAAGAGTTTCTTAAAACCTTATAAAAAAAAATATTTTGCGACTATGAAAAATTCCTTCTAAATTGCATAATTTTTTTTTTTAATGGTTACAAAGTTGATAAAATTTATATGTGTGACAATTAAAAAGAAAACCCTAAATTACATCTTCCACCTATAAATTTGAAATATTTATATCCAAAAAGAGTTTACTTTTGTTCTCCCAAAAAGCTCAATTCTAAATATGCACAAATGTAAATAAAAAATTGGTGACAGCTAATCAACTTTTTGGTCTACAATGGACAGTATCTAAATTTGAAATTAGAATCCAATTAAATTATACTTTTCAAAATCTCCCTTTCAAGGAAAGTAATTCATTATTGTGGTCTTCTTTTAAGAGAGAGAATTAATGAGGATGAGAGAGAAAAATAAAAAATTAATCAATATTTTTATAATGCAGAAGTATTAAATCAGTTCAAATATAAAGCATTAACACTGGTCAATTTTAATATTTTATTTAATTTTATAATATAATAATACATTCGGTGTGTCACCGGCTTTAGCTGGTAATTATTATTGTTCTTTATTTTTAAAAATATTTTATACTTTGGTACGGTTTGATTGCGTGATAAAAAAAAATAATTTTCTTTATCTCACAATTCATGCGAAACAATATTTATTTCACAATTCATGCCAAAGAGGAGCTTAGACAGATGATTTAAATAATTTTAGAATAACGAGTTATTTTAGAATTACTCGTTAATTTTTATTCTAGGTAGGGGCTTAGACTGATAATTTAAATAATTCTAACTTAACGAGTTATTTTAGAATAACTTATTAATTTTTATTTTAGGATAGGGGTTTAGATGGATATCAGGATAGTGAATGAAATTTTATTTTCAAATTTTTGGTAAAGTTAAATATTGGATTGTATTATTATTTCATTTAGTATTTATTATTTATTATAAAATATACTATAAAATATAAAATATAATTTAATTATATAAAATATAATTTATTATTTATTATTATACTATTTTAAAATTACTATAAAATATAAATCATATTTTTTATATACAGAACAAAATTTACTATTTGTAAAAAATTCTATCATCTTTTTTAACTATTCTCTACTATTTCATAATATTAACCAAACACAAATTTATCTATTTTAAAAAATACTAATTTTTTTGGACCTAACATAATTTAACTTTTTAATTATTCTAAAATAATAAAATATTAAAAAATTTATATCCGAACCAAACAGAATATGCTATATAATTATAACTATTTCGATCAAAATCAACTGTTTTCTTGTTAACACTTTGGATATTCTTGTTGTCACCTTGTCCATCGCCAATAATGCTAAAAATATGGCATCTAAAAGATTAAAAGAGATTTTTTTTTTTTTTTTGATTTTATATATACAAAAATGTATCAAAAATTTTAAGAATTTTAATGTGTTAGAAATTTAAAAGACGTTTTTTTTTGTTTATCTTTAAGAGCGAGAAAGACAAAAATATATATGTTTTATTTATTTTTTAAAATAAATTTCGTTAAATATATAAAGTAATTCAAACTTGTGATGTCAAACACTAATCATCAAACATTAGTATATTTCCATACATAAAGTCTGAATTGAGCTTCTATGCTTGTAAAAGTATAAAGTTATTTGTGCTGATGAGTTTTTTATCATTACATATAAGAATATGCGGTTAGGATGATGCTAGGCCCATTGAATTTAGTAGGTGGTTGGTAGAATAGTATGATCTAAAGTGTAGAATTAATTAAAAGATTAAATATAACGATAGAAAAAAAATTTATAAGTACTAATGTAAGACCCACCCTTTCCTTTGACTTTTCCGTTCGCCTTTTCTTCGACGGTCCGACCGAGGGCTTAATTTTAGCGTTTTTCTGGACAGTCCGTCGGGGCTCGCGGGTATTTTTAGGTGATAGAGCTCGCGATTCGGGGACCAGTGGTGCGATCGGTTATGAATTCGGACTCCGGGATCTCCCGTATTAAATTGTTGAAGTTTCAGCCTTTTTGAGCGCTCCGGGATCCGTGCTGGAGTCTGCACACTTTTCGAGGTATCCTAGCCGCTGACTTTAATTGGGGGATTAGGGTTTCTAAAGGGGACTTATTTTCTCCCTTTTATTTTTCCTTCTCCTCGCTCTTGGTACGGCTAGGGTTTGGATCGTGAAACGGAGCGAAGGAAGGAGGCGGATCTTTTGTGGGTGAGCGGGTGAAGGCGATCGATCGCTCTTCCCCTTTCTTCTCTCTCGCGAAACAAGGTGAGTTTTTGGTTATGGCGTTCTTGATTTCGCGAGGTTTTTTTTTTTCTTAGTTCATCTTGGAGGCATCTCGAGATCGGGGATAGCCGCGCCGCCGTCGCGAGGGGAGGGGATAGCACCGCCGCACGCGGGCGGCGCGCCCGCGCGGCACCAGGCCGCGCGGGGCCGCCCACAGGCGGGGCGCGCCGCGCGGGCTGGTGCCGCGCGGGGCCGCCCGCACCGCGGGCGGCGCGCCCGCGCGGCACCAGGCCGCGCGGGGGCCGCCCACAGGCGGGGGCGCCCGCGCGGGCTGGTGCCGCGCGGGGCCGCCCCGCACCGCGGGCGGCGCGCCCGCGCGGCACCAGGCCGCCCACAGGCGGGGCCGCCCACTGGCGGGGGCGCCCGCGCGGGCTGGTGCCGCGCGGGGCCGCCCCGCACCGTGGGCGGCGCGCGCGCGCGGCACCAGGCCGCGCGGGGCCGCCCACTGGCGGGGCGCCCGCGCGGCTGGTGCGCGCGGGGCCGCCCCGCACCGCGGGCGGCGCGCCCGCGCGGCACCAGCCCGCGCGGGGCCGCCCCGCGCCACGGGCAGCGCGCCCGCGCGGCGCCAGGCCGCGCGGGGGCCGTCACTGGCGGGATGCCCGCGCGGGCTGGTGCCGCGCGGGGCCAAGCGCGGGCTCCGGGCTCGCCGCACGGGTCGGTGCCGCGCGGGGAGCTCGCCGCACGGAGTCCGGGGCTACGTCCGCCACCAATTTTCGGTCCGATGTCGGTGTCGGTTTCGGACCCTTAGTCTTGACATGCTCTTGTTTCTCAGGAGTGCGGGACGCCGTTGGCACCAGGCGCGCGAACACGGACGAGCCGAGCGCCGAACGACACGCACAAGGTGGGTACTTTCCCAGGATTTTGGGGATTGGGGGATTAATGTTAGAAATAGTATGTTGGAGGGCAAAGGTGAACAGTAAGTCTCTTTCTGATTACGTTACTAACCCTGTTGTATTATTTTCATCTACTATCGTTGTGAGGCTCTAGTTCTGCTACACGCACACCTGCGGTTTGGCCACCGCAAGGGTGTGCTTTTCCGGAAAAGTGGTACGTTGACCCGTGTACCCCACGCAATGGTGGCGTTAGGAATGGGGCCCTCATAGGTGGAGGGTGTGAGCGGTGTCGTCGAGGTAGGTGCTCGGCGGCCGAGGCAGGTGCTCGGCAGGTGGCACCGGGATAGGGGCCCGGTGCGGTGGTCGGGATGGATGCCGGTTTTTGTTATGATACAGGGTGTGACAGTTGTTGGTGGTGTTCGAGAGAGACGGTTGCTCCGGTTGCCGGGGTTTGCTATGTCTTTAGTCTTTTGCCTATTTTACTATTTCTAGTCACTGACTATCCACTCCGTGACAGGTTCGTCCAGGGGCGAGTGCTAGGGCACGGTGAGGCCGCGAGGGTACTAGTCCGTTTTGAGCGACCGCAGACTTTGTGACTCTCTCTTTCCCCTTTTTCGTTTCCTTTATTATTTCAGTTAGTTATTTGTGGATTGCGACACCCCCGTGGGGTCGAAGTGGATGTTGCCCTTCCTTTCATTAAGTTATGCAAGTAAATGTTAATCTTTTCCTTACTTGGCCTTTTTGAACAACGAAAAGCAAAGAAAACTGTTTGCGAAACCTGATTTTAAAACGTAGGTGTCGTGTGAGCACCGGATTGCAAAACCTTGTGGATTTATGTGGCTTTCGAAATGGCTTTCAAAAATGATGGCGTCGTGTGGGCGTCGCTTTTAAAACTCTGCGTTATTTATCCTTTCAAATCAGTCGGCTTCTACCTTGCATGTTGTATGCGTATGTACCCTGATTACTTTGGTTAATGCTTGAGATGAATGTATGATGTATTGAGGACGCCGTGCATATACAAAGGAGACTCTGCCCGTTTGTAGAGTAAATTTGTATATGCGGCGGGTCTGGGCACGCGTCGGGGAGTAATGATTTCAAAAAAAAATATACACTGTTTTGGGAGCATCGGTGGCTCCCCTTCCGCGCATTTAAACCCCCGGGGCGTGACAGATTAAGATGGTATCAGAGAAAACAAAGTGTTAACCACAATAGTCGGGGCCCAACATCCACGGGGCGCAATCTACTAACTACTGACAATAAAGTGAACGGGGGATAGAAAAGTAGAACGTGAGTGCTCGTGGGGCAAGGGGGGGAAATTAGTTTTTCTTCCTTTAGGGCCGGCGTTTGTGGCATTATCTTTTGGTTACGCTAGGAGTAACTGTTCGGTACATGTGTTCAGATCATGGTGAGAACTAGAGCTACCGCCGAGGACACGGGGGCGGACGCAGCGGCGTCGGCGACTGCGGAGAACCAACTCCTGAGACAGCAGCTACGGGAGATGGCGGGACAGTTGGCGACCTTGACGGATCACGTGCGCCAACTAACGCAGCAACAGCAGGCCGCTGCAAGCGGCGGCGGTCGCACCGGGCCCTTTTTCGGGGGCCAACTGCACCGGCGACAGGACCGCCGACGACGGAGGCCGGGGCGGGGGCTGCCCCTACGCAGGTCGCGGCGCCTGAAGTACCGTCAACCCAGCAGACGGCGCCAGAGGTAGCCCCTCCGGCAGCAGCAGCAGGATCGGCGCCGGGGACTTCAGCCAGGGACATCCCGTAGAGACCGGGGTGAGGCCTTCCACTGTCGTGGCGCCACTGCCACAGGGGAGGGCTCAGCCCCGCCAACAGAGCGGGAGCGCGTGCGTGCCAACTTAGCAGACTTCAAGAAACACGACCCGCCGACATTTGAGGGGGAGACGACGGACCCCTGGGTGGTAGAGAAGTGGGTGGATTCAAGGAGAAATTGTTTGAGGATCTACTGATGGAAGATCACGAGCGGGTTCCCCTGGCCGTCCATTTTCTGGAGGGGAATGCCCGCATTTGGTGGAAGACGGTACGCCCCGACTCCGCAAAGGGTACTGCTCTCCCGTCATGGACCACTTTTAAACAGCAGCTGTTCGGGGCGTTCTTTACGAATAGCGTCAAGAAGCAACTTGAGGATGATCTCAACCACATTAAGCAGGGAACCCGAACAGTGATGGAGCATCAACGGGCGTTCGTGAGGCTGGCGAATTGCGTCCCGTTCGTCATCCGGGACGAGTCCCATAAGGCTCAACTGTTCGTGGATGGACTGAGAACCGACATTTTCCAAGTAGTGGGCGCGGCGGATCTGCATACCTTTCAGGCGGTGGTCGACCGGGCCACCATAGTAGAGCGCGGTTTTGCCGTTACGCGCGCTCGAAGGGATGGTCCCCCTCAGAAAGAAGACAGGAAGCGGACTCAGACCTTTTCAGGGGGAGGCTCCTCCAGCGGGAGTCGGCCCTCTAAGCGGTGGAGGTCCCAACAGAGGAACAGAGGCACGCCAGGAGGGGGACAACGCTCGGACGATCGACCCTGCGTGATCTGCGGTGGGGCGCACCGAGTGACGGACTGCTCCCAGAGATAGGACCATTGTTTCCGATGCGGCAAGCAGGGGCACTTCCGCTTCAACTGCCCCCTGAACCAAGGCACTGCATCTCCAGCAGCCTCTGTGCCGTCATCCCAGCACGCGAGGCGAGGAAAGGCCCCGATGGCGTCAACTCCCAGACCACCGGTGTGAGGTCCCGGTGTGAGGTCCCGGAATCCCCGGCGTAGGAGTTGCTGGTTGTTGGGCAGCTTTTAGTGGCCGTTGGGAGTGTTTGTGCGCGTGTCGGGCCCAAGTTATGGATTAGTGATGCAATTTGGGATTTAGTTGCATCACTGGAGGCCTGCGGGATGTGTCGTTGGTGTTTGCGCGCAATTGGGACACACGTGGTGGACTTCGAACTTAATTTGAGACCCCGTGGGGAATTGGAGGACCCGTCGGGTGTTTAGAAGTAATTTCGCGCGATTCAGATGTCAGAATTGGACTCCGGGTGAAGTCCGGATAAAGGTTTACCTCTCCGGTCACCTTCGGGAATTTTTAGAGTTGGAATTTGGCAAATCGGACTTTAAAAATGGACCCGGCGCGGAAAAACCGGATCGAGTGGGCTATCGACAAATTTTCGGGTGAGAATTTGGAGAAACGGACATCGTTTTTGGATTCAGCGCGCGAAATCGCTAAGATTGGACTATTTATTTGTTGGATTTGGAGCCCGGATGAAGTGCGCGTTTTTCGAGGCAAAGCGGCACGTTTTTCGAGGTGTGGCGCGGCACGGAACCCGAGGAGCGGCCCTCTTCCCGAGGCGCTGTACGGCGGGGACAGCGCGCAGACAGGCGCGCTCGGGAAGCGCGCCTGCGCGTGGGCGCGCGCAGGGGCCGCCACGTGGCGGGCCCCCACTGGCGCCCGCCGGGCACGCGGGGGCGCGCGCCCGTGTGGCGCCCGCGTGTCCCGCGCCAGCACGGGCGCGGTGTCACGCGCCCGTGTGGGCGCGGACTGCGCGCGTGGCGCGCATGGTTGCGCGCCACGTGGCGCGCTGGGCGCGTGCGTGGACCCGGCGCACGCGCCAGCCCTGGTGGACCGGCCGGTTGAGCCCCTGGTTGGCCCGTGCCGTGGACCGGCTCCGTGGACCGGCTGTGTGGACCACCCTCTCTCTCTCCTCTTTTCTTCTTCTTCTTCCTCCCGCACCGCCATTCTCTTCCTTTTCTTTCTTTCTTCTGCACCCGAGAGCGGGGGGGAGTGAGGAGGGGTGTTGGGTGAGGGCGGCGGCGCGTCGTGGTCCTCGTTTTGCGTGCGAGGTCGCCCGGCGGAGCGTTTCGGCGACGGCGGCGCAGTCGGGTAGGTCCCGTGTGTTGATTTTACTGTATTTTTGTACAGTTTTTGGGGCGTTCTTTTAGACAGTAAATTAACCCCTGTTTCTATCTGTGTTTGGGACTGTATCTTTGTGCACCGTTTTGCGTGCGGACTCCGACACTGTGCACCGTTTTGCGTGCGGACCCCGTTTTGCGGGCGGATCCTGGCACCGTGCACCGTTTTGCGTGCGGACTCCGGCACTGTGCACCGTTTTGCATGCGGACCCCGTTTTGCGGGCGGATCCAGGCACCGTGCACCGTTTTGCGTGCGGACTCCGGCACTGTGCACCGTTTTGCGTGCGGACCCCGTTTTGCGTGCGGATCCTGGCACCGTGCACCGTTTTGCGTGCGGACTCCGGCACTGTGCACCGTTTTGCGTGCGGACCCCGTTTTGCGGGCGGATCCTGGCACCGTGCACCGTTTTGCGTGCGGACTCCGGCACGTGCACCGTTTTGCGTGCGGACTCCGTTTTGCGTGCGGATCCTGACACCGTGCACCGTTTTATGTGCAGACTCCGTTTCTGGTGCGGACTCCGGCGGCGTGCTCCGTTTTGCGTGCGGACTCCGGCGGCGTGCTCCGTTTTGCGTGCGGACTCCGGCGGCATGCCCGTTTGCGCAGCGGATCGCGTGGAGGCCAATTGCAAGTGTCTACGAGCAATTGGTGGCAAATCGAGGTGGGTGGCCTTATCTCCAAGTTTTATGGACTGTACAGTATTTCTACTGATGTAGGACTATGCATGATAGTTATTTCATTGTGTAGCATGCTAGATTGTAGGAATTGTTATTCCTTTTATATCTGTTAATATAGTTATCTTGGAACTTGACCTAGCACCCCCGTCATATGTTGCATGTGTAACCAGACCAGTAGAAAACCCTCACTTGGGCTAGGGTTATTTATGCTTAGACATCCACACTGTTCTTTCATTCCTGGACATAGTGTTTCCTCGCCCGGGTAGTGGGCCGAGAGGTCGGGACTTGCTTTTAGTGTGGGATGCTTTTGCACTCTTGCTTGGGAGCAGAGTGGAGTCTGGTAGTTGTAGCGGGTTGCTTATCTGTGCCGGGAGCCGTTTGGGTAAACGGTAGTCCCGAGAGGTCTTGTTTCCCTGTTGTGCTGTCGTGGAGGGAGCCGTTGAGCAGACGGCAGTCCCGGGCCGTCGAGTATCTTCCGGTCGGTGTTGTTGGGAACCGTTGGGGTTGACGGTGGTCCCAGGTCGTTGAGTGTTGTCCGACCTGTTTTGTTACCCTGAGTTGTGGGTCGTTCCTGGCTGTGGAGTATCTCCAGCCAGTGAGCTTTGTGCTGCGAGCTGTTGGAGAGGCTAGTGTCTCGTGTTTCGAGTTAGCCGATCAGCTGAGTCGTCGAGAGTGCTCCGACTGTTGTGCGAGATATTTGGGGATCTTGAGTCCTACCGTTCTGTGAGTGAGCGTGGATTTTGACTAGCCTGCATATGCCAATGTTGATTACTCTATGCCGCGCCGTTTTCCTCAGTTGGGGCCGCGCCCCCTGAGATGCCGCAGTGGATGCGGTGGTTGGCCTGTTGAGGCAGTTTTGCGCGGGGTGAGTTAGGCGGACAGGACGCCCCACGTAAATCCCGTCCTCATGTGGATGTGTGGTAGTGGGCAGGTGCGTTCCTAGTCGTCAGGCGCAGGTTTGACTGGACCCTATGAGGCAGTCAGTTCGATTGGGTCGTTTGAGCACCTTGTGTGCGAGTGGTTTCATTTACTTTCCTCTGTTCCACTTTTTGAGTATCTAGATAGAGGCATGGTAGCTGTAGAGTAGTTCCAGCTTTTCTTGTTCAGATTTCTTTGCCTGTTATCTTTTACCTCTGGTAGACTTGGTGGGCAGACCGTTGGACTTGTTGACGGCACCCACTGAGAACTACTGTGGGAAGTAGTTCTCACACCCGTCGTGGTGTCTTTTCCCCAGGGACTTCTTCTTCTGTTCCTGTGCTCCTGTTGCTGATCCTTCTGACCGAGGCGAGGGAGTCGCGAGCTAGTTCCCTACCCGTCGTTGGAGTGTAGCGGTACCCCCTTCAGTGGAGAGCTTCAGTAGATTAGTTTACTTCTTTACCTCTGTTGAGAGAACCTTGTTGTGAGGTATAGAGTTGTACTTATTTTACAGTTTGAGAGACTGTTGTAGTGAGGATATTCTTGTATCGAGAGTTTGTACACTGATGTATTTATTGAAGATACCTCCCTTTTGAGTTTTGTATCAGAGGACTTTTTATACGATCGTATTTGGGAGATGGATATTGTATTATTTCAGTTGTACAGTGTTCGGATTACAGTTTTTAGTAGTTTACTTTCAGCTCTCTGATATCTGTTTACTGTAGATGTTTCTTTCTGCAGGTTTGACGCTTCGTCTGTACGGCAGTTTCCGTACAGATGGCGGATCTGTTAGCGAGCCCGGGTCGCGGTTTCGACCCCGGGGCGTGACAACCGGCAACCCGACCAGCAGGGGACAGGCCGCCACCATCGGGAGGCCGTGTCTACTCAATGAATCAGCAGGAGGCATACCCGTCTGAGCACGTCGTCGCAGGTACCACACTTGTTTCTGTTTACCGTGCACGAACCCTTTTTGATACCGGAGCAACTATCTCTTTTATGTCTGGTGACTTTGCGCTAACCCATGGTTTTGAGACGAGACCTTTGCCCAGTCTAATGTCTGTTCACACCGCGGGAGGAACCCTGGAGGCCCACAACCTTGTACCTTCCTGCCCGATAAGGCTGGGGAGACTGTCCTGCCCCTGGGATCTAGTGGTGATTCCCCTGAAGGAATACGACGTGGTGCTAGGGATGGATTGGCTCACAGAGTATCAAGCAGTGATTGATTGTGAGAAGCGCCAGGTGCGGCTGCTTCACCCAGAATTCCCGGAGAACGTGTACTTAGCATACAAGAGCGTCTCCTTTGCATCCGTGATACCAGCGTCGCGAGCCAGGAAATTAATTGAGGGCGGGTGCGTGGCCTATTTGGCGTCGGTGGCCCTGGCCACGGAACCCTCTGGAACACTCTCCGACATCCCGGTGGCGAGGGACTTCCCAGCTGTCTTTCCGACCGAGTTGCCTGGACTACCCCCCGAGCGAGAGGTCGAGTTTCCAATCGAGCTTCCACCCGGTACCGACCGATCACGAAGGCCCCCTACAGAATGGCCTTTGCTGAACTAAAGGAACTCAAGGCGCAACTTGAAGACCTTCTGGACAAGGGATTTATCAGACCGAGTGTGTCGCCCTGGGGCGCACCGGTACTCTTCGTGCGGAAGAAAGACGGGAGTTTGCGGCTCTGTATTGACTACCGGGAAATCAATAAGGTCACCGTGAAGAATAAATACCCCTTGCCAAGGATCGATGACCTATTTGATCAGCTACGAGGAGCGACGGTGTTTTCAAAGATTGACTTACAGTCCGGCTACCATCAACTCAGAGTAAGAGGACATTCCGAAGACGGCCTTCCGGACTCGATATGGTCACTACGAGTTTACCGTAATGTCGTTCGGGCTCACCAACGCCCCCGCGGTATTTATGGACATGATGAACCGAGTTTTCAAGCCCTTCCTAGACCGGTTTGTAGTGGTCTTCATCGACGACATTCTGATCTACTCGCCCAGCGACGAAGAGCACGAGGAGCACCTGCGAGTTGTTCTGCAAACTATTAGGGAGCAAGAGTTGTACGCCAAACTCAAGAAATGCGAGTTTTGGCTTCGCGAGGTGGGGTTCCTAGGGCACATCATTTCAGCAGCCGGAATTGCGGTGGATCCTAAGAAAATAGAGGCAGTGACCGACTGGCCCCAACCGACTTCGGTGACAGAGGTCCGCAGTTTTCTGGGCCTTGCAGGATATTATAGACGCTTTGTCGAGGGATTTTCGAAGATTGCAACTCCCCTGAACCGCCTAACCCGGAAAGGAGTGAAGTTCATTTGGACAGCCCAGTGCCAAGATAGCTTTGAGAAACTAAAGGAGCGGTTAACAAGAGCGCCTGTGCTTACTTTGCCAACACCCGGGGAAGACTATGAGGTCTACTGCGACGCATCACGGACAGGATTGGGTGGGGTACTAATGCAACAAGGAAAGGTTATCGCATATGCCTCAAGACAACTCAAGGATTACGAGCAGAACTACCCGACTCATGACTTGGAGCTAGCCGCCGTAGTTTTTGTGCTGAAACTGTGGAGACATTATCTCTATGGTGTGCACTGCAATGTGTTCTCGGATCACCAAAGCCTTAAATACCTTTTTACCCAGAAGGAGCTGAACCTGAGACAGAGACGGTGGTTAGAGTTGCTCAAGGATTTTGACTTGACGATCCAGTACCACCCCGGTAAGGCAAATGTCGTGGCTGACGCTTTAAGCAGGAAGGGTCAAACGGTGGAGACTTCGGCGAGCACAATTACACAGCAAGACGGCTTAATCGCGGAATTCGCACGGTTGAGACTGGAGGTTGTACCCGAAGGGACGGTCGAGCGACTTCTGTCCCTTATAGTCGCGCCGACCCTATTCGAGAGGATTCGGGAAGGCCAAGGTACCGATCCACTGCTACAGCGGGAAAGGGATAGGATCTCCCCGGAGCAGAAGGGAGACTTTACAGTGGGGACAGATGGCACTCTCCGGTTTCGAGGACGGATTTGCGTGCCCAATTCACCGGATTTGAAGAAGGAGATCCTGACCGAAGCGCACTGCGCCCCCTACGCGGCGCACCCCGGGGGCACCAAGATGTACAGGGATCTCAGACAGACCTTTTGGTGGCCAAAGCTGAAGCGTGACGTGACGTCGTTTGTTGCACACTGCCTAATTTGCCAGCAAGTGAAAGCCGAGCATCAGCGACCGGCGGGGAAATTGCAACCACTACCTGTGCCCGAATGGAAATGGGAGCAAATCACAATGGACTTTGTCACCGGATTTCCCCGTTCGCAGCAAGGACACGACGCGATCTGGGTCGTTGTAGATCGGCTAACGAAGTCCGCTCACTTCTTACCCATCCACACGACCTGGACACGCGATCGTTTGGCTCAAGTCTACATCAGCGAGATTGTCAGGCTACACGGAATACCGACGTCTATTACCTCAGATAGAGACACGAGGTTCGTTTCGAACTTTTGGCAGAGTCTACAGCGAGCCCTGGGGACCAAGTTGCACTTCAGCTCAGCCTTCCACCCCCAGACGGATGGACAATCCGAGCGGGTGATTCAGATTCTTGAGGACATGCTCCGGGCTTGCGTACTTGATTTAGGGGACGGATGGTCGCGCTACCTACCCCTTGTAGAGTTTGCTTATAACAACAGCTACCAGGCGAGCATTCGGATGGCGCCATACGAAGCATTGTACGGCAGACGCTGTAAATCCCCGATTGGTTGGGACGATCTGGGGGAGCGAAGATTTTTTGGACCGGACCTGGTGATGGAGACCGAGGAAAAGGTGCGTCTCATCAGGCGGCGTTTGGTAACCGCCCAGAGCCGACAAAAGAGCTACGCGGACCAGAGACGCCGCGATTTGGAGTTCCAGGTGGGGGAGCACGTGCTGCTACGGGTTTCGCCGTCCAAAGGGGTGAAGCGGTTCGGGTTGAGGGGCAAGTTGAGCCCGCGGTATGTGGGGCCGTTCGAGATTCTGGAGCGCATCGGCCCGGTGGCCTACCGCCTCGCCCTACCGCCAAACCTTGACCGAGTTCACGACGTGTTCCACGTGTCTATGCTTCGGAAGTATCTTCCCGACCCGTCGCGGTGCTCGACGTCTCTGCCATTGAACTTAAGGAGGACCTGAGTTTCGAGGAAGTACCGGTGCGAATTCTGGCACGTGAGGACAAAAAATTACGAAGCCGGACAATTCCCTACGTGAAGGTGCTCTGGAGCAATCAGGAAGAGCGTGAGGCAACTTGGGAACCAGAGTCAAAGATGAGGGAGTGCTACCCGGACCTCTTCGCCACGGATGAGAGTTGAGTTTCGAGGACGAAACTCGTTTTTAGCGGTAAGTGGTGTAAGACCCACCCTTTCCTTTGACTTTTCCGTTCGCCTTTTTTTCGACGGTCCGACCGAGGGCTTAATTTTAGCGTTTTTCTGGACAGTCCGTCGGGGCTCGTGGGTATTTTTAGGTGATAGAGCTCGCGATTCGGGGACCAGTGGTGCGATCGGTTATGAATTCGGACTCCGGGATCTCCCGTATTAAATTGTTGAAGTTTCAGCCTTTTTGAGCGCTCCGGGATCCGTGCTGGAGTCTGCACACTTTTCGAGGTATCCTAGCCGCTGACTTTAATTGGGGGATTAGGGTTTCTAAAGGGGACTTATTTTCTCCCTTTTATTTTTCCCTTCTCCTCGCTCTTGGTACGGCTAGGGTTTTGGATCGTGAAACGGAGCGAAGGAAGGAGGTGGATCTTTTGTGGGTGAGCGGGTGAAGGCGATCGATCGCTCTTCCCCTTTCTTCTCTCTCGCGAAACAAGGTGAGTTTTTGGTTATGGCGTTCTTGATTTCGCGAGGTTTTTTTTTTTCTTAGTTCATCTTGGAGGCATCTCGAGATCGGGGATAGCCGCCGCCGCCGTCGCGAGGGGAGGGGCTAGCACCGCCGCCACGGGGACGCCCACAGGCGGGGGCGCCCGCGCGGGCTGGGGCCGCGCGGGGCCGCCCCGCACCGCGGGCGGCGCGCCCGCGCGGCACCAGGCCGCGCGGGGCCGCCCACAGGCGGGGGCGCCCGCGCGGGCTGGTGCCGCGCGGGGCCGCCCCGCACCGCGGGCGGCGCGCCCGCGCGGCACCAGGCCGCGCGGGGCCGCCCACTGGCGGGGGCGCCCGCGCGGCACCAGGCCGCGCGGGGCCGCCCACTGGCGGGGGCGCCCGCGCGGGCTGGTGCCGCGCGGGGCCGCCCCGCACCGCGGGCGGCGCGCCCGCGCGGCACCAGGCCGCGCGGGGCCGCCCACTGGCGGGGGCGCCCGCGCGGGCTGGTGCCGCGCGGGGCCGCCCACTGGCGGGGGCGCCCGCGCGGGCTGGTGCCGCGCGGGGCCGCCCCGCACACGCGGGCAGCGCGCCCGCGCGGCACCAGGCCGCGCGGGGCCGCCCACAGGCGGGGCGCCCGCGCGGGCTGGTGCCGCGCGGGGCCGCCCCGCGCCACGTGCAGCGCGCCCGCGCGGCGCCAGGCCGCGCGGGGGCCGTCACTGGCGGGATGCCCGCGCGGGCTGGTGCCGCGCGGGGCCAAGCGCGGGCTCCGGGCTCGCCGCACGGGTCGGTGCCGCGCGGGGAGCTCGCCGCACGGAGTCCGGGGCTACGTCCGCCACCAATTTTCGGTCCGATGTCGGTGTCGGTTTCGGACCCTTAGTCTTGACATGCTCTTGTCTTCTCAGGAGTGCGGGACGCCGTTGGCACCAGGCGCGCGAACACGGACGAGCCGAGCGCCGAACGACACGCACAAGGTGGGTACTTTCCCAGGATTTTGGGGATTGGGGGATTAATGTTAGAAATAGTATGTTGGAGGGCAAAGGTGAACAGTAAGTCTCTTTCTGATTACGTTACTAACCCTGTTGTATTATTTTCATCTACTATCGTTGTGAGGCTCTAGTTCTGCTACACGCACACCTGCGGTTTGGCCACCGCAAGGGTGTGCTTTTTCGGAAAAGTGGTACGTTGACCCGTGTACCCCACGCAATGGTGGCGTTAGGAATGGGGGCCCTCATAGGTGGAGGGTGTGAGCGGTGTCGTCGAGGTAGGTGCTCGGCGGCCGAGGCAGGTGCTCGGCAGGTGGCACCGGGATAGGGGCCCGGTGCGGTGGTCGGGATGGATGCCCGGTTTTTGTTATGATACAGGGTGTGACAGTTGTTGGTGGTGTTCGAGAGAGACGGTTGCTCCGGTTGCCGGGGTTTGCTATGTCTTAGTCTTTTGCCTATTTTACTATTTCTAGTCACTGACTATCCACTCCGTGACAGGTTCGTCCAGGGGCGAGTGCTAGGGCACCGGTGAGGCCGCGAGGGTACTAGTTCGTTTTGAGCGACCGCAGACTTTGTGACTCTCTCTTTCCCCTTTTTCGTTTCCTTTATTATTTCAGTTAGTTATTTGTGGATTGCGACACCCCCGTGGGGTCGAAGTGGATGTTGCCCTTCCTTTCATTATATTATGCAAGTAAATGTTAATCTTTTCCTTACTTGGCCTTTTTGAACAACGAAAAGCAAAGAAAACTGTTTGCGAAACCTGATTTTAAAACGTAGGTGTCGTGTGAGCACCGGATTGCAAAACCTTGTGGATTTATGTGGCTTTCGAAATGGCTTTCAAAAATGATGGCGTCGTGTGGGCGTCGCTTTTAAAACTGCGTTATTTATCCTTTCAAATCAGTCGGCCTTCTACCTTGCATGTTGTATGCGTATGTACCCTGATTACTTTGGTTAATGCTTGAGATGAATGTATGATGTATTGAGGACGCCGTGCATATACAAAGGAGACTCTGCCCGTTTGTAGAGTAAATTTGTATATGCGGCGGGTCTGGGCACGCGTCGGGGAGTAATGATTTCAAAAAAAAATATACACTGTTTTGGGAGCATCGGTGGCTCCCCTTCCGCGCATTTAAACCCCCGGGGCGTGACAACTAATTGCTTGGTACTTGTACAAGCACAGTAACCGAACTTCACAAAATCTTATCATTTATTAGAGTGACAAAATGATTAGATTATTTTATAAAAAGTACAATAGTCATGATCTATTTTGTACGGTGTGATCTAACCAATCATAATTTTTCTAATACACAATATCTATCATAATTTATATATAAAAAAATTAAAATAATATTTAGTTGACTAGATATTGCTGACGCGATGTAATTATTATATAAAGGAAAAAACTAACTATGCATTCCAAAAGGGTGTATATCTTATACCCCATCCATTCAAGGGTGGGGTGAATTTCACCCATCACATTCACCCATAACATTATGTGATTGGTGGAAAAGTTTTCCACCCTGGGATGGGTGGAGTTGTAAGATATATACACTCTTTTTGAGGTGCATAGGTAGCATTCCTCTTACACAAAAGTATTACTCAAATAAATTTTAGAGGTCAGGAGTTTTGATCTTCACCTGTATGCTCCAAACATAAATGATAGGGATTTTTTTGAAAATGATTCTATAAAAATTTGTATTTTAAAAAATAATTTTATAAATTTTATATTTATAAAAATAGTCCTATTGGTGTCAACTGTGTGCCATGTGTCTCGCCACATGGGTAGGAAAGCCAGACGTGACACAAGTTGAACACTGTAATTCAATTTCTGTCTTTAAACATGGAAGATGATTGTCCGTGTAATTGAAATCAAAATCTTTATTTTTGAAACTGATTTTAGATTCCATATTTGAATTAAAATTTGATTTTGGATTCAAATTTCAAATTCAAATTTAATTTTGAACTCAAATTCATATTTTGCACTAGTTTTTAATTCAAATTGAGATCTTGAATTTAATTTAAATTCCAACTTTAGTTTTAAACTATAAATTCAAAATATTGAAATTAAATCTAAATTTTAAATATTAATTTAGGTTCGAAATTAAATTTCAAATTTATATTTAAATTTTGAATTTAAATTTAAAAATCAAATTAGATTTTAAATTTGGCTGCGAATTCAAATTTTAATTTTAAATTCAAATTTTAAGTTCAAATATCAATCCAAGGGCTTTTTTGATATTTGAACTCAAAATTTGAATTTAAAATTTTGATATTTGAAATTAGATTGATATTTGGATTCAAATTTTCAAATATCAAAATTTTAAATTCGAATTTTGAGTTCAAATATCAATCTAATTTCAAATATCAAAAAAGTCCTTGGATTGATATTCGCAGCCAAATTTAAAATCTAATTTAAATTCAAATTTTAAATATAAATTTGAAATTTAATTTCGAACCTAAATTTGAATTTAAATTTTAGATTCAATTTCAATATTTTGAATTTAAAATTTAAAACTAAAGTTGAAATTCAAATTAAATTCAAGATCTCAATTTGAATTTAAAACTAGTATAAAATATGAATTTGAATTCAAAATTAAATTTGAACTTGAAATTTGAATCCAAAATCAAATTTTAAATTTAAATTTGGAATCTAAAATTAGTTTCAAAAATAAAAAATTTGATTTCAATTACACGAAGAACTATTTCCTATGTTTAAATACGAAAATTTACGAATTTTCGTGTTCAACTTGTGACGCTTCCGGCTCCCCGCCCACGTGGCGCATAGTTGGTACATTTCTTATATTGGTATAGATACCAATATATATATACGGTAGAAGCAGTTTGAATTGGCCTACACACAAAAAGAAAAAATAAATAAATAAATAAATTTGTTTGGTATTTTTTTTTTCTTTATTTGTAGATATTATAGAAGTAATTTTTTGTTTTTGGGACTAGAGTTAAAAACTAACTTTTAACCCGCTTTTTTTAACTGAATCTACTATAGCAATTATTTGAATTCAACTATAGTTACAAGCAGAGTACAACTATAATAATATATTATTTGAATTCAACTATAGGAGATACAAATAATAACTTTAAAATTTGTAAATAATGCACTTCTTAACCTTACATAATGAAACAAACTACTTATATTTACAAAGCTTTCTACTATATCAAACTAAATAAAATATATATAATTATAATTAATTGATAAATTTTTAATTATACTATACTTATAATTAAGTCGAATCAAACAATGGCAACTTTTATTTAGTATTCTATTTGAAAAGTATAAAACCAAAGAAGAGGGGTTTGGAAACAAGTAGTCACCATACATGTGAAAAGGAACCCTTCCTTGTTTGACTTAGTAAGCCATTTCTATTCATATTAGTGTTACTTACACTTCTCAATCACTTGTGACAACCAAACAAATATATATATAGAGTCCAGCTAGAATACTATCGATAGCACCAAACAATTGGTGCTATCAAGTTTTCAGCCGTTGGATGAAAAGATATACGGTTAGGATTATAGTGGTCCCCTAAAATTTTTACTATTCAACCAACCAGCTAGTAAACCCTAGGGGCCCACTATAATCGCAACCGTATATTTTTTCATCCAACGACTAAAAACTTGATATCACCAATGACTTGGTGCTATTGATAGTATTCTAACCTATATATATATATATATATATATATATATATATATATATATATATATATATATATTTCCAAACCTGAATTAAATTGATTTTTTTTATAAATATATTTTGTTTGTTAAAGAACCATTTGCATATAAGGACATTTCATTCCAACGACTAGTGTGCAAAGAGAAGCATCAAATTTTGGAATATGTGCGTCTTTTTCTATCAACCCCTCGCGCGTTTGCATTTACTTCAAGTATGGTGATATATATCAACAAGTACTAAGGACATACAGATACAAACATTATATAAATTTGGTCACTTTTGATTAAACTGATCAGATTAATTATATGTGATCTTCGGTGTACGTAGTTCTACAAAGATGATGAGTCAGATTTATAGGTATACATATATAGCTGATGAGTCAGATTTGCGAGTCTTGTTTGTGCTTAATACGTAAGAAAATAATCATCCTAATTTTCCAAAATTAAAATCCATTTCAATCGTGTCTGTCCGTTCAGTGTACATAGACAAATTTGTGTTGCGTTGACTTCAGAAATGTTAAAATTAGAAAACAGTAAAAATTTACATACTAAATAGCTAACATATTCAGAAATTAAAATCTGATCGAATTACTTGTTTTACAAGCGCCAAATTTCAGTTTAAATGACTTTTCATAAACAAATCACAAATGCACCCCAAAATAGCGGTCACAATAAATAAACAAATCACAAATGCACCCCAAAATATAAAAGTAATAATGTCAAGAGTACAACGCACTGCATGGCCCCTCTATAGCAATGAAAGAAATATTTCTTAACAAATTTTCTCTTATCTGATAAGTTCCCACCACATACATTTATTTTTTTTTCTTAAATTATTTTTTTAAATTTACCGCACTACAAAGATGTCGGCGAATCGAGAGCATAAAATAGAAAACGATTACAAATTTTGAAACACATCTAACAAAAAATAATATGTTAATATTATATATTCAATATTTTTGCTCATGTACTTCACAAAATTTAATGAGACTACTTGGCATGTTCAGTCGAAGGACCCAGAAAAATTTAATTTTAAGCATTTATTTTTCTCAGCATTAATACTATCAAAATCAATACCACACCAAACAAGATCCTATGGTTTAAAAGATGACAAATTATTAGATTTTTCTGGGCCACACTCATTTTTGTGGATAAGAATTTAAGCATTAGTTGACTCAGGATGGCTTCGATTACCGACGATTTAGTTTCTATATATGTTTAATCCCTACTCTAATTGCACGAGCACTGACGACGTCAATGACAACGACAATGACAATGTTGATTCGCATTATCGACGTAGAGTTTAGTTGTCAACATATGTTGTTAATAGGCCATACATTTTGATTATCCATGCGAGAGAGATGACGGTATGGTACTAAAGATGTAGTGAAACATCAAACAGAAATATGCTGGACATTAGGAACTGTACTGTAAAAGCGCAGAAATAGAAAACTGCGAAAGAAGAAGCGAATGCTAGACTTACTCAACAACAGTTGCTGAAGAAGCATGTATCATTTTCACAAAACTGAAGACAGTTGCTTCTTGTGCTTTGTGAGCTTCGCCTGCAGCTTCTCGAGCTTTTCGCTCATGCTCTTCTGCTGCTGCTCGCTCACCGAAACCGCCGGGTCCTGCGCATTGCACATCTGCGACTTGATCTTCAGAAGATGCAGCTTCTTAGGGACACTCATCCACCTGCCGCTCTTTCCACGACCCAGCTTCTCGATCTCTTCCTTCATGTTCGAGCACTCCTTTTCGAGCTCGGAAACCCTCATCCTCATATTGTCCATGCCCACTCTCAATACTTGGTTCTCCCGTACAGCCGACGCCCACCCTGCTGTCGAGTATAGAAGATTAAAAGGGCCATTCACTACTGAGCTAAGCTTCTAGTAGAACTAAACAAATTTACGTAAAAACAGTCGTTCCGTACCTCCGCCAGCCTCCCCAGAGCACGGTATGCCGTTCCTCAAGGGCCTTGAGCCGTCGAGATTATCTGAAACAAGCAAGCATCCCGCGATTGAGGTCCTCAGTTGAAGTTGTTCGAAGAAGAGGACCTGAACTACTACGCGGAGCGGGAGTCTCTCGTTTTGAGCTGCGTGAGTGCAGGCTTCTAGAGAGAGCTTTTGACAGTCCATCAGCCGGCAGAGCTGCTCTCTCTGGGATTCCGTGAGCCACGAGTTGGCCTGTAACAGTTCAGAGATAGTCAATACATGATAGTTGAAATTTCACTATAGTCACGCAGCGTGAATAGAAATCTTAAACAGGACGCAAAGCTACTAAGAGAACTGCAATTTTAATTTCCAAGAATTAGAACTGCTTCGATGACAATAGAAAAAGGGAGTTGCTCGGAAAAGTACCTTCAAGTATATATCAATTGCACGATACAGTCCGTCATCCAAAGGCCGGGCGTAATCAGGCACTGCAACGGCCAAAGCTTCAAATTTTGGTAATTTCAGATTCACATCAGGTGCGACTTCCGCAAGGTAACCATCTACTAGCTTCGCAACGGCAGTAATCGGAGCCAACGAAGGCGACCCCATTAACTGCTCATCATCGACCAAACTAGGCGATGCATCCCCATTATTAGCCTGATCCATGGCTATGAAATGCTCGAGAATTCTTTGAACACAATCAACATTATAAAGCGTCTCCATCGAGTAAGAAAAGTTTGGCAATAATAGATCTTCTAGTGTAGCCTGGTCTAGTTGCATTCCGATCCTTTTCTCCAAGTTGTAGATACAAGACTTACTTGCCTTCAAAATCATGGCTGTTCGAAGAAGCCCAAATAGAACCTTCGTAGGTACGATACCCTTTTGGAAAGGCAACAAATGGTCAATATCTTCAAGCAACTGCCTCTGTTCTTCTTCAGTTGATGCGACTTTCAAAGCTGACGGCGCCATATTTTGGCGCCTACTTAATCCGGGAAGATACTTTTTCGCGTAAAATGCGAGGGAGCCCGCGACGATCTCCGATCTAGTGCCCCGAGATTCCATCACTGCGATTAGCCTTTTATATATTGGAAAGCTTAAGGATGAGACATCCTCGTACCACCAATCCGAACTACAGTTTCTCGGCCGGGCCCCTGTGCTTATGCCGTTCCATAGAACGCTCCCTCCCGGGCTTTGCATCAGCCCATGTTCTATCATAGGCCAGCCGAAGAGGTTTGGATCTGTCGAAGCTTTAACAGCCAATGATTCGATGCATCTCTTAACGATGAGCAAATTTTCGGCATGAGGGAGGATATCCTCACAAGTTTGTAGTGCATTTAGCGAGTCTTTCCAGCTTTTGAGGACTACTTGGTTGAGGAAAATCTCAGCTTGCGCAATCAAGTTGCCCTCGGCAATTTCTTCAGTCATCTGAAGATGGTCGGCCGCACATCGCAGGTACACAACATTTGAGGCAGCGAGTTCTAGTTTTACGCCGTAGCAGAACCTGGCCACAAGCTCGAACGACTTCGCGCCACCGGAACGTCCGGTAGCTTTATGATGCAAGCCTCTTCTTCTTCGGAATTCTCGTCGATTAGTTTTTCGAGGAGGGCGCTCTTGGACAGGAGAGGGAACTGCAAAACGTTTCGATTTACAGTCAGATGATTATCAGAATAAATGCAACTGACCGACCTCCAGAAAATGCTAACATTAGCAATACTAGTCGAAGATTAATCAAAAGAGACTATCACCTTGTGAAGGTGGAAGGACATGTCGCCAACTTCAACGGTAACATCACTGGGAAGCCCAGTCGTGCAGAACCTACGAAGTTGAGGAAAAAGCACAAATTTAGATTTGAAATTAGGTTACTAAAATTAAAATCATTTTATAGTTTCTAAAACCTACTTTCGAACTAGGCAATGTAATCGTTTATCAACAAAGAAATCAAGGGAACAGATGACTTGTTCAAGGAGCTGGATACAGCATTTATGTGATCTGATTTCACAAATCAACAACATTAGCATATACAACCAAACATTGGGTGATCTTCAGTATGTTTACAATTGAAACTAATATTGTTGGGCATGAAATTTCTACTTATTTGTTGTACAAATTTATTCAAAAAGATCTGTCATGTTAACAAATTCGACGATTCTTTAAGTGAACAAAAATGCATAATTTCGTAAACTATTTGAAAGATCTACGACATATCATAGAGGAAAAACAACAAGTGTATAAGCAAACAAATGTGGCAGAGCAAAGCTTTAAGGAATTATGATATTTCTGCTGGCAAATTCACTTAAACATTACTACAAGAAGTGCCAAAGTTGGATAATTTCTAGTTACAAGTAGACAAATCAAATCACAAGCACAAATATGGAGACTGCATCAACAAAGTAGAATTCAAGAAGGGAGAGAGAGAATCATACCAAGCTTGCCCTTGTCTTTGGAATGAGTCAGATTTTGAGCCCAATTTCATACATGCCATCTTGAATTGAAAACCAGAAAGATAAGTGAAAGGTAAATCACATCACACAAAGCCCAATTGTAACTTCTTGTTGATCACTACTGCACACACACACACACACACACACACACACACACAAAACACACACACACTCTCTCTCTAAGAACACACAAATGCTGGACTCAAAACTGCAATTAGGCTAAAAACAGAACCTCCACAACTCAAAAGAGATCACAGATCCAGCCAAAAAACCCAGAAAAAAAAACAAAACAAATAAAAGAACAAATCTTTGGACCACTCTCAAGAACTTAAAGGGTGGACAAAAGAGCTCAAAAACCCCCAAATCTCCCAGAAAAAGATTCAGCAAACCCCACTTAAGAATATCTTTCTATTAATGCTACTCCAAGCCCCAAAAGCTAAAACCTCAGATCCAACCAAGAACAAATCTTTAGACAAGTCCCCACAACTTCCACTATCTTAATCAAAAAAAAAAAAAAAAAAAAAAAAAACAACTCAGATGAGTTGCAAAGAGAACCAACCTTCCTCCCAAGAAAGGATAGTTTCTATCCTGTTTTTTCCCCTCCCTCTCTTTTCAAAACTGCTTTAAGATGTAGCTTCTTGGGGGACCATTGTGCATGCAACAACACCCATTAATTTGCAGCAGCAAAAGGACAACTGGGCAGCAGCAGCAGCAGCAGCAGCAGGTGGAAGGAGAAAAGCCAAAAGGCAGGTTAAAGCCAGGCTCTTGCTTCTCCAATTTGTGCACATTAATGAGCAATTACTTCTAGAACACTATAATTGGGTCTAGTGCACTGGGATTCTCCTGTAGCTGCTGTATTATATATTATTTTAATCTGCTTATTGCAGAAAACCAAATTGGTTTTCTTTTTAAATGTACAATTATTATATTTGTGGGAAATGATGCTCACAACTAATCCCATGTGGGTTAGATGAGTGATCTGACAGGAAGCTAAAATAAAATAAAATGACATCAAAAAAAAAAAAAAAAAAGTCAATGCAAGACTTCAATGGGAGCAGGAGAAGAGAACATGTGATTCTTGCACAAAGCAGGAGTTTAATTATATTGTTGGGATTGTTTCCAATTTTGCAACTATCTTAGAATTTCCAACACCAATTATCAATTAATATATTAATTTACATAATATGTATTTTTTACTAATTTATACAAGGCATTAAAAGCCCATGGGTCATGTTGCCATGTTGGAACTAAGTTACTTCTAAAAATATTAAAATTATCGTTCTTTAATCATTTAAATTTTTAAAATTTTAAAATATAATAATTATTTCGTATAATTTCAAATAATATTAGAACAGAAGATTCTAAATTTATATATATACATATATAATTTATTTTATTTTAAAAATATTTTAATTATGAAATAATTTATCTTATTAAAAAAAAAAAAAACTTAATCTCTAGCTCCCAATTGGATTTTCGTACTGAGTAGAATATCAGAGTATCCAAAAGGATCTCGACATTTATATTTTTGTTGGATAATATATTTTATTTAGAAGGTAATTCATTTTATTTAGTTAAAATTCATTTAAAACCCAAATATATATATCTTCCTAGCCATTTAATTGTATTTTTCACTTATCCAGTACGATATTTTTAAATAAAATTAAAAATTATCTAATAAGATAAACAAACTTTTTTTTTTTTTTTTTTTTTTTTAGAGAGAATGATATTGTGCTATTTATTTTATTTTTTATTATTTAAAATAAAGAGGAATGCTACATGTAGACCCCAAATGGGGTGTACATTCTACACCCATCCCATTTTGGGATGGATATTCCTCCACTCGTCTAATTGATGGGACGAGTAGAATTCATCCCACTCCAGAATGAGGTGAGTGTAAGATGTACACCCCAATTGGAATGTACACTTATATATACTCTAAAATAAATCATAAAATTTTGATCTTGCCTGTGCTCTTATCATGGCCTGGGATTTTTTTTTTTTTTTTTTTGGCTAAATTACAGAAAATCTCCTATAATATACCGCTTTTTCCACTTTACCCATGTCTTTTAAAAAGGCTACATTTTGTCCCCTCGTAATTTCGACGATTGCTGATTAATTTTTTTTTTTTTATTATATATATAATACATGAGATAGTTGCTGTATGCTCACACAATCGAGGATAAGAAAGGGGATGAGAGACAAGAACATTTTTGTAGAGGTTTACACGGTGATTATTGATTCTATCAGGTAAATATAGCATTTTAATAGTGTTACGGAAATCAATATTTACACTGATACTGATACGTAAAATAATATAAACAAAAGGCATTAGAGAAAGATTATCTACTATGGCTCATTCATTTAATTACTCAACATCTATCTATATATACTATCAAGTTATAGCAAATTACAAATCAAATTTTATTTTAAATAATTATAAAGGATTTTTCTGTAATTTAAATAAATTTTTTTTTTTTTTTTTTTTTTTTTTTTTTTTGACCGTTGGGCGACATGGTCACATAACATGCATAGGGACGCTGAAGGGGACAACCACTGGCTTGTGTTTTAGTCCATTAATTTAGCCAACTAATAATTTACTAGTATTTTTAGTTTTTATATTTTAAAATGTCAGGTGGCGGTGACGGTGGTGCTGATTTAAAAATTTTGCGATATTTTTAATAGATAATTGCATGTGTACACAATCGGATCGATAAAAAAACTATTTGCAGAGAACAATGACATTTCTCGTAGTTTGGTTTACACGGCGATTATTGATTCTATCATGTAAATATAGCATTTTAATAGTGTTACGGAAATCAGTATTCACACTTATACGTAAAATAATATAAACAAAAGGCATTAGAGAAAAATTATCTACTATGGCTCATTCATTTAATTACTCAACGTTTTAGGGTTTAGCTTTAGGGTTTTAGGGTTTAGGGTTAGCAATTTTTAGGGTTCTAGGGTTTAGGGTTTAGGGTTTAAATTTTTTTAATTTTAGGGTTTATTATAGGGTTTAGGAATTTTAGGGTTTAGGGTTTTAGTTTTAGGGTTTAGGGGTTTAGGATTTTAGGGTTTAGGGTATATTTGAAAGAGCAATAGTAATTACACACAGATAACGGCAGTTTCAAACGGTTACACTAACAGAGTTTAACTTCAGGGATATTTTGGAAATAAATTTTACTAATATTTTTAGTTTTTTATATTTTAAAATGACAGAAAATATTTTATCGATATTTTTTTTATTTACCAATATTTTAACCGATATTTTTAAATATATTTCTATATTATATTAAAACGCTTTTAAGTATCATTCAGTATATAAAAAAAAAAAAAAAAAACTTTAAATATTACTTGTGTTTGTAGTGAATATACTTATATAGTAGATGATAACTTTTGTCCTAAAAATGGATAAGATAAATGAGAGAGAGAGAGAGAGAGAGAGAGAGAAATAAAAAGGATATGAAGAGATTGTGACATGTATAAAAAAAAAAATTGCAGTAGATATAAAGAAGGAAATGTAAAAGGTTGGGGCTGCATTAAATGCAGAGACATATATGAAAATTTAATAATGCACAGTATCCATGAGAAAAGAACAAATTGTCCCCTACAGTAGTATCTCAATGTTAAGCATGTAATGTCCATTTCTTTAAATTCCTAAACATATGAAATTACATAACAAATATTCGTTAATTTAATCTTAGAAAACTATGATGCGGAGATAATAAGCCAAATAATGAGTAACTAATCAAAAAAAAAAAGGAGGCTGGAGCTGGGGCTACATTAATTCGATGTTGCGTGGTAACCAAATCTCACCCCGCTCCACTGCTGAGTTTATCGCAACACGATTCAGCTCGTGAAATGGCTCAGATCCTACCCAAAAGTTTAAGGGTATATATAAGTATACACCCCTTTAGGGTTATATATCTTATACCCCACTCCAGTTTGGGGTAGGATAAATTTTATTTATCCGATATGACAAGTAGAATAATACCCATTCCAGAATGAGATGGGTGTAAAACGTACATTCCCTAAAGTAGTGTACACCTAGCATTCCAAGATCATGTCCTAAAACCTAATAGCAATAAATTTGGACAAAAGGCGCAATTATTTATTTATTTATTTTATTTTTATTTTGAATAATTTACAAAAAAAAAAAAAAAACCTCTTAAGCGCAAATTGAAGCTCTAATTTTTTTTTTTTTTTTTTTTTTGAAAAAAAATAACACGCAACCTGTTTCATCCAATCAAAAATTGAGCTAAACCACACAAATAAAACAGTAAAATCTCAAAAAAGCTCTAATTTTTTTTTTTTTTATTTAAAACGGGTGCATTTAAACATCATATTTCAAGTTCAACAGTTATTTTAAGCATCACATTTTTTTTTTATATGCATTCAAATAAAATAGCATACCATTGGTATTCTTATCGGTATAGACTCAAAAATTCAAAAAATCTATACATATATGTTTGATCCTGAGCCCAAAGCTTGGCAACCAAATCTTATCCAACTGGCACAAGCAAACCAGGTTCCGCCACGTCGGCAAGAAGGATCTAAAACGTTATCCATGGCCATGGGCACCCTCAAAGACCACATGCCATATATGTGGCTTAGATTCTACTAACTTAATATAAAAAGTTTCTCTTTTTCCCTACACTCGCTCTCTTGCTATCGTCGATAGAAGAAAGAAGAATCAGAGAAGAAAGAAGAAGAGACGCCATGGCCTGCAAGGTCGCCTCCTCGGCCGCGGTGGTGAGCTCCATCCCGCAATTCTGCGGCCTCAAGAACCTACCTCCGAACATGGCAAGTTACCGAAAGCAGCGCGCTTCTTCTGAATAATCATTTTCGACGAAAATATGAAATGATTCATAAATTATTGGCAGGTGATGTTGCCCGCTGCGAGGCGGATCGGAAGAGGAGCTTTGAGTGCTCGCTGCGGCTTCATTGGGTCTCCGACCAACATTGTAATTATTTGTGTGTCTTTCATATCTATCATGCACGTTGAATTGAATCGATATTTAGCGGTTACGCTACTACTATGATAACAGATAATGGTGACCACCACAACCTTGATGTTGTTCGCGGGGAGGTTCGGCCTGGCGCCGTCGGCCAACCGGAAGGCGACGGCCGGGCTGAAGCTCGAGGCGCGCGACTCCGGGCTGCAGACCGGCGACCCGGCCGGATTCACCCTGGCCGACACATTGGCCTGCGGCACTGTAGGCCACATCATAGGAGTTGGAACTGTGTTGGGTCTCAAGAACTTGGGGATCATCCCATAAATTAACGAATTGTGTTTCCTGATGCACTAGTCTCTGCTTTTGGCTTTTCTACCGTTGTTGCTAAAGGGTTGTAAATTGTGGTTTTTGTTTCTCTACTTAATACAAGATTTGCATTTATCCTTTCAAATTTTAGTAATGTAGAGATATAGCTAAGTTCCATAGTAGTGTGATTACATAAGTTATGTAAAGATAGCAGATCAACTGATCACAATTCATCCATTATATCACAGATGATTACAATTTTAATTAATATATTTTATATAATTTTTATAATTACACGACCTGTTTGGTTGGAGGATAAAAAAAAAATAACTCTCTTTACCCTCCAATTCTTACTAAACAAGAGAGGAATAAATATTTAAAATATTTTCAGTTTAACAAATTATTTCAGAATAACCCGCTAATTTTTATTCCACCTCCTCCTGAAATAAAGTTTATACCCGGAAGCAATTAATGAATTTTTTTTTTTCTTTTTTACTCCAGCTTAGCTTATCTGAGACTATATTTACTAAAATATACTATTTACTAATTATATTTACTAATTTTATTTAATAGAATATATTATAAAATATAAAAAATTATTTTATATTTTATTTACTAATTATGTTTATTAATTTTGTTTACTAATTATTATTTACTAAAATATACTATAAAATATAAAAAATTATTTTATTTAGGTAAAATATAATTTATTAATAATTAAATTATCATTTTAAATAATTTATAATAATTAAAATTTAATTTATATATATATATATATATATATATATATATATATATATATATATATAAGATAAGGACAAATTTGGTATTTTGATAAAAAATTTATCTCTTTCTACTATTCTCTACTATTCCAGAATTTTAGCGAAACATAATTTTTTTTATTCCAAAAAATACCAATTTTTAAACCAAACGTAATTTAACTTTCCTCTTAAATTTATATCCGAACCAAATGAGACCCTAGGGGCCCGTTTGGACCGGTATTGCTTATCCCAGTACAAGCAGAATAAGCTGGAACAATAATTCTTATCTATTATTTTATATTTTTTTTTTTTACCAAACTACCCCTCCTCCACTCATTTCTCTCTTCCCAATACACTATCATCATCACAAATCCATGTCTCTCCTCTCTCTCTTTTTCTTCATCCCACCTCCTTTCTCTCTTCCCAATACACTCTCATCATCACAAATCCCTCTCTCTCCTCTCTCTCTTTTCCTTCATCCCACCTCCTTTCTCTCTTCCCAATACACTCTCATCATCACAAATTAATATTATAAAATTTTAAAATTTAAAATTTAAATATTGAAATTTTATGTTTGAAATTTTAAATTTAATTTGAGAAAATAAAATATTAAATTAAATATTATTTTTAAATAATATAATTTAATTATGATTATAATTCTATTTTTATTTTTTTAAACCATTAATTCATTAATTAAAACGAAAAAAATAATTTTACCAAATTTTTATCACATAATAAAGTTTGAGGGCAAAAATTTACAAATATTTAGCAAATATACGATTTTTATAAATTTTAAAAAAAATTTATGTTAAAAATTTATTATTTCAAATTAATATTATAAAATTTTAAATCTTAAAATTAAAATGTTAAAATTTTATATTTTAAATTTAAATTTTAATTTGAGAAAATAAAATATTAAATTAAATATTATTTTTAAATAATATAATTTAATTATAATTATAATTCTATTTTTATTTTTTTAAATCATTAATCTATTAATTAAAAAAATGCAGTAAAAAAACACTTTTTTTATTTAATAGATTAAAATAAAATAGAGATACTTCAATTAAAGCGCAATACTACTGCAAATTAGAAAGTTAAACATTAATTAAACAAAGATTAAAATGCAATAAACTCCCTATATAAATATATTGTACGATACAACTCATTTTTATACTCCCTATATAAACTCCCTATATAAATACATTAAAATACAATTACTTATATACTCATTTTTATTATTAAAAATATTCCGGAAAATTACAAAAGAGCAAAATAGAGAATTTTCAAAAATAAAATATAAAGTTCAAAATCAGTTATTTATAAAAGTTTTTTTTTTTTTTTTTTAGAGTTCTTTAAAATAAGCCTAAAAAAAGTTGAGATGTAAACAGGGAGTAAGTAACAAGAAGCTCATAGAACAAGAGCGACCAGTGTCGCAATTCCTGTTATACCCATATATATACGCCATAATTACGAGATACCCAGCCACACTATTACTAAGCTAAGCATCAGATACCTAATGGCATTCTCGTCATTCAATAAATAAGCTGTAATAAATTAATAATCCCATAAATTTTAGTAGGAAAAAAAAAACAGAAAATTTGTGCAATCTCAGCCGAAAGATGGTGATAATTTAGAAGAAATAATCACATTTCTGAATCAGCAATTCACTGCAATTTCATCACCGATTGCGCAAAAATCCCCAAAAAATAAAATGGAAATCGATCAAAATCGTATGATGGAAATTATCGGAAAAATCGATGAAAAAAGAATGAAATTAAACCCAGAAATTTGTGAAAAGGAGTCAGATAGAGATGTCGATCACCATTGATCGTAGAAGGGATCGTAAGCCTGGGGCGACATTAGCTCATCATCACGCTCCACGAATCGAAGCCTCTGCATCGATTTGATCGAGATGGATCAAAAAAAAATCGAAATCGAGGGAACAAAACATGAAAAGGAAAATCGGATCCAGAGAGGTGAGACGAGGAAGATGATGGGGGAGAGGGGTGGTGATATTGGGGGCGGCGATATGTGAAATGAGGGATTAGGGTTTCCGCATCCTTTTGTTTTATAGCGAATAATGGGTCGGTAAATTAATGGGCCTATTTACGGCCCAGTTAGAATTAGGCCCCTTTTTAGGTGACAGGCAATTATGGCAATATGCATAAAAATTTATTGATTTGGCGTTTTTGACAAAAATGAGTCATCTTTTCAGTTTTTGTATTTTTAAAAAATTGAGTAAAATATTCTCTCTCTTTTTTTTTCTCTTCTATTTTTTTTTATCTTTTTTTTTTTTTTACATCTTTATTGAGACTAAAATTTTTGCTACCTTAAAAAGTGACACGTATCGTATACTATCGGCCAAAAATATTAGCCGACAGAAAAATAAGTCAACGAAGAAAAGAATGTACTTTAATATGAGAATTATAATTTTCAGGTAAAAAATATACTATTTAAAAATTATACTATTTCGCCCCCTCCTCCTCCTTCATTTCGGCTTCCTTATACTTGTTGTCGTAGTACTCTAAAAAAATAATATAACTTTCATCTAAAAAAATATAATTTTTATTTCAAATATTTATTATCTTTTATTTAATAACGATTTGATTTAGCTAGTTTTGTTTGTAATTTTGAAAATTTTCTTAGAATCAAAATAAATGTTCAAAAAAGACGCACGTATGATTCTAACAAAATTTTTAAATTTGCTAACAAAAGAAGCTATGTCAAACAATTTGTGAGTAGAGGAGGTGCAAATCACGTAAAAAAAAAGTTTAGGGGGTCATTTCAAATCTATATACAATTTAACCATTGGTTTTTTTGAAACAAATATATTGTTTTTATTTTATTTTTTTGCTAGTTACTTCTAAGAGTTGATATTAGAGTTGTTTACATTGTTAAAATTTTCTTAAAAAATCTAAACTTGTGATATATTAACAAAAAATGCCTAAAATCAGGATTTTCCTTCAAAAAAAAAAAATTAAAAGAAAATATAGTGCGAGTTACTACTAAGACATCTATATATGATAAACAAAATATAGTGATTCAATTTCAAAATCATAGATAAGTACAAAGCGTAGAGTCATCTAATTGATGCGCGATGATGAATTTGAATTTGAATTTTAAATTTATTAAAAAATTCTGTATATGGAAATTCAAAATTATGCCTTTTTTAAAAGTACTATGACAAGAACCTAATGCCCTAGAGGGTCCTCATGCTTCATTTTAGTCAAACCTAAATATAACTAACATTTTGATAATGTGGAGTACCATACAAATTAAATCACCCTTTATATAGCAAATTTCTATTTTAAAAAAGTTTTTGTAGCTAAAAAGTTAGGCTCAGTTTAGATTCACATGGTCTAAGCATAATTGAAAAAGATGTGATCAAAACCAAGATATTGATAAGTTATGCTGATGATCTGAGTACAATTTTTACTTATATCGATGATTAGCGATTTTTTAAATAGATCATATCATATCGAGCCGAGTTAAACGGTGCGGTGTATGATGCGTGGATACACCGGGTGCAGCAATAATTGTTTTCCTTTTGGAAATGATCAAATATTTATATTTTCCAAAAATTCTTCAGTGTAACTCTTTTATATAAAAAGAAAAAAATCTGTGAGGCTGACATGTGGGCCCAGACGATGTGGACCATAGATGTCATCAGTGTATGATACGTGACACACGTCATAGGGAAATGAGAATAGGGGTGGTCAAACTCGTATTCAACGTAACGGTTACATATCACGGTAGTGAAGCTGACCTGTGGCGTCCACATGTGAGTGGACACGTGTCGGTGAACCATTGACGAGTCTTCGGTTGGGTTGATAACGTTTGACCGGCCGAGGCGCCAAAAAAAAAAAAAAAAAAATTTGAAAAAGCCCGCGCCGATCGTTAAAAGGCGACGAAAACTCGGCGAGGTTTTGGATTCCTCGGCTTAATTAGCGGGTTAATGATTAGTTGGTTATAATTACCACCATGCCCCTCTAAACTTGTAGTTTAATACTTTTAATACTTTAATTTTTATGGACTGTTCTTAGTGTACGTAATTGGTAAAAGACTTACTATAGTAAACAACTTAATGGTTGATATTCGAATATTTCGAATTCGAAACATAGTTGCTTCATGACATCATAAATAAAAAATTACTATTGAATTGAGCGATGATAAATAATATAATAGTTCGGGTCTGATCCGAATTTTAAAACACTGATTAATACTAGGAATAACTTAACAGAAACAAAGTTTATAAATAAAACATTAAAATCTATAATTACTATGTAGTAATAGATAAAAAATAAGGAAAAAGCTAAGTGTACACCAAATCCATTCTAAGATGAGGTGAATTTCATTCGTCACTTCGCACTTCGAAGTGATGAGTGAATGAATGCCCACCTTAGAATGGACTAAGTGTAGGATGTACACTCCAAATAGGATGTATATGTAGCATAGCTCAAAAAATAATAATAGTAGCAAAATTCTCAACAGCATATAGAAAATAAAATAAATAATATATAAATATTATATATTCAATTAGATTTTTTATAAATACTCTACATTATATTTCTAGGGTAAGTGATAAAGAATTTACTAGTTGGTAGCTATAAGAGTCATAACTTACAAATGAGAGATCTGACGTAATTTAAAATTAGAATAATTTGCCCTGACATCATTCAAATTATATGAAATTATTATTTTAATATTTATAGAGTTATACTATTTATACATTTTATTTGAAATGTACATTATACATTTAGCCTATTTAAGAATGATATTTATCTACTCGTCATTTTGATGTGACGAATAAAATTTATTTCATCCCAAAATAGATGAGAAATAAGATATATATCCTATTTAGAATGTACATATAGTATTTTTAATATTTATATACAATATAAAATAATAGGCCATATATATCATTTATTAATTTAATTTTTAATTTTAAAATATTAATCATCAAATATTTCTGTGTAGTGCCTGAGATACAAAGATGCACCATGCTCAGGAAATAAATTATTATTTTTCTCCTCCCCACCACTATCTCTGACAAAAGAGTCTACAAAAACCATTGGTTCTGCTGAAGTTCTGACTCCTGAGTTTACTCCTGAGTTTTAGCTCTCACCCCAAAACCCTCTCTCTCTCTCTCTCTCTCTCTCTCTCTCCATGGATTATGAGAGGATATGCAAAGTTCAGGTATAAGTTTATAGCTCAAAGTAAAATACCAACTTTATCTTTGTTCATGCATTTCTCATGAAATATCTCCATTTGTTACTACTGTAAAATCTAATGACCCATTTCTTGTTTTTGGTACTCATGGTTCACTTTTCTTTAGCTGTGACTTTATAAGTTACTCTTTTTTTCATAAATGGCATGTTGTATATGTTATCTTTTAAATTTACTATGTTTTAATGAAGTGAGGATACTTTCCATTTCATTAGTTTCTTTTAGTTTTAGGATACCTGATTTTTAGCAGGAAAATAATGTTGTGAGTGCATTTATTTCTTCCAATATTCATTTTTAGTGGTAAGTTAAAGTTGGTCAAAATGCCTCTCATTTTCTTTTCCTGTAGTAGTTTTAGCAAAAAAGTGGGTCTTACCATATTAATTAGAGTTGTAAATTGTAACAAGTAATTTATTAATTTATTTATTTTAAGTGAGTTGAACTTGTAGATTAAAGTTGATCAACAATCCCCTTATTGTATTTTCTAATAATGTAATTAATGCATTTGAACTCTTCCATTTTTTGTTGTTTATATGTATATATTGGTAGGAAAGAGTGTTTGATATAGGATTTTTATGGGAGTTGAACTAGTCCTTTAGATATGCATGGCCATATTAATAGCATGTTCATGCAACTTAATTATTGACCAATTTTCCTGGTTAGCATTTAATCGATCAATCGTGCGGTGTTGCTTTCGTTGAATTAATCTTGTTGGATGGGGTTTTATATCTCAAATACAGTACACATGCTAAAAACAAATTTTCCTACTTGTGGATTAGAATTTAAGAATTTAAGTGTTCTCCACCTAGAGTGAGTTAATTAATAAAGTACTTTGAATTTGATTTATGAAGTGTTGTTGCAGTTGGGAGTGATTTCCCCTACTAAACTGAAGATGAAACTATTGGGGTCTCAAGGTAGCAGAAAAAGGGAAGGGGGGAACTACTCATCCAGAGCATCTCCTTCTAAGCTCGATGACGTGGAGCACTCGCGAAGAAGCTTATTATCTGGAGATCTTGTTGAAGAAGGTACAAAATATGCTGATATATTAATTATGTAGTTAATAATCCAAGTTTTTGAAGTATTTTTCGCTAGTAGTTGTTGAAATTTCAGAGTATGCATATTTGAAAATTCATACCTGCGTAAAAAATGCTCTGGGTACCGATTATGGGTACTCCCTATATCTTTTTATGCGTCGGATTGTACTGTACAATCCATGCCAACACATCAGTAGCTTTTTTGAGAATCATTCACGGTATATACTCATATAACACAGATGATTTGGAGGGTACATTTATGTAAAATTCCCCATCTAATCTACTTGTATTATCTTTTGTTGGTTACAGATGTTGCAAATACAAATTCAGAAACTTCTGAATTGGAGTCTAAAGCGGATAGTGGTGGAGTTCAGAACAATCGAGCGGGTGTTTCCAGTAATTTTAAGCTAACTGACAGCTTAAACATAGCAGACTCCGTTACGCCCTTGAAGAAGATTGCAATGGAAATGAAAGTGGGCAAGACAGTGTTTCCACTATCAGTTTTGAGTTCCAAAGAGGAGAGAGAACATTACAGCATCCGGTAATCGGTTCATTTATTAGGAATGCACCTTCGAAGTGGAACGATGCAGAAAAATGGATAGTAAATCGGAATCTTACGCATTCGAATCCAGATGCCTCGAAGAAGACCGTTCTCCAAAGCTCAAAATCTCGACAAGTGGCCATTTCCAACTGTGTTAGGGTCGCTCCGGAGGCTCTCAATAATGCAGAGCAAAAGCATCAGTTTCTTCAAGTTGCAGATACGAAAAGTAGTTCCAGTGTGAAGTTATCCTTTGATCCTAATTGCCTGAGCACCAGCTCAGAATCGGCAAATGCGAGGAGTGTGTTGACTGATGTATCACCTGTAAGTGGAGATTCGGGAAGTGTAACTAGACCTCAGAAAGGACTTGATCACAAGAAGATTTCAGTGCCTGGAATTTCTGCTAGTGAACCAAAAGGTTATCTCATTTGCTCATAAATCTATAATTTCTTAATCTTATAAACCATATGAACATAAAAAGAGTTGAAAGAACATGTTAGATTGTGATTCTTTTTCTTTGGCAATTTTTTTTTTGCCAAATTTTGTGCAATGGAATTGCTATGGGTTCCTTTTTAAGGTTGAATACTTCATCCTCGCGAACATAAACAAATGCTGACTGCTTTATTTGTTAATACTTGATTAAGAGAGTATTAGAAGTTTTATCATTTTATTCTGTCCTGCAGTTACTTCTGTCGAGTCGGTGTTAATGAAGGATGCCGGAACTGAGATGACTCCCATCGGAAGCCAAGAAACATCAAGAATTGGTACTCCGATTGGGGCTATAACGCCCGTTCTAAGCCCACTTTGTTCGATGCCTTCGACTCCCAAATGCGGGATACCGGAGTTATCCGACAAGGAAATTCAGCTGAGAACGAGAAGAGAAATCGCTGCTCTCGGCCTGCAGCTAGGCAAAATGAACATTGCTTCTTGGGCCAGTAAAGAGAATCCGGAAATTTCTTTTCAACCTAATGAGACTGCTGATGCAGAACAAAATGCAAGGAAGGAAAATGAAGCCCGTGCCGCGGAATGGGAGGAGTCTCAACGATCTAAACGTGTCGCGAGGTAATGTCGAATAATCGCAGTCGAACACATAAAATAAAAAATACAAATGCTGTCATGTTCTTGTTGTGGCTCTAACGGCGCGCTTTCGCATCATGTAGATATAAGCATGAGGAGTTCAAAATACAAGAATGGGAGGGTCGGCAAAAAGCAAAATTTGAGGCCGATATGATGAGGATTGAGGTAACTTTCGTAACTTTCATCTTCAACTATCCATTTAGAAATTCTCAATTAACTGTAAAAAGATAATTTGTAGTACTGGCTTGTTTGAATCATAATGTAATATATATTAAATCAAGGAATGAAGAGAAAAACTCAATATTGGGCATAATAGATGGCGAGAACACATCCATTTTTATCATAAAACAATCATACATTTGACTAGTATTTATTCTTTTTTACTTCTAGGATGGCAGTGCTCATTGAATTCTTAAGTTTATGTGATCTTAAGGCTTGATCAAACACGATTAATTCCGCGTGTAAAATGACATGTTGCAAACTATCTATTGAACTGTCGATCTATCTTCAGGCTCAGGCTGAACAAATGAAAGCTCGTGCGCAGCAGAAGATGTCAGAAAAGCTTGCAGTTACGCGCCGTAAAGCAGAAAGGAAACAAGCCGTAGCTGAGGCCCGGAGAAGCCGTCGGGCAGCCAGAACAGCTACGCAGGTGGCGCAGATTCGGCAGACTGGTCGCGTGCCCTCACCGCATTTCCTCGGCTGTTGTAGTTGGTTTCTCTGATGCAACATGCAAGTTTAACTTGTGCTTTCTAAGGGATCCTCTGGGTTAAAGGAGTGGTGTTTTAAGTGTGAGGCACCCCCTGTTTAGAACATGGCAATGAGATTAAAGAACTTGAATTGTACATTAGCTTTTATATATGTATCTAGTGAAGATGTTTTTCTTACAAAGTTACTCTTTATGATCTGTCATAACTTGGGTTCAGTTTATTATTGTGTATGACTTGCTATGCTTATCACAAGTCTTAAATGTTGAATGCATTAATGCTACATATTTTTAGCGCTAGTATCTTGCCCTGTGTTTGAAGGCCAGATTGAGCTTAGTCGCGTTCGAAATGGCCGGAGGCTGGATTATATCGTGTCATATTCGAAGTGGCGGAATGCTGGTTGGGTCGAGTTACAATCGAGACTCGTAGGTATTGCGTCTATATACTTTAAATGAATTGATTATATAATTCTAACGGTTTGAGTTTTTGAGATTAATTATTAGCGCTAACGATCTGCTAAGTCGTATCAAAGTCAGAGGTCACGAGTTCGACTTCTACCTACTGCAAATTTATACTGGTGCTGGAGGGGGGATTGTTGGCTTGATACGACTTAGCGGATCCTGCCCTGTGGTGGAACGTCAGGTTTGGCTAAGTCAGGTTCAAAATAGCGAGAGGCTGAGTGGGGTCGAATCTAATATGTCGAATTACAATCGAGATCCGTAACCACTATATCAATATGCTTTAAGTGAATTCGTTGCATATTTTTACCAGCTCGACTTTGTAAAATTAATAATTAGCTCAAACGATCGAACATCACTCTCTATATATTACCTTTGTTTGAGATTGCAAGAAGTTTTTTGGGAGATGTTTTTTTTTTTTTTTTTGAGAGAAAGGTAGCAAGAATTAGCTCAAACAATCGAACATCACTCTCTATATATTACCTTTGTTTGAGATTGCAAGAAGTTTTTTGGGAGATTTTTTTTTTTTTTTTTTTTTTTTTTTTTTTTTTCTTCTGAGAGAAAGGTAGCATGCTACCGCTTCGTTTATTTTTGAAATAAACTTAGCTGAAAATGTGCAGCAACTAGGCTTCGAACTTGGATCTCGGATATCAACCATCAGGCCCTTTTGCCACTTACACCAGGGACGGTTGATTTTTGGAATATGTAAAGTTCAAAAAGAAAAACTTAATGACTTGTACTTTTGGAATTAAATAAAGCAGCTTTTCTGAAAAGCTGGGCCTGAGATTCTGTGGAGAAACATTTAGGTGTAAATGGGCTTCATATAGGTGGGGTGGACTCTAAAAAGTTAACTAGTTTCCATGTAAAACCGAGCTGGTTTGTATAGATCATTTTCTAAAACTTTATTTTCTCTATTTTCGAGCTCTAGAATAGTAAAATACAATTGAAGAGTTTTTTTTTTTTTTTTTGTTCTTAAAATATATATATCTATAAAGTTAAGATATTAAGATATTTAGAGTCCGCAGACACGAATTTATTCCATAATTTATGCATTCCAATATATATCCAATTACTGATAAAAATATAATTTCAAATCGGGTAATTAAGGCTTAGTTTGAAAATGCTGTAGCAAAATTCGTTTGTTTTTTTAAAACTCCAACAAATGTTTTAGAGGTTGTGAAAATTTTGTAAGAAATTTGGACATGCCCTTTTCTTCTTATGTTATTAAATTGGCGATAAAAATCGTCCCCGGAAATGTAAATGTATTCGACTAATGCCTAGCATTTCTCTTATGGTGGTTTTCATCACTGTTTTGATCGTGATCAGTGTCGTTTAAGATATAATTTGTATGATTCCACCGAACACTTAACAAAGACGTGTATTTGTGTATGTTTTCGTTCCAACTCCTTCACAATTGATAGACTTAGATGTTCTCATCGTACTGTAGGGCCTCGTTTGGTAACGGAATAAGACAGAACTAATTATTCTAGGAATAAGTATAAAATACTAAATTAGTGTAAAAAAAATATTTGGTATGGTTTCAGGAATAAAAAATTTTGTATTTGGTATGATAATGAGGAATAAGAAGAATAAAGAGTATTAGTTATTTTAAATAATCTTTTTACTCTCAAACTTTATTATATAATAATAAGGTGAAGGATGGTGCGTCGAAAAACGTGGGAGGGTATTCAAGAAAAAAGCAGAAGTTGTTGGGAAGAGTGAGAACAATAGTTCCCACTTATTCTAGTTATACTGGAACAAAATATTCCTATAATTTCTGGTGTGTTTGGAGAATAAGGAGATATCCCCTTATCTCCTAAATAATTCCAATACCAAATGGGTTTAGAGGTGTGTTTGTTTTACTAAATTGTAGAGTGGTGAAATAATAATTGTCTACTTTAATTATTTGATTTATCATAATTTTATTTTCGGTCCAAACTTAAGCTTTCCAGAAAACAAAAATAATATCAGCCGTAATTTTGGAGAAAAAAATATAAAAAATTATAAAATTGTTGGAAAATTCAGTACTCGTTTCGGTACCAGATTCTGTGAATCCGCAACTCGCTCCGGTACCGTAATCCACGTCGGTACTGTCTAATATTGGGATTCTACAGCGAAAACGTAAATCAAATTTTTTTACCAAAAATCCGTCCTTTCAACATAACTGGAACTAGCACAGCTACAAAGTGAAGAAAAATCAAAACAGAAAATATGCGAGTGAAATAAAATTCATTAACCAAGAGAAGAATTATACCGATTCATCTTCTGCAATAGAGTAGCTTCAACCTGAGCATTCCTTCTGAATCTCTCTCATTCTTTCTCGTCTTCTATAAATTTAGAAGACTTCTCTTTTTGAACGCACCCGTAAGTGGATCAAAAATTATAAACATCTTGGTCATGCTATATGAATGTGTCTGAATTCTAGCTCTCATCATCTCTATAGGTATGACCACCACTATATGAGTGTGGCTAAATTCTTACTCCCGCCACCTCCATGGGTGTGACCACCACCGTCAAATAATAGCATCTCTGCTATATTTATAGCTTACATCAAAAGCTATCTAAATCCTAATTTAAATACATTTTATTTTAATTAATATTTAAATCTTAATAAACTTATTTATGACAGATTTAAATATTATTTTTAATCTAACTAGAATTCAACTAAAATCTAATCAAATCCTAACAAAAATATTAATTCATCTCTCACACCTCAAATTTTATGCATTCGATAAATTTCTGACAAACAACCAGCATAATAATAATGAAAACTTTAATTTTACAGCTATACAAACAAAAAGGTGAAAAAAAAGTAAAATTTTATATAAATTCTAGTCCGCTGGAAAAATATTTTCTTCGGCGTGATCTTCACCTACTGCGAAACAAATAGATCCTAAACGATGAATGCAACTGTATTTAAATGATACAAACAATGTTAAATTGTTGATTTTTCTTAACACCCTTTTAAATGATGAATGTATCCCATTTAACCACCACATTTTTAAGGAAAATGCCATTTTTAATGAGGCCTAAGTAGATTAAGTAGATTTGACATTACATGATGAAAACGCAAACTTGAACGAAAGAGCAACAAGTAGGGATGCAAACGAGATAGATTCAAAGTTTAGAGGATTAATTTCTCATTTTTTTTACTTTATTTTTCATCGAATTGAAACAATCAAATTCAGAACAAATATATTTTAACTTTATATTTGGCTTCTACTTGTTCTTTCATTCGAATAGATTGAAACAAACGTAGAGTTTTAATACAAATTTGATTGATCGGAATGGATTAATGTGACGGAGCGACCCTACTTTTGGAGCAATCCAACTCGATTTTGTACAACTGGTTGTACCCGCTAGCGCATGAAACATGTGACAAGAATCGTACATTCGTATGACTAATCTGAAAATTTTTTAATAAAATATATTTAATTCGTACTTTTAATAATTTATAAATAATTTATAAATTATTTGTGAATTAAATAATTAAGGTGGATACAAAAAGGTTTTGCCCTTACTATATAAGTTTTAACATAGTAAGTCAACAATAACCTCCTTAGGGGTTTGGGGCCAGCCGACGACTGTCGGATTCCGTTAATTCAATACGCGGATAATATTTTTTTTTTTTTCTATAAAGCGAAGAAGAAGTTCGTGTGGAACTTTAGATTCTTATGGCTTCTCTTCGAATGGGCGTCGGATCTTAAAGTCAACAAAGAGAAATCTGAACTCTACTATACAGGCAGGTCCGTGCATAAGGCAGCTAGACTGGCATCTATCCTCGGTTGCAAAGTTGGATCTTTTCCGACGAAATACTTGGGGCTACCACTGTCTTATAAGAAGCCGTGCAAAGAGGATTGGAGCGGGATCATCAACAGGATTCGTAGACGGATAGATGGTTGGCACGTCAAAACCTTGTTTAGAGGAGGGAGACTTACGTTGGTGAACGCTGTGCTAGCTAACATCCCTATCTACTGGCTGTCCATTTTCAAAGCGCCACATTGGATCACGAAGAGGATCGAGGCCCGCAGAAGGACTTCTTCTGGTTTGGGGACCTGCACCTGAACAGGAGAGGCAGACTAGTTGCGTGGAAGAATATGTGTAGGAACAAGACGGAAGGCGGGCTGAGTATCCTTGACTTAAGATCGATGAACGACGCCTTAATTATCAAGTGGTGGTGGAGGTTCTTCACGATGCCTCAGCTCCTATGGACCAAACTGATCAGAACAGTGTATTACACGAAGAGAAAAACCTTGCGGGAGGGGAGTGCCTTTAGGCCTTTCTCACATTGGTGGAGGGACGTCATCAGCCTTAAAGAGTGTTACAGAGGAGGGGTGTCATATCGACTCGGGAACGGAGAAACCTCCTACTTATGGTCAGACAGATGGTGTGGCGAGCTAACTCTTAAATTTCTCTTCCCCGAGGTCTTTATCGGAGTGGACAGGAAATCCCTATGTGTTCGAGAGTGTTTTGGTCGGTACGGATGGAAATGGAGGAAAATCCTGAAAGGAGTTACACCGAGGGGGGGGGGGGGGGGGGGGGGGGGCGAGGACGTGGGCGATGACTGTGCTCGACAGGTGACGGAAATTAAGGAGCTGTTGGCGGGGGTCCTCTTAGAAAGCGGTAGTGACGTTCCGGAGTTGTGGTGGAACGTCAAGGGTACCTTTTCTGTTAAGTCCACTTACTCGGTCCTTAATGACGGGGGGACTAGGGACCCGTACGCCAATTCCTTATGGAGCCTTCGGGTGCTGATCAAAGTACAAATTCTCGTCTTGTTGATTCTCAAAGGACGCCTCCCAACCACTGTTAACCTGGCCAAGAGGGGATGGGTGGGATGCACCCTTTGCGTGCTTTGCGGTTGCGAGAACGAGACGGTTGATCACCTTTTTATGTTTTGTGTCTTCACGCGGTTCGTTTTGGGGATGGGCGTTGGAGCCATTTGGCTCGAGAACCCCGCGGGGGACGTTAGGGGTGTTTGGGAGAAGCGGGTGGCATCGATTGGCCCAGCTGCTAGGGACAAGACGCTTTCGTACCTGTCGGCGACTTGGGCGGTCATTTGGGCCATTAGAAACAACATTAGCCTTCGCCAAATTCACTCGGACCCCCTTGGGGCAATCCTTTGTGTCAGTAGAGACCTACGTCTGTAGAAAGGCCGGTAGTGATACACAATTTTAATTAATTGTGGATCATAAGTCAAAGTCTTTTTTTTTTTTTCCTTTTGTTTTTGTTTTTTTTTGGGATCTAGGTGTCCCACTCTCTATTGCTTAGTTTATTTTCGTCTTAAATAAAGCGGGTAGCGTGCTAATTTTCTTTAAAAAAAATAAAATAAAATAAAATAAAATTTAAAAAATAAATAATTTAATTGAAGTGATTTAGATCATCAAAATGATTTGTATTGAAAATATTACGATGCGATTTAGACCACATCGAAAAGATCTGTATAAAAATCGTACCTAGGTCCAAGACATATATATATATATATATATATATAATCTAATAT